>OW026523.1:67551234-68216782 GCA_932274085.1 Protocalliphora azurea | reverse complement strand
AATATATATGCAAAAGTTATGATATTAACATTATGTTTTCACTGGAAGTAAATACTTAGTGCTGAAAAAGTACTAAGGTAGGATGTTCTTCTTTAATATTTCATGTTCATTGCTTTTGAAGTACCTCTCTTAAAACCATACTTATAATTTTTTTTATAAAAATATCCCAACAAAATAAAACCTTTTAAATTAAATTTTTTATCTTTTGAAAATTATTTCAAAATTGAAGTACAAGCTGTGAGAATAGGTTTGAATTTCCTTTACTTTCAAATTTAAAACTTTCCCTTTTTTTCAGCAAAATGATTCTAATATAACAATTGTATTTTAAAACGCTTTCATAATTTAAAACTGAGCTGAATGTTTCTTAAACGAACAAATGTTTCTCTAATATTTTCAAAAGATTTTTTTTTCAATTTGAAAATACACTTGAATTAAACATGAAAAATATTTTTTTCTAAACTATTTGTTAAACTGAAATTTTTTATTAATCATTTTAAGAATACTGCTCTTCATATTTCATCGGTAAAATAAATAAATATATTTTAAATAAGCAATTTCCAACTAAATGTAGAAAATAATTAAAAAGTCATGAACATTCTTAAATTGTTTAATTTATACAGAAGACTTGACGTAATCGGGTATTCGTTAGGGTCTTTCTCCAGGACTTAGTGCTACTTCCTGTCTTGTCATCGGAGTACCCTCCTATCGGTGTTTTGTCATAGTTGAGTTAGTTGGTTGTAGTAATTAGATATTGTTAGAATATTCAGGGGGAATTCTCATCAGCATTACTTTCATCTTTTTCATCTTTCATCTCGTTCTCTTCATTGAGGGAATTGTCTTATGATGTGTCCCCCATGTTTATCTCTTGCTTCTGTAGTACAGGTTTTGAATTCTCTTCCACCTTTCTCTGCTCTTTACTGAAGATGATAGCAATTATTCTCTCTTGTTGTTTTGTTATGGACCTACCATCATCTTGATTATCTCAGTCGTAGTTGCCTTGTAATGCTGCTTTTTTAGATTCTTCTATTTCTTCTACGCTATCAATTTCGGTTTTATCAAATTTATTATTTTCCTCTTTCACAGGATCTATTTCAGAAAAGTATGCTTGGCGGAAGTATTGCATTTGCAAGTTTATGTTTGAGGCTGGAGTTCTCTTCTTTTAAAATATTCCTTTCCGTTTTTAATTTTTCCTTAATTGCAGAGTTAAAGAACCTTCCTCCTTGCCAAAGGCCGGCTATTAAAAAAAAAGTTTTAACAACAGTATATTTAGATTTTGCATGAATATTCATAACAGTTTTGGGTTACTTGACATTATTAAAAATAAACCAAACTTTGTAAATATTTTGTTAAAAAACAATAAAAGAACCAAAAAATTGAGCTTCTGTAAATTTTTAAGTTTTATTCGATTTTCCTTTGGTCGATTTTTCAAACATTGTATTAGAAATTATAAGTTTCATTTCTTCTTCTTGATATTCTCTGATATTAATTTCAATAATTTGAAGCGACTATTGCTGTATATGTTTATTGGATCTTTTCCAATAGTTTTTTTTTTTTTGTAAGTACCGGATTCTTTTTCCAACTATATTGGTAATATTCTTCTTTAAAGTTTAGTATTTTGAAGTCCCTTTGGGAGGGAAATTACGCCTTTCTGTTTTAATATTAACTTTTCTTAGTTAATATATTCTTCGCTCAGGACTTTTACCATAGTCACCGAGCCTCTGTCGAAGGACCAAAATGTTGGGACTAACCGGCAGAACTTCTGGTTATAGACTAACTGATAAATGTTCACTAAATACTAAATTCTTTATTAAAAATTTGACATTATTTACTAACTACAAAATCTTACAACTAAACTAAAACACATGCGTACGTGAGTGTCAGCATGTATTTTTCTTTAAGTAATAAAAAACCCTTGACAAGAATGTGTTCTTTTATCTTAAATACATGTGTGAGTAATAGGGGTAAAAAATAGATGAATATATTTTAGGTAAGCAATTTCAAACTAAAATTAAAAAATAAAAAAAGGCATGTTCAAGAAATTTTAACATCCTATTTCAAAAAAAAATATAGCAGAAAGGTACTTTTTGGAAACTCGAAAGTTTAGGTATAAAAATTTTTGTACACTTAAATCCTCTAAACCAACATACAAATATCCATTGTTGCCATTTTAACCTTTCTAAGGCTAAATATAGCCTTTTTTTTGCTTTTAGCCACAACATTTTCGTTTAAATTTTTAGCTTTTTTAGCTTTTTTGATTCTTAAAATTACCTTAAAAAGTCTAGAATTTTAGTAACTAAACAAAGAAAAAAATAATTTCTTATTTGCTTTTAATATTTTATTTCTACGGAATCATCTACTTAATTTCGATAATATTTATATCTAATTAAAATTTTTGCCTTAAGCACTTAAATCTCCAAATCAAATATAACTTAAATAATTTAATTAATTAATTAACTTCATTAACACAGAAGTTATTAATATCTTCTCTTCTCTTTTCAAAAAGTTCAATTACATCAAAGGTATGCATATGTAAGGGATACTAGATAAGTTTCTTAATGCATTTTCAAACTTTTTTCAAGATTCAATCTAATTTAGTACAAATTATCTATTAAAGGGGTTTTTTCCAAGCTGTAGATTCTGGGTAAAAGAAGGTAGGCTGGAAGTGAAACCAAGCAAATTTTTTCACTACAAAACCATGAATCCAAGATTCAGACTACCATGGTTAGGTAAGCTCACTATGTCTGACAATACAAAATATATGAGAATTATTTAGAACTATAAGCTATCGTGAAAACTAAACATACTACATAGGGTTATAAAAGAAACGGTTGCCCAAATACTATACCTTCGATAAGGTAAGTAGATATATGCAGCAATCTGAATTGTTGCTATATATATATTTTTACATATATTATCTTTGGTATGGTAAACTATGCAAAATTCATAGATATGCTTCCATCAGAATCACAGATGCCCTAAGTAATAATCCTTTAAAGGATCTGAATTCTATTTTGCACCTTGTAATTCGGGAAACATTTACTCTCTTATGACAAAAGGTTGACTATTTAGTACTAAGACCGAATTGTGATAGATCTTTTTCAATTCGGATACTAAATATAGAATACTATGCTACGAACTTCGCCTTTCGATAATACATGGTATTAATCTTCACTTTTTTATTTATTTGTTCATTAAAAACTCAATAGATTACAAGCCTAGAAGGCCCTAATAATCTAACAAAAAATATGACTTTACATTGCATAAATTATAATTCAGTTTAAAGAAATCATAAACTTATAACTTATTTTGTAAAATTTATAGTAAAATGGAATTAATACAAAATAATATATCAATTTTATATAGATATCCCCCCAAAATTGCACAATTGAAGTTAAATAGAAATAAAAACGATAAGTTCTTAGTGAACTTTAGCTACGACTAGTAATAGCAGATATGTCATCACGAGAAATTTCTTGAAAATTTAATTAATATAAGATTATTTCACAGTACAATAATGTTAAAAAGACCCTAAAGAATTTATAAATGAACTTAAACTGTTAAACTAAAGCTTAACTAAAACTAAATCTAAAGATAAAGTTTATGAACAACTATTTAAAACATCTTAAGTTGTTTAATAGATTTTTCAAAATCCTTTGTGGGAACTCTTAACACAAAGGATTTGGTTATATAAAGAGATGAATTATTTGTTCTAGAAGACCTCCCAAGGTTAAATCTTTCTAACAAATATGTTGGCTTACTTATCATAATAATTCTATAAAAATTGAAGTAGTAATCGTAAGTTTATAAAAGTTCAAAAATCCGCACCTAATGCGTTAATTAAAAAACTAGAAATATGTTCCCTATATTTAATATTGCAAATGTATCAAACAACGCGATTAGAGTATTATCTCAGTTTAGCTGAATTTTATAGCATTTTTTTGTATTTAAAATTGAATTAAAAAGCCTAAAATATTCGCAGGAGATATGAATTATGAATTTAATCTTCACAGAATCTTCCGTTTTAATATTCTTACCTATTGATGCATATATGAGAGTATTCATTCAACAAAAAGTATGTTATTAGTTTACAGCGTAAACTCTGCATCATCAATTTTATTTCTAATTTAGAGATAATAGGAGAAGTATACACGGTTTTGGTCCCGATCAACCAGAAGTTATTCCCATCTAAAATGCTCTTACTCTCTCTCTCTCTCTCAGTTTGTTAATTGTTCGAAATAGAGTGAGCCAATTAAATTCCTCATATATAGCTTATGTAAGCATATAAATGCTAGATGCGTTAAAAATCGTTTTAGTCTTCCTTGAAGACTAAAAATTTTTTGTTGTAAAATTTTAAATGTTTTACATTCCTTAAATTGTGCAATGTTGCCAAACATTGCAGCCATTATCTACCCTTTTAAACCTTATTTCACATTTATTTTCGTATTTGTACTTATTTTTCTTTAGTATTCTAGTATCGTCACAAAATAAACATTGCTCAATTTAACGTCTTGGTTTTCGGTGTTTTGCGGTAATATGCAGCGCTAGTTTATAGCACTTGAGGAACAGCAATACCAACAACAATATATGCTTTATTTTTGTTTGACTCTATGTCGAAGTGTCTGTCTGTCTGTCATTCATTTATGTTATAGAGCTAGATTTCTATGACTGAGTAGATGTATAAATGAATGAAAATAAATGAAGAGACTCCAGTATATACCTAGAACACCCAAAAGAAAAAAATCAAATCTGTGTCACGTACTAAAGAAATTCAGCATTGCAAACAGACAATCACTTGAGGTCATGTCACAGAGTTATGCCATTTTTCCGATATCTATTTTTTATTCCAGTTTTCTGTTTTCTTTTTTGTGGCTTTTCATACTAAAAGAGAAAGTGACACAGTCAGCCAGTCAGCCAACCGTTATGAATGAGTGAATAAATGAATGAATACATGGATAGATGGATGTATTTTGAGAATATTTATCTTCTAACATTCTTTATAATTTTGTTTGGGATTTTTTACGTTTTTTACCCTCAACAGTGTTAATGGAAGATAGAAGGAGTCAGAGAATATTTATAAAAAAAATATATGTCAGTCACATACAAACAATATCATAAAAAACAAAATCTGCAAGAGTAGAAAAAAGCACATACAAAAAAAAAAAAAAAAAAAAATAATAAATCACAAATCTACAAATCCTAGGACATCATCTTCGAAGTCAGGATATACAAATGTATGTGCAAGGTATATACAAGGACTCATATGTGCTAGAATATACATGTATCTACGTTCCCAGTTTTGTAAAATTCTTACATATTTTTACTTATTTTCTTATCGAAATGCATCACGCCACTTTGTTATGATTCTATTTTTCTGATTTTGATTCATTTAGATTTTCTTATATTTCTGGTTTATCCTTTTTTTTATACACATGCTATTTTATTTAAAAAAAAAAGTTCTTTTATTTTTTATTTGAAAAAAGTGTACTTTCTTTTATTTCCAAAACTTCAATAACATGACCAAAAAATTTGGAAGTCATTGTGAACTGAAACAAAAAGCCCTTAAAATCAAATGAAGATTAACTAAGCAAATTTATACATAATATAGTGTAATATAATATAATATAATATAATATAATATAATATAATATAATATAATATAATATAATATAATATAATATAATATAATATAATATAATATAATATATCCCGATTTAAAGATTAGATTTTCTATCAAGTCCAAAATCTATTTAACTGTTTAGTGTTCAATATATCAAAAGTCAAATCAGCGAAACTAGGGGCATTTTAAGAAATTTTAGGTTTATATTATTGATCTTCCTCTTGACTCATATACCTGAGCATGGGAGTATCTTAGAGAAGGAGTATGATAAACGAACAGTATTCGTATTTTTCACAAAACACTTACAAATTGCCTTAAGTTGGTCCCATTAGAATTTGTTTTTGGCATTAGACATCAGTATTTCTAAGTCCCCGTGCGTCAATTTCTAAAAGTACATAAACAATTGAGCATTAAAATATACAAATATAATAATATTATATGTAAACTTTAAGCAAGTACACACAGACACATAATAATTTATATCTTCAGACATGTCTATAAAATATATTTGTTTTATGTAAGTAATCACATAAAAAGAGATTTCAAAATTATTTACCCAAAATATATCATCAAACATTTGTTTAGAATATTTTAATCAATTTAAATGGTTTCTCTTCATTTTGCGACTAAAATTTATTTGCACTCGTTTAACTTTAATGAAGCATTTACTTTAAAAATAATTTATTACTATAAATAACTTCTATAATAATACAAAATCTGGTATTTGTAGAAAATACAGGAATTAGTTTAATTCACACAGTAAATATATTTTGCTTTATTACTTGCTTAGTGACAAGGGTTTATATTAAAGTTTCAACTGTTTTCTTATATTACAAAAGAATTCGATTTTAGGGAGAAAATATAAAAGAGAAATTAATGATGAAATGCTTAAAATTATAAAAATATTTTAATATAAAAGTTTTTTTTTTTTTATTTTTAATAGGAAAGTATGATTTAAAAATGTCATTATTGAATGAGATGTGTTATTATCGTCGCGAGAAAACTTATTAATACTGTGACAATCGAAAAAATAAAGAAATTAATATTAGTGTTTTATATCTTACGTTCTATAAAAAAAATTAATTTTTAATTTTTAATTAAATGCACGCAGAGAAAAAATATGGATGTGGTAAACATAATCGAATAGTACCATACCATGATCGGATTATATGGTTGTTTAAAAATGTATATGGTCATAAATAATAATAAATATGAACTTTTTAATCATAAAATAATCTACCTTTTCATATTATGGTCCACATTTTTACATTTTGTTGTTAAATATTTTATAACGCTGTGATCCGGTTTTATCACATGATGATCAAATTCTCTTATATTATGATGCAATTTTATTATAAAATGATTCGGCTTTTAACACAAAAAATTAAAACATATTCAGACTTACTCATAACATGTTACATGTTAATCTTATTATGATAAATCATTATTCATAAATTAATTATCGTAAATTATATGTTGTGCAAGATAAAGTCTTTTTTTTAACTAAACTTTTTAAATAGTAGTTAATAAATATCTTATATTGTTTGAATCACCACGGATATAACGAAACCATACCTATTCATATTTATTCATATACATATAAACTAATTTAGAATTAGAAGTTGAAAATCAAACATTAAAAACAAAGTATATTTAAAAATGAATAAGTTATGAATTTTTTAACCATATTTGTAAAAAGTATACGTATTTTATTTATACGCAACATTCTACTGTTATGGAAATGATCATATTAATATGGTTTAAAAGCAAGATATGGTTTAAGAGCAAAGAAAAAAAGGGGAAAAAAGATTAAGATTAATAATACTTAGTGGTTGCAGAAATAATGATATCTTTTTATGTTAATAAAATTGTTGTTTCTGGTAAAAATATTTAAAAACATAAAATGTCAACTATATCAAAATTTTTATTCAATGTAAATATTAAATGACAAAACATGAAAACATTGTTGTCATGAACACAGAATTATTAGAATTAATGAAAATGAACAACGAGAACATAATACTGTTGTATTGACAATGCCGTAAGCATATTTTTTTCTCTTCTTGTATTCAGCTTAAATGTTTATCTCATTTTACAATAAGATTTTTGATAAAATAATCTTAATCTATGATCGCTTATGTTCGCACCAAAAATTTATATATGAACATTTTAATTAAAATTGCTCTCTCTTAAGATAATTTTTTATAAGAAAAAATTTAAAGAAACTAGAATCCTTTAGTTTAAAAAATACTGAAATTTTTGGTAGTAAGATTCATCCGTTTTTATACAAAAATTTCGATTAAAATAAAAGAATGTTCATTAAAACTCCAAAAAAAATATGTCTTACAAAAAGAGAACAGTCTTTTATTATGACATATATATATATATATATATAGTTGAGATGTATATTAATTTTGCCAGATTTTATTTCACGACTAATTGAAAAAACAATTTTACCATGAACCATAGAGGAACTGGGTTACATTATTTTCTAAATTTCGATGTAAAAAAGACAATATTTCGAACCACCCATAGTACTCGTAGAATAAGGAACAAGATATAATTATTAAGGAGAACGTTTTCAAATTTATTTCCTTTGAAAAGTCAGTAACATATAGAACAAAAGAAAATGTGAAAAAAATTAAAGAAAAGTTCAAAAAAATAAGTAAATTTTTTCAAATAAAAATTATATAAAATTGTGAAAAAAATGTACAAATTTAATTTTATGTTAAAAAACCTAATGTGTGTAATAAATTGTATATATATTATTCTTTTGAAACAAAATATCGCAAAAATGAAGTGCTGCTTTCAAGAAATATTCAACATTCTAAATGTGAACAAAATATTTTTATATTGATTTGTTTTTTGTTTTCAATTATTTGATTTTTCAAGACTTGGAAATGACAACTCTCCATAATAATTCTATCTGTTTTAGTTGAATCATGGAATAAATTATTTTTAAGTTTAACAATCAAAGGATAATCTAATTTGGTGAAACCAATGCTACAACAAGTTAAAATCAATGAGCATTTGTTTTTGGGAGAATATCATCGGTTTGTCCCAGTATAACTATTGCAAAATAAGGGGCAAAGAGAGAGAGAGAGTGATCACGAAAATTATAAAACAACTAAAACTACACTGCGCAGTGGGACATTTTTTTTTTAATAAATCTGTAACTTCTAATTGACTGACTAGATTTACATAAAACTTCACATGGGCGTAGCAGTATAATTTTAAGTTTGGAAGGGGCCACATAGACCCCTCAGGAGCGGAGCTATGTTGGCTCAAAGAAGTGAACTTCTGATATAGAAAAATTTTAACCGCTTTCCAAATTTTTTATGCGATTTTGACTCTTAAATTAAAATTTTTGAGCTAAATATATATTTTTCTTTTGATTCTCAATTTCATTAAGAATTAAAAATAATTTAAGTTTTAAATATTTTTAATTTTATTTGAATAAATTTAATCAGAGAGCAAAATATTTCTCCATAAACTAAATCAATAATCTATCACAAAATTGTTGACTTCAATACTTTACGAATTGCTAATATTTTATGCCAGTAATATTCGATTCAAATAGTACAACAGAAAGAAATGGTTGATACATGCATCACTGTGCACTGGTGAAAACTCTTTATAAGTCTTATGAAAAACATGCTATTTATCTCTATAGTTTTCAAGTTATTTGATTTTAAAATTTCAACTATCTCAATTTTGCTAAATCCTGGCCCAGTTTTTTAAGTATATAGCCCAATATTATCGTTCGATTTGTAATGTTATTCCGAATTAGTTAAGAACAAAATTAAAAATCGAATAAAAAAAAAAACTAAGGTCGATACCTTTACCGAGTCCAAAAATAAACGATTTAGAAATTGAAAAATGCTAAATTTATGCTTTTTTGAGTTTTTGGTGGACCCAAAAATGTCTACACTCATTTTTCTTTAAAATAAAATATGCTTTAGGAACATATAATAGTTTTATAATTTTTTGAAAGGTATTTTCACATATATGATTTTAAAACACCAAATAGGGCTAAGTACATATGCTCCCGAAAAAGAGAAATGATTATAAGTAATAATTATTATGATTTCGTTTTGTCATGTTATTATATTATTATACCATATTGTCATAATATAATTCCATTTTATAATATTATTATGCCATTTTTCATATTATTATACCATATTATCATATAATTATCCAAACTTATCATATTATTATTTTATTTTGTCATATTATTATTCCATTTTATCATATATTAAAATAAAACGTATTAATAAAGTTATTATTTTTATAACTTTTTTATTGAAAATAATAGAAAAAAGCAAGCGTTCTTGGAAAAGAACAATTAAAATATTTCAAGTGTGTTTATACATGTATGTCTACGTAATGCTACGTAAGTATATTTATGCAGATATTTAAGTCTGAACGTTTGTTTACTTTTATTGTGGACAATGTTTAAAAGGTTTCAAAAAAATTCAATTTCTTTTTTTGTAAACATTTAATTTATTTATAATATATTACATATGTTTGAATGTGAATATTTAAAGAAAATTTTAAAGAAAATCTTATAGATTAAAATGTAGTGTTATATGATTATTTTGCTATAACTTATTTACAATAACTTATAACCATTTACTATAACTTATAACCAAACTTTGTTTATTTCTATTTATTCATATATAAACTAAATGAGTATTACAATGAAGTTGAAAAATAAACACTAAAAAGATAATATATTTAAAAACAAACAAGTTATGAATTTTTCCGCTAAGTTTGTGAAAGGATAAGTGTTATATTTATTTGAAACATTCTTTTGTTATGGGAATAATAATACTAATATGGTTTAATAACAAGGAAAAAGGAATCCAGATATTTAAGATTTTATTTTAGTAGTGATATTTTTCATTTTAGTAGAATTTTGTTTCTGGTAAATATATTTAAAAACATATAATTTTGCAGTCAACCGTATTACAATTTTTATTGAATGTATATATTAAATGACGAAGTTTAAACAAGAACATTGTTACCATGAACACAGAGTTATTAAAATTCAAGAAAATTAACAATGAGATCATAATATTGTTGCAGTGATAATGCTGTAATCGTGTTTTCTTTTCTGCATGAGATTTCAAAACATTTGAGCATAGTGCCCATATACTATCCTTCTCGAAATCACATAATAATTTTTATATGAGGTTTAAATTGGCACAACTAATTTTTATTTATAATATTATGAAGATTTTCTGGTGTATAGAGAAAATATATTTTCCCATATTTATATATTTCAGAATTTGTTTGAATAATCTTCAAAATAGTATAATTTTTGACATGTATTTATACCTGTTTTTAATTATTGAATACTAAAATTATATTTATTTATATTTTCATTGTTTTTCCATTATTATTATTAATTTAATTTCTTTTTTTGTTTTCGGTGGATTATAACATTTAAATCTATACAAAGCCTACAGAAAATTTTCGTTTTAACGATACCAATCACTTATATAAATACAATACTGCGGTCTATTATACTTTTGCCTCTAGGTGTATTGTGAAAAAATCTCAAAGTAATTAATTCTTAATTTCTTCGATAGAATTAAGAGATATTTTAAACAACATAGTTTTTCGTCATTTTGCATATAGCCTTAAAAAATCGCCATTTAGTTCCATTTTAAAAGAGCAGTATAAAAAGGTGTCCATGTGGTTGAAAAAGGGGCTATTGGCGACTTAAGTCGCGCAATGGTAATGCTGTTTGTAATCACAAATTAATTAATGATTATATATATATTATTTTTATAAGAATTATTTTACATTAATGTAAAAAAAAAAAAATATTGTACTGTTACGGTAATATTTAATTTTAAAGTTTTTAAAGTAATTAATCTATTCGTGCTAATAATCTCCAGCACTCAATTTATAAATTATATAAAAAACAATAAATGCATCCGATGATTTAATTTTACGAAATTAAGTTTAAATGTTAAATTACACTTTACATTTCCAATAACTTTCACATCATTTATGCATCTTTTATCTGCTGCAATAATTGTTTTCATTCTGTTTTATTATTTTTACCAAATTTATATTCATATCTTTGTTCAAACTCTCTTGCATTAAACAAAGTACTTAAGTCTTTAAGTTTAATTCAAGCATTATATAAATAAATAGATGTCAAATTTGTGTCATAACACAACAAATCAAGGATAACTAACAACCGGAACAGGAAAAAATAAATAAATAAAAAAAATATAGAAGGGGATATTATAATTAGGCAATCACAGTTGTTCGTGATACTTTTGTAAATGTCTGTTTAAAATTTAGAAATAACAGCAAACATACTTTTAAGGAATATTAAAGAAAAATATTTAAATATTCTTAGAGGTTTCCTTTTTATTTCATAGAAATTTTCCTACGTTGTTGAAGAAGTGGTTAGAAATTATTGCATTCATTTAAAACGTTTCGCTGGGCTACCTCATATAAAGATGTGATGACGTTGATATACTTATTTACTTTTTTCCACGCTTTTCTCTTCGTTGTCAGAATGCAGCTTTGTCAGGATAGACATGTTTTAACAAAAATACATACAATAAATATATAAATAATATATATATATATATATATATATATATATATATATATATATAATATAATACGAATATCACCCGATTTTTATATTTATTTGTTGCTTTATGTGAAATTGATGGAAAAAAATTTAAGTATTCCCACCATGTGTTAAAAAATAAAAGAACTTTTTTCTTCCTCTATTTATTTTTCCAACAAAATTATCATCAATTTGTTATTTTTTTCTTTTATATTAAATTTATTTATATCACATGATGAATAACGATAGGATTAAAGAAGATAAAAGTAAAACGCTGCAAATGAGCATCTTTATACACACATGCATATATATATATATATATATATATATATTAATTTTTATTAATTTTTGTTTTACACTTAAATTCCTCACACGCATTCAAAACGACCACATTAAATAACCATAATTAATTGCTCATCAACCAAGAAAAAATAATAATGATAATAAAAATAAATAAAAAAAAGATGTTTTTAACCAAGCGATATTTTTATATTAATGTTAATTTTTGTTTGTATATGAAATCTGCTTCATAGGTATTGCAATGACAATTGTTCGCGGCTGTCTGATAATCGTATTAAGTATAATTTATTCATAGTACTATTGTGTACTGTAACTGTAGTGTGAATACAAAATTTACGTCATGTTTAAAAAAATCCTCGTATTATTTTATATGTATGGAGGGAAAATAATTCCATGTCATCATAATTGTCTGTAAATATTTTATCAGTAGATGTGGTCATTAAAATAGATGTGATTGGTCATGGTTTTATGAAAAGTAATCTGAATTTCTGAAAATCAAGTCCGTTTTCAAGGACGTTCACTCACCTATACTATGGTTAAAAGGTTACACAGGTCAACAAAATCGCAAAAAAATATGTTGGGAATAATTCTGCTAAATTATTATTCTTATTTTTAACCCATTGAAACCTTTGAGGTAATAGAATTTTCTACGTGGTAGCTAGAACAAATTATTCACATGCTTTATAGACAAGATACGGTGCTATTAAAATGTAGTATAAGTCAAGAGTCCAACTTGCCAAACATAGCACCTAGAAGTTTGAATTTAAAGACATAAAAATCAAGAATTTCTCAGCTAACCCTTATAAAACCATGGAAAAGTGAGATATTAGTAGCGGGTGTGGAAGAGAAGTTGTATTTCATAGAACTAATACATAACCATATATTTCAAAAATGGTAAAATTTTGAAAACACACTAACATAAAATGTATAGACACCAAAAGATTGAAAGAGAAAAAAATCTAAATTAGAATAACAAAATTAGAAAAAATTACATCGTGAATAATTCCACTTAATTCTTACTATTTAGACTAAATATAGTTTAGAAAGTTAATTAAACATTTCCATCATGTCACAATTTTAAGAGTTCATAATATAAATTATTATAAATTAAATTATTTTCAACCTCATTGAAAAATGTATATATATATATATATATATATATATATATATATATATATATATATATATATATATATATACATATATATATATATGTATATATATATATATATATATATGTATATATATATATATATATATATATATATATATTAGATTTAAGAAAGTATTGTTTTTGATTTCTTCTCATAGTAGGAAATAGAAATAGATTATCAGCATAGTAGGATTCCATATGTCTTGATGTAGCTTCTTGTTAACAGCGCTTTGTTAAAAAAAAAAAAAGCTATACTTGTTCTGTATTCTGGCAATTTTAAAGACTTCTAGGGGCTATATAGTGCAAGTTATAGATATGCCATGTTCTACACTTTTGTTGCACTATTCTTTCTCTATAAATCACGAATGCCTAATTTGTTCTACCTATTATACGGAATATTATATAACCTACACAGAAAAAATTAAATTTCGTATTCTATTAATAAATTCATAAAAGCTATTATATTTTTCACTGAAGTCGGACCTATCACTGAATTAGTAAAATCTAATATTCAAATTCATAAATATTTTATTGAAAAAATTTGATTTTTTTTCTATTTATAAATTTGAATATTTGAAAATTCTTAAAAAATTCAATAATATGGTTTATTAAAATCAATAAAAATAATATTAAATTTTTTTGCAGATTTTCAAAAAAATTTTATTTTTTATTTAACGTTTTTTCTTTTTATATTTTTTATAATGTATACAATAATTCGGATCGAATGTTAGTATTGTATTTGGTCATGTAAATTCATGTATGAAAATTTGGTGGAGACTTTTTTACATAAAATATAGTTTAATGGTAATACACAGTATATAGTCTGTAATGGTACTATAACTAATAGTTTATGTGTTCATGTATATTAGTATATAAAATATGAAAAAAAACATATATGAATAAAAAGTATATATGAAATAAAAGAAGACACGACAGTATTTCCAAATATCATTAGCGGCCTAAGCCGTCTAAAATCGTTATCAATTGAAGCATTTTCTAAATGATTTCAACTTACATAACTTTTAACGGAGTGAAATATCTAAGTTTCAATGAAAGCAAAATAGATAGGAAGGATATAACAAATGCGCAAACAAACTTTGCTTTAGTACCGCCAAAACCGATTTACGATTGCAAACATTTTAGTAAGGACCATTTACGCAAAATACTTTCAAATGATTTTAAATACAAAAATTAAAACACATTAAATTATCTTCAAGAAGCCCAGTTACTTTCGCATAATTACATCAGGAGAGGGAGCTACATCTTCAGTCACACAATTGAAATCGATTTGGAAATTATACAGCAATATAAAATAGATCCCATCATTTATACGATATATTGCTACATACATGCATATTTCACATGCTTTTGATTCAGCTAGAAGATACACAAAAATGAATCACTATACATATTTGGTAATGAAATATATACGTAAATTAAGATAACTTACCTCTGAAATCCTGCAAATGATGGATTTTATATTTGTTTCTGTCAATATTTTTATAATTTTATTTATGTTTATATTTTTAATTGTCAAAAAACAAGAAATTAGTATTGTTTTTCCTATTAGTTAAGAATGAATTTACAAGCAATAACATAATATATTAATATCAAACAAATTTTTTATAACATTTTATTTAAAGTTAAATAATGATTTATTTAAAAAATTGAGGTCATAATTTGCAAAAAAATAGAATATTACAATAAAATTTTATTTTTTATTAAGTTTAATTTAAATCCAAATAATGATTTATTTAGAACAATTTTAGTCATAATTTTTTCTGTGTAATAACTCTTCAGTGAAGCATATTTTATTTGGTCGTCAATGGTTTAAAAATATGTCGTTGTGTGGAAAAACCTAAATGTAACTGATGATTGAAATGACCATACCTACAATATCTGCAACTGACCATACCTACAATATACTTTTTTAGCGTTGGCCTGTATTACGCGCTTGTTTTTGGAAATTTAAATTTTTTGCCTTGATTTTTTTTTGTTTTCTGAAATAATTTCCATAGTATGGCAGTGAACATTTTTTTAAATATTCTAATAATTTCAATACATTCCTAAATAATGTATTGCATTTTTTTGAGTTATCTTAATTCGTTTACCCGTGAAAAATTATCAAAGTCAAGACTTTGCAATGATTACGAAAAAAAATTGTTCTTTTTTACAAAAAAGTGGTCTGTTTATTCACCCTTTACTTAAAATTATTTCATAAAAAATATTTTTTTCACATATTTGTAAATATTTGAAAAATGGAAAATAATGAAATTTTTATTAGATTAAAAGTTGCACCTTACGTCCAATATTAGCCGAAATTGGTGAAATTTAAAATGAAATTTGAAATTAATTGGTCTAGAAAAAGAAACTCACGCGAGATTTTTCAGATTTAAAAATATAGCTTTAATAATTACATATTATGTATTGATTTGACACTAAACTAGTTCTCGCCCGCATAAGGGTGTAGACAAAAGATAATATTTTATGACAATAGTCCAATTTTTAAAATCATATTTGTTAAGTGAACAAAAAACATATCAAAATAAATTTTTCTTAATTTAGTTTGAATACAATGTGTTAGAAAGATAACGATTTTTGGTGTACCAAAAATTATTGTGAGAGCTTTAGCGGGTTATCTTCTACAATGTTATAAATCTAAACAATCTTCTTCCAATTTTTAGGTATATAAACGACCTGCGGACAATTGTGTACCCACACTTGTATTAAGTGTAATGCATTTTTATATTAGACATACAAATGCATTATAATATGTTGATATTGATATATACAAAGGATTTATGTACTTTTGGGTGATTCTCCAAAAAAAGACTTACATGGGAGTTATAGTCAATTATGAGCTAATTCTCATGAAATTTGTGACTGAGATTTTTACTTATATAAAACTTATTTATATCAAATACTAAGTTAATACTAACATTTCTGTGGTATTTATATATGTTAAAGTGAAAAAGTGTTTAGATGGAAGCTGTGATCACTTTTGAACAAATCATCTTGAAATTTCGTACAAAGATTTTTAATTATATAAAACATATTTGTGCCAAATTTCATTCAATTATTGCTATATTTGAGGTATTAAATCCTATTTCGGGATGACATTTGTATAGGGGCTAGATGAAATAATGGACCGACATAACCAATTTCAACAGTATTCGTCCTTTTACGTGAAAACCACTTATGGTGGAATAATATATAAATAGACATATTTACCTATCCACTGGTATATATAATATCTATATAGTTCATTAAGTGCAGTAAGTGCTTCAATCCAGTACTATTTTCATGAATATACATCATTGCGTATACGCCATAAAGCATTAAGTTCATTAAAGTGTATCCATGTGTACGTGTGAACGTGCATTTTTAGCAATTTAACTACATTTACTATACTTAATTAACTATATAGATATTATATATGGGGAATACTCTTTTTTCGATAACCTTTAAGAAACTGACCTTTAACCTCAAATATATTTTTTAATTCTGATGTTTTAAATTAACTGTCAATGCCATTATGTTAACAACACTTCAAGGAGCAAAACGACAGAAATTCAGGAACTGAAATGGTTCCATGTAGCACCGGTATGCACACAAATTTAAAAAATCAAAAAAAAAGTGTTTGAAAATAACTATTTTTTTTTTCTTATTTTAATTTTTGTAATCGTAGATTTTAGCAATTTAATTTTTTGCAGTTTTTCAATTAGAAAATTTGCGCCGTTTTGAGTATTGCAAAATAAAGAATGGAGGTTTATTTCTCTTGCAATTATGAATCGTTCGAGATACATCTCATTAATGTGCTATCAATAGCAGCTATATAGGGGGTGACCAAACTTGCGGAAAAAAAAACGTGAATTGGTTTAAGAGGTGCCTTTTTTGCGAAGCACACTCATAGCTTATTTTCAATGCCTTTAAATTATCGCGTAATCAAAATAGGTTTCCATATTGTATTTTAAAAGCGTTGTGGTCCGAGCATGTTACAACTCTTTAAAATCGATGCCTCTTTAATCGCGATGTCTTTAGTATTTCGTAAATCGTCGAGGCACACCCAAGGTGCTAATTAAAGTTTGTGAAAATGTATACTATTCTGGTTTTAAAAGAATCAAGTGGCACTCTAAAATAATTAACGTTTGGACTTAGTGCACTTTGCTGTATATTTCTGCTATTGGAAAATATATTTTGTAATTTTAAATATTATCTAATAACTGGCACAGTAATTTTTAGACCTAAGGACGAAGCTTGTAGAAAACGGTTAAAATCAAACCATTATTTTACTTTACTCCCATACAAATGTTTTCCAAAAAATCACTTTTGTGATTACAATTATCTTAAATATGCATACAGTTTTGTGAAAATTGGCATTACTCGTATATTAAAGTTTCAAGGGTTTGGGTGCATAAACATGTTAGCATCGAAATAAAATTTGGCACGCTTATTTTGTATTTAAATATAAAACAAGCTATTAAATTTCGGAAAGATCGGTCACTAATTGATTATATCTCCCATACAACACCAATTCCTGAATGTCACTTTATATATGGCATATATGACATATTAATATATTTTTTTTTAATTTATTTTATTTTTTTTTTATACAATTGAAATTTATATAACTATAAATGACATTACCAAATTTCAAGAGGATCGGTCCATAAATGAACATAGTTTCTATATAAGGTTCATTCCAGAAAATCGTTTCGATTCGCATAAATTGCACAAAAATGCTAGATTTAGAATTAAATTTGGCATGAATAAGTTTTTCCTGCTTGACTGGTTTTTCTTGTTAACTACTTACAAAATGCTATTAAATATAATATAAAAATCATAGCCTACTATCTTTCCGCAGATTAAAATTATGAGAAATTAATTTAAATTTAAATAGATGGAAGTACTCAACTTATCGTAGTTTAAGCTTAATTTTAAATCTATTGTAATACTACTGTTAAAGTGGGAATTACTTAAGTTTTAAATACTATGGCTTAAAAATAGCTTTATTGGTTTTGCATGTTCGAAGTCTCACCAAATGGAAAATTAAATTTGTGCATTTGTCCTTAGCAATAACTTCTTTAATCTTTGTATAGATTAAAGTTATAAGGTAAAACCAATAAAATTTTGGTACTTAAAACTGAATATTGATATCCTTAACATAAACATATTATTTTGGAAATTATTTGTTGGAAACTTTCAAGGATATTAAAAGATGAAATATTTGAAGGACTCTTTTGCAAATTTTATTTAGACTGTTTTAGCAAAAAGTTCCATTTGATATCCATATCATAGACATACACTGTATACTATTATAATTTGTATATTTATTTATAATAAAATTAAAAGTTAACCTCGTGCATCCTTCAAAACTTTAAAGTCCTTTAAAACTAAAAACGCAATTATATTATATTAATTCTATTTTTACGCATGTATATGGAATTTATTATGTGAGAGACAAATTTTTATTTTTGTTGTACGGTGTTATATTTCATATAAAATAAATATGAAAAAATTTTGAATACCCCTGTAAAATAAAATATGTACATACATAAAAAAAAAATATACATTTCAAATACAAATCTTTTTTATGATTTTATTTATTTTGTTTTATTTTTTATTTTATTTCTTTTTTAAAATTTCATATAAAATAATCCTATGTACACGGCAAGAATTTTATAAAAATTATTAATTTATATAACGTTAATTTTAAATGTTCGTGATTGTTATTAAGGAATTGTGTTTCCTTAATGTACCGTTTCTAGATGCATATATTATGGCAAAAATTCAGCAGATTTCCTTAAAATATTGACAAAATTATAGTCTACTTATACAAAATCACATTAAACTATTTAATATTAACATATTGCTCAGAATCTAAATATATCTTAGCAGTCATTATTCTCCGAAAATCTTTTATGAAGGTCTTAATAGTGGTAGCTCAAACGTTAGAATATTTTTCAACTCAAAAAATGATTTTTGAAACCGAGCTAGTAACATCGACAAATTATTTCCTTGTAGAATTAAATTTTTGCACGAAATTCGTCAGCAAAGCTTACGAACTCATTGACTAGTAAATTCATTCAGTCCAGTTAAGTCGTTTTACTACGTGCAATAAATATTTCCAACTTCTCTCTACTTTAGCTAAAGTCAGCTTATATTGTGAGCGTTTTGCCACTATAAATGCGATTGCAGAATGTCCTTTGTGCACGTCGAATATCCAGGGAATGTTTATGATGAACACTTGTAATATATAAATATAAAATTTTTCATCTCTCATACTCAAGGTGTTACTGAAGTTTTTAACAAAAAATCTATATTAAGAGTAATATATTTAGTATGCGTTTTTTACCGCGGTATAAGTTATATCCTTACTATCCTTGAATCATAATTTTGCTATAAAACCTCTTTTATTATTTGCCATACGCGTTCTGTTATTAAAAAGTTATAATTCAGCCATTATTTCTTTATAACTCACGTTGGTTTTGCTCGAAAAATTCCAAATACGTAATTAGGACCCCTAAATCTGCAGTTGGTTATAGATTACCACTCTTTCAAACTATTTTTGATTGCACCAGTATTTCCGCAGACACTATTTTGCATAGTTTCATATAAATATTGAATCATAATTTAATTATTTTAGCAATTCTTCCGAAAGTTCAGTACTTGAACACATAAAAAAGAATCCTTTTTAAGAACTAATAATATAATAATAAAAAGGTCTGCATTACAGTTGTTTTTTGTTTGATGGCAATTGAATTTTTTTCGCAAAAACTTTTTCTCAGAATATTAAAAAAGACAATATTTTAAGAAAAATTTCAGAACCAACAACATCTAAAAGAAATGTATTTGTAGAAAATTTTCAAAAATAATAAAAATAAAATAAAATATTTGTACAAAATTTACAAATGCTTGAAGAAAAACTCACAATTTTTCTTTAAGAAACATTTTATTACAAAAACAAATAAAGTTGATGAAATTATTATTATTATTATTATTATTATTATTATTAATAGTATTATTGTTATTCACTATTATTATTATTATTATTATTGATTTTCGGGTTTTTCCAAAAGCTAAACAAACTTAGTATAAAAAACAACAAACTAGACCAATGATTTTTATTGTTATTAGTACATATATATACATATATATATATATATATATATATATATATATATATATATATATATATATATATATATATATACCCAATATTAAAAGTAGTCTGTTTCCTTCATATTTTTATAAAAATTTATTTAATAAAAAAATATTTTTTAACATATTTCAAAAGTGTTGGCTTCAAGAATGGATAATAAAGAAATTTTTATTTTATTTGGAGTTGCATCTAATATTGGTCCGAAGTGTTGAAATTTTGAACAAATTTTCATATTCATCAGGCTAGAAAAAAAGCCAGGCAAGATTTTTCCGCCGTAAACAGAAAAGCACATTTTATGAAAATAGTAAAAAATCTGCGTTTTTAATATAAAATCAATCTCTATATATACTTTTATTACTTCTTAGATTTAAAAAAAAAATTTCAAAGCCAAAAAATTAATTTTAAAATTCAAGCGCAAATATTTTTTTAACCATAATTGATATCATAAATGAGTAAACATATATATTCTTCATCTCGGAAGGTCTCTACAAAGGGCTCTAAATTTTTGAAGTCGGACTTGATTTGTAGGTTACGATTTTTAAACTTTTGACAAGTTGCTTATCTCTACCGCTGAATAGCGAAGTCTTTCTTAGCCTTCATATTAAGATAGAGCAAGACTTTGATGCCATTCTTCGCCTTATTCTCTTTCGTAGAAGTGAGGTTAGTCACTACATCAAGCTTCATCGCGTCTTCCCAAACTAAAGTGGCTTTTGAGCGGGATGACTGTCGGATTTCACTCTCCGTCAGTCATCCCATCAGATACTGAATAGTCTTCTTCTTGCACCTGAGTATGAGCTAAAATCACAGCGACTTCGCGCTTCTCACCAGAACCAAACGTCAGAGCCCCCAGATTCTCCGTGGCGCTAGCCCCAACGAAGCAGCCCATTGGTCCGTCTTAGTCAGTTGGATCAAAAATTGTCCTTACTGTAAAATTATGTCCTTACGTATTCCTAACAAGTTAGAGTCCGATACTCCTTCAAAGTGGTCTGCGTCAATGATCCACATCCTACCAGTTCCTAAACTATCTCTGTCCTGATTCCTATTGCATGTCCAAAATCCCCACTCCGCGTGTCAACTCATGGCATGTCTGCGTCCTACATATATTTCACATTTTTATCAAAATTTTCGAAGTTAAATTAGAGCATTATTAGAAGTTTTAAATGTGCCCTAGCAAAATGTTTTTATATCAATTCAATGGCTTTAAATCAATTATATTCATCGCCACTTTCATATCTGTATATCTAATCTTTCAAAATCATTGTTTGCAACATAAAAAATGAGATGATGCTTCGACTACCATGAAGGCAACTGTCAAAAGTTAGCATGACAACAAATAGTGACTTTAATATATTCCTTAAGTCCGATTAGTTGAATGAGATCTATATATGGAAGCATTTTAGTACAAAGCCACCCATAATACCAAACTCATCTGCATATAACAATATTTATTAATTCCCTACACAGAAAAAATTACTACCGTATATTTTTCAATTAACACAGTGTTTCATTTTGCATTTAAATTTGATAAATATATTCAAGTAAATATAAAATAAAAATTTTAATAAAATTTTATTTCATAATTTCATTTTTAATTCATCCAACCATCTACTTTATTGATTTTTTTATTTTTTACAGTCTTTAGTAATTGATATAATCATTTTGGTGATAGGTGCAAATGTAAAAAAGTTTTTAATTGAATGAATTATTTACTAATATTTTCGATGATTGGTGACTTTTTCTATGTATGAACGAACATACAAACACATACAAATGTTGTATAAATTTAAGTATGTTTATAATTACAGGGACTATACGTATGCTTACGTATAAAGTAATCATAATATGCAATTAATATCTTTACCGCCAAATCATCATTGTTAAATTGTTTATACTTACACGTATACAAATTTATTATTGTATGTATTTATGCCCGCTTGTGTCATGTACATATTTCAAACTGTGTAACAAGTAAAATGTTAGATATGAAAATACATAAATACAAAAGCAAGGACACAAAACATGATGATTGAAGATTATCACTAAAATATACGCACACACATTAACACATAAATATATGAAATATAAATGAATTGAAATTAAATGAAATGTTTTATGATTGATGATCTACTCTCGAGCAGATTAAGACTTACAATTAATTGTCATTTTCACTTTCAAATATAATAATTTAAAGGATGATTGCTAATAAATATAAATTAAGATATATGTATATGTTGAATATGACAGCATTTGTGCCTGTGTTCATTACGAATATAGGCGTTTATGAATTTTTATACCCACCATCGAAAAGGAGGGTATATTGGGTTTGTGATTCCATATGTATCGTGTCAAAAAAAAATCATTTTAGACTCCATAAGGTATATATATTCTGGGTCCTGGTAAAACTCGGAGTCGATCTAGCTATATCCGTCTGTGTGATATCACTTAAACAAAAGCATGTACGATAACGAAATAAGACAAAATTTTAAAAAGTTGTAGATGGTGGTTATATAAATTCGGCCAAACCGAACAAACATTAAACATTATTAGTTAAATTAAAAGGTTTGTTAGTTTTGTTGATTGGTCCCCTTTAGAATGTGATTGTGGGTCAAGTCAAGTGAACTACATACACTTAAATGGATGAGAAATAATAATAATACATAATTAGATTAGTGTGTTTAAAATTTTATGAAACTTTTACCGATGTTGATACATTACTTTAAACATTTAAGAAAAAAAAAACTTTAAATTTTCACTAGGGGAACTAAACATCCATATAGAGCTTTCCATTCTATCAATTCACCTCCCTAAATAAATTTAATAAATTTAATGACATTTTTTATTTTATTTATTTCACTATTGCATTTAAAAATATAAAAAAAAACTAATCTACATGATAAAGTGGTCAAACGCCATGTAAACTGTTTGTTTTACCTCCTTCTTTTCCAAGCATAAAATATTACATTATATTTTTTCAGAGACATTTTTTGTGTAATATTTTTATTATTATTACTAAAAAATATACTCAAACACAGAAAGAAAAAACTGGGAAAACAGTAACCAGCCAAGGGTGACAGTTGGCACATACATTGTAAAACAATGCTAAGGATAATTAATTGCGACATTTATTATATGGACAATGATAAAATACTCTTACATAGATACATTGTATTCAGAACCATGCAATTTTTTGTTTTTATAACCTTCACTACTAGCCACATTGTGGACAAAAGACATTTTAGAGTTGAATGATTCGTTAGAATATGTTAAGAATAATAAAATGAATTATAAGTTTCAATGACAGTTTAAATAAATATAATAGAAGGAACGAGAAGTTAGAGGAAATATTTCGAAAATATTTTTACTCGAAAATCTCGTCTTGAATATTTGGCATTGTCAAATATTAAATATGTATTTACTTCCCTATTACCTAACTAATTTTAAATAATTTTGTTTAAACGAAGGAACAAATATTTAGCTCGGCTCTATTAGCTTAAAATTCTATAAAAATAATCCAGGAAAATAGGACGAAGGAAATACTCAACTTTGGAATTTGATAAAGGTAAGCGATTTTTGGCATATAGCTTAGTCATAAGCTATACGATGCTTTTTAAAGTCCTCCATCAAATTCTGAGATTAAACTCTTATTTTCCCGGGCTAAATACTCAACGACTCAATATAATACTTAGATGCACTAAAAATGAAGTCCGATTTCAAAGATTTTTATATTTCTGTAAAGTCCTTGGCAGAATAAAAAAAAAATAATCTTACTCACTTAAAAATATATTTACACTTAAATTTTGAATCCTAGAATTTTTGCTTTAAATTTATTTCGTTTTAAGGGAAAATTATTTAAAAATATTCTGAAATTTGTAATATAGTCCGAAATAATATGCTGAAAAATTTTTTGGTTATCTCAATTCATCTAGACGTGAAAAATATTCAAGTTCAGTACTTTGTAATTATTATGAAAAATGGCTATTTTTATACAAAAATATGGTACTATTCTTTCACTATTTCCTCAAAGTTTTTTAATAAAAGAAATCTTTACATATTTTAAAAAACAATATTTCATAATTGGTTAATAAAGAAATTTAAAATTAATTTACGGTTTGCAACCTATATTTAACATTGATCGAAAATGCTGAATTAAAAAAAAATCAATTTTATCGATTAATAAAAAATTTTTCTAGGGATTTTTTTTAATTTATTGAAAACATTCAATCATAAAATAGACCTAGACTGATTTGACACCAACCTGCATCCCGCTTGGCCAAATACGAATGCAGGAGTGCAGATTCTATGAAAAAATCATTTCTTTAAACGACTTTTATTAAATTGTGAAAAAATTATATATGCATATCATTTTCACAATTATTTCTTCCTGCAAAAATCATAAAAAAAAATTAAAAAAAAAAACAATATGAAAAAGAAACAAAAACAAATTTTAAAGCAAACCTCCGTATATTTTTCAAAAACATGTATATAGGTCGTTTTAAAAATATAACATAATAGCCTCAAATCTGACAACTCAATTCACCTCTCACTAAATTCACTATTTTATAATATTTTACTGCGCATTTCCATATATGCGTATTCGTAACACACAATTATACTGGTGCGTGTTGTTTGTTGAACGAGATAATATTAAATTTATTAGAACTAGCATTTAAATTGCTACTGCGTTAGCGGAATTGGGAGACTCCTACATAGACCAGATATAAACTTGATAGCCTTTTTATTTACAAAAAAGAAAATGTAATACCAAAAGTAAAAAAAAAAACGTTAAATTAAACTAAGTCCTAACTCGTGTGAGAACAGTTGTAATATTGGTGTCTTGCCGAAAATTAATAACAAATATCTCAATCCCATCTTTTATCCCAGATCCAAGGAGTTTGATATCGTACCACCTCTAAATCCTCTATGATTTCATCATTAAATAACACAGGGTTCCAAAAACCTACTCACACAATTAAAAAATAGGATTTCATAAAATTTGAATTTGGGTTCAAAAAAAAGCTATTTAAATTTTTATCTTACATTTCACAGTTTAGGAGATGTATGAAGTACATTTTTAGACATTTTTACCCATCAAGACTTCAAATTTCTAAAAATGTTGGGACATTTTGTGGGCATTAACAACAATAAACTTTTTAAATATTTTGTTTAAAAAGTAACAAAAAATAATAATAATAATAATAATAATAATAATAATAATATGATTTCCAAAAAGTACCAAAGGCAAGTTAGACATATTTTTGCTAAAGAAGAATGCTATTTTAAATTTATTTAGAAGATTCTTAAGGTACTAATAAAGTACCAGCTTTTACATTTTTAACGTTCGAAGGTTCAAAAACCACCAAATTATTTCCATTTTTTTTTTTTTGTTTGTATTGAATTCATTGAAATATTTATCCTGTACTTCTTTTATTAGTTGTTTAAAC
The DNA here is from genome assembly GCA_932274085.1 of Protocalliphora azurea. NCBI lineage: Eukaryota > Metazoa > Arthropoda > Insecta > Diptera > Calliphoridae > Protocalliphora > Protocalliphora azurea. The sequence goes on along the minus strand of OW026523.1, from coordinate 68,190,505 downwards.
ACTTTTTGTGTGATTAACCAACATATGAGAATATATAACTAATGAGTGATTCCATGTCAAAACGAACAGCAATCGGATTTGACATCTCTGATTTCAATGAAACTCACTACAGGCATTGGCTGGTGGAAGTGTTCTTAAATCATAAAACTTTAGACTCATGGCCAAAGATATGATGTTTTGAAAATCGAAAAAAGCTAAAGACTTTTTCAACTGCTACTTACTTCTAAGCAATACACGATGCATTTATTGATTTAGTTTCTTATTAAAGACAAATATATTACCTTTATAACAATATGTAATAAATTCACTTACATCAAAATTTCAAACGTCAAATTTGGACATATAAAACTCAGACCATTTATCTCAAAATACGGTATTTTTAAAATTCTTAAAAAAAATATGTAATGTTGGTATAACACTTCTCCGTACACATGGAAACTTTAAGCTAGACATTTATTTAAATTTGAAGTTATGAAGTTAAGTATGGTAAAATTTATAATATTTACAAAACTTCTTTTCCAAATATATTTCTTTTTTTTTCTTTTTTTTATTGAGCTCATAGTTATAATAAATGAAATTTTATATACAAAATTTACTTTAGATTCTATTATGCTACATAACTTGTGCCATTTTGCCTGAGTCTGTAGAAGTGTTATTAACATTATATATACTTTTTTGAGAACTTTAAAAATATCGTTTTTGCAGATATAATGGTTTAAGTTTTATAAATCTACTTTTGACCTTTGAATTTTCGTAGTGAACATATTTTGAATTTTAATCTTTTAAATAATACTTAAATTAAAATAAACTATATATATATATATATATATATATATATATATATATATATATATATATATATATATATATCTATATATAGTTTAGAAGTTATTTTTCCATAACTTTTAAAATAAATGATGATATGTCAGGATTATGTAACTTTTTAAGAATTTAAAAATACAGTTATATTTAAAATTTTGATAGAAGTAAACTTTATATATATTTGTCTTTAATATGAAGCTAAAACCAGAGATTTATCATGTATAATTAAGAAGTTATTAGCAATTGAACGGGTACAAATTTGTAAAGCTTTTAGCTCTTTTTCGATTTTCTAAACGCCATAACTTTGGACCAGAAGTTGTATGATTTTTTTATTGTCTGCTGTAAAATTGCCTTTATAGTTTATATGAATTAATCGCTTCCATGCCTCAATTTTGTCAATATACTGTCAGTGTGTTTTTTTTTTTTATTTGGTACCATAACTTAATAAAAAAATTTTTCCTCTGTGTAAGAGAAAAATAAGCGATTAAAATTAAAATTTTTACTAGATTTAAATTAAAATTGCTAAAATTCAAAAACACACATTTTCTTTTAATTGATACTAATGAAATTCTATAAATAAGTATTGTTTTACAAATACAATAGATTTTATGTAAATAAAATAGTTTTATTTAGTTTATATTTAATTTCATACAATTAGAAATATCTACATAATATACAACAATTTTGTTGATGGGGAAAATATGTGCACTTTGGAAAACCAACAATAATGGAATTTACAAAACATTTATATATGAAAAAAAAAAAAGAAAATAAATAAATAAAATTAAAATTAAATTTTTATCATTTTCAAATGATGATAGAGAAAAATATGTTTTAAGTATATATTGCAACAAAGTTAGCTTGTTATGTGTATAAGCTGAAATTGTGACTTGTGTACTAAAATATAATTTTGAGAATTTAGGAAGAAAATATATATGTACTTCATTGTCGAATGTAGGGAAAATATTTACGTATAGATTTTGAAGCGGTGAATAACTTTTCTGTTTCGGGAGTATATCTATGTTAGAATTAATATACTTTTATAAAACACTAGCTTAATAGCGGTGTGTTTCGCTCAATTGATAACTATAACTGACCTTTACTTTGTATAAGAGCCACATTTTCCTCTCAATCCACTCGTCCTATTTTCATCACAATTGCTAAATTTGACAAGCGAATTATTCCCACATAATCTTAAGATTTTCGCTGTTATAGGGCTACCACTACCCCTATCCGTCTTGTCTTTATATCAATTGTAAAACTTGATAAGAAAACTAATTCCACAAAATCTTAAGACTTCCGGTACAATAATATTTGCTTTATATGGGAGGTACCATTACCTCCTATCTAGCCGATAGACATATCTACTAGAAATTATCTACAATAACTTTGTGCATATACACACCCATATTAAGAATTGTTCATAAATATGAGTTACTTATTAATCCAGTTATTTTTAAAAGCTGGAAGAATATTAAAAAAAGGTTGCAAATTTATTAATTGATATTTTAAAATATTAAAATTAGATAAAATTAAATAGTAAAAAATTAATTGATTTGTAATAAAATTACATTGCAGCATCATATTTAGGAAATTCTTCATCTCTTCTGTTGGCTTCTGAAAGAGAATGGAGTAAAATAATAATCGAGTCTATAAATACATAATTAAAAATTAACCAAAAATTGCATCAACTAAGTGCTTGTACTCTAAAGTAACTTTTTTGAATTAACATCATTTGAATTATACTCAACAATAAATTCAGTAGTTAATATGCGATGTAGATTTATTTGAGACTATTACCTCAGGTATTATTGAAACTTTTTTATAGGTTTATTTTATTAATAAAAATAAATAATGAAAATTATTTACACTTATTGTACGTACATACACATTTAGCAGGAGTAACCATTATTAATTCATCGTGTTTAATAATTTCTTTACTGAAAAAGAAATTACTTTTTACTGAAAAAAATAGAGCTACGTCTGTTTTTTTTTTTTTTTTTTTTTTTTGAGTATTAGGAAATAAAAGCTAGCATTTTAGCTTAATTTTCTAAACTATATCTATATTATGTCTTATTTCTGTTTGAATTTCTGGAATAATTTTAAAATAATAAAAAATTGGTTTTCATAGCTTCAATACAAAATTCTGAGTTTAAGGTATATGAATTAGCCATTGTTTATAATACATTATAAAGGTTAGTAAAAATTTTTCCTATAAAATGTAAAGAAAATTGTATCAAAAAATGTTACTTACTTGGAAGCAATAACAACTGATGGAAGTAGTAGATTGCTTACTTAATTGCATAAAGCTTCCAAGACTACGTGCAGAAGGCATTCTTTCTTACCATAGTACATATTACACAACAATCTTTATAAGAATAAAAAATTATTTTTTTATCATATTTCCTAAAAAATATTTTAGTAGAATTACACATTTTAAAGAAGGATTTACAGAGAAGAAACAAGTGAGCCCTTAAAAATTTTAAATGATTTATTATCACATGTATAATCAATTGCAAATCAAATATATATTATAGAAAAGGTTATGGAAATTATTACACAAAACTTAGATGATAATCTGAAACTACTTTCCGAAAACGAAGATGTATACATTTTACAAAAGAATTAGTTATAGAATTAGAAAATCGATTACCAAAAACTGTAGATGTTTCAAAAAAGTAAGTATGTTTTCTATTGAAAACACTTTAGAAGGGGCTAAACCTCCTGCTATTTCACTCTTAAGAGAAGTAAAAATAAATTATAAAGATATTGAATAAATAATATGTACAATTACAATGGGAAAACTAACGTAATTGGGATAGCAATATGAGCACAACATGAAATTTATAATTTTAAATATTCGGTGGATAAAGACGCATTTTTTTTATTTATTTATTTAATAGCCAATGAAATTACAATTTCTTACAGGCTACCATATATATTATTCTTAAAGCTATTAACAATAAAATATTTTCATAATCATTCAATAACAAAAACTTATTATTTAACTAAGTTAAAAATATTCCTCTTAATGCGGATTGGATTTAATGAGAAATCAATATATGGATAGAATCTGTTGAATTGATTGCATATACGTCTCATGGTATCAAAGTTGGTATAATTGGTTCGAAAATATTTTATTTTTAAAGGAGTATAATTTCTAGTTGGACGATTTGGGATTACGAATTCGATCTTACGAAGCAGGAACTCAGAACGAAGACAAAATAAGAGAAATTGTTTCTGGACCGATTAAATTTTCTTTATATGAACTTCGTATTGAGAATCCCAGACCACAGAAGCATATTCCAGGATTGGTCTTACAAGAGATATGAATAATTGCTTGGAAACGTAAGGATCATTAAACTCTCTTCCCCAGCGCTTGAGGAAACCTAGAACACCTTTTGCCTTATTAACGATTTGCGAAATGTGGGAGTTAAAGAATAGTTTAAAATCAAGCAACACACCCAGATCAAGAAATTCTTCGACTAGATCAAGTTGATAATCATTTATTGTGTATCTACAGAGTACTGGACTTCTTCTATAGAACATCATATGTTTACACTTTTTTAAATTCAGATCCATTATATTCATCATACACCAATCATAAAGATTGTCAAGATCCGACTGGAGTAAGGAACATTGATAAGAATAGTTAAAGCTATGGAACAGCTTTACATCATCAGCATACATTAATATTCTAGAATTCTTAATGCAAGCTGGTAAATCATTTATAAATATTATGAATAATAAGGGGCCGAGATGACTACCTTGTGGAACACCAGATAAAACAGGAATGGTTTTTGATATACATTCTCTGAATAATACACATTGGCATCTATTTTTAATATATGTGGAAATCCATTTAAGGAAAACAGGCGAAAATCCGAGTTTATCCAATTTGAACAGTAGGAGATCGTGATTTACTTTATCGAAGACTTTACTGAAATCTGTGTATATTACGTCTGTCTGTAAACCGGAATCAAATGCGGTTATAACTGAGGTTGTGAACTCCAAAAGGTTAGTAGTAATGGAACATCTTTTTTTAAATCCATGCTGAAATGGCGAAAGATAACATACAACTTGATGCGAAAGGATTTCAGTAACTATCTTTTCGAAAAGTTTTGGAATAACACTTAATTTAGCAATACCTCTATAATTGGAAATGTTGGATCTGCTACCGGATTTAAACAAAGGTATAATATAAGATTTCCTTCAAACTTCAGGAAAGTAACCACTAAATATTGATATGTTGAATAAGTATGTTATTGGAGATATAAGAGAATGTAAACATTTTATAAGAACACAGCTTGGAACACCATCAGGTCCACATTTATCAGAATATTTTAGATTCTGTGCAGCTCTCAGTACCATCGATTTATCTAATGTTGCAGGGTTGCAGCTGGAATTGGATATGGATAATTAGAAAGTTCATGTGAATCTTTATCAGAATAGGCTGATGAGAAGAAAGCAGCAAACATATCGCAAATATCTACATCGTTTGAGGATAATTTATCTCCAAATTTCATCATGGACGGATATCCAGAGACTCGACGCTTAGAATTTACGAACTGGTAGAAATATTTTGGATTATTTTTAAAGTTTCTTTTCATCCTAAAAAGATAATTATTGCAACATTTGATATTTTCCGAATTGTAAACTGATCTTGATATAGAGTACCTCATATAATCAATAGATAAACCGGATTTTTGTATTTTCTATAATGTTTGTTTTTTAAATTTTTTAAGCCATTGAGCTGCTTTGTAGTCCAAGGCGGTCCATGTGCAATTTTTTTCTCGTCATTGGTATTGATTTCGGACAATTTTCTAAATTTGTAATATTTTGATTAGTTTCACCCTTCTCTAATGTTGAAATAGAGCTTTTAGCTTTATAGATCTTGATAAAAACAAATGGCGGAAATTTTAAGTAGTATTTTATACATTAAAGAATAGTAAAATTGGAAGGTTCATGTTGTTATTCCTTTTATATTGCAAATAATTTTGCTCTAAAGTGAAATCATCAGAAAGAAATGAGAAGCTCGTCACAAGTCAGAAAAATGAAGAAGTATCAAATATTTTAAACTGTTTCAATGAGTTGGTAATATATTATAATTATATTATTAATATATACATGCATGAAAGCGATTTCAGCTTATTCATCTCCCTACTCTTGAAAGCAGGAGAAAATAAGAATATTTCATTTGTAATTAAATTGGTAAATGGTTCAATTAATTTCGAGTTCCTAAGAGAGAGAGAGAGAGAGTTCGCAGGATCAAATTCGTAATCCCAAATCGTCCAATTATCAATTATACTCCTTTAAAATCAAATATTTTCGAACCAATTATGGCAGCTTTGATCCCATGAGACGTATATGCAATCAATTCATTTTTCAGTAAATCCAATCTGCGTTAGGAGGAGAATTTTTAACTTAGTTAAATAATAGCACTTTATTATTGAATGATTATAAAAAATAATTTACTCTAAATAGCTTTAAGAATAATATGTATGCTAGCCTGTACGAAATTGCAATTTCATTGGATGTTAAATAAATAAGTACACTTAATAATATAATAAGTAAATTTTTATAATAATCAAATATTTTTTCAATATAATCATTTTTCTTTGCACAATACACAGAAAAGAAAATGAAATTTCATATTCTATTAGTAAATTTATAAACTCAATAATAATTTTCGCTGAAATCGGACCAATCACAAAATTTGTAATTTCAAATATTGAATTTCGTAAGTTCGTTACTGAAAAAATTTTTTTTTCCTTTATTGAATTATTCTGCTATTCATAAAATAAAATATTAAATATTTTGGAAAAATAATAAGAAAAAATAAAACAGTTTTTACTTTTGCATATATTTTCAAATGAATCTATAAAAACATTAATAAATAGAAATTTTTATAGGTTATTTATTTTATTTACTTATATGCAAAATAATGTTGGGAACGAAATTACAGATTCGATATAACGTAATGTAAATGTAAAGTTGATCTATTTGATGTAAATGTATGCTTATATTTTGCTTTGTAACGTATTGCTGAGATAGTGCAAATGTTAATGCAAGGCAGAGTTATGTTACAAATGTAAAGTAGCTCTGTTCCAATACTAGTTTTACATACAATTTTAGTCAGAAATTACATGAAAGCTTTCACCAACTCAAATTTTCTGGAACTGGTATAGAGCTAGTTTTAGTGTGTAATATTGTGTAAACTAGAGTTGTGTATTTAACGATAAAGGTTATATGGATTATTGATAAATACAATAAAAATAAAACAATAGAAAACACTACTATAATTTACTAATTCAGTTCTTCTTTCAAATTCGTCATTGGACTTTGCTCAATAGATCTTAAGGAAACTTTTATTAGCGTTAAAGAAATTTACCTTAATTTACTTATCTTTTGGAATTATGGTCAATTATAGAATAATCCCTCTGAAATTTTAAATTCACAGGCTACATATGCCAGACAAACATCTGTCCACATATTGTTGTGTATGCTATGGGTTTATTTCATAATGTGCAATGTCATAATGTCGACGAAATTGTTGACATAATAAAATGTATCATACTCAAGGTCTACGGAATTTATGTACCTTTTTCAAATGGCAAATAAGATATTTTGTTATGAAAATTATTACTAATGTGATCATATTTCGGCACACCATCAGCTTTCCCCAGAATGAAAATGGTTCCAACTCTAGCCTCGGTAGGATTAAAAACTACCTCAAACAATCGGACGCTGGAATTTAATAATTTGGTGTATTTCATCCTGAGTAGGACATTTTTCTTTTAGTGTATCATAAAGTCTATGAACATTTCGACATTTTCCGCAAAGACATGCAGGCTATAAACGAACACAGATTTCTTACCTTACGTATTGGGCTTAACTCTATTAAATGTTTTTTCATATCCTCACTTATTGCTTTAGAATAGAAAAAAGGTAGTCAAAAAATTTAAAATGTAATGACAATAAATTTACCTCAAAGTCTTCAAAAAAAAAAAAAAAAAAACAATATTATGTTCTTTGTTTACACAATTTTGTATAATTTTTTCAATAAAAAAATTATTATTGTCAAAACTAAGGATTGTTATTTTTATTATTATTATTTTTTGTTTCTTGTGTTGTTTTTCTTTTCATTTTTTTTTTCAAAATCAATAAAACAAAATAATAAAATCAAATATTTTTATTTATCAAATTAAATATAAATTGAAATAATGATTTATTAAACAAATTTTTTGTTATAATTATTTCTGTGTAAATTTTAATTGTTGTAAATTTTGTGTTTCAGTATCTAGATACAAAATTTAAGTCCAACAGATTAACTTTAAGAATTTTGCAACAAATATTACTTTTATTTTAAAAAGTCTAATTTCGCCTTTATCCGAAAATAATATAATTTAAAAATAAAAGATTAGAAATCAAATAATTTTATCTTTCAATGGATTGCTGGTATTGAAGTTGCACCTGTTAGTGATATATGGTGAAGAATAAAATTTTCCTTATCCTTGCCAACTATATTTCTTAAAGGCTGGTCTAATTTTTTTATTATTATTATTATTATTATTTTTTCTTTATTTTCATTCAATATTTATGGATCTGTTTAAACAATATTATAAACCCTACTAAACAAAATGTAAAATATCACAAATATTTAACAAAAATCAAATATAACTTGTAAAATGAGAAGAAAATAAAACAGTTAAAAAAAAAAAATTCGAAGTAAATTGAAAGATGTAAAGATATCTTAAGCTTATGTGCTCTAAAATGAAAGAGATGTTGGTACAAAATATATAACCATAAAGTAAATATAAATTAAGACGGTACTTTGAAATCATTTTTAAATTTAAAATAATTTTATTACATTTTGTGTTTATATTTACTTTTGTTTATTTTCAATAAATATTTTTTAAGACGTCAAACAATTTTCATGCTTAAGGAAAACTTGAGGAATGGGAAAAAGAATACTTAAGTTTTCAATTATAAAACAATTATATAAATAGAAAACATGATAATAGAAAATATTGCTCACAATATAAGTTTATTTTTATAATATTTATATTTTCTTAAATTTCTTTCCTTTTGTAAAATATAAGAATTTTGCATTAATAAAAGGTATATGTATATCACTATTACATAAATGTTATATAAACAGTAAAATTCTCTCATTCTATTATAATAAATTTGAATTTCAATTTTAGCAGAATAATAAATGTGAAACGTGGGTAAAACTTTATATTTAGCAGATTTTAACATATTATTTTTGGGAATTTAGCAGATGACATCGAGAATTTTCTGGTAAGATTGTTTCTAGGCGGTTCATCTCAGATATTATACGAGTAAATGTACTTCAGTAACAGTGTCTTTTGCTTAAAGAAAGGAGCTGACGATATCCAATTTTCAAAACTTTATGCAATTAAGTAAGCTTTCATGGCTTTCATCAATTGTTGTTGCTTCCAAATAAAAAAAAAAAAAATTTTGCTGGATATGAAGTATTTTGGGTGAAATTTTCTAATTCATAGCTTTCATCCTCCAACAAAACATCATATATACTCCCAATAGCTTTGACTCAATTGGTGTATCATAAAAATTTTCCAGTTTTCTAAACCGACTTTCAACTATAAAGATACTTCCATCTATATCATGATAATTTTTTTACTACAATTGCAAAACCAGATCTTATTAAATAATAATTATCACCATTTTTTATTGTAATGCAACAATTATATAGCAATTTCCCTTTTACATTTTTTTCTTTTAATTGATATATAAAAGAATTACTGATTTGCTCTAATATATTTCTGTTTTGCGTATAACGCGTTTATTATGCTGCATAAAGTTCTAAAATACCATCTCTTTTATAGATTTCATCATATGTAAAAGGTTATCTATATTATATGTTAAAGTTTTTTCGCCATATAAATCCGGAAATGTTTTAACAAATCTAGTCATAAGCAATGTCAGTATTCTTAGAATAATTTGCTTCTGATAACAATACACTGTATCCACAAAGAAGAAACTAAAAATGAACGGAATAATTTTTTGCAAGAATGTCTTTTAGCACAATAATACCTGCGTATAAAAAAACCGAAATTCGACTCCATATCATAATTTTATTTTATCCAAGCCCCCAGGGTTTCCATGCGAATTCAGCTGGAATATAATCGCAGAGTTTTAGTAAACAATTGATATTTCTTATCTATAATTTCCCTTTAAATCAAAGTGAAATTTATTATTAATAAGAAGATACAATAATTTACGTATTACACCCGAAACCATGTCGATATTTAATTCTTCAAGCTTTGATAGATTCCTTTGGTATTCCAACCTATGATACAATGTGTAGACTCTATTACTAAAATTATTATCTGTTATGTCCAAACCAGCGAAAGATGGGGATAGTTATTTTTTTTTTATTTTTTCAGCAACACTCGAAATATATGATTTTAAGCAACTACATTTTCCAAACTATAGACACATTATATATCAGTGGATCGGTAAATAAGTTTATTTTTATCGTCGCTTCATATCTCTTATATAAAAGCAGTAAAAGTTTAGTTGAAAACATTTACCATTATTAGAATTTAATAAAATAAATTGAAATTTTATTCTCATAATTAAAAAACTATTTATTGTTTGTGGTTTGAAATATAAAATCTGAGTTTTAATCGAACTAAGATTGCACTTATTCTTATATCAATCAATTTAACCGAATTATAGATTTTTGAAAATGTATTGTTTAGACTAGGAGAAAACAACCCCATTTATTTTATCTATTGTTTATTATAAGTTTTATTATTAGCAGAAAAACCACAAATATGCTTTAAAAAAGTATCTTATGAGCATTGAGCTATAAAAAAATCTGCTCTTAGAATGCAAAAATGTGCAAACAATTTTTTTAAACAAGGTTTTTTTTTTCAATTAAAAAAAGCGTTTTATTAATATTTATGTGTTAAAAAGTCTGATTTATAATTCCCCATTAGTTTTATATTATAGACCTTGCATTTACATATCCATCTAATTCTAAACATTAGTCTTAGTTCAGAAGTTATCAATAAGAATCGTATATAAATGTGTATATGTATATTCATTAAAAAAAAATCAATATATTTTACAATATTAACATATGCTTTGTGGTCAAGTTTAAAAGCTACTACTATTATATTTCAAAATTGGTTTTAGTTAAGATGAACTAGTCTTTTTAAATCTTCATATTTTGTTGCTATAAGACAATTTTTAGTTGCGCTTTTTAACGAACTTGGTGGTGAACATTAAAATAATTTTGAATATTTAATATTATTGGATCTATCACAATCTATCAAATATGCCATAAAAATAACTACATGTAAAAACATACCGTTAAGATTGATATATGCAGAAATGTATACTTACAAATCGATGCCAAAATGCTTTATTTGTTTTGAAGCGGATCAATATTTTATCGATGAAATCAATCAACGTACAGGAAAAAATATCCAATTGCATATTTGTGCTTTTCCTGATTATAAGTATTTTTAATAGAAAAGTGGTTCATATTAAAATCATTTAGTAAATGAAAATATTTTCAGTTAGTATCCATTTAATTCTGTATTCTCAACCGACAAAAAATATAAGATGGTAAACTATTTTTTTTTGTTTTTATTCGTAAGAAAGAAAATTCTAAAATAAACTGAAAGTACTCGTACAAAATTATTTTAAAACAAAATAAAAATAAAACTACAAAACAATAATTAAAATTACAATATTTAAAATTATATAAAAAATAAGTCAAAAATTTGCGGGGTGTTGTAGCTAAATGCCTTAGTCCTCAATATTTTCTCTGCAAAAGTTAATAAAATTTATTTTACGTCTTTTGATAGTAACTGAAAGTGGAAAACAATAAAAGTGGAAAGCAATAAGTCCCTTAAACAAATTCAAAGCAAAGGGCTCTATTATTTCCCTTAATTCAAAATCAGCGACTCGCTATGCACAGCGAATATCTTGTTAGTAAGGTTATCATTTATATAGAAATTACTCGATTATTTGAGAAACAAGTTTTTTAGTCTTTTCCCACGAACATTTTTAAATTTAGAATAAAAAATTATTCAATCTATTTATAACGATTAATCGAATAATTTTTCAAAAAGTCTGGCGAAAATGTTTGAAAATTTCATTAGGATATATAAATGTGTAAACCATGTTTTAATAGATTTCGGGTTAAAGCCTTTCACGGACACTGAAAACTCAGTAATATTAAAAAAATAGAATAGCTTTTCTAAAGATTTAATCAAACGTATTAAATTTAGAACAAACCAGAGATGTATAAGTTATTATCAAATTCTGTAAATTTTCCAGAGCATATGATTTCTTTTTTAATATTTAACAAAATGTTAAACAAAAGTATATGAAAATGCTTAATTTTTGAGAATTTTTTTTACGTATTATTTATTTTGAAAATTATTTTAGTGATTAAAGTGACGTGGAAATAACCGAAGATTCTGAAATATATAACAATAGTCTTCCAACAAACCAAGAAATGATACTGTATCATAAATGATATCATATTAATTAAAATTTGTAATATCATTAACGAGACTGTGAATATTTATGACAAAATATCGAAATAAAACAAAAATAAATTTTAAAAAATTTAAAATTTACTTAAAAAATATTTTAATAAGAAAATTTTTTACGTGAAATTTACTTCAAAGAGAACTACGTTTAATTTTTTATCAATAAGCGTTTGTCCAATATAAAATCAATAATTTGTAATCTCTCGGTAGGCTCAGGATACAGATTAGTTCAGCTAGTTTTTGATCGACAAGTTTCTAATGAAGTTTAATATATAATTAAAATAAATAAAATATTTGAAATTAAATTATTAATCTATCTTTTCTATCATTAAATAACGCAATTTGTTTGGTATAAGTATCATTAATGATTTACTATATTTATTTATAACAATAATAGTCTCATTATAATATCATATATTTATCGAATATCGATAAATATACCATGATATTAACGCGATATAATTATATAATTTTCAAGTGTATTCGAATTACTCATATAAATGATATCGTTCATTTGCCGTTGAAATGATAAAGTTATGACATCATATCGATATCATTTTGTTTGGTTTTTTGGGTTGTTAACTGAACTCAATCAATCAATAAATAATATAAAAAATTAAAAAATTGATTTTAGCAATATTGATGATTATTGAATTTATTAAGAAAAATCTAAAACGAACAGAAAAACTAGATTTGCTTTTAATGCTATAAATTGGCATCATCAATAGTAAGTGAAATGATTTTTTCCACATATCTGCTTTCATTAAAAAAAAAAAAAATAAATAATTGTTTTGAAGCCAAAATAGGATAGGTTAGATGTGCAGCTGCAAATGTAACTATACAGCTTACTTGGGTCTTATTGCTCCCATTGTGTTATCCTAATGGATCATGTGAATTTGTTTTCACATGTCCGAAAATAGTTTCGATTCGAATCAACCTGACACACGAAAAAAGATCTGATTCATCTAACATCAATTGCAGAGAACAGATAGTCAGTCCATATACGGACTGCCAAATTCAACAGAAAATTTTTTACCGTCTCTTCCTCCTTCTCGTTAAAGCAACTTCTACAATAGTCGTTAAAATGGGGTCCTAGTCTCCTAGCGTGTGCACCAGCAAACCAGTGTCCTGTAATAGTGGCTACAAGTGTTCGTAGCTAACACCTTGGCAATCCCATAATGAAACTCGACAGTTTCTGATCGTACCAGGGCTATATTTTTCTTGAGATAGAATATGCGGACTTGTTTTTCCATCTTTGCTGAGCAATTCTCAACAAGTACTGCAGTGTCATTGAATAGGAAGATGACAGTGGTATGCCCACTAACTGGTCCATTTCTTCACTATGAAGGAGGGAAACAGTTCTGACAAATACATCCGCAATAATATATCCCAGGGTACTTGAATGACCCCTTACCCACACCAATTCTAGGTTTGAATGTTTCACCATTTCATTTAAAGATATTCGGCTTTCATGTACCAGCCTGGATGTCGAGTAGATACCCGAAAGAGGCTTAAAGGTTAGGGTTGATTGTCTTGCGAAGGTGTAGGACAATCAGTTTTTCCAAAGTTTTCAAGAGGAAGGAAGATAGACTAATAGGTCTGAAGTACTTCGGTCTCGTGTAGGAGATCTTAGCCGCTTTTGGGATAAAGACCACATTACATCTAGTCCACGAGTCAGGGATATAAGAGCATGATAAGCAAGCCGAATATATCCGAATCAATCATGGAACTATAATATCAGCATTATACTGTAGGTCTGCAGGTATAATTCTATATAGGCCCGGGGATTAAACGGGGCAAAGCTGTTCAGAGCCTATCTCAGTTCATCTTCAGTTATTTGAATCTGAACGTCACTTAGGTCTGAAACTGTCGCAGGGATCTTCGCTATAGAGAGACTGCCAGGAAAATGCGCATCTAAGGTCTCATGGCCGCTTGTCGTATAGCTGCCACAAGGTTTGTGAATGAAACTTGGGACAGTAGGTTAGGAATCCAGGATTTTGCGTAAGCGACTAGTTCCTACTTCTAAGATTTGAGTTCCACCGATTGCGAATAGCCGGGGGATTTGGAAGGAATTGGGACAAAATGTAATGTTGTTCTATTATTGTTTGGTAAAGGGACTTCTATAGTGAAGTCAGTGTACAAGTGACCAGAGAATGAGCAATGATTTGAAACCCTCCATTCGCTGATCATGTTTGAATGCCTAGTACTTATTAGCGTAATATCTGGAAGTTCCTTTCTATTAGAAACTACAAAGGTTGGTTCCTTACCGTTGTTTAAAACATGTAAACTACTACAAAGGATAAAAAAGAGACTCACCCTTGCATTGGTATTCGAGCTTCATCAAACGATATGGTGGGCATTAGCATCAGCTCTTGTCACGAGCGGTATATTTCTATCATTTGCAACCTTGGTTATTGCGCGAACTTTAGCATTTAGTGGTAGTTTGCTAACATCATAGGTCATATAGTTGGAGAAAATATAAATGGTCCCACGAGTTGCCCCCCTGGCCGCTACAACCGTGTCTTCATCACTAAAATCAGAGAGAATGAAGATACTAAGTTTCTTGCTTACTACATTGCACTATCGTATCCTACCTGATCCTGCAGCGTGTAGCAGCATAAAGTTATACGCACGAAGTCTGAAAACTCTTTTACTTTCGATCTAGGGTTTTTGGACAAGTGCAAGCTCCTCGCCTCTTTCAACCATCCGGAGAATCAAAGCTTCACCACTAAAAGCTGCTTTGGAGTGGTGAAGATTAATTTGCGTTATTTTCACCATTGTCATTTATGGGGGTGATTGTGATGTTAACGTCATCTTGGTACAAATCCAAGAGAGCGTCTTCGTCAACTACTTCATTCACTCGTTCAAAAAACTCACCCACGAATTCAGGGTTTGAGCGAGAAAGATAGACTCGAAACCTTAATATATCTATCCACTTTTCTCTCGAAGTGACAGGAGGGACTCCATATTCATGCATGCTCCGTCGAATTTGGATAATCTGGTAACCTTTCAATCTCCTTTAGAACTGTACAGAAAATTCCCATCAGTTTTTTGCGCATTAAATACCAATTTGCATGGGAAATAGCGCAATAAAAGTCGCTACTGTCGACGACAGCATGTACGAAATGACCTTTGGCCACTTCATTAAACGATTTGTCCATCGGGTTCTGGACTTCGAACGTTTGGTTCCAGGCTGTTGACCTTGCAACTGTGCCTCCTCTTCTGATCGTTGCCGTTTAGACCCGTCCTTCGACGAAGGAGGCGGTTTTTGCTGCAATTCGGCCATTAAAGATTTGGCCAAATTTAGGGAAACGAGTTCTTGTGATATTAGGAATTCAGCTGGATTTTTACCAAGACGATCCGAAAAACGATCGGAAGCACGCCGTCTTAAGAAGACCCTTCTGGTGGGTGTGATGTGCCTTTGGGATTCATGTATTTTGTCCCTTTGAGCTGGAGGCGTAGATCCAGAGCTCAAGTTCAATCAAGTTGACAGCTCCTTTACTGGCGGGAGAGGTGATACTTGTGAAAGCTTGTTAGCAGTTCCCTTTTTTACAGAAAGCACTGGGTTTGCTGCTGCTCGAGTTGATTTTCATCGGTTCTCTGCGGATGCGGCCAGAGCAGTTTTTGGAGTGCTTGGTTTGAACCTCGCTGCTTTTACTTCCAGAATTGGAAGCTGGTTGTTGGACTTGCCACCTCTTGTTATTTGTTGTTCCGTAAATATCTTATTTAGTTTCTTGTTTTTATCTTTATTGATTTCCATATATTTCTGTTCCCACGATTAAGCTCGTATAGGGTTGAACCATCTATATATTGACGGCGTACATGGACTAGGCTACTGAACATTTAAAACCGACCCATGCCCTGGCCAAAATCCTTAATTATGTTTTTTATGAATGATACTTTTAAGAGAAATTTAATTTCGTTACATAATTTTTCTTTAGCTTCAATATGGGTATTTTTGGATATTTTTTTTCTTTTTTTTTCTTTTTTTATTAGTTTTATTTTATGTTAATAAAACCTAAAGTTGATTTTTAAACTTGTAATTAATTATTCGATCAGTATATCCTATTCTTTATTATTTTTTTTTTTATTCTTTATTCAAGAATATTAGTAACTGCTTCCAAGGATGAAGTTCCCAAAGTAGAGGAAAAGGTATGTTATATATTTAAGTATATGCATTAATTTTGTACATACTTATTATCTTTTAATATATTAACTAACAAATGAAATTAAAAAAAAAGTTTGTATTTAATTCAAAAGAGAAGACTAATTTTATTTTATCTATATGTATCATTATTTCTAACTGAATCATTTGTTTAATTCAGTTAGGCGTATCATATGTATTCAGTAGAAACCATCGAATTGTGAAATAATACATGCAACCGACCAAATTCGATTGGAAAAAAATTCGTTCGCCACAGCGAATTTGTTTTCTCTGCGTACTTGAAAAATGGAAGGAGTTTTGCTAACAAACATTGACAAAATTAGTACCTACATATAATTGAAAAAATGTAATCAATAAAAAGTGAGTCGTGTAAGTTATCTAAATACATTTTAAAAAGCAAAATGGCTGTTGTTATTTATTTTTTCTCACTGCAATATCTGAATGAAAATATAGCTGTAACATAGGTATAACTAGTTTTTTTTTGACATCAGAAATTTGGACATTTCGTACGTAAATAATTATATTTTTTTGGTCAGACAATAATCCGATAACTACCCAACATGTTATCTTTAGGATCTACTTTTTTTTACGCCTTCTATATTGCGCTATTGCAGCAGAATATTTTACGTTGATAGGGATTTTCGCTTTGCAATTATAACTATTGTAATTTAAATTGGTATTGTGATTTGTGAGAATACTAACAAGCGTAATATCTCTCGATTTTATAGCCAACACCTAATTGGTATGTTCCACCGATGCTTTCGAAACCCTTAGTACTAATGTTTTTTTTTAATTTTTAAATTTTATCAATAAATTTTATATCCAGTTCAACATGCTTGCAATCTCAACTTCGAGTGAACGATTTCAATCCATATTATCATTAATATGATGTCCTTCTTGTGAGGCCCGTTAATAGAAAATTGGAATAATATTTATTTTCCAAATATAGTAGTTTTATTTTTTTATTTAATTTTTATCTTTTCAAATAAAATTTGTCATTTATATTTGAAAGTCTTAAAGAAAAAGTTAGATTTTTTTGTTCTATTAGTCGAATAATAATAAAAAAAGGGAAGAAAAAAGGACAAGATTTTTTTAACGAATATAAGATATCATACATTTAGATTTCTCCTTAACCAAATGGTGAGAATTCGATTTTTCTTTTGGGTATTTTCGTTTATTTGTGACTTATTGAATTATGTGTGATGTATTGAAGAGGAAAACTTGAAGTCCCAACATCAACTGAACATAAAAACGAGAGGAAGATTTTATTACAAAGCTCAATAATCCTTTGTTCTCAAATACATTGTGAAGACTTAATGTAAAATATTTGGATTAAACAGTGAATAATCGAAATTTTGCATCTTGTGTGTCATAAGTGATATATTTACTCTTAGGCTAAAATTATGACGGCCTTTCGATAATAATCTCCAATTTTACGTTTTTTTACAAAATTTTACGTTGCACAAAATATCGCTAAAATTAATTTATTTCACCTTAATAATTTGATACAGACTTAAATTTTGCTAATTAATCTTTCCTCAAAATTATCTTTTAGACTAATTAAATCCATACAATAATTATTGATTCAAATGTAATTATTCAAATTGTCAAAATGATTTTTAAACATCATGCTCCTTATACATATTAGTACCTAACAAATTATTATTTTAGTGAAATTAAACTTAACCAAAGAAGGAGACTCATAAAATCAGACCTGAAATGTGACAACGAATGTATCCGGTGAGTTAAAGAAGAACTTAATAATTAAAAATATATATAAATTCACTGATATAAAAAATGAAGTTAGAAAAAAAATATTAAAAAGATATATTATATTTAAAAACAAACAAATATTGAAGTTTTCGACTAAGTTTGTGAAAAGGATAAGTGCTATTTTTATTGTCATAGGAATAATAATACTAATATAGTTTAAAAACGGAATATGGTTTAAGAACAAGGAAAAGGACTGAAAATATTTAATGGTTGTAGAGGTAATAATATGTTTCATATTAACAAAATTTTATTTCTGCTAAAAATATTTACAAATATATTTACAGTCAATCATATTAAAATTCTTATTGAGTGTAAAAATTAAATGTCAAAATTGAATCAAAATTATTATCATGAACACAGAGTAATTATAATTTAATAAAATTAACAATGAGAACATAATATTGTTGTAGTGATAATGCTGTAGCCATGTTTTTCTCTGCGTATATATATATATATACATATATATATATATATATATATATATATATATATATATATATATATATATATATATATATAACAAATTAACAATTTTCATAATGAAAATTTTAAAATTTTATAAATTAAATAGATCACGATTTTAAATACACCGCGTATAATAATCAACTTTGACTTTCGTTTTGAGTTTTTTATATAACATTACAATCCATTTTTTTTATTTTATTACCAAATTATTCAATTTTATTCAAGATAATTACATTTTTATTTTAATTTTTTTCTACTCAAATAACAATTGATTGAGTTCTATAGTTTAAATGTCTTTTAATTTTATTAATTTTTTTAATGACAGATAATTCAAAACTTTAGTTTGAATTGTGAAAATAAATTATATTCGTACAATATTTTCCATTAAATAAGTTTATTTTATTTCACAAAATGTTGAGGTAACTTAGGAATTAAATTTTAGGCTATTAAAGATTCAGGGTTTAACGATAGCAAGGAAGGGAATGTATCGAACGTTAAGAAAAAAGTAACATTTGTTCTTCTCCATCAGATTTTTTTTTTGCATTCCCTTTTTATTTATTTAATTCATTTATATTAGTTTGATTCATTCGAGTTTATTTTACGGTTCGACGTTATGTATTACCTACCCATAATTTAAAATAT
The DNA here is from genome assembly GCA_932274085.1 of Protocalliphora azurea. Taxonomy (NCBI): domain Eukaryota; kingdom Metazoa; phylum Arthropoda; class Insecta; order Diptera; family Calliphoridae; genus Protocalliphora; species Protocalliphora azurea. Next base: position 68,171,080 of record OW026523.1, on the reverse strand, counting down.
ATGTGGTAAATCATAGACTAGCTTTATGGAAAGAAGAACCACTCCATTTTCCCTGAGCACGGCCGGGTATCCGACCGGTGGCGCGGATTTCCGGAAGTTAGTACCCTTTCGTAGTATGTTCTCAATGTTAACTACTTACTTACTTGTCGCTGTTGCAACAGCAACAGTTTCTCCATATTCATTTTTTAAAACAGCAATTAAGTATTCAATTCCTAAATACTTTATTGACAGCATATTTTAAATCTCGAATAATTCAATCAAATATTGATTGAAATAAATTAGCAGCTAAGTAATAGATGTGGCGATAAAAGCTATATAAAACAAAAAAAAATATATTAATTATAATTAATATTCATCTATAGACTAAAATGCCTTAGAGGCAGAATAAACCAAAAAAAAAAAAAAAAAAAAAAAAAAAAATAAACACCAATTCAAAAAAAAAAGATCTATAACATCTCTTGGCGATATTTGTCAAATTTGCTAAATCTTTTGTGTCCAATGGTTAGTTGAATTACCACAAAACTATTTTATGGTGTTTAAAACTTTTAGTCATAATAAATTTAGTTTATACACACAGAAAAAGTATTAGTTGGATAATGGTTAAGAATATTAATATTAATAAAATATACTAAAATATTATTATATTAATTACAAATGTGTTAGTAGTACAGCTTTCCGATATTAATTACTGTAAAAACATTATTATAACAGAATAAGAGTTATTGAAATGATTGTGTTAGTTATTTAATTTATTTGTGGTTGGTTAAAACTGAATGTAATGAATTCGGGAGTAACAACTGAACTAAATTCATGTATTTCTACTAGATATCTACTATTAGAAAGTTACTTAATTTCTGAAAATTTAAAAATTAACTAAATTTTTAGTTACTGTAATCAATATAATTCAGTTAGGACAATGAAATATGTAACAATTCCGTGTTTCTAAACGATTGAATGTTATGCTAATAGAATATGTCGTTTCAAGCAATGAAATTACTAATTGATTACAACAATAAACCAATACTGTTATTTCAACCGAATGAAAAATATAAAACGGTAATTATTTTATGACATTTTTTAAAAAGTATTAATACAAATCAAAATAAAAATTTTTTTTCAAATTTTAAATAAAAATATATATTGGTTCACAAATTTATAATGGTGAGTTTATTTAAATAAATGCATGTAGTTATGCAACAATGCGAATGGAATATGTTGAAGGCACTTCTTTTTTTATGTTTGGCTAACTTTTAACCATTTTCATATTTTCTTTCAGCTCGTACGAAATTTAATAACCAAAAGATTCTTCATCTTCTTTTTAAATATCTCATCATGGAAATACTGAAATCAGTTGATAGATTCCTAACATATTGGTTGGCTACTTACCCAATATGTTAGCTTCTATTCCATTTCGTATGGAAAAAAATTAAATAAATGCATGTAGTAGTATAACATCACGTACGGAATATATTGACGGCACTTCTGTCTTTGTGTTTGACTAACTTTTAACCATTTTCATGTATATATGTTATATATATGTTTTTTTTTAGAAATAAATATCACTCATACGGAATTTAATAACCAAAAGATTCTCCTTCTTCTTTTTAAATATTTTGTCGTGGAAAAACTGAAATCAGTTGAGAGATTTCTAACATGTTCGGTGGCTACTTACCCAATATGTTGGCTTCTATTCCACTTCGTATGGAGACCATGGCATTGATGAGTATTTAAATTACAGATCTCGTTTAGAAAGTTTCGGAAATCTCCAATACCTGTATATAAGAATAGCAATTTACGGATGACGTTTAAATTATTCCTATCGAAATTCTTAAAACAGTTTTATGTACTCTATTATGCTGAATTGTATGTAACCACAATGAATATAATTTTGTATGGATACCAAAAAGATGTTATGGCAAAAGAATCTGTTTTCTATGAGTAGAGGTACACATAATTAAAGTCATCTCAATGAAAAGTAAAAATCATATTTCGTATAATTTTTATCGTTCCTTAAAAAATGAGACCTTTTGTGGAGCTTAGCGAAAATGCTTGCAAAATACGAAAGGATAACAGAAAATCAAAAACATATAAATAAAAGAACATTTAATTTTTTATCTGTGGTAAGTTATATGCTTGCTCAAAGAGCTGGTAACTGAAATTAGCGGTTGGGCAATAATGGGTTACAGCTATTTTTTTCTTTTAATGAAATAGCGTTTAAAAATTCACCACTTACGCAAAATGCTGGAAGTAAAGTGCAATTCTCAATAAAATTAAAAATTTTTCCTGTCCATTTCAGAATCCTCATCTTTTAAAATATGTATGCAAAAGAATGTATTATTCTATTAATAAATTTTAAGAAAAAAAACAAAATAGTCAAGCTATGTTTTGTAAAAAAATATCTATTTTCTCGATTATTTCATGAGTTTGATAAGACGGTACTACAAATAAAAAAAATTTAATGTATCATAGTGCAGTTTGTAGGTATGGGTGAGTAGATTTCACCGTATTTAATTTTCTATATGCCCTCAAAATCTGGAATTATTTGCAAAAAGCCGTTTTTGATTTTGATATCTCGGTTTTCAACATTCTTATTTCGGATGCCTGTTACCTTATTTACGTTTTTTTAACGACATTAGATATTGCCACCTAGCCCTCAGCAAAGTTTCAGTTGATAAACAGTTGCCACCATCACGCTCCCCAAGTATCAGCCGGGAATCAATTTGTAGTATGCTAGTTAGACTATAAAACTTGAGATAAGTATGCAGGACGTGAAGGATGTACCATCATCGAAATGTATGGACAAAAATATAAAAATTTTAAAACCAATGAAACCGAATTAATGTTATAATCATAATATAATAACACATGGTAGAATCACGTGACATGTTTTTCAATTTTAATTCTTGTTAAGTAAAAAAACTGAAATATGAAAAAAAAAAATAATAAAATAAAAATACGAATGAAAATATAAAAAATGTGTTGTTCACATTTTTAATTTGAAATTCTTCCTGAAAGTCAACACACTCCATACATACTTTTGTTACAATAGATATTTTCACACAAAAATAAATAAACATTTTTTTTTTTGTTTTCGATAAACTTTAATTGTAAAAAAATGTTAATAAAAAAAAATTTTGTTTTTTTAAATTGAAAATATTTTTTATTTAAAGTTTTCCTTTAAATTTTTTACATTTTCTTTTGCTTTTCATGTGACTGAATTTTTAGCGTATATCAAATTGAGAACAAACGTTCTAATATTTATATCTTTAGTAATTACAATATGTGTTATAGTAATATTGAACATGGTTTGCTTTTGGGAAAATGGCTAAAAATATTACATTAGTAATACTATAAGCAATCAAATAACAGTTTTGTTATCCAATGTATTTTTGGTTATTACTTATTGTTCTTGAAAGCTGAAAAATTATAAAACTGTGATTGAAACGAACCTGGGTTTTTTCACATTTTTGTTATCACTTTATATGTTATGACTCTATCGCTAATTGATCAAAAGATATGCTATGGCAAACTTTGAAACCAAAATTTGAGTTATTTTAATATTTTTTATACATTTAGTTAATGTATGTGCCCCCCCACCATAAAAACGTATCCCATTAATGTGTCCTAGTGAATAATAGAGCTTGGGGTTTCCAATTCTTGAAAAAATAAGCGAGAATTTCCAAAAAAATTATATTTTTTCGCCAGACACACTCTCAGGACTACTTTTAGATAATTGGTTTCCCGCGTGCATAGAGTCGTTTTTATTTAAATCTAAAGAATTTTTGAAAATTTTGCGAAACTTTCAGATTTTACTTCTTTTACTTTTACTGACTGCCAAAAATGTCAGAATTATATAGAGCACATTGTGAGACTTGTTGTACGAGGGTGCATCAAGAAGTCTGTAATTTTTCGAACTTCCCCCGTGGTTATTTGAAATGCAACACTTTTCCCATCAAGTACCACCTGTTAATAGACTACTGTTAAATTTTGAGCAAGTGTTGTCATATATACTTTATATATACACCTAATTCTGTTTTTACACGAATTATTTTTACACGAATTTGAAATAACACGAGTAAATACGAAAAAATATTTCTATTTTTACACGACATAATTTGAAATAACACGAATACAAAAAAAACAAAATTACTTTTTTTACATGAATTATTGGATTTAACACGTTTTTTTTCAATGAATTTTTTTCTACTTAAAATAATTCTGGTGTGTATTCTGAGTTATGTCTATGTATGCGTAATTTCTGTTTAATTTCTGGAAATGCGGGATTCCCCGAATTATTGAAAAAGTAAAAACGTACATAATGTATTGTACACACAATTTAGTTCCTATTTGACAATTATAATTGAAAGATCGTTAGTTTTTGCTGATTTTTAACAAGTGCTAAGTAAAATAAAGTAGAAGCTCATATAATTTTGGTAGACCAATAACAGGTTAGTTTCAAATACTTAATTTTAGATTTTTGCATTTTTGATTAATAAAATATATTTTGGTAGCCATACCCATGTTACATAATTCTCCTGCATTAAAAATGAGGAAAGCGATCAGCTTAGATACCAAAATCAAAATTTTAGATCAACTTGCAACGGGACAAGGCGCAACGGTTGTGGGAAATAATTTCGGAATCCATGAAGCTACTGTAAGAACAATTAAAAAAAATGAAACGGCAATTAGAGCATCAGTATGTTCTGGAACAAAATTAAGTGCAAAGTCATCATCGTATGTAAGGGATGTTGTTAAAGAGAAAATGGAAAAAGCTTTGGTAATCTGGATAGAAGACAAATCCCAAAAGAGAATACCAGTAGACGGACTTGCTATCAAGCAGACAGCATTAAGAATCTATAAACGTATCCAGGAAATTGATCCAGATACATCATCTCAGTCAAAACAACATGCATTTTCCGCAAGTACTGGTTGGATGACTGGTTTTTTAAAAAGACACGCTCTCCACAATATAAAAATTAAGGGAGAAACTGCATCCGCTGATGAATTGGCTGCTAAAGAATTTCCCGAAAAACTAAAAAAAATTATTGAAGATGGAGAATATACTCCAGACCAAGTTTGGAATTTAGATGAAAGCGGCCTTTTTTGGAAGAGAATGCCTAGAAGAACTTATGTAGCAAAATCGCAGAAAACAGCCGGTGGTTTTAAAGTAGCAAAGGACCGTATTACGTTGTTGTTTTGTTCCAATGCTTCAGGAGAACGTATTCTTAAGCCACTCCTAGTACATCGTGCCTTAAGACCACGTTCCATGAAAAGTGTAGATTTCAATAAATTGCCTGTACACTGGATGGCGAACAAAAAGGCTTGGGTAACCAGTGCAATTTTCACAGAGTGGTTTCAGAAGCACTTCATCCCAGAAGTTAGGCGTTACATGAAAGAAAAATGTCTCGAATTTAAAGTTCTTTTGATTCTAGACAATGCACCAGGCCATCCAGTTTTGGAGCACCCAAACGTACAATTTTGTTTTTTGCCGCCTAATACCACTTCCCTTATACAGCCACTAGACCAGGGGATAATTGCTACGTTTAAAACGTATTACATAAGAAGTTCATTTCATTATGTTGTAGAAAAACTTGATAATTATGAGGAATCATCAGTCATAGATGAATGGAAAAAATTTTCTATAATGGACTGCATTAATCAAGTCAAGATCGCGTTAGATTTATTAAAGCCATCAACTTTGAACTCGTGTTGGAAAAATATTTGGCCAGAATGCGTAAAATGCAAAGATCCTGTTATCGATAATAACGCTGAACTTGCTGATATAATAACAATGGCCAATGCAATCGGTGGGGTTGGATTCGATGACCTATCGTTAGCAGATGTAGAAGAATTGTTGGTAGATGAAAGCTTGAGCGAAAATGAAATTATCGAATTCACCCTTGAGACTCGTTATGATAAAGAACATAGTGACAGTGACGAAAGAGATCGTCCAATTTTGAAAGCATCTCTAATTAAAGAAGGTCTTGATCTCGCTACAAAATTAGGTAGTCATTTTGAACAACATGATCAAGACGAGGAACGAGCTGCCAAATTTCAACGTGAACTGAAATCATTAATGGCATCTTACAGGGAAGTTTATAATGGGTTAACGCGAAATAAAACTCAATCTAAGATAACTGATTTCGTTCAAAAATCTACTGATGTCCCAACACAGTCGGCTAGAAATGATAATGATCAACAAAATCATTCCAGTGATGGCAGTGATATTGTAGTCTTTCGCAAACGTTTACGTTTATTATCAGACAGTGACAATAAATAAAATTGTTTAATGTTTAAATTTTTCTTATGGTTGTACTTTATGTTATTTAAGTTTTTTGGCAATGAATTTCTGGTATTATTTTTTTTATGAAATCTAAATTTTAATTTATTTTATTATAATTTAGTTTATTTAATAAATTAAAACGAAAATAAATTCTTAAAATAACTACAACAATATTTTTTTTATATTATTTAGTCTAATTTTAACTTATTTTTTGAGGTCTAGAACCAATCTATTATTTTTGTACTTGGCCAGTATCTTTTTTTACACGATTTTTTTTTACACGAATTTCTCGGGAACCATTCTATCGTGTAAAAACAGAATTAGGTGTACTTTATATTTCCAAACCTAAAGAGATTCAGCTCCAACGATGAAATTATTGACCATACAAATTAATATTTTAAGGAACTCGAAAAATCCTAGTTTTACGCAAAGTAAATGACGACACTTGCTCAAAATTTGACAGTAGTTTATTAACAAGTGGTACTTGATGAGAATAGTATTGCATTTCATATAACTACGAGGGAAGTTCGAAAAATCACGTACTTATTGATCCGCCCTCGTATAAAGTTATACGTTATAGGTTGTTTGACCTTGATCGAATGCCACACCCATATTTATGCCAAATTTTTTAAAACAGTCAGAAAGATGAACCGATTGGCTTAAAACAGATCGGAGCGGGGATTGTAGTACTGCCATATAAAGCAAATAAACATTAAGGCATATCTAAGAAACTATTACAGTGAGTCCTCAAATTTCGTGGGAATTTTATCGATTTTGAAATAAAAATGGGATGGATAGATTCCAGACGGGCATCGCCCTATCGGCATTTTATAAACATTTTGGTCTCCGATGAAAATTGTGGAAATTATAAACGGTAAAATTTTATGAGGGTTAGGCTAATCATTAAAAAATATTACATAGTAATAAGGTAAAATATTTCTTCAGAAAATAAAATGCTATAATATAGAATTTTTCCCACAAAGTTAATATTTATTGATCACCTGTTTGAAGACGTTTACAAAAAATATTTAAACATTTGTTAATCCCAGCTTTGCGATTTTAGAACAATTGGGCTAAAATTAACAATTTTATATAAAACAGATCAAATCTGAATGAATTTACACTGGCTGCCAGTGTTACCGGGAGTAAGAAAGCAAGAGTTATCCTCTTGAATTTCAATAAAGGTCAAAAAAGTTAGAAAATTATTATTATTATCATTATTATTTTTTTTTATTTGAAAACTTATTTTTTCTTGTTATGATTAGTTTTCATATTTTTTAAAGATATTATAATAAATTTATAAATAAAACAGGGAACAGCTGTCAGCAAAATTACCCAAACAAATTTCGTATGAGAAATGACCCAATATTTTGAGGTGATTTTTCGTGCCTTCTAACTATAATTCTTTCTGATTAAGCATTTCCCAATCTTTTGGTGATTTTTCGCTTTTAAAAGATTTTCTTTAAATAAATAGTTTCTATGGTTAATGACGTATATTAAAAAAATAATAATTATAATAATCACTTTATTTTTATTTTTTGATTTGGAAAATGAAGCACCGTATAAATAATTACTGTTTTTCGTTTTAATGAGTACACAAAAATGCTTAGATGGATAATTTTTTAAAAATGAAATACCAAATATGAAACTATTTTCTTCGTAATTGAAATACTAACATTTTAGCATTTTCAAGGCAATTTAAAATTTAAATAATCAAAAAAAGGTAGAAAAAAAGTTAGAAGCCAAAATCAAAATTTTGAGACTAAACAAAAATCAAAAGGCTAGATTTAGCTTTAAAAATGTTAAACTTTAAATACTGTTGGCAGCTTTTAGAAAATTGGGATTGCATTCTATAATGATCTTCATAAAAATGTCATTAAAAAATGTGTAGAATCTTCATATGGTCTTGAAGAAATTTTATATTTGGTAGGGAACAAATGATGACGGTTTATCTTAGCTAAAAATACACATGAAATTATAGCTTTTGCAAATTTCACCTATTTGCTTGAGATTTTTCTTATATAATTATTAACTTTATTGTTTAACTAAGGAAAACGTTGGATGAAAACTGTTAAAAATACATCCGACATACTGATTCAAAAAATTGTTTCATTACCCTATTTTATGTAAATCGGACTAGTCAATTAGATATTACAGACTTATTTTCAAAATATTTTAATTCTGTCTCAATGTTCAGTGTAAACTGTGAGTACTTTAAATAACTAATACTTTAAACATTCAACTGTCCAACTAGATTAATGATAATGGAATATTCATGTCAAGATTTCGAATTCTTTCTATTTTATATCACGTAGGATGATTTGCTAATATACATAAATATTTTTGAAACTTTTTAGTGGTATTTTATTCTGTTATAGTTTTAATTAAATTAAGAACATTTGCAAATATTTCATTTATTGATTTTAATCACTTCATGCTGTATAAATGTAATTCTGTCACAAGAATTTGTTTAGTTTCCGGTAACAGGAATTTCTCATTTCCTGTTAAACAAATTACATTATTACAACTGTTCAACTTTGTTATACCAACTTCGAAAGGCATTTGAATATAAAATAAATGAAATAATCAATATTTATTAAGTAACGGAAAATGTTGTACTAAAAAGAAGTAAAACTCTAGTAATTGGCTGAAAAGTAAAATTTGCCTTGGTATTTAATTTTATACTTTTATTTAGTTTTTTAGTATTTTTGTTTCTATACAATTTATATTCATATTTTCCGACTTAAGATTTCAATTAAAAAGAAAAAACTTTCTCATGGATTTTTTTTATGAAATATTATTTATCTTTGATATCAGTTTTTCTAAAATTTTCCGTTTGTTTTCTGTACTTATATTAGATATAATTTTTTTGGTGTCTGTGCTTTTGAATGTGTTGATTTTTTTTCTTCATCTTTCTCATTTTTCTTTTTTTTTTTTTTGGCTTTAAGCTACAAACTTTGTTTTCTAGCTGTTTTTGTATTTATGCATTTCTATGGAACGGAAATATTATAAAGCAGTCTTTTTAAAGTCGTGTTTGTTTATAAATGAAAAAGAAAAAAATTGTTTTTCTTTGCTATGGTTTTTGCAAAGTTTTGATAAAAACCAAAAAGAAAATATAGCTGGGCAATTTGATGATATAATATATTACATCAAAATATATCAAGTGAATGTGAATATTATGTGCGTGTATGGTCCATTTTACCTCCCATACTTTTATTAAACTTAGAAGTTTCTTGCTTTATTAGAAAAGCGCATGAAAATATCCGTGCACACTATAAATGTGTAAATACAATAAGCCAGGTCCGGAAATTTTCATACAAATTTTTATGAAAAATTCGCAGTGCGGCTCAGTTAAAAAATAAATTTTATTTTAAATTCTCCCCGGATTTTTTGTTGCTTTTATTTTCTCATAAAAAGTTATACCATATTTTTTTGAAAATTGATATGAATTTCGTAAAAAAAATTGAAAAAAGTTAAAACAGGAAATAAAAAAATATAAATAAAGAAAATTGTTTTTTACTTCCCGTTGCCAACTAAGTTTTTGTTTAATTTAACATTGCGGGCATTGTAAAGGAATCCAGACTTGTTGTGTTTATGCATTAATGCTTTTTATCATACATGAAAAAAATATTATTGTCAACTCGTTTACATTTTCTAATATTCTCCGTAACTACGTGCTAAAATTAGGCATAATTAGGCTTTCCGAAAATAAAAATTTAACTAAATTCGTTCAAACGCATCTTTCAAATTTACTAACGCAACACGTGTCGAATATATAAAACAATTACTAGGAATGCAGTCGGAAAATACAGTTTCTTGGATCATCAAAATATAAAGTGTTACGATCACAAAAAAAAAAAAATATCCCGATAAGCGAAGAAACAGTTGATTTACAGGCTGCAGGATCGCAGATAAAATAATATGCATTTTCAAAGATAATTACATATATAGATGGAAAGTGACCATTTTTTAAATTTTTCTGTATCTTTTGTCAAAAAAGTTAAAAAAAATATGGTATAAAGAATAACGAATTAAAAAGGTTCATAATTCCTAATAGGAATGCTAGAAAATATGTGAACGAAAATTATTTAGATTAGTTTTTTATCAAAAATAATAATACTGCCTAAATGCTCATGAATTCTATATAGATAAATATCGTGTAAAAAATCGAAACTGTTAAATAGAATTTGCTCGAACAAGATATTTGTAGATGTGAGGAAAAAAGCACTTAATTTGTAACAAATCACACATTTAACTGAAAACTGCACACAAATGAGTGCCGCTAGAAAAGATTTATTTTTATGATTAGAAAACAAAACGAATTCTATTTTTTTTGCCTAATTTCACTTCTCATTATTGCAATAAAAAAGTAACTGAATGGTATCAAACAAATTATGTCGTCATGTACCAAAGCAGGCCAAACTTCCCAGAGTTTTTAAAGTTGATTACAAAATAAAATAGAGTTAAAAAATAGAGCTATTCTAGATATTCCAGAAAATATTAAATATGTTATTCAAAACGAATAAAAAATTAATTTATCTTTTAAATTTAAACGAGACTGACTCATTGGTTTCACCTTTATAAGCTGAATGCACTAAAGTTTTTGTGCACAATCCTTATGTAATTTCATCAACATTCCAAATTTATACCAAATTTATATAAATTCCAAATTTTAAATTCCTAGACAGGGATCTAAGAATTTAGACCCAGAACCTAAATATAAATTTTCAAGATAAATTATTACCGCTTATATGACGATCGCATATGTGTTCCTTTTTTATTATTTTATTTCATTACAATCATTTAAAATCTTAATTTCCTATATTAAAACAGGAAGTTCTTTTGAACTTTTTTTCTTACATTTTTTGTTTGAATATGTATCAAAACTTACTAAAGATAAACAAGCATATGTATGTAAATATTTATGTGTAGTATGTGGATGTGTGGGAGAACAAATTTTTTATTTCTATAAAAAATTTTCATTATAACATGAGTACTAAACAACAATTTTATGAGATCATCTTGAATATTTCCAAAGAAATCTACTTTAGAGAAAACTTCCAGTTGTTTATTTTTAATAGAATTGCCAGAATTACAAGAGGCTACAAGTACGTAGTATGGATACAGCATTTGACAGTGATGGAAAACTGAGGAGAAATTTTTGAGTAATTTCAAATAAAAAATTTTTCAATGTATTATATTTAATTTAAATTTTTACAGCGTAATAACTTATTTGAACATTTCCAACATTTCTAATTTAGTTTTTAATTTCAATCAAATTTTTGTCTCAAAATTTTGAAAAAGTAGGAAAAAGGGGAATTACATTTTATTCAAACTCATTGGGACAATTCTGATAAAATTTAAAGAATTTTTTGATTCACTTAGTCACACATAATAAGCTAATGGTACATTATTTGGAACCAGGGTACCAAGATGTAGATAGGACCAAATTTGTGTAAACAGTTTGGTACTTTTTTAAGCCTAGAATACCAACGCACCTAAATTTTACGTACACATTTCTTTGAAATCCTTATTCTTTAGAAGTTCAATCGTCAAGTGTTTTCAAACAAATATAAAAAAGAAAATAATATATTTTTAGACGTTCATATGTTCTGAATGAAAGTAGAAAAAAGTTACTATGTAAAATTTACGCATCTTTAGTATTAAGAGTACAAATTTTATACGTAAATTTTACATTCCGTTTGTATTATTAATTTAAATATTAATATACATTTTAACATATGATTTGAAATGGCGGAGTAAAAATTGAAATATTCGAGGGACGTTTATAATTTGGTAGATGTAGTAGTCAATTCTAACTTTTCAATAAAATTAATGTAATAATTGAAAGCAAATTGTGAGATACAGAAAACACTTATCTGCTAAAACACATAAGGTGTTTTAGAGGAATATCCATGTGTACGTAAAATTGACATATCGTTGGTATTAACGTATAAAAAGCATCGTTGGTATTATAGGGTTAAAACATAATATTTTTTTAAATAATTGAAGGCAAAATTTGAGTCATATCTGTAACATGAAAATTTAAACATAGTGAGCTTTTTGAAAATTCAAGTTTACGAATCTATTCTAGAGGGGAAATGGAACTTGACACTTTTTTGCTTATTATGGTACTTTTCTAAAGTTTCCTGTAAATAAACATACCGGTATAAAATTTAGCTAATACGGTTCTTCGAGAATTATAAATTAAGGAAAATACTGCTTACTGGTTAGTTCTTTCTCTCTAATGGTAGCGAAAAAGGAAGTCTAATGGTACTCTTTTTATATACTTTTGAGTTAAAATCTCCAACGGTGGGGTCTGCTGGTACTTTTTCGTTTATGAACTTAAAAATATGAAATTAAACTTATGCGACACCGAGTCAACCTAGAAACATGAAATTAAAGATATATAGTCCTAAGTAAATGAAAATTCACAAGAGGGGACTTTGTAGTACCTTTTTGTTCCTCTAACGGTATGTTTTGAATTATTAACCTATATATATGAAATAAAGATATAAGGTTCTAAGTAAGTGAGAATCTAAAAACGGGTACTTTGTAGTAGTTATGTGTTTTTGAATTTTTTACAACAATTATCCTACAAACATGAATTTTTTTTTTAATTTTTTATGATTAAGATAATATAATTAATAATAATTTATTTTAATAATAATTAAAAATACAAAGTAAAATGTATGGCTCTAAGTAAGTGAAAATGCAATAAAGGGGACTTTATGATGATTTTTCTTTCTTAAAAGGATATTTTTTGAATTTTATTTAGCCTTTCAAATCTGTATTTCGGATTTTTTTATCAACTTCATGTATCTTTTAAACCTTATCTCATAGGCAACGTTATCGTTTGGTGACTTTAGTCGTCAACTGCCCCCGTTTCCATTCATCTGGCTACTTTTTTGGCCCCTTTTTTAAAATAGAAATAAATGGAAACTTTTTAAGACTATGTGCTAAATGACAAAGAAATTAAATATTTTGTTGTTATTGCAAAATGTTTATATGTTCTAAATTACATCATATTATCTTTAAAATTTAGACTTGTATTTTGTTCATAAAATATATAAGGACTGACCACCAGCCAGCCGGACATTCAGACAACTTGCCAGACCAACAGACATCGTTTAATCGACTCAGAAAGTGGTTTTGTGCCAATTGGTATACTTTAAAGTAGATATTGCATTATATAAAAATCAGAGTTTTCAAAAAATAAGATTTTCTTTAAAAGCATAAGTGTTTAGAAAAAGCAAAAAAATAAACCAATAAAAAATTTTTACACTTATAATATTTTAATTAATCGTTATTCAAAAAGTGTATTACTTTTTTTAAAAATTTTATTTTTCTTCACATAATGAAAAATGAGGAGACATTTTCGAGAAATTTTAAATAAAAAAATGTTCAATGTTTTATATTTAATCTCATTTTTTACAGCATGGTAACTTGTTTGAACATTTCCAGCATTTCTAAATTAGTTTTTAATTTTAATCTAATTTTTGGCTCAAAATTTTTCCTCCACTATACTATTTCTTAAATAAATATTATACATGAAACGTATTGTTTTGTTGTACAGTTTTATTTTGTCATTTTATCGCACAAAGAAAATATGTCTAGAAAACTATAAAAATAAAAAAAAAAACAACATTATTCCCTTGCTAGTAAAACTCAATGGAAAAAAAAAACGAAGTTCCTGGAGTAGTATTACATATAACATTTTATGTTGTATAAAGAAGAATTTAACATCCGAGTAAATGTTTGAATTATATCATCATAAAATGTATCTTTATGACTTTATATGAGTATACAAGCGGTTCAGGCAAAACTTAAAATTGGAAAAAGCATCGGTTTCTGAGATAAGATCTAGATAGAATTAATAAGTTAAATTCTTCTTGGCAGAGAGAGCCTCTGTGCCATTAAATTATAACTAAGTTTATCTTGATCATCAGTAGAGCTGAGGTAATTTTAGGTTTTCGATAAACTAGGAGGTAGGAAATAAATCTACGGTACGTTGTTCATTTGTAAACAATTTATTGGCAGATATTTCGGATTTTCTCATCTTTTGTAATGTTTAAAGTGAATGTATCTAATTTAAAAATTATACAAAACAAAAAAAAAAAATATATATATAGGTTAAATATCAACCGACAAATTCATTAGTGAATTTAACAAAAATTTTGTTAATTTTTCGTAAATTAATTGAATTGTGGTTAATTTGACAAATTTTTTGTCAAATTGAATAAAATACATTTCAAATTAAATAACGTTTTTCTTCATATTGAAGAATTTTTAAACAATTTAACTACACTATTTTATTTAATTCTACTAAATTTTTGCTGAATTGGATAACTAATATATGTATAAAAAAGATAAATAAATTAGAAATATCTAGATAATTAGTATAAAATACTATAAACTAGTAAACTTACAAAAAGAAGAATTATATAAAAAATAAGAAATTCTGTTATTTCTTAATTAGTTAGTTATTACCTTCCAATATATTTTCCACTTGTTACATATATTGTAATAAAAGTGTCCCAGTAAACCAGACGATATTATAACGATATCGGAACGGTATAATATAGGTGATAAAAAGTATCATAGGTGATAATCATTTTCGAATCTAAAACGATAACTTTTACGGACAAAAATGTACCTTTCCTTATGATATCGTTTTTCCATGAAATTATGATGTCGTTTTCGGTGTCGTAATTTCCAAAAATAGCGATAGTAAAATCAGCGTAATCTTGATTTTATTCCGAATGCTGTCAGTGCCAAAAATATGCTTTTACCAGTTAAACATTGTAAGGATATGCAAAATAACTTGCTGAAATAAGATAGAATCCTAAATAAGTAGAAAACATGCTATTTAATGCGTTATATATACATTCATCTCATACTTTTGCAAACATTTTGTTTCCATGCATATTTCTTCATTAGACACATATTTTTTCAATTATGCACTTACACATAAATTTGATTGTATCATTATGGTCTTATTTGTGTGGATTTGACTATAAATTTACATCTGTTTGTTGTAATACTATGACAATATCGTTTTCACCAATACGATATAATATCAAAATCGGCACCTAAAGATTGGGTTGGTGCAGGATTCAAATATGAGAAAAATAGGAAAAATGATTCTAAATTTCTGTCCGTTTAATAGTTGCCTTAATTTTTTTTTTTTTTATTTGTAGTTTAACAAAAAAAAAAAAAAAAAAAAAAAAACTAAAAAAAATCTTTTTACTGCAATAGTTCGCTTATTTCACTTTCTTTAATTATACATACATACATGCTAGGCTATTCACTCGAATAATGTTTGTTCGATTAAATTAAAGTCAATAATTTCGAGTAAAAGTTTATTCAACTTAATTATACTGATTAATCGAATATTTGGAGTAAAAAAAAAAAAAATACTTATAAAATTTACTTTCTTTTTTAATGTAATTTTTTAACAAATTTAGAATTTGTATATAATGTTTAAAATTTAAAGGTTTTAGTATGTCGCCTAGTAATAGCACGATTTTAAATTGTATTAAACTAATTATATTAGTGAAAAATACCGAATATGTCCCTAATGAAACTCATAATTGATAGTTTTTCAATCACAAAATTTAAATAAACGTCATTTTAAAAAACTATAGTGAAAAATAGAAATGAGAAAGGTATAGCTGGTCAAGCCCGACCATGTAATACCCCACAAAGTTTTGTATGTCCATCGAAATTCGTGGAGGGCTCTTATATTAGACATGTGGACAATTGTGGACCGATACTTTTACTAAGTGTTAAACAAAATTTACGAATACAGAATATTACGTTAATACTAACATTTATAAGAAATTATGTACTTTATGGTGACTCCCGTAAGTGGGCTTATATGGGAGCTTATGGAGAAACATATTTGTGTCGAATATAAATTTGATACTAACATGTGTATGTGATTTATGGAAGTTAAAATTTTCGGAAGGGGTTTTTATGGGAGCTATGGTCAGTTACGGAACGATTTTTATGAAATTTGGCACAAAGGTTAACCCTTATACAAGACTTTCTCGCACCGAATTTAATTTAAGTCATTTATGATCATTAAACCCCTATTCCGGGAGGACATTTTAATGGGGGCTAGGTGAAATAATGGACTGATCATAACCAATTTTAATAGGCTTTTCCTTGTGTCATGAAGATCCTACGTGCCAAATTTCATTGAATTATATTCAAATTTGCGACCTGTACTTTGTGCACAAAGTTTACATGGACAGCTAGCTGTCCAGTCAGCCGTCCAGCCAGCCAGACGGACGGACATCGTTGGATTGACTCAAAAAGTAATTCTGAGTCGATTAGTGTACTTTAATACCCCAACCACCTATAGTGGTGTGAGTTATAAGAAATCATCTTCGATTTTAACAAAATTTTTCAATTGTTTACAATGATTTCTTATTTTCTTATCCGTGTTATTGCACAACATTTGAAGAGGGGATTTATGAAAAATGTAGCTTAAATCTGCACAGTTGCGCTAATGGGAAATTTTGAGCGTTTAAATACCTTAATATTTTAATTCATTTGAAAGTAACACACTTACTCACGAAGTGTATTACTTTTTTGAAAATGTTATTTTTCCTAAAATAATATTATAACAAATAACACAATAAAGAAGTTGTGAATTGGGCAATTGTATTTTAATAAATAAAGTTGAAATAAAATATAATTGTACTCTTTTGTGAGCATAGTATCAAAGGCAAAGAGATTCAATTAATGATTTAGTTAATACAGTTAATAATGTTTATTGTATTTCTGTAAAAAATTCAATTATTAATTAATTAATTTAATTGTATAAAATTTTTCAATTAATTTTATTTAATTAATATAATAATTTTGATGATTGGAGAAAAAACAAAATAATAATAAAATATTTAATGTTAGCAATTTCGTATATAAATAAATAAATAAAAATGAGTTTCAAATTTTTATTTATTTTATTTTTTGAGTATCATTGACCCGCGCTCGCCTCATTGTTTATTTTTATTTTCGACACGAATCTACATATTTTAATATCAGCATTGAAATACCTACACACACTGTCACATTTAACACATTTACAAAAATAAAAGCTTAGTAATTGAAGTATTTTTTTCGTTCAGACAGAAAAAGGATTGGTTGAAAAATAGTTGAAGCTATAAAAATTTAATAGATTCAACCATTATTTAATTGTTATTAAAGAAAAGTTTTTAATTCAAGTGATTTTTTATGTTCATTGCTGAGAATTTATAATTATAACAGAATTCGATTTACTACTATTAATAAATTAGTTAATTTAATAATCTTACACCAAAGAAAAATTATTAAAATACATACGGCAGAGAAAACTACAGAAAATTCATAATTTTGTTCTAGATATTGTTGATTGTAACAGTCATTTGAGGTTATTGCAATTGTATTTATAATTAATTTTTTAGCTACTGCAATTTATCATACAAATTTAAAAAAATTTGGTTATAATAAGAAAATTTAAATTCGTTATTTTAAACTGATTTTTGACATTATGCAATATATTTAAAACAATATTCACAAATAAAATAAAATCAAAATTAAGTTAAATTTTAAATATTGAAATCAAAAAATAAAAACTAAACATCAATGGACAATTTATTATAATGGACAGGAATTATAACGAAGGTAAGTTATAGTGTGTTTTAAGATGTCCTTACCATAGGACTATTAGGAATATTGGAATATTGGCGCTCTATGAGTTGTGCGAATAAAGCATGATAATATGTGAGTATAACTTTATGTATAAAAATGTATTGATTTTCATACTGTTGTATTTAATTTATTTTCTAGGTTCTATGGAGATAAAATGCATATGTTCTCCGTCTTCAATACAGCCTATCTACACGTAACAGAATATGTAAGATTTTTCTGTTAGAGAGTGTCAAATTCGCTCAATGAAAGTATTATCTCATGTGTAGACACAAATATTAGTACTACAAGAAGTATTATAAGACTGTTTTGATGAGATTTCTCTACACTATCTACACTATCTTATAAGATGAACTTCCAAAAAAAAAAAAATAAAAAATACACGTATACGAAAGTTCGTGTATATGTGTATTTTGGAAATTACTAGAAAAAGCAATGTTTTTTGAAAAATTGAGTCCCTTTAATGATTGTTTTCCTTTTTGAAAAACGATCTTATATTAATACAAAAGGATGTGTTTATTCTGTGACTGATTGAAAATAATTATATCTTATAGGATTTAATAGAATACATGTTCCCCTTATTTAAGATTTAACATAACATAAACGAAATGGTTACTATCTTCTGCCGGCGTTATCACACATATTATATCAGCGTTAATCTCAACTGTAGATCTGGGGTTAAGAAAGAATAACAAAATTTTGAATTACCAACCCAGTCAAACATCTATGAGATAGTATGTATCAATATAATCAATTGTAACATCTTTTTATAAAAATATTTTTTGTTATATATTTGTGGAAAATAAATATATTTTTTATAAATTATTGTGTAAAAATTTTTATGGTTGTCGAAATGTTCGGTAGCTGTAACGGATATACGTGATGATAAACTCGACTATCACAAACTAATTTTTAATCTCGGTAAGTCAATAGTACTGCACTGACAATCGAAAAATGCGGCAATTGTAATGAATTTAGCTAATAGTATGTGGAACCGACAAGTTTAGATTGGCAAAGAATTCGATTGCCACAATGAATCTATTTTCTTTGTATATTTAATGGTATACATATCATATATTATAAAAAAAAAAAAAAAATAGTTAGAATATTGGAAAGCGCGACTGTGTATTTCAAAGTTGTTACTTTTAAAAATTTTTTGAAGAAGTTTCTTAACTTTAACTGAACATATCTCAGTAAATACTGCAGTTATTGATATGAATTTTTTGGTATGTAATAATAAATTATTTAATTTTAAATTTTTAGGTAAAAATTTAATATTGGAGCTACATTTGTATTTAAAATGAATCCTAATATTAAAAAATATATATTTTTAGGAAATTCTATTTTTATTCGACTAGAGCTAACAAGTTCCATAGAGTTATAATTTAAAGATACGATTAGTAAACAAAAGAACATCCATAATATTATATTTGAGAATATGCGACATCTCATATTGGATATTTGTTAAAAATTATTTCAAAACTTCAGGATAATGGTTAAAAATTTGATATGAAAATAGTACATTAAGATAGGTGTGGTTAGATTATGTAACGCTTACCGTGAAATATTCCTTTTATTTAATAAAATTTATTAAAATATATTCTAAATACAAACGAAAAAAATGTTTTTTTTTTTAGTATGGGATTAGAAGTAGCAGTGACCAGGGTTGCCGTTTGGTGACTTTAGTTGACTAAATGGCAACTTTATACTAAATGGTGACATTTTTTTAAGGCTATGTGCAAAATGACGAAAAGCTATATTGTTTTAAATATCTCGATCTATTATATATTAATTCCGAAATTATCTATTTTGAGATTGTTTCGCAATTTTATTAAAAAAAAAAACCGGAAAATTTATTAATGAACTGAAACTGTTAAAAACTTATGCTAATGATAAATTTTAACAAAAACTACTCAAAACAGCAAATGCCGAATCTTTTTGGACCAGATTGGGAAAAAAACAAAAAAGAAAAATTCGTTGAATATTTAATTTATATTTTTACTTTGCCTTATAGCAATACCTTGCATAGACTAATAACTAGATATTTATGTGAGAGAAAAAAAACCTCATTCAATTGTCAAACACGTAATTCATGTAACAACAAAATACATGTAGTCACATATATTTTGTTTTTATGTTTTGCAAAAAATGTGTTTTTTTTTTTTGAAAAATTTGTTCAAAGTGCCTCTTACATAAACTTCTAGTTGTATTCTATGGTACCTTGGCTGAATGACTTTTTTCTAAATTATCACTAATGGGGTTTAATGGGTTTTTTTTAGGTATTGAAGCAGTTGGGCCTTTTTAAAAAATATTCCCATTTTTGGAGATTTTTTTTTGAAATCCCCTTTTTTAAACACTATTTAAAAATCTCAACGGAAATAGTGGCAGTGATTCTACCCGTTCATTTTTAGTGACAATATTTGCGGCGTTGTCTACTAACAGAATATAACGTTTCAGTCCAATATTTAAAAAATTGGATTTTTGGACAATCGCCCTGGAAGGCTTTGCATCACTGGTGGTCTATGCAATTTCGGTAGATGTAAAAAGCTGTGTTTCATCCAATATTAGAATGTTATGAAGTTTATGGACAACATTTCGTTTTGCTATGTCTCCGCCTGTGAACTATATATAGTAATGTACTGGGTACATTTCCACGGCAGCTATTTCTAAGTACCAGAATAACCAGTTATTCTTTGGTCAACGGCTCAACTGCAAAATATCATTAGTTCATATCGCTAATATCAATTTCTTGTTGAAGTGAAGAAGCTAAATGAAATTACAAATTTTGAAAGCACAGCATTTGCTTGCTTTCAAACAAACACCATATAACAATAGT
Organism: Protocalliphora azurea; assembly: GCA_932274085.1. Taxonomy (NCBI): domain Eukaryota; kingdom Metazoa; phylum Arthropoda; class Insecta; order Diptera; family Calliphoridae; genus Protocalliphora; species Protocalliphora azurea. Next base: position 68,150,264 of record OW026523.1, on the reverse strand, counting down.
AACGTTAAAATATTTTTAGCAACCAAAAATTGTACGTACATACACATAAATTGATGAGCAGCTGACTGGATTGCTTGATTGGTTGTGTAAATGTTGGTTGTTTACTTGGATGAGTGGCTGGCAAAGATTAGTACACAATATTTAAACGTATGATTTTATTTATTTTTGTAGTCGGATTTAAAGATTACAGTACCTAGTCTTTTCTAATATCGTAAAATAAAAATTGCAAAAACATTAGATCTTTTATGGCTGTAATTTTACTTTTTCCTATCACGGGGTTTTTAGCAATAAAATAGTGTGTAATAGCAAGAAGAAAGTTTAATTTAATCATAAATTTAATATTGAATTAATGAATAAAAATGCTTTAAAGGTACTTTTAAAAAATATTATTTAATTTTTAAAGTATTCTACTATTTTAATTTTTTATTATTCTTTGTTTAATATACATTGTAAAGCTTCACCCTAAAAATTTACAACTCTGATAAGTTTTAAGAACAGAAAGTACATTTCCGCTTTTATTTAAACACAATTATACTCTTTATAATTTTTGCCATTACCTTTTGCTTATAATTACCACGAACGAATTATTTACACATGGTCGTCATCACCTTTACATACATAAAGTATATATGTATATAAAACCCATAAGTAACTTGCACGTTGTAAATGATATAATTAAAAATACTTCAAACAGTGTCAAAGTTATAGTTTTACTTATATAAGTGCACATGCATTTTGGAAAGTATTCCATCAGGTTGTGTTTTATGATACAAATATATCCTAAAAACTTGAGTCTTGTATAATAAAAAATATACTTTATAATGAAAAATATAATTTTTATATGAATGAAATAATACCCTTAACAACATTTGGTATAAATCGAATGTTCTGGCTCACTTCCGATTTTTTAATTCATCCATCAGTGATAGTGCTTTGAAAATATTAAAAATATTAATTGACTTTTGAATATCCTATTACTCTGAGAAACTCATATCAAATATTTTGTTTACGAAAAATGGGTAAAAAGGAAAAATTATATTATATAATATATCTCATGTTAAGGGTTAATTGTTAAAAATCACGCGACTCTTCAGAATATTTTTTTAATAGTTAGTTTAATAGTTCTGGATAGGTGCGGATCCACGGGAGAGGGAAGCGGGAAAGGAAATTTACTCGCCCCTCAAAATGAATTTTTCAATCAAGAAAAATTAAAAAGGCAGAACAAATTTACAAATGGAATGGAAAAAAATATAAATTATTTTGCAAAAATAATAATAATAATAATAATAATAAGAAATAGTTTATCAGAAATAGAAAAATAATGAATTTCATTTACAATATAATGAATCTAAGATCATTTTTAGAAAAAATATCATATTTTTCGTTTGAAATTTTGAAACTAAAAGGTTTTAAAAAGTGATTTTTAAATGGTTTAAATAACAACAACATTTTTGTGCATTTTTATATTTATCCAATTGAGGAAAATTTTTTAATTTCATTTTTTTTCGCAGATTAAAAAAGGTAATTCCAAATTATTGCATATTTTTTCTTTAAGTGACAGTTTCGTCACTTAAATAAATATATTTAAATTAAATTAATAAAATTATTTATTAATTAAAAACTTCAAGTTCATAAAAAACATATTTTTTATAAAAAAAAAATTCGTTTAAAAAAATTTTATGTAAACAACAATAAATTGTTAAATTTATTTGCTGTTTTCTATTCTATCGAAACGATAATTTGTTTCGTTATATAGAACTACGCAGTTATTTTTCTGATAATGAAAAATTGTTGAAATATAAGTTAGTAAGTCACATAACTTGAAAGATATCGGTAAAATAAAAAGACAAACGTTTACTTTCCTTAAGAATAACTGCAACAAACATAAACTGAAATTTTTTTTTTTGGCAGGATTTCATGAAAAATCTTACTTAGAAACTCTGGTAACTCGACACAATATAACGTTGAGAAATGTTTATGCGGAACGTGTATTTTGCAAGTAAGTTTTTAAATTGAGGTCGGCTAGCTCGATTTATATAAAAATTCACACATGTTTGCAAATAGTTTTTTTCTCATCCGATTTTAAAGATAAGTGTATATTCTCTTATTAACTTTTATTCGTATCTGAAAATTAAAATTTTTATCAAATTATATAGAAAAAAACCTCATGTCATTAGCTATTCGGAGTGCAAAACTAAACAATTCTGAATTTAAAATTTGAGTAATAATAATTTTTGGAATATTTTAAGCCAGAAAAGCGTCATCACACATAAAATTCCAAAGTTATTTGCCACGATTGTATAAATTTATATGTAAATTGGACTGCTCGATTAGAAAGTGAAGATTACAGAAAGTGTTCATTTGACTTGCTCATAAAATAACTTTGACTTGGGTAGCTTGAGTTATATTCAAAAATATAAAAACTCTACGGCACATATTTACATAATTTAAAAATCATTGGCTAAGGCACTAAAAACTAAAAATATATCCAAGAAAATTTCAGACATTGCTTTAGAACTTGAAAAGTAATTTTCCATATTATTTATCTATTGAAAATTCATTTTTAGTTTTAATCTATTTTCAGAAATGTGGATTAGTTCCGAAGTAAATTTTGTATGGATTTAAAATAAAATATAAGTTGTGTTTTCGCATGATGAAAAACATATGTACTTTTAGTCCGCACAGCGAAGTATTTAAATAATTTTATTCAAGCCTTGTTAATTGTCAATTGTGGACCGATCTTCACAAAATTTGGTGCAAATACTGCTATTTATACAGTACTTCTTTTCTTTCGTTAAAATATTTTTATTTTTATATTTAAAATTTTTATATTTAATAGGCTTCTTCCTTGCATCATAAGAGTCCCACGTGTCAAATTTCATTTAAGTATCTCTAAAACTGCGATCCGTACTCTGTACACAAAGTTTACCGCCAGCCAGCCGTCATTAGATCGATTTAAAAAGTGATTTTGAGTCAATTGATATATTTTAAAGTGTATATATATATATATATATATATATATATATATATATATATATATATATATATATATATATATATGTATATATATATAAGTTTAACCACCTCCAACAATCTCTAAAATCAATTTGACGCATAGGTATTAAGAGTTGGGTATAATATTGTCGGGCTTGATCGACTAAAGGTTTCTGTCTTATTCTTATAATAAAAATTTTTATGGGATTTTTGTTTTTATGTTGATTCTAGAATGCAGAAAACAGAGCAAAATTATGAGGATTTCGCTTTGTAACCACTGGCGATTCGTATAGGCCTTTCGAATATCTATCTATAATTTCGAACAAAACCTTCGGGAAATTTGTGTCAGAAGTTTTAAAAATTATAACTGAAGCTCTCACACCTAAATATTTTAAGGTATTTATTAAATTATTTAAGGTATTTATTATTTTAAATTTAATTAAATAAGTTGAAATAATCTTTTATAAAATTATATACTTTCCATTTTTAATTTAATTTTGTTGTACTTTTCAATTTAATATTTTTGAACTTTTGAATTTCAAATACTAACAGTAGTTGAAAAAAATGTACGAATCTAATTCTCTAAAGTCTTGAAAATGTAAATATATTTATATACTTAGTTTAAAAATGAATGATCCTAAATTTTTTTACAAAATTTTACAATTTATGTCTCTTTTTTAGAAGTTCTATTAAATAAAGTTTTTTTTTTTTTTTAATTTGCTATATCATGCTATTTTTAAACTTCTTCGGCTAAAAGTGTTGATTTTGGGCATAATTATTTTTATAACATTAGCCCTTCTTAGATATCACAATAAAAGAGAATACCATTTATTTCTAAAACATTTTGATTAGGGTTTCCTAGAAATACTCACAAAAGTTAATTAGTTAAATTGTAGATAGATTTTGCTTTGTATTTCTTACATGTATCTATTAAAAGGAAATATCTGCATACAGGATAGCATATTTTATATTACTGCCAAAAGCTGTTGGATTTCCGACATGGTATACATTACAAAATTTAGGGGTATTTTTTCCAGCTGCATACCTTTTTCTTTTCTAAACCAGAAAACATAATTTCCCTTTTGCTACATTTATTTGTTTGTTTCATAATTACATCTAATGCGCAATAAATTTCATTGTCCCTCTCACTCTTTCTTTTTTTAAAATTGTAGAACTGTTTTGTTGAAACAAGTGTATCACTTTAGATCGTGTCACTTTCCTGACTGTCATACTACGTCAGATCTTCCGTTGAATCATTAAGTGCGCTGAATTCAATCATTTCAGATTCATCCTAAAATGCATGAGTTATCACAAAGGGAGTAAAATAATGTAAAATACGAAATATATTTTCAAACTTTTGAAGGATTAGATTAAACATAATTGCTTAAAACTTTTTAATTATGCGGTCTAGTTCTCTATGAAAGTTCCTTCATGCGTTTGCTGAAAATTTTTTGATGCTGCCACTTGTCGGTTTGATTTCTTCACATAGGTAGGTATATTATTATAATTATCTCAAACTTACATTTGATCAATTTAAATTGCTTGTTGTTGGCCGTAATGTTGTGATGGGTTCAAAAACATTTAATTCGTTATAGTAGAACAAATGAGTTATGTATAAATCGCCACTTGAGGCGTCAGATTTCTTTTTAGAAGAATCGATTTTTTTCTTTTCCACGTCGACCTGAAATGTTTAATTTCTTCCTTTCCCATATTTTTTGCGATTTCAGTCCAAGCATTTTTCTTTTTCTGCGCTCTTTTATGAAAAAGACTTTAAAAGTCCCAAAGGTAAAGGAAATGCTGGAATAGGGTTATTATTTTAAATGTGTCTTGGTTGTGATTCGATTATCTTTCTGTTATTTATTTATTTTTTAAATAAAAATATTTGCAAGTACATTTGTAATTTATATGTATTTAATATATAATTTATTATTTTTAAAGTTCCTTTTTTAATTATCCACACTAATTTTTGTAATATTCCACTCATATTTTTTAATGTTTGCTCCATTTATAAAAAGTTAAAGAAACGTCAAAGAAATGACAAGTAAATTAACAGCTAATGTCTAAACATCATTGCTCAGCTTTGTGTTTTAATTTCTCCAAAATACTTATTAATATCAAGTAATCATAAAAAATTAATATAAATTTTAAGTTTACCATTTGTACAATTATGCAAATTTCATGAACCCCCTTTTTAAATGTTGTGCAATATTAAGTAAATAATTGAAAAATTTTGTTGAAAGCAATGATACGTGTAGTGATTTTATTATAATTAAAGCAACTATAATTTTTTTCAGTGTTTTTATTAATAATTTTTAAATATAAACAAAAGACAGCTGACTTATAAATGCACAATTAAACAGCACAAGTTTGCGAAACTAAATAGTCACACAAACTTATAAGCCTTGTGCAAATGATTTTCCGTACAATTTTTTATAGTTTATTTGCAAGTGTGTAAATTTTCACACTTTACACAGTTTGCGAGGGTTTTATGCGTTTTTATGAGGACTCTTATTATTTTTAGTATTATGAAATTAAAATTAGCCCCAAAATAAAAACTTAAATTTTTTCGGGCCTTTTTTCATTTCGTTATTTTAGAGCAATTTTTAATTTTACATTAAACCCTTATAAAAGATGTAAAACAAATCCCAAAAAAAGGAAAAAATCACTCCAAAATTTCTTATTCTAGTTTATGTAATTTTTGGGTCATTTTTCGTTTTACACGTTGGGGCTATATTTCCCAGGGCCAGTGTTCACAACACCAAATAACCAACGTTATTTAGTTAAAAACGTAAACACATATTTTTATTTTTATTTTTACCTATATTTTTATTTTCTGTTTTCTAAGCTCCAAATCACCGTTTTTAGCAAAACCCTTTAAATGCATATACACATCTTCTGCGTGTGTTAAATTTATATGTATATTTAAACAAGAACACTCATACGCGTTCATTTATGTAAATGCATAATTTTAATAATTCATTAAAGAAAGATAAACTCATAAAGAAAGTCACTTAACGACTGTAACCTGAAAAGTGAATTAAAAGTTTAACTTCAAATTTAAAATAATATTAACGCGAGCGAGGGTGACTCACTTTTATACATAAAACTTTTACAGAATTTTTAATATGAATTTATTTTTTTAATTTTTGACGGATAATAATTAATAAAATACCCTCATGAAGATATGTGCATGGTCAGAAAAAAAAAAAATATATATACGTAAAACGCATTCGTTGATTATAATTTACTAAAGAACAATTAAAGTTATCACCATATCAGTTATAGACTAATTCGAATAAAAAAAAAATCTAAGGAAAATGTACGATGGGAACTTTTGTACTAACAACTTTCGTCCACTCAAAAACAGAATCATACCTAAGTGGAACTAAATGGAGATATTGCAAATATGCAGATAAAAAAAGATTCGGTAGAAAAAAAAAAAAAATTAAGGGACTTGGACAATGTTAATATTCTTATTTATATTGAATTGGAGTTTATGTGATATTATCCATTAAGTATAAGTCATTGTGCATGCATATTACAAAATACATATTAGGTTTCTTTCCGTACTTTTTGGGTAAAGTGCGGTAAAGTGAGAAAAGCTAATTTTTCTAACACAAAAATACAATAACGTTTAAAAGTACAGGAATACAAGAATCCATATTGTTTACCCAGAAATAAAACATCAAATTATTTTAAAAATTCGTATCTGTATGCAATTTAATTTTTTAGCATATCTAAATGTTTTTCATTTTTTTAAGTGAAACTTTCCTGTTAGTAACAGAAACAAATAATTTTTTGTTCATTTTCGTTCAAATTTTTTATTGTATATTTTTATTTTTTAATTATTCGGAAATTTGCATAATATACCCGAAGAAATATTCTGTGCTATTCCGTGCAAGAAGAAGAAGAACATTATTCTCCCAAAATAGCTCTCATATGCCCAATTTTCGAGTCCCAATTTTCGAGTTTCGTCATTATTGTTCCGATCACTTTATGCAAACTCACAAAGCAATGTGAATTTCTGCTACAAATTTCTAAAAACAAATCATATTTTTTGGAATGGAAAATTAGCAACTCAACTGCTAATGAAGGATTATAAATAGTATTGACAAAAGCTAAGAAGAACACAAACGGGGCAAAAATTTAGCAAATATAGAACAAAAAAGTGAAAAAATCTAACATTGAAAAGCAAGTTAGAGTGCTATACCCTTCACCCGTGACGAAATGTCTTATGTAAAAATAAAATACATTACATTGGATGTAATTACAAATATAAGTTTTCATATAAAGTTGAAATAGAGTCAAGATTATATAATATATATATACACTTGAAATCAATATACTTGTAAATACTTGCCTGGACAAAAAAACTTCCCTAAGTGATGCATTTGTATTTCACTTTAAGAAAGCGGATTATTTTTTCTTATTCTTTCAACAAAAAAATTGGTTCCAGCATTTTTCAACTAACAATTTGTAATCATATTAAAAATTGACTTAATTCTAATACAATTTTATGATGTTTTAATTTTTTTAGACATTCAATTCCAATGGTGAAAAAAATTATTCCGATGGGTTCTCAATGGAATATAAATATTTATCCAAGCTTAAAAAAGAAAAAACAAATACTATAAGAAATATACATAAAACGGCCTAATTACTGACTATTTCAGATATTCTGTTTCAAGATCCCTAGATCATGCCTTTGCAAATAACCAATGCTATAATAATTATCCGTCCAGAAAACACTGAGTTTCAGGTTATCCATTCATGATAAAATATTGATATATCGAGTCATAATAGGATTCTAATATTTTTTGATGATTTCTTCTCCTCCTCATATTCACAGAAAAAAAAAATTAGTAAATACTCAAACTAACCATATCAAATTTATTAGTCAACTCCAATAGTTTGTCTGGCATTATATATGTGCACTATTATGAACCCCATAAAAAGCTAAAATTTTACGAAAATTATGGTCCCGATGGTATTACAAGCTGCTTGTTAATCAAATGTAATTCAACTTTAACATACTTATTTAATATGTCTCTCAACAATGGCTATTTTCCAGATATTTGGAGAAAGTCATCCGTCATTCCCCTGTTTTAATCCCAAAGTAAGGAGTATAGCGAAATTAAACGTCATTCCCAAACTTTTTGAAAAAATAATAACTGATAATTTATCACACTAAATATCACCTTATCTTTTTTCTGACCAGCATAGATTTAGGAAAGGAAGCTCTGCCGCTACAAACGTCTTCGAATTCAAGAGTAATATTATAAATTCTTTCAATCATCATATATAAACTGATTCCACTTATACTGACTTGAGTATGGCTTTCTATAAGGTGAATCATGATCTTCTTATATATAATCTGTATACTTTAGGATTATGTCCATTATTTCTAAAGTGAGTTACAACTTACCTTATAAACAGACAACAATGTGTTCTGTTCATGAATCAAAAATACAAATCCATTCCAACTCCATTCGGAGTCCTTCAAGGCAGCCATTGAGGACCAATGCTATTCTTTATTTTCATTAACGGTTTACCTTCCTGCATGATGACTTAAAGCTTTTCCTTAGCTTTAATGACTCCAATCTGTGCTCCTTATTTCAAGTGAATTTAAATAACTTCCTTAATTGGTGTAATATCAATTTAATAGACACGAGTATGAATGAAAGTATGAAAGTCGTTTAGCACTAATTAAATTTCCCACACTTAAAAACAGAAAAATTTATCTAAACATTTCATTCGTTATAAATTTAATGTGTAGTGAAGAATCTGTAATGATTTTAATATGTTATACTATTTTATTGATTTCTCCTATGATGCAAATGCTATCAAGAAAAATATTCGGCATTATTTGAAACCCATGATATCGTTTTACAATTTAAGTTTTCTTTTAACTTAATATACGAGGGTGGATCAATAAGTCCGTGACTTTTCGAACTTCCCTCGTAGTTATATGAATTGCAACACTATTCCCATCAAGTACCACCTGTTAATACACTACTGTCAAATTTTGAGCAAGTGTCATCATTTACTTTGCGTAAAAAATAGGATTTTTCGAGGTAATTAAAATAGGCATTTGTTTGGTCAATAATTTTATCATTGGAATTGAATCTCTTTCCACCGAGCCATTTCTTTAGGTTTGGAAATAGGAAGTAGGTTCTAGGGGCTAAATCCGGAGAATTCATAGAGTTTTGCCATTGAGACTGCACCCGTGCATTATCTTGATGAAAAAGAACATTTTTCTTGGCCATATGTGGTCGTTTTCTTTTTAAATCTTCATTAGATCGCTCTAATAAGTTGGCATAATATTCGCCGTTTATTGTTTTTGCCCTTTTGAAGGCAATCGATGTGAATTATCCCGCGTGCATCCCAAAAACTGTTGCCATCACCCTATTGGCCGACAAACTTACAACTTACCTTGGCCTTCTTCGGAGCAGGTTCACCCGGAGAAACCAATTGTTTAGACTGCTGTTTGGTTTCACAATATAGTGATTTAGAAAAGACCCAGAAGAATTTTCAATGACAAATTAATGATACAGTTTATGATTTATTTAAGACATCAATTGAACCCTTTTCAAACATTGGGTTACGACCTGAAAAGTAATTTTTCTAATTATTTAATTTTGTATGGCTTTAATACAAAATATAAATTGTGTTTTCGCATGTTCTGCACAACGAAATATTTAAATAATTTTATTCAATCCTTGATAATTTTATTTAATTTGGAAAGAAAAGTATGAAATAAAACATATTTCGGAAACTATGTTTAAATGTTTTTAACTTAAATCAATAACAAATCTAAAAAAATTTTCTCTGAATTTTACAAATTTCAAACTGAAAATCAGAATATTTTAAAAATTTCCAAAAAGTTGTATTTTTTCATAATTTTCAATTCATTTTTATTAAATATACCGTTTATTTGACTAGCCTCAAATTTTAAATCATGATTTTTTTTAAATTAATTTAAGTTGCAATTCTTAAGATCATAACAGTAAAGTAATAATAATAATAATAATAATAATAATAATAATAAATAAATAAATAAATAAATAAATATAAAAAAATAATAAATAAATATAACATAAATAATAAAATAAAAATAAATAAAATAAAAAAAACTTTTTTTTGACAACAAAAATTTGTCGTTAAGTATTGAAAATTCGTTAGTTAAAAAATTTCATCGCTAAGTACTATTATGTATTCTGTAATACAATTTTACCGATTTTTGTTGTTAAACGCTGCGGTAGTTAACGATAAATTTTGATAAGCTAACTACAAAAAAAGTTCTCGTAAAACCATAAAGATAATAATAGTGTTGTTAAGTTTTGGAAAATATATTACAAAAATGCGGATTTTGGATCCTAAATACTATTTTTTTTTAAATTTTAATAATACTCTTTTATAAATACAGAGTTTTCGTTTACCAAAAAATTTTAATGAATTTTAGCAAAAATTGAGAGAATAAAATAAAAGTTTATAACTGAATATTTACAATTTTGGAACAGATTTATTATTATTATTATTATTATTATTATTATTATTATTATTATTATTATTACATAACTATTTTTTTAAATAGAGTTAAAAAACAAAACCTTTCATTAAGGGAGAAAAGTTTTGCTTTTTTTGTGAAAAATTAAATTTTAGGAAAAGTACTGAATTTCGATGAAAACTTGAATGTTTAGTAGAAATTTATATTTTTATAGAAAATTTTATTATACAAATTAAAAAAAATTGCATTTTTTTTAATTTAAATTTTTAATTTAATTTGTGAATATTTTGTATTATAGTGAATTTTTTGTACAAAAAAAGAATATGTGATGAAAAAAAAATTTTTTTAATCAAAAAAATTTTCTTTAGGAATTTTAAAAACTCCTTATGTTATTTGTAATTTTAACACAAATTTTCAATGAACGGGCCTAGTATAAAAAGCATTTAACACTAATTTAATTTCAGAAATATTTCCACAACATGCCATACATTAACTTATATTGGTATACTGATGGTAAATAATCTGCTCAATTATACATTTTTTTCTTAAGAAGATACTTTTATTTTTAAAAAAATTAAATTTTAATTTTATTTTATTATTTTTTTTTTTTTTCAAATAATGACATTCCATCATTTCTATCCATATTCGTCTTTAAAATATACTGACTAAAAAAAATTTTTAAAATTAAAATTATATGGGAATTATATGGGAACCATATTCAATTGTGAAGTTATGTATGATAATTTATACTAATACACAACTCAAATATATAAAATTTTTACTGATGTTAATATTAATGTGGGATCTATACGCGTTTAAGTAATTTTTATATAGCGGTACATCGATATAAACTTGTACAAAATTTACGTGTGCTGAAACTTACATAAATACGACATATTTCAGACATATATATGAGTTAGACTGTTATTCCGGAAAAAAAATTTGTATAGGGTATAGGTGAAGCAATGGATGGATAATGATTAATTTCAGTAGATTTTGCCTTTGTAACATCCCGTATCAAATTTGAATAAATTATCTTTAAAATCATCACAAATAATTCGGCTGATTTTGTAAAGTGAGTTACATTTTGTTAAAGGTCTCTTGACGTATTCCAAAACTTCTAAAATAATAGTAAATTATTTTTTCGCGATCAGGAATATGCTATATATATATATCTAAACTTATTTTAATAAATAATGATCTATTATATTAAGATTTGAATAATTATATTAATATACCTAAAAAAAACTCAATATCTAATAGAAAATATGTTAGTTAGTAAAGAAAAATTATTGTAACTTCTGATCCCTTTGAGACCCTTAACCCTATAGTACATACCCGGGTACCTTTTTTGACCTTAAAATGCCTGCGCTTCTTTAATAATGAAGACATAGTCACGAAACTTCAGATTGTTACGACTAAGACCTTTTAAAAATTTAGAAACTGAAGAAACCTATATTTCATTAACTTTGTCTATATATCAAATGGCTTTAAAATTGACAGCTATGGGAGTGAACACCCTGTACACCCGGGTACCCCTATAAACTGGGTGGGCCAAAAGCAACCAGTCGCTCTCTAAAAATTTGACTTAGAAATTCAATTATATCTCGGGTAGTATGAGCAGTTGCTCCATTCTACTGAAATCACATTTCAGATCTGTTTTCAAGAGCAGGCCGTAAAAATATTTCAACAAACCGGTACCACTCTCGATTTATGGTTACGGCAATTGCATCTTACCCAATGATATTTTCGGATGTTATGAAACACCACACTGTACATCTAATGGGATGCAATTGAAGCTAATGAACGGTTCCTAGATTTGCAGAACCCAAGAACATACAATTCAGCTTGTTAACTTAATATATATATATATATATATATATATATATATAAAGTTATTACATTTTTAAACCCCATGGTGACTTTTGGCCCACCCTTTATTTCTATGTGTTTTGTACTACAAATAACTTTTCTTTGCAATAATTATTATTTTTATTAAAATTAAAAATTATTTTTGTTTAAATTAGTGAATAAGCCTGCTACGTCAGGCAAAAGGGTCACTGTATAAAATTAGTTTTATTAAGCAATCTAATTTTAAAGTTTCTATATGACAACTTTCAAATATTTCTCACTATCACTGTTTTTCCACTCTCTTCGTGATTATTATTTTAATTGTTATTATCTTTTTAATTCTTCAAGCCATTTTTACATCCTTTAACATTGGTTGTGATTTTTTGTGAAATCTTTTTATTTTTATTTTTAAAAATTAAAGATGTTGTATTATTTCCTTTATTCGCGCCAGGTTACATAAACTTTCGATATTGTAGCTCAAAACTTGACAAGAGGCTGTGCCGTCACTGACAACGTCCTTTATAGTTATAGTTATACTCCGGCTTGACAAACTTTTGGAGAGTTTTCTATATGAAATTTGTGTTTCATTGTAGATAAAGTCTTGTTTTAAAGTTTGCAATTAAAATTTGTACTTTATTGAATTTTGTATGTAAAAAAGACATAGTGTCTACCAATACTAATTTGTGCCCTTTATAATGATTTTCAGCAGTGGGAGTTATATGGGAGCTATGGATTTTTGAACAACGAAACTCATAAAAATTTACTTCTGTGATTTTTTACGTTTATAAAGATTATAAAATTACATGAGCACTAGATTATAATAAGTAACCGTTATTAACTAATTTGAATAGATTTTGTTCCTGCATCATATAAGCCAAATTTCATCCAATTATCTTACAAATTGCGCCTTGCAGCTTCATTAAAAGTTTAACATGGAAAGAGGAATGGACATTGTCAACATACTCAAACAAGATTTTTTACATGTATTTACCAGTTTATTTATGGTAATAAATAATTACCATAATATTATAATTTTTTGTAAAAAATTAATAAAAAAAAAAAAAAGAAAACATGAGTGTACTGCCTATTTTGTCTATTTTTGCTTTTTTTATTATTTTAAACAAATAAAAAGCTTAAAAAAGAAAATTTATTTTTTTCTACTTTTTAATTTCAAAACTTTATCTTTCAAAAACAGTGAAGAAAAACTTTTTATTAATTTGTTTCTGATGTTTAATTTCTTTTATTTGTTTCACTAATTTTTGAGGTTTAAATGAATCTTTTTCTATATAAACTTAGTATATATTTTTAAATATATTTAAAATTTTAACTAGCTGAAATTGAAATACAAAATCATTTAGAAGCATAAGTTAAAGGACAAACATCAGTTAGGCAATGAGATTTTCTTAATGATTTTTATTAATGAGTTAATGTAGGTAAAACTTAAATTAATAAAAATAAACTTCCTAACTAATTTGTTCAATTCATTTAAAATTATTAAAAGATTTTGTTTGTATACCAATATAAATTGTTACAGTCGTTAGATTTGAATATAGACATAAATGTTTTTTATTTTTTTCCTTAGGCTGCAATTGTTTAAAAGTTTTTCCATTATCATCACCATTTACATCCTGTCCACAGTGGTAGTAGTAGTAGTAGTATACATTGCACAGTGGGGCCGAATTGAAATTTTTGGAAATAATTCTGTAACATAAGCGTAGCAGAGGAGTGTACAATTTAAAGTTTGGAATGGGTACCCCACATATCCCTCAGAGTGAAGCTTTTGGTCCACAAAATTCGGTACTTCTCATATAGAAAATGTGTAACATCTTGAAAATGTTTTCTTTCTTATCAAATTTCGAAGAGTTTTACAACTTCTTAAACCACTTGATAAGGCCTATTTATCTCTAATAGTTTTCAAGTTATTTGCATTTAAAATTTCAACTATGTCAATTTTCAAAATCTTAGTCCAGGTTTTTCAATACACAGCCCAACATTTCTGTCCAAATTTGTAAAATTTTTACTCAATTGGTTAAAGAACAAAATTATCTATCAAAAAAAAAAAAAACTTGAAATCGGTATCTCTTTCGAGTCCAAAATTAAACGATATTGAAATTGAAAATTGCAAAAGTTATGATTTTTTTGCCCGAAAGGTGTCTACACTCTTTTTTCTCTAAAATAAAATTTTCTTTAAGATTATTCTAGAATTAAAAATAAATTTTACCCATTATCTATCAAAATTTTTAACTCAGTATATATTTTCTTAAATCCCAAAGAATGAATCTATAAACAGAATGCAGTTTTAGAAACCATAATAGGTTCCAAAGGGATTACCAACGACTTTTTCTAGACTAGTAACAAATGTAGGGCAAAATTTAGAAAAAAGAAAAATAAACTTTTGGGATTTTTGTCCATTCTCATAGGAATTGAGGAAATTTTTATAAAAATTTAAAATTTTTCTTCACCATTTCAAATTATAAAGTCAAAAATTACACAAAATTTCATTAGCATATCTTAACATACAAATATTTTATTAGACAAAATGTTTATAGATTCTCCAGAAACCAATTTTTTACAAAAATTTAAATTTAATTCCAAAAATTCGAAAACCTATGAACTCCGTTTTTTTTTCATATAAATTACCTTGTTTAGTTGACATAATTTTTAATTATGCACAAAAATAGTGGTCAATATCTTTTACAGAACTAAAACTATGCTTCTTTATAGCGTAGTTTTAGCACAATTCCAAAAATATTGTGCTATTGTGGATGGTAAAAAAAAAAAAAAAAATAACGAAATAAATAAATTTTTCCCGTATCCAATATTCGAAGGTGTCCTTCCGTTAAAATTGTAGTAACTGATTTTTCATCTGCATAATTTGAACTTTTCTTGTGTTCTCTTAATTTATCATATTTAATACACAAGTTTCATTCGATAACTCTATGAGTACAAATGTATATATAATCAAACAAAATAAAATTTATAAAAATTTTTTCCAGTTGCTTGTTTGGATACACAATAAAATCTTATGTAAATTTTTTTTTTGACTCTTTAATAAATATTTATGTGTGTATGTGTGTATGTATATATGTATATATATATATATATATATATATATATATATATATATATATATATATATATATACATATATTTTTATATATATCTATATATTTTATGCTCCACAAAAACATTTTCTAATTTTCTTAACTGAGCAGAATAAATTAAAGAAATCCCTAAGATTAAATAATTGGGTAAAAACATAAAATTTTTCGGAAAAAAATACAAAAATAAAATTGTATTTAATTAAATTTCTACAGAATCTAGATAAAGGCACATATTTTGAGGCACATGTTTCTTAAGACCCTACACCATTAACATAGGTCTTGCATGTAGACACGCAGGTAGATGCTACAGTTTGCTACAATTTCAACTTTCCAAAGAAAAACTCCTCAATAAGGTAATATCACATATATTATTTCATGAAGTCACAAAAGATTTGCAAACTTGAAAACAAACAAACAAATATCCCCCAGAAATAATTGTGACATATCTTAATTTTGGCCCGGAATATATTTTATCCTCTTTTAAATGGAATGTTCTGAAATTGTTTTATGTTATATGCATTTGCGATTTTTAAATCACAAGTTTGCGAATATATTGAATTATGATCAAAATTTGGGTATCATGCCATTAGTAGCCATCAATTCCCCTTCACCTGTCATCTTAATTGGATAAATGAAGCAGAACAATAAATCCTAGCTAACCCAGTTAACATACGGAAGAAAGAATAAAATGTCAAATATTGAATAACAATTAATTTATATAGTTATTAATAAAAGAAATTTCGACTAGTGAAAAGTAAAGAAAGTAATTTTAGAAATTTTTAATTAAAAATATTAATTAATATTTCTTAAAAATGGTGTAAATAACAAAAGAAGATCTATAAAAAAACAAAGTAAATGAAAATGTAAAATGGTTATTAATATTGCTCTACCACAAAAAATGAAGGGAAAATTGAATTATGTAGAAAAATTTGATTCTAATATAAATTTAAAAAAATATTCAAGCGAAAAATATCTTAAACTAGTGAAATAAAAATGAAAATATATAATAACACGGGTCAAAAAAAAAAGTTTGTTTCCTTTGATTTTTTTTTTTTTTTTGCTTCTTTCTCAAATTGACGCGTATTTTTTAAATACCGCAACAATTTTTCTCTAACAGCTTTTGTTTTTGAGTTATAGCTAATTACCCTAATTTACTATTTTTACTTAGATTTTTGTTTTTTATTGGACACTAAAATACATTTTGCTGTTTTTTTATTTATGGCTTTGCCAAGAAGATGTTGTGTGCTTAATACAAATTGTTTTTGCTATATTTGTGATGAATATATATTTGAAAAATATATACTTTTTGAAAACTGCGCATTATCAATACTTTAAAATAAAATTGTGTAATCAGGATAAGCCATGGATTCTTAATATTGCATGCCAGAAATGGGTCTAGAGTTATGGTACAGTGGAAAAAGGGATTCAATAATAATAATAATAATAATAATAATAATAATAATAATAATAGTAATAATAATAATAATAATAATAATAATAATAATAATAATAATGATAATTATAATGATAATTCTCTTGTTTCATGTGTCTCTGGGAGAGTCGTGAGAAACAACACCATTGATCACAAAAACTTTGGCCAGTGCGGGAAGAGCTATAAGTTAGTACAAAAAATTTTATAAACGTGCCTTTAGTTAGCAGAGACCGCATCACACTTCCACCACTTCATATTAAACTCGGCATAACGAAACAGTTTGTGAAGACGCGTGATAAATGTGATTATGTTTCAATTTTCTTTTAAGTATATTTGATGGGCTATACATTAAGCAACTTGAGAAAGATCTTAATTTTGTCAAATTAATGACTGAGTTCGAATGCAAAGCTTGGAATTCACTTGTTTTGGTTATGAGTAATTTACTAGGTAAAAGAAATTTGACAACCCTCTCGAGCTTGTAGGGTGCAATATGACCATAAAAATCCACTTCCTGCACTAACATTTAGACCGATTTCCACAAAATCTGTATGATTTTAGTGAGAAGCAGGGTGAAAGATTTCATCAGGATCTTCAGACAATGGAAGAGCGTTATCAGAGAAGGTGGGATTCACATATGATGGCAGACTACTGCTGGAGTTTGCAAGGAAAAAAATTTGCAAAAATATCATTATATCATTTGTTTTAGAAAAATCTTTATTATAATGTTCAACCAATACAGTTGCTGAGGAACGTAGTCAAAGGTTGGTGAGTAAATCAAAAGAATACATTACATTATTATTATATTGGTAAATGAATAAGAATTAAAATATGAATTAGTTATGACGTCACTATTTATGCTTAACCCTTAATACTTACTGTATTTATAAAGATACAACTATTAAAGACATTCCTACGGTTTGTTTTAAGTCGAAAAAGGATAAAAATTATGTTATATCATTTAGAAGACATAAGCCGTTTATTTAAAATACATTTCTATAAACAAATTATTGATTTGTTTGCGTGGTTAGCAATCAAATTTAAAAAAATGTGATTTTGTCAAAATTAAATAAATTACATACTTTTCAATGTAAAATCTAAGATCTGAGTTGTAATTCAAACTAAAAAATATATCTAGAAAAATAGTTCGAAAAAATTGTCTTGCGAGACCGGGCCACAAAGCCCTGAACACTCATCTACATGCTTCAAATTCGAGTTTACTTGTTATGATAATTTTATATATATTTATAATACATATATTAACATTTTATTAATTTTTGGTTAAGTAAAGATTTTTTAAATTCCCTCGCTCGCCCTCTTGTACAATAGTGAGAATTTTGCCAACTATTGCGAGGGAGAAATGAACTCTAATATTGATGAAGTAAGAACTGACATCCAGGAAGAGGCTGAAATGAAGTTAATCGACGAAATTGATTTGCTATATTTAAACATTATTAATACTTTTGCATTTGGACTTCATTTGCTTTTAGATTCGGTGGGCTTAATATAAATTCCAAATCTTCAGCGTTTCAAAAGGTATATAGAAAAAGGCATTCTCCTATTTAGGAAAGTGAAAGTTCAATTTAGAAGAAATAATCGATTCAATCTACCGAAACAAAGCCATAGCTTTAGCTCATACAGCCAAAAATTTGAACACTGCCGTGTCCGTAGTTTTTGAAATGTTCTCAAGCAAGTGTTTTCCTATGAATCAACGTCTAATTATTTTCAGGGCTCTGCTTTCGTAAATAAAATGAAGGGGTGTTTCTACGTTTGGAGCCTGTGCATCTACTGCAGGCTTCGAAATACATATGTTTTTTGTTTCGATGTAAAAATTTTGTAGAATATTTTTCACGAGCTTGTTTTACTTCTATTTCGTTTACAAAAACCAAAATCTGTCTTGATGTTCATAGGGAGAAAGGAATTTCTGAGAAGGTACGTGAAGGTATATTTGGTGGGATATGAAAAAATATATTTTTAGAATTTATCTTAGTTTATTTTAATTTTTGCGTCATCTGTAAACTATCAAGATTTTAAACTATATACTAAAGAATTAAAAATTAATACATTTTATACACGTTTTATATGAGCACTTTTCTTGTGCTTAGTGTAGCTTCTAGAATGCAACCACTGTTGCCACATTTGATAATTTATTGTTGTTTTGACGATTTTTAGTACTGACGATTTAACGATTTTTGTCTCAAATTTGTCGATTTTTAGCAATATAAATGACATACTTTAGCATATTTGGTACTTAGGAGCATAATTTTGTATATATTTCATTAAAGAACAAAATGTTTCATATGTTATACTTAAGAAAAAAATGTTGCATATTTTTCACGCAATATAATTTTTACATAATTTGCCATTAGTAAAATTTTTGTTTTACTGCCACATACAATTTTAAATTTCAATTGCCTAATAATGTTTATTTTATAAATGAATAAAAAATTTGTAATTTTCTAATAAAATGTATTAGCATTGAATATTTTTAAATATAAAAATTAAATATTTTTTCGCAATTGCTAATAAAAATCAAATTATTTTTAGCATAAGTAAGTAGTAGAGAATTTAAAATTAAGCAAAAAAAAAATAATATTTTAAGAGCATATTTTTTTTAATTTTAAAGGTATGTTTTCAGACACTAAGAGCATTTTTTGTGTGTATAAAATACCATTTTTAGAGTATATTTTTAGTTGCCCTAATCACCAGACTTATTATATACTACTTTCATAATAGGCCGACAATATAAAATTGGTGCAATTTTATTAGTTTCTTTAAATTTTAAATTTAATCATAAATAAAATAAAAATTTCATCAAAAAAAGGCATAAAATAAGTCAGTGTACATACAAGAGTCGTAATTTTTGTTCTTGACGATTTTTTGACGATTCAGAAAGTCGATTTGACGATTTTTACCATTTTTTCGAAAAATTTTACGACTTGTTACCAAATTTATATGCCAACTTTGGATACAACAAATTTATATATATATATATATATATATATATATAAATCGGGGTATGCAGTTGTTCATTTTTCGTAATTCCAAAAATCATATTTGTTTTTCAACAAAATCCGCTTTCATGAGCATTTATATGTTAAGTGTAAAGAAAAAGCATCTTTGCTTTGTTTTTGTTAGTTATTTGTTATTGACTGCATTTTAATTTTTTCTTTTACCTTTATTGATTCAATCCACAAATTTGTTTCTTTTATTGATTTTTTAAACGACGTTTACGGGTTTAATTTTATTAGTAATTTGACACTATCAAATTAATATTTAGCTTGTAAATATATATTTTTTTTCCATTTCTATACTTTGGTTAAATTTTTTATATATGTATATCTTTTTTAACTACAATAATTTACAGATTTAGTAGGATAAAATTAAAATTTTAACAAAAAATATGTTAATTGAATTGTGAATCCCTTCTGAATCTTTAATAAAATTTTGCGTTTTCATTTAATATGAACTGCTAAATTAAATTTTTATGTATGGCTTAAAAGTACGTTAGGGTAAATAATGCCTATTTTAAAGACTAAATGGTGTTAGTAAGTGTACGTAATGATGCACAGATCACTAATAGTCTTTGAGGTGTATATCCTAAAACTTTATTTAATATACTTGTATCAAAATCATTCTCATCTAACTATTCTTTTGGGGCTTGTTTTTTCTTTTCTTCGGAGCTCTAGCTTTCCTGGCCTTTAAAAGAGTATTTTTTTAGTTTATTTTAGGGCTCTATATAAGATACCGTAATTGTACCAAGGTAAAAAAGATGAGGACAAGAACCAACCCAAATTCAGCTGAACCCTAGCGATTCAACGGCTCCCGAGTCTTCTCTTATACTGCTTTTTATAATAATATTTTTTTTCAAAATATTTTTTTTTCTAAAATATATGAAAAATTTACAATTTGTTTGTACGTTATATCATAAAATAAGCAAAAAGTGCAAGTTTTTCTGACATATTAAAAGGTACATATTTATTTTTAAAATATTTCTATTCTGCCCCACTGTGCGTGGTTGTTCACATATCTACTTGTGTACTCCTCAATACATACATGTGTGTATGTGTTTTGGAGTATAAGGGTTCATATAATATATGTATGTTTATTGTAATTTCAACTTTTTGTTAAGTTTTTTGTTTATGAAATTTGTTTTATTTAAGTAGAAAATATATATATATCAAAATTTTTGTTTTTCCAAGTTTCGTTTTATATGTATGGCTACAAGAGTTTTAATGATTAAAATACATATAATAAACTTTTACAATTCGGTTAAAGTAAATTTAAAATACTTTCTGTAATTTATTACGAAAATAAAGAAATATACATACGGTTAATACATTTTCACTATAATGATTTGTTTTCTTGTTGCGATATTTGCAAAAATATAATGCCAAAATACACTAAATTTTGCTTACATAAATTTCATACATTATAAACTTTTATTTCATACTTGTAGCTTTAAATTGTTTACGCGGTTAATCCATTGTGGGTGTCCTTCTATTTAGCATGCTAGAAAATAGCTTACAGTGAGGGTAATGCAAGTCATGTTAAATACTTACATACTAGCACACATCGAATTTTTTTTTATTGATCAATGAGTTACGCTCAAAAATTATGTATATGATATCTGTTGTCTTTCTTTGACACTATATGAAAATGGACAATTCCATTGTCATTTAAATCTCCTTGAATCATAAAAAAATAACACGTAATTTCATTTTTTTATCACACCACTTCTTAGTGTAAATTTTGTTCACCTCTATTCATTTTTGATTGATTTGGAAAAAAAAATAAAATGAAAGAAAATTTATTCAAAAAGTAAAGTCGTGTTCATACTGGTTTAATAGAAGTTTTTGTATACATATAAAAAAGTAGATTTAGTGAAATTTTAACTAAATCCTGTATTCTCATAGTGAGTTCTACAATTCCTTTATTTTAGTGAATAAATATATTTAAATTGAAGGTAATAAAATTACACTTCCATAGTTTCCAAATTAGTTCTTAATATAATTCTATAGATCTAAAGTTTTCGCAAACACGCGGAAGTTTTTTGTTTTTCAGACGTGCAAAAAACATATTAGTAAAAAGCCATCGCGGCTGTAGTTTGGTGGTGTTGAAAACGTCGATATAAGTCTCATAATCAAATTGGAAAATCACGGGGAGCAGAAGTATCTTTTACCCACGTGGTCCTTAGGTATAGCTTATAACCATATATTTTCTGCAAATATGGTGAAATCATTTATAATAATTATTTGAAACTTAATCTTAAATAAATATTTAAAAGCAAATAATTAAAAATTTATGTTCATAAAGAATATACTATTAAAATATCTTATTAACACCCAAGATCATTGCCTACAAATTACTCTATAACCTATAAAAATTACAATTTATACCCTAGTTCTGTAAGATTTTGAACGATTTTATAAAAAAAAATATTTTTGAGTAATATTTTTTAAATTCTCTTTGTCATATGGCTTCAATAATGGTTACTGTCTTTGGTTGTGATAAATAATTACGTAAAATATTTGATTGACTCAGGAAACATATTTAAAAAATTTTAAATTTCAAAATAGACGACAAATATTTTACTACCATCTTGAAAAAAAAAAAACAGAAAAAAATCAACAAATAGTGATCTTCGCATCCAAAGAAAGCAATTGCGGAATGATACAAATCCGCTTAATTTAACAGACGCTGGGTAAATTTAGATTTCAGAGAAATTTTCGTTTAAATAATGAAGTTTTCCGGAACGTAGTAACTTCACATTTGTCGAAAACATGCCGGCAAACAGCTGTACGTCCTACACTATGCCCCAAACTTATACAGTTACTATTGAACCAAGAAGAAGAACAAAACTCAAAGTGTAGGATGAATCAAAAATGCCACTTTCCAGAAGTACTTTGCTGATGTTTTTGTTTTTCTTTCCTTATGGTGATTTGTTGTATTTATAAGTAAATATTACAAAATTTTTTTGATATCTGAGTAATTAACTAATTTTTGTGATTTAATGGTGATTTGTTCCCGTTTTTTTTTTTTGTGTAACTACACTTGTTAACACATTTTTTGTGATTTGCCATTTTTAGATTTATAAGTATACGAATTTATACATTTAGCGTAATATGGGAGCAAACACAATTAAAATACTTAGGAAATTTTGTGTATACATATATTAATTGAATAGTTAGAAGGACAAAATAATCAAAATCTTAAAACAATTTAATTAAATGTTAAATATTTAAAAAAACTGTCTATAACTTTTGCTAATTTTTCAGTACAATCAGCCTGTTGCTTTAGGGCTTCCTCGATTTTGGTTTGAGTTTCATTTAAATCTGATAAAAGCTTTATTACATGTTTTTGATTGTTGACCTGTTCCCTCCGTAAATCACTAGTAGAGTCAGCAGTTCTCTTCTTAGATTTAGGTTGTTCTAAATCTTGTTTAGAACTGGTAGATGTAATGTTAGGTGAAAGAGCTGCTGCTCTAATATTTATTACTTGATCCACAAATTCTTCCAACGGTGATAGGGCTTCCGATTGGTAAGGTCCACCACCAGTAGCTTTTAAAGATTAATTTTTGGTTCTTGATTTTAGTTCAGTCCATACCATACATTCCACTTTTTGTGCAATATATATATATATATGTATTTACTAATACATATATATAGGAAATATATATATACTAATATTTTTCTTTTGGTGTATAATCACTACTATCACTGAGTTTCTTGCTCTAATTTTATATTTTTTTTTTTTATCTAATATAAATTTAGCAGTTTTTTTCATCATTTGCGAAGAGGTAAGTGATGATTAAATTTTTTTTATTTTTATTATAGTCTCATTTTTAAGTCAACCCGATTCAGTTTTGCCCCCATGTCCGATTATATTTAGCAATGAAATAGGTTTTACAAGCACTGATATTTTAATAAACTCTCCTTATTCAGAGAGCGCAAAAAGGTTCATATTTTTTCTATGATATTGTTATTATTATTTTTTTCGTGTTTCTTTTTATCAATAAATTTTGTTTGAATTTTTAAATGTATTAAAATGAAACATTAAGTCTTTTCATAGGGGAAAGACACCCATGAAGAATATGTGTGTAAGTATGTAAAATAAATATGTCGTTGTAGGGACAGATTTTTGAACATAAGGTACCCGGTCTGTCAAGGTGTCTACTGACTTAGATGGGAGGGAAAATTGTACCTGACATGATATGACATCTGATCACTGTATCATAGAAAATGCTATTTCTTTATCTTCTTTCCTTTTTTTAAATTTTTTTGGGTATGAAGAATACGCTATATGATTACGCGTCATAACATGGGTTAAGGACCACATTTCTAAGAGTAGAGTTAGCGGGAAGGCCATTTTTTTCATGCTATTAATTATTGTTTTGATGGGCTATTTAGAAAAATATGTTTTATTTTATTTTTTATTATTATTATTTTGTTATCGTTTATTTAGAACGCGCATAGCAATTTTTTTACTTGTGTTATATTTGTTTTAATATTTAATCACTTAACAAGTATCCACATCCTTTACATATTAAAATAGGACATGTTTAGCAAATAATGTGTCTTTTTCTCTGGAAAATAGTTTCTTTATTAGTCACGCACAAAAGTTGAGATCAAATAGAATGTTGCAGAAATATTGTATGTAAATATTACATATAAATATATCTTATTTAGCAGAAATATTTCAGTGATTTACATGAAAAATAATATACTTTTTCTTTTAACTATTATTAGTTCATAGTAATATTTTTTTTTTTTTTTGCAACACGGTTTTTTTGAACAATTTAGATGCACGTGATCATGGAGTTTTTAGCCGTTTTTTTTTTAATTGACTATAATTCCCGAGTTAAAACATTGTATAGAAAATTAGTGATGTTGCACCATATATTAGATTTGGTTTAGTAAACTGAAAAGAGGAATGGATATTTGAACCACTAATTTTGAAGGCTATAAATATCGACATGAACACATAATGTCCTTCTAAGTACACAGGTGTAGGGTATAAAAATCATTTGATCTTAAGCGAACAAATTATTTGAAATTTCAGAAAAAAAATGTGAATTATTATTTACCATTTTATTTCTCTCAGATGCACAGTGGAGCAGAAACGACAAAAATGGCGCTTAATTATTTATTCAAATACATATCTGTTGGATTTATAAATAATTTGTTTACCCTAAGCCACATTTCGTACGGTCGTCTGTGCATCAATAAGCAACATTTCAGATAACGTAGTTCGGCTTTTCTTTGAGTCAAAAAAATAACGAAATAAAATTGGTTATAATCGAATTATTATTTCACTGAACATCCATATAAAAATTTTCCAGAAATATGACATTTATAAATAAATGTCTTTAAAATATGAACAAAACACAAAATTTTTAAATGAATTCGAGCAACTTTTTTTGTTCTTTTACTTTCTTGGCACATTGACAGCGCTTTGAATGAATAAAAAGCAATATTTCAGTGTATTATATCCTTTTTCGTGAATCACTTTCGCGTGGGGACACAAAAGTTATTGCGATTTAAAGTCGAATATTTAGAAATATTATCAAAATTTCAAACTTCATTTATTTACATTATAATTGCACACTTTAATAAATCTTGTTATAAACTATCACCACTTGCATAGAGACTGGCAATATTAACATTACTACTGAGTTACACAAATTTTATCATTTTAGTCTTTTAAAACATTAAAAAAAAAATTCTAAGATTTTATAATTTTTCATTTCGTACCTAAAAAACTAAATTATTATTTTTAAATGGTTTAATAGTTACAGAGGTTTAAACCATGCAAACATTTAATTTGTACTGAATATTTTTCCAATATTTCTTAATAACTAAAATAGGATTTTTACTTGATTACGACAAGTTATTTATATTTTCTGGCATTTAGTTATATTTTTTTTTTTCTTTTGACAAGTTAGCTCTCCAAATCAAATTTAGGATTTGGAGAGCTAACTTGCAAACCAAAAATCTTCTGTTAGAATATTCACTCTATGATATTTTTATAATGTGATTTGGTGAAAGTTCAGCATTCTTTTTAAGTTCTATTTTCGGATTAAACTATAGAAAAATAATCAGAAACTTTTTATGTCACTCCATAATCTTTCCTAAAGAAGAGTTTTTAACGTAATCATTTTAGAGATTACGAAAATGCATTTTTGTCCATAAATTCCGCAAGCTTCAAAATATTTTTAGCGGCCCTTGATTTTAGGATAATTTTTGACAAAAAATTGCTATTGAGTTAAATTTTGATAGTTTGGGCCTTGGATGTGCCCAAACAAAATATGTTTCGTTAAATGTATCTCGTTTTCCGCCAAAAATGATTTATTTTGACAGATTAAGAAAGTTATCATTAAAATAAATTACAGCAAGTCACTCAATGTGCTTTATATAATTCTGAGTTTTTTTTTGGAACCCAAAATTGCTAAAGTAAAATCTTTTTGCAAAAATTTCAAAAATTTTTGTAATTAAACATTTTAATGCGCCCCTCCGATTATGAAATTTTAAAGCCAAACAACTCTATTCACGGCGGAAGCCGATAAAATAGTCCTGAGAATGTGTCTGGTGAAAAACTGTATTTATTTTTAAAAATTCACGCTTATTTTTTTCAATATTTGGAGAGCCCAAACTCTTTTATTTACGAGGGCACATTAATACGGTACGTCAAAGACGAAGCAGAATAGCTTTGTTTTCAATTATATGACATTAAATTGTATCCTCATGAAAGTGAGCATATACAGTTTGCCATCGCATAACTTTTGGCCAAATATTGGTACAATCTTAACACACAAAGTGATATTGTTCCTCTATGTCAGGAACGCAGTTTACATATACAACTATAACACTAAAATTTCAAACTTTGGGGAAAATAATCAAAAATATTAAAAGCTCTGGTTTGTTTCAATCATATTTTCCTAATTTTTAAGCTTTTAAGAACTGTGACTAATAACCATAAATACCTTGGACCACAAAATTTTCATAAATTTCTGCACAGGTAAGCTTCTTCAGCTCCCTGGAATATATATATATATATATATATATATATATATATATATATATATATATATGTTTGAAGTTGACTTTTTGTTATAATATTAAAAAATATTTCTGTTGGGTAACAAGTAATATGAACATTTCCACTCTTATTCACATACAATCTTTCAATTTAAAATACGATTTAGTGACAAAATTTGTATGAAAAATTAGTTTTGAACGACATTTTAAATTTAAAAGATGTTTCTGAATATGAGTGTTGACATTTTCAAAATGAATTTTTGAAAATTCATTGTTATATTTAAAAATTTTACTCATACATACATCTATTTTTTTTTAACTGAAAATGTTTTATAATTTAAGTGTCGTGTAATTGAGGATAAATAATAAAATTTTAAAGAAAGAATCCTGGATAATGTAGGCCACAGTCAAAGAACGCTTTTTAGGAAACCATAAATAAGCAATATATTTTTAAGTTTTTTTTTTCATCCCACTTGGACATCCGATGATTCCTCCAAAAACACAAAAAGTAATAATTTTTTTAGTCTTAAATATATAAAACTAATGTGTACAAATTGTTGGAAGGTGAAAGGTTAAAATAAAAAATCTTTGAATTACAAAATTGTGTCGTGAGAAATTCATCTAACATTACACAATATCACATTTGGCAGTTTTAGATACACAAAAAGCCAGTTTTGTCGATATTGGACGAAAATTTTATTTTCTGTTAGTATATAAATGTCTTTTATTCTGTTAGCACCACTGTCACTCCACACTGACCAAAAATCCACTTTTTTGGAATAAATTCAAAACGCGTTGCTAGTGCCTCTGTGAAGTTATATCAAAGTCATGTTCTCTAAAATTAACACTTTTATTTTTACTTTAAACTCTATAATGCATAATTTTACTATAGTAGATATATTTTTTTAAATATGATATTTAATTTCTTGATTTTGATTTTATTTTAATTATTTGCATGTTTTTAGATTTTTATTGATCAGTGAATAAGTTAGAACATAATATTTCCTCCTACTTGTTTGTAAAAACCAAGAAATTTCCACTCAGGTTTGGTAAAATTTAACTGAAAGGAAATTTACCATTGTAAGAGTTTGCTAAAAAATGCTGACACGATTTAAATTCTTGCGTAAAAAGGACGTTTCTGCGAACTTTGTCACGTTTTTATATTCGCGCAAGTTCATGCTCAAACATAATTTATCGTTCTTCAAAGTTATAGATTATCTTGATAAGCAACCCATGTGACCGCAAAACTCAAAAATGACAATAAGTACACAACTTATATAAAATTTATTATAAAGGTCTTAAATACATCTCATAGCTTATAAGTCAGATTATACAACATTGTTATATATTGTTTTTGCAATGAAATACAGCTTTTATAATTCTAACTCTATTTAAATAAAAATGTTAAAAATTTAATTAAACTACCAGACTGTCAACGTTGACATATTATATTTTTATATGTTCTTGATTACCTGGTCTACCATAATTTAAAAAACAAATTCACTTTTTACAATTTCTTAAATTATTATGGAATTTCTGGCAAAAAATTTTGATTTTTGTTTTTTGTATGAATTTCGAACATATTTTTAAAAATATTATTTTAACAAAGAATACTCTAAAGGTAGGCGTGGCAGAATCTAATTATATCAATCTTAGTGTAATATTTGCATAAATTTTTAGCCTATACCTTAAAATTTTGAAATAATACGTACTTACTAAGTGGATACTATGAGGTAGCGCATATTTTTTTTATAATGATGTCTATTCTTGAAAACGCAACAAAATCGGTCCATTAATTTCCGAGATGTCGCCAAAAAAATCGAAAAGGCCTCTAAAGCAATTGATTCCTTAGTAACTGAGACTTTGAGTAGCTTCTATATAAACTTCAGAATTCGCATTTTAACAAATCTGTTGTAAATATTTTTAAAATTTCGGTTTTTTAAATCAAACATATCGGTCTACAAACAACAGAGTTATAGACAAAAATTAAAAAAAAAACAATTTTATATATACACACCCAAACTTATATAAAAAGCATTACTATGACTTTCAATGTGTTTATATATATATATATATATATATATATATATATATATATATATATATAAGAAGAAGTATTTACTTTAGTAATTATTTTATTCATTCCATATCCAATGAAATTACAAGTTTTTAGAGACTAGCATATACATTATACTTAAAGCGCTCTACAATAAAATCTTTTTCATAATCATTCAATAATAAAGTCTTATTATTTAACTAAGTTAAAAATACTCCCCTTAATAACTGCTTGGAACATAAGGATCACTAAATTTTCTTCCCCAGCGCTTGAGGAAACCTAGAACTCCTTTTGTTTTATTAACAAAACGTGGAAATTAAAGGATAGTTTACAATTAAGCAACACACACAGATGAAGAAATTGTTCGATTATATCAAATTGATATTCATTTATTGTGTTTCTAAAGAGTACTGGACTTCTTCTGTAGAACATCATGTGTTTACACTTTCGCAAATTCAGATCTATTAGATTTATCATACACAAATCTTAAAGATTGTCAAGTTCTGAATGGAGTAAGGAACATTGATAGGAATAGTTAAAGTTATGGAATAGCTTTACATCATCAACATTTAAAAATATTAGGAATAATAAGCGGCCAAGATTACTACTTTACGGAATACTGGATAAAACAGGAGTAGTTTTCGATATACATTCTCACATTGGCATCTAATTTTTAAGATATTTCTACATAACCCTTTTTCCATTTCGGGAAAACAGGAGAAGATCCGAGTATATCCAATTTGGACAATAGGAGATCGTTATTTACTTTATCGAAAGCTTTACTGAAATCTGCACATGTTGTGTCTGTCTATAAACCGGAATTAAATGCAGTTATAACTGATGTTGTGAAATCCAAAAGGTTAGTAGTGGAACATCCTTTTCTAAATCTATGCTGAAATGGAGAAAGATAACAAACAACTTAATGTGAAAGGATTTCAGTAACTATCTTTTCGAAAAGTTTTGGGATAATACTTAATTTAGCAATACCTCTATAATTGGAAATGTTGGATCTGCTTCCGGATTTAAACAAAGGTAAGTTATAAGATTTCCTCCAAACTTCAGGAAAATAACCACTAAATATCGATATGTTGAATAAGTAGGTTAATGGAGATATAAGGGGATGTAAACATTTTATAAGAACATAGCTTAGAACACCATCAGTTCTACATTTATCAGAATATTTTAGATACTGTAAAATTGCCAGTACCTTGGATTTATCTAATGTTGGACAATTTATTAGGGTTGCAGTAGGAATTGGATATGGACAATTTGAAAATTAATGTAATTACTTATCAGAATAGGCAACATATCACTCTAAAAAGATAATTATTGTAACATCGGATATTTTCAAATTTGTAAACTGAACTTGATATGAAGTATCTAATATAAACAATGGATAAACCGGACCTTTTATATTTTCTATAATGTTTGTTTTTCAAATTTTTCAACCCATTGAGCTGCTTTGTATTCCAAGGCGGTCCATGTGTAGTTTTTTTTCTCGTCATTGGTATTGATTTCTTAAAACATTTATATCAGCCATTATAGTATTTATTCAAAACGATGTCAATATTACGAGGGCATACTTTATTAAAAGAAATATATTCAAACCAATTTTCGGAACAAAGTAGGTGATTTAATTTGGAATAATCAGCTTTGCTAAAATCAAAAACCATCTCATCATTTACATTGGATTGTAATGATAGCTTTGTTTCGACATATACGCTTATTAAGAGTGGGGTGATAAGCATCTTCAGGTGTTAATAATGGATTCTTGTGAAGAATATTAGATTCTTCAGGTTAATCAACAAATACAATGTTTATTTGGAATAGTCCAAAATCAGCAATAGCATGGAGTAATTCAATAGATGTTTCCGATATTATTGATGGGCTTAAAAAGCATGAATCAGGAGTTTCGCACCACTTACTATTTGGAATATTAAAGTTACCAAGAACAATTATGGAGTCACCAAGTTTGGATTGATTAGCTACAAATTTTATCGCATTGGCATATTGTTCATAAATTTGAATGTTTAATGCAGGAGAAATATAAGAGCAAGTTATAAAAATTGTTCAAAATTTGGCTATAACATATACGGCGATAAATTCAATATTTTGGTCGTTATTAAGAATTATTTCTTCCAAAGGAAAAATAGTTGTGACCGAAATCAAACCCCTCTAACCAAAGTAAAAATACCCGTTCATTACAAGAAAGAATTTTTTATGAAATAGAATACAATGTTTGTGCAATGCAACTTTTTTACTATTGTGATCAAAAAATACAAAAATCCTTTTACTTTGATGGCGCACTAGAGAAAAAAATTGTAATCTTTTTATCAGATAATAATGCATCATTTTATCTACTTTACCTAGAATCAATTAATTGCCATTTTTCTCAATTTCACCCTTTTTTAAGACGTCAGATTAAAAGCGTTATCAGAAGCGTGGAGAATGCATTACCGTCCTGGTATTCCCGGGAAGTTTGCAATTTTTTAGTTCCGCTTTCTCGGGAATTTTGTTCGATATTCCCGAAAATTCTAAAAGCACTTAAACGAAAGAAAACTGTGTGAATTTAAACAAAAATTTATATATTTTATTAACTTTTTAATGAAAATAAACTAAAGGTCAAACTAGCAACTATATCTTAACAACAATTTCAATATATCTAGTAAGTTTTTATGTACATTGTATGACTTACATATATGGGGTGACTACGTGGCATGAATTGAATTAAGAACCTCAATAAAATATCAGCTCTAGAAACCAGCAACTGAAAAAATATAACTAATTTTAAGAGGTATATAAAACATGCAGAATTCATCTCATAAAAATTTTACAAAACACTAAGAAAGTTAAGAGAATAAGCTAATAGTTAGTCCCAATAATCATTAATTAGTCATATATTTGTCAACTGGAAAGCTGCAGAAGGTATTTTGTGTTATGTTGAAGAACATCTGATCGGATCTGTAACATGAAAGCTAGTGTTTTGTAATGGTTATTGTAGGAATATTTAATGGATAACAGACTTAGACTTAAAGTGTGCCTTAAATTATGAAATTTTAATTGTAAATTTTTAGCTATAACATCCTGGCCAAATTTCAGCTTCCTACAGGATGCCAAAAAGATATTTATGTTAACAATCCCAAAACAAATCTTAATTTTTTTCTTCTTCAATATTAATGATATATAAATTAAATTAAAATTACTTTAAATTAAATACTTTATCATTTAAATTTTTCCTCCACATTAACTTTTTTTCAAATTTGAGAAATACGAGTTTATTTATTTTTATTTAGCTAACATTAATATTGAAGACAAACAAATTTCATAAAAATATCAAAAATATAAATGACGGTGTAACATCTTTCCAATCATCATAGGAATTTTAAATTTAGCCTTTCATAATTTTAAGCACCCTTTGGTTATTTTCATATAATGTTGGACCACCGTCTTGAAGCTAATATCGTTTGAACTCGTTTAAATCTCCCACAAATTCAGAAAAATCGATCATCATCCACTACTTTTACAACTATTGTATTCATAATTTTTAAGTGAACTTGTAATAAATTAAAATTTTAAAGAGATTTTCGAAATATATTTAAAAATTTTTGAGTAATAACAATGCCTAAGTCAATAACTTGTTATCTAATTTCTCTACTTTTCTGCCTCAAATACGACAATTTTATGGTACATATTTTTAAAATAAGAATATCAATATTGCTTAATATTGTATCTTCTAATGCAAAAACTCATATCCTAGTTTTTCAGTTAAGTGAAAATTATAGTTTTTAATCCAGGATCACGGGAATACGGGAAGTGGAAAAAATGTTCCGTTGTTTCGGGAAATCAAAAAGTCCGGGAAATTGCGATCCAACACAGAAAAGGTTTAATTGAACTTTAAAAAAAGTCAATAAAGGTTAAATGACTCAAAAATTAAGAGCAGAAAATAGTTAGTATTTTTAAAATTTAAAAACCAATTTTTCGCTTTATTTAGTTTTTGATATCTTTTAATAATATTGTATTAAATTTTATAAATAATTTTTAATTTTAATTTATTTTTAGTAAGCATTTTGATAATTTTGGGTGATTTTTCGCTTTTATGTTTTTTAACTTTCATGAGCATATATAAATATATTAATAAATATATTAATAAATAATTATAATATATTTTGAAATATATTAATAAATAATTAAAATAATAGATTTATTAAATCCATAAAATGGTCAAATTATTTTCTTTGTGGAGAATGAAGCAAACATTTTTGTCAAGTATGAAAAAATTATGCTGTAAAACACTAAAGTGATCAAATGGATGATTTTGTAAAATTAAAATTAATAATAACAAATAAGGAATTATTTTCTTCGTTGTTGAAACGCTAAAATTTTAGCCTTTTTAGCGCAATCTTAAGAAAAAAAGGTGAAAAGCTAAAAGCTAAAGAGAAAGTTTTGAGGCTATAAGCAAAACAAAAAGGCTAGAATTAGCCATAAATGGGCTAAACTGGTAACACTGCTGCTTAATATTAATATTACTTATACGTACAAAAGGCTATTAAATAAGTATTGTGTGTCGTATGATTAATGTAATATTAATACTTATATTCAGTGTTGCCATTTTAGATCTAACATTTAAAGATTTTAAAGTGCATCGAAAAACTATAAAATTATGCTAAATGCTTTTCAGCATTTTTTAATGTACATATATTAGTGTCACGAAAAACGATGGGTTTTGATAAGCTGAACATAGAATTAAAAATATTTTAATTAAATTATTTAAATACGTTATTTCGATATTGTTCGAAAATACAAACCAAAAACTTATTTTCTGTGTCTTATTAAAAAAAAAAAACAAACAAATTGTGTGCCTTTCAAATGTTCTACCCATGTTGTAAAAAATATGAATATTTTTCAAAGTTGCGAACATTTTAAGACCTATTTTGAAACACAGCTTTAATATTATTTTTTATCGAAATAAGAAACCAATGACTGATAAAAACGCTTCATTTAAGAGAACCTAGTTAAATTCTTTTCCAGGGGACATATTTATATATGTAGCTTGAAGGCTTTTAATATGTAGATTGAAGGTTTTGATATCATATTTTGTCATATTTTTCACAAAAAAATACATATTAAAATACATATTTTGAAAAAATTTATTTTTTGTTTTTGTTTAGTATCAGCTTTGAACTATATACCAGCTGCTCAAGCTTAATTTAGAAAAGTAAATGAACATTTTACTAATTAAATTTTTAATAAAAAGTTATTTTATTCATTTGAATTTCTTAAATTGATAAAAATTAGTACTAGTTTCTTATGAAAATCTTTACTTAAGCTATGTTCACATTTAGCAAATATTAGTTTTATAAAAATACTGTTTGTCCTTATTTGATCTTGCAAATTTTTTGTAACAGAAAACAGCGTCAAACAAAATTCTATAAAATGCCAGCTATGATTAATGATAAGTAAAAAATCGTTTTCCATAAAAAAAAAAAAAAATTATAAAAAAATTTTGTATAGTATTTACATCATTTTGGTCACACTTTTGACTAGTTTGAACGCACCCTGAGTGTAATTTGGTAAAAATTTTACATTAATTTATAAAGAAAAGTTTATTGAATAAATATTCTATAGACTTAACTGAATAAAAGCAAGAATGGTAGAAACTTAAAAAAATATTTGCAATAATTCAATAAATTATGCAATTTCTTATTCATCAGCACGGAAATAGCTAAAACACCAAGAATTTAAATCGAAATGCAGTTATTTGGCTTTATATTGTCAACTATTACGAACAATACTTTGATGATTTTAAAAAAAGTAGTGGATGAGCTGAATGACAATGACTGTGAAGCTATAAAATGATCAAACTAATATTAACATCAAAAAATATTACAATTAAAGTTTCGTTTATTTCCAAATGTGGATTCCTTAGTTAAATTATTACCAAATTAAAAATGACTACGAAATTAGAAACTATTATCTAATTACTTTAAACACTCAAATCAATTTAATTGATAAGTTATTAAGAGAATCGAAGCTATAGAAGGTTCTACTGCTGGAAAAATAAAATAAAGTTGCAAGCTGTGGTTAAAAATTAATAAAGGTTTTGAGAAAATTAAAAAAAAATCAAACTTAATTATTCACATTCAGATCATTTGTCGTGTTTAGAAGAAGACTTTCCTTCTCAACTGCAATTAAAAAATACTCTCCTATTACTCTGCACACAGATTTTTTTACGCCAAAATAGATAATCGTTTACGTTTAAAAACTTGGCAAAAAAATATGTTTGTTTATATAATAAAAGGCCTAGTTTACTAAGTTTAGTACAAGATCATTGTCACGAACGAATGATCCAAATTAAAAGATAAAAAGAAATATCATTAATTTTTAAAACATGCTTTTAATTCATTCTCTAGTAATTATGTTTTCTGTCTTTGCTATTATATCCCCACCTTGGCCTATTTAGCCCCATGAATTTCTGATATTAAAAAATTAAAAATTTAATTTTTAACCCGCGCACAACAATGGCAAAATGACTGGTAAGAAGATGATGCTGAAGGAGTATTTGCATATGCATGACGTAGATAACGAAAATTATAAAATAATCAATATTGCGCTACCAAAGAATATGCGAACAGTAAAAAAGAGTATAGTTAGAAGTTGTTATCTCATGAAATTTTGCTCATGGAACATGAATAGGTAATTCCAAAAAAATTCGACCCGAAATTACAGTTTTAAAAACTTTATGTCTTCGATTTTTCGACTGGTCATAGTGCATTTTATCACATATTAATTAGTTGCATATCGTTTACGGTTCGTATCTTATAGACCACCAAAGTAGGACACCTTGGGAATTTTTATTAAAAATGAACAAAGTTTAAGGTTAATTTTTTTTAATGCATTATCCGATTTTAGAAAAATTGCTATCAATAGAAAAGAATTAGATTCCTCTTTATCACAAGAACATAAAAGTTAAACATCTTCCTGGAGGAAGAATTCCTAAAACAATAAAAAAAATCTTTATGCTAGGATATCCAGAAAAAGGATATTTTAATTTTCATTGTTTTTTGATATGCTGTTTACAATCAATTTGTCGCTATAGCGCAAAAATTTCAAAAAGGGATCTCAATGGGATCAGCAGTTATAACAGTTTGTCTGTAGCAGTGAGTACAATTTTACTAACAAACTAGTATCTTTTTAAGCATTTTCTTTTAAATTTATTATCAAACTAAATAGGAAACGATAGAAACAATCGAAAGTCGTCAATATCGACCATGTAATACATTACGTAATAGTGTATTGGGGGAGGTCCTTATATGGGATTATTATGAAATTAATTACAATAATTTATGCGTATATAAAAATCTATACTTATACAAAACTTAGTTATGTTAAATTTTAATTGATTTTAGTGAACGAGAATTATATGGAAATCATATTCACTTATGGACCTATTATTATTAAATTGTGTATATGTATGCATACTTATATACAATTCCAATATCAATGTGCGCTTTATGCGATATGATCAATTATCAACCGGTTTTCATAAAATTTGGGACAACGATCTATATCTGCACAAAACTTAAGTGTGCTGAAATTACATAAATACAACATATTTCAGATATTTACAAATGTTAAACCACTATTGCAAGGAAAGAAATGTATATTGTATACAGGTGAAATAATGGACCGATCATGACCAATTCCAGTAGATTTTGACTCTGTAACTGCACGCAACAAATTTGTGTAAATAATCTTTAAAAATCACCACAAATAATTCGGCGAATTTTGTAAAGTGGATTACACTGGGTTCAAGGTCTGTTAATGTGTTGCTGAATCTTCTAAAATAATATCAAAATACTTTTTCGGGATCAGAAACATACTATAAATGTGACTTATTTCAATAAATAATGATCTGTTATATTAAAATTTGAATAAGTATATCAAAATGCCTAAAAACAATTTAATATCTAATAGAAAATCTATTAGCTAGTATAGAATAATTGTTGTAACTTCTGATTTCATTGAGATCTTATTTTAAAACTTCTTAACTATAACAAAAAATTGATTGTAAATATAGTATAAAAAATAATATAAACTAAAAGATCTTCTTTAGGTTATATACGCTGAATTTTATTAAAATCGGTGATGGTAAAAATCCAGCTGGGCCAGAATATTTCTAATTACCCGAATTACGTAAAATTATTCCGATTATTTTCTTTTTACCATTTTTTTGACTTGTGTAATATTTTGTATTAAAAAATTATTCTCTTTTCGTAAAATTATACAAAATAGTAAACACTTTTTTATCGTCAAACGAAAAAGAAAAGCTAAAAGTCGAAAGGAAGAATGATTTTAAAAACACATCTGAAAATTAATTTGCATTATAAATGCACTTTTTTAAAATGTATTATATATAACTATACATTATATTAAAATGTATTATATATAACTATAACTACTTTCGCAATGCGTTTTATTTTAATGAAATCGGATTGAAACTTAAAAAGTCATGAATATTTTCAAATATACACTTAGAGTATTTAAAAAATTTCTTCATAAACCAAAATCTTGAATAAAATCGTGGGTTTTTCAAAA
Organism: Protocalliphora azurea; assembly: GCA_932274085.1. Taxonomy (NCBI): domain Eukaryota; kingdom Metazoa; phylum Arthropoda; class Insecta; order Diptera; family Calliphoridae; genus Protocalliphora; species Protocalliphora azurea. Next base: position 68,112,691 of record OW026523.1, on the reverse strand, counting down.
TTTAGAAAAATTAAAATGTGTGGTGTCCATCTTCATTTGAAGAATATCGGAGGATTCAAAATTAAAAAACTATTTTTTTTTCATCTTTGTTAAAGGCTATGATATAAGGTTAGATAAAACAGCGATGCATTTCTAAGACTGAATTTTTATTTAAATAAACTTTTCTAATCACTGCAGTTATATATTGTGGCCGACTATAATTGGATTGTCTTTTTTTTGTTTTTTTCTTTTTTTTACACTTTCCTTCTGCTGCTTTTGGAAAAAACGATAATAATAGTTTATAAAATTTTATATTATTTTTTATTTTTATACCTTACATTGCAATCGTAAAGGGTATATATAATTTTGTCATTCCGTTTGCAATTTTCACAATTTTGTTCGGAGAGCAAAAAAGTTTATATTTTCTGGATCTTTATAAGAAATGATGACGATAGTACGATCTCCGTCTGTCCGTTCTCTCGTCGGTGGAAATGGCGTTTACAAAGCCCACCGATAACTGCCACATATAACATATATATTAAAGGATCGGAAATACTTTCGAGAATTTTGCTATTGAAATTCGGCAAGATGGATTCGTAAATGTTGGAGATATGTGTAGAAGATTGTTTTTTGATTTATAGTTATTGTTTTCATAGATACTGAAAAACAACAACAAAACCAAGGCAAATTTGGTATTTTTTATTTTGTAAAGCTCCTGTATAAGCAAAGACTTCTTTCTTTAAAATTTGTAATTTTTTTTTAGAATTTTCAAAAAGTAAACTCTTATATAAGCTATTGATCTCGCTTTTACACAAATCTATCACAAATATTTTTTTCCAATTTCGGTTTTTTAAATCAATCAAATCGGTCAATAAATTTTCCACTATAACCTTTTTGAATTTACCGTCGTCTAACATTATTATAATAATTGTTCTGCACCGAAATGATTATATCTTCCTTAAAGATATGCGAACTTTTGTAAAATTAAAAAGTATTAAATTTGTTATTTACTAGCTTTTACCGGTACGCTTCGCTACCCTGTTCATCCTATTCGAAATTTGAGAATGAAAATTACTTTCAAAACTTTTATATTTTCTTTGTATGGCGGCTACTGGAGAGATCTATCCATCCTATTTTCATTTCATATAAGAATTTTTGCTTTATATGGGGATACTATACCCCCTTCTCCGATCAGTTTTATGCAAATCGGTTCATCCGTTTGAAGGTTTTAAAAAAGTAGAAATAAAATGGGCGTGGCATCCGATCAAGATCCTACATAAACTATAACATTCTACATTCATTGCAAGCACTATCTGTGCGTCAAATTTTATAAATAAAATTGAAAAAATTGATTATTTAAAAATAGGCGTAAAATGTGGGTGTAACGCCCAATCGAGATCTAATAAAGTATATAGCCACCTACTACACTGCCGCTAACTATATGTCAAATTTTGTGAAATCGGTTCATTCTTTTAGACGTGACTGCTTCAAAAACAAACAAATAAGCAAGCAAACAAATTTACAGCTCATTTTTATAATTTATATAAGGATTTATAAAATCTTGATTCTATCTTAACTTTATATGATATTGCAAATTATTAAAAAATTTTAGTGTTTAGATAGACATTGTATATATATATATATTTGTAGTTAGATCCAATATAACGTATTTCATTCTCATACAACACATTTAAACACGGGTGAAGGGTATATAAGATTAGACACGGCCGAATATAGCACTCTTACATGTTTTTTTTTTCTTTTTATTTATTTTAATCCACAACAATTCTAGAAAATGTAGTACTAGTGGCGAAGGAGAAAAGTTGTAAAAAATTGTTTTTCAGCAAGAGAAAGAAAAGTTATAAAGGCATGATAGTGGCAACAAGAACTCTTATACTTATGTAATCGATTTTTAGTATTTTGTTGTAAGAAAAAGTTTCCTTTAGAAACGTAACAACACCATAAGCAGGACTGTTTGCCTCCTATTGAGAAAAAGTAAACATAATAACAGCGGCAGCGGGACGGCAAATTGATTGCCAAAGTTTTATGCAAAATATGAATTATAAATATTGTTTTTTTTTATTATTTGGTATAATTATATATAAGTGTTATTGTAGAGTAATTCCATTTTAAATTTAAAAGTTTTGATCTCTCAGACATATTCTCTATAGCAAGTATAGCGATAAGGCTTCCCACCTTATCGGTATACTTTTTTAGATTCACATCACTAAAGAAAATTCTTAAAAAAAATACGTTAACAAAAACATTTTCAAAATTTTTATATGGAATCTTAAAAAACAAGCTTTGGCAAACCCACTGCAAAAAAAAAATATTTGCAATATCTTTTACATAACAAAAGTTATGGCCATTTAATATATGTTAATCACTTTTAAAACTTTGGAGCTGCCACAGTTCTTAAAATAAAAATGAGAAAAATTCATTTTATATACCTATGTATCCTCTTCTACATATGCACCAAATTTTATCTAAATACTTAACTAAAGGTCAAAATTTTTTAAATTTAAAATGGAATTACTCTATATTTTATTTGTGTAATTTTATTTCTTTAAAAAATTTTAATTTTCTGCCTTTGTTTAGTTTTTTATTATTATTATTTTTTTAAATATATTATATATATAACATATATCATAGAATACAGTCAAGAAAATAAAATAAATTTTAGTGCAGGAACACAACAATGCCTGAAATGGAACGGCTCGCTTTCTTTTGAGAAAAAGTAAATATAATAACTACAGCAGCGGGACTGCAAGTTGATTGACAAAGTTTTACGTAAAATATAAATTATTAATCTTATTTTTTATTATTTTTTATAGTTATAATTTTTAATATACAAATATTATTACATTGCATTTGTTTAATATAATTTCGTTAAAGAATTTCTATTTTCTCCCCTTGTTTAGTTTTCATTTTTTTTTTAATATATTTCTTTTTTTTTTCGTAAAAAAAACATAAATTATTGTAATGTACATAATAAAATTTATTTAAAATCTACAAAAGTTTCTAAAGATTTCTACTACGAAAGCACTGTAGGAGCCATTGTTACAGCTGCTAGGTTCAGCCGGTTGGGAGATTCGTTGTGCCTTGTAGCGAAATGATTTCAGTACATGAAAAATTATTATTATAGACTCCTGTTAGTTATTAAACTAATATTACACCCCATTAATCTTGGTGACACATACCTTTTAATTTAATTATCGTCTTGCCTTATCAATGGAACTCATAGATAGAATTGAACCCGGGCAATAATTATCCCTCCCTATCCACTGTTCTGTATCTTGCCGTAATGAAACTATTAGAACCCCTAACATGAACTAACCCTTACTGAAGTTTAACTCATCTTGTTAAGAAAACAAATTGGTCTTGGAACTATATAATGTTCAATACAAACAGGTTTATTCCAGAAATAATTTCTTAAATTATTTCTTGATATTTCATTAAACAAAAACTCATTGTAATTAACAAAAAAAATGTTATAACCAAGATATATGTTAACGAAATTAGAAATAATTAAAAAAATTAACAATAATAGTAAAAAAATAAGAATTTAATTTACATCTTTACGAAGGTGCATAATAATTCGTTATATACCCTAAAAATTGTTTATGAGATTTAAAAGTAAAATCTTTTATTTCGATTCAAATTGTTTCAAGTAAACAATAAAAAGAAAAGAAATAATAACTAAAAAGAATGAAAAATTAGAAGTGACAAAATTTACAAATTTTAAACTTCATTCATAAATAATAATTAATGATCTAAAAGAATTTAGTTGTTGTTTCTTTTCTTATGTTTTGTTCTCGGTTTTATTATTATTATTTTTTTTCTATTTATTTTATTCAAATGAAGTTTTTTTAATATTCACTTTAATTAGACAAACAAAAATTATTATCACTTTTTTTCTTTTAAAGTCTATGCGCAATTAAAATTTTAGAAGATGTTCACAGTTCAGATTTCGGAAGAATAAGAACTTTCTGAAAATTTCTATTATCCCATGAGAATTTCAATTAGCGTTTTTATACAACAAATATAAACAGATAAAAATAGAACAATATAAATAAAAATTAATACATTTACACAATCTTGTCGACTAATCATAACGCTGACTAAAAAGTGGCAACTCCTTTTACATTTTTATTTTCATCACTCTTCTTTTAACTAATCAATCGAAGCATATGCAAAATTAATAAGAAAAAAAAGTTTTTATCTATGTGATATTTTCCACAACTTGTCAGATAAACGTAGTAATGTTCTCTTTTACTTTACATTAAGTACAACTAAGGTATATACATATTTAGCATTTTGTTACGTTACATGCGGAAACTCCCATCACTGATCCTAGTGGAGACATAAACCTATTAGTTTCTGTTATATGAATTTACTATTTATCCCCCGGTTTACTAAATGATGTGATTAACATAATGAAATATAAATAGCGAAGTAGAAAAAAATAATAATTACAAAAAAATGGGGTAAAGTAAAAAAAAGTTTCTGATTTACCACAAAGCGCGTTACAATATCGTAAAAAAATTAAAATAAATTTTGTTGGAACGGCTTGTCGTTCAAGGGCAATGTAAAGTTAAATTTGTATGGAACTGCCATTGCCGTCTTCGGTTGTGTTTATGTACTTATTGATGTGGTCTATTTATAGAGATTTTATTATAATATTTGGTATTTGGTTTATTACCATGATCCAATGAGATTAAAAATATTGAGTTTAGCGATATTTATGTAGCCTTTTTTGATATAAATTAGTTAAAAAACTTTTTTTTTTTTTAATTCAGTTAAATAAGATATAAGTTTATAATAGGTTTGAGTATTTTTAGTCCAAGTGTTTTTAAACTCTCATTAAACTTTCACACCAAAATTAATTTGGCATTAACATGCTTATATTTTGTTAAACGTACAAAAAAATTAAACACAAAATAAACCCTTCAATCTGTCAACAAAATTTGAATTACATGTTACTTTAACCAAGTAGACGGTAGATTCGAAAATAAATTGATTTCATTCAGTAAATTAGGTAAAGGCATTAACGAATCTTTAACTTTTTTTATAAATATTTTTGTAATTGGTTTTCTTTTGTTAATGTTCACCATTCAATATTGTGAATACTTTTTCCATCTTTGCGGTATTATTGTATAAAAATATTACAAATATAAACATTTTTATAGATTTTTTGTGTCACGTAGACGACATTGACACGTAACTGACAGGCAATTAGTAAAAAAATACAAAAAAAAAAAAAAAAAAAATATGCTTACACATATAAATATAATCTTTAGAAATATTAAATACTGAACGAGGTATATACACATTACGTTTTCTCTTTACTTTAATTTTAGTTATGATTTTTTTTTTTAACTACTTAAATGGTCCAGTTTAAGTATATAAGTATGTATAGTATGTAAATATTGTGTACATATGTGTATGTATAGAAAAAGGACAAATTCCCAAACTAACTGCAATGCAAATGAATTGCTGACCTAAATTCACTTCTTAGAAACAAAACACAAAAAGTTGTCAGAAGAAATTGTATGACAAAGAAAAAATGTATGGAATCTACATATATCCCCGAGGTCACACCAAATAGTCTAAGTTTAAGGTTTTCTTTACTTCCCTAAATCTATAAACATTATAAGTTTGGTGCATGTGGGATAGTGTTGAAAATGATTTTTAGAGTATTATCTTTTTCTTTTATCGAAAACTTGATGGCAACTGTTACATAATGAAAAAAAACTTAAATAATTTAAATAAAGGTTGGAACAAAATGTTATTATATTGTTAAAGAATTTTATAAAGTAGGGGAGAAAATAGTCAATAAAAAATGTAAAATTATATATTTATTGTGTAATTATTTGAATAAATATATTAATATTTAAAGAAAACAGAAGAACGGTCCTCCAATCTGTGGGACATTTTTGAATAATTTCAAATTTCAAATATCATTCCATCCCATAATAATCACTAATCCGAATTTTAACGCAATGATATTGAGCTTCTTAGTGATAAAAGAAGAATTGAAAATCTGTCTTACTAAGCCAAGTTTTAGTTGTTTACTATTTAAAAGAGTGCTCTGCCTTAAGGAAATAATTCAAGTTTGCAAAGTTGTCTAGTGAACTGAATACGCTAATATTTTTCATTATATCTAGATGACATAAATATGAATCCATATTATAACATACTATGTACATAAAATAAACATGTGAATGTATTAAAAAAAAATCCTAGAAACAATATACGATATATGTACACGTGATAAATATTTTATACTTTTTTCCTCCTTTTTGTATGAAAACCTTTGAATTGAAGAAATATCCCAGCGAAATAATATATATATATATATATATATATATATATATATATATATATATATATACATATATTTCTCTTTGTATTTTGTTTTTTTTTTTGCTTTCCTTAAAACAAGAATATGCAAATCACTTTTACAGGAACATATTTCATAAATGTGAGTCTGAATATTTTCGAAATGGTAATAGGTTTTAAAATAATTTTCTCACATATTGTACAGTTATTAATCAAACTTCCGGAAGTATGAAGAAAATATATATATATATATATATATATATATATATATATATATATACATACATACAAAGTTTTTTACAGACTCAAAAACTTTACATTATGTAAAACAAAAAAATTAAATATTCGAACACTGCTGGATGTAGAGTGCACGTTCAAAATTACTCAAAATTACACTTTAGAAATTTTAGAAAACATTGAACTTCTCTAACAACGTTTTGTGAAAAATTAAGAAGTATAAAGTTAATATTTTGATTTTAAAAGTTCTTTTCTAGTTATGGAATTGAGATAATTAAAAAATTTTTTCCTGAGCTTATTTCGGAAAGTTTTAGGAAATTTCACTTTATTTCTTTTTAAATTTTCGAACTTTTATTTTTAAAGTTATAGGGCAAAAACAAAAAAAAGTTAAGGTTGTAAATGAGATATTAAAATTTTTAAGAAGTAATATAGTACAGAAAGCACATTACTTAGTAGAATTCGAAAATGTAAAAATATTTAAATTCTGTTAATATTTGTAAATGCCACAATCTCCGACATGTTTTTCGCTCTCTAGATGATCAACTTGTCTGGCTGTCCATGCTTTACTTACACATTGTTATTACCATTTATTTCGCAAAAAACCCAATGTGTATTATTGAAAGGATCGCTATATATCTTCGTTAGGTAATCCGCAGACGACAGTTTTAAATACATCATAATTAAAATGTTAAATTTGAGTGTTCCGATTCTTTATATCCTATTGTCATAGATATACCAGTTGTTTGGCTTAGGGAAATGTAATTCGAGAAACCTTAATAGAAACAATCCAACGGAAAAAATTAGCACGATCTTGATAGATATTTCGTTTCATGTCTACTTAAGATTCGGAAAAAATTAATTTATGATTTGAATTTAAAAAATTTTACATATAGGTAGTCCTTATAAATATCTACAAGAAACATGATTACATATGTAGGTTATTTCTCTTAATTTAAGAGATATTTAGGTCGAAGGAAAAATGAGGTATTTTTGGTATATTTTTATTTTAATTTTTTTAACTTGGTAGCCTCAACATGAACAGGAAACTTTGTTGAAAATATTCACTAGATTTAGTAGACAAATTTATATAAGATTGATGCAAGAATAATATAAGTATATCTATATATATCTATTCTATAAGAGGTTATATTAATCTGTAGTTTTACAAAAAAATTAAAAAAAAAAACCGTTGTTTCTTTTGAAGCCGTTACAAAAGTTCTACAATGGGGGGAAAAACATTTTAGAAGTTGAAAAATATTACCATTATTTTGGAAAATAACCCCAAAGATATGAAATTTTTTTTAACGTTTCAAATATAACTTTTTTCCGGATAGATATATTTATATGATACCAGCTCCTGCCGACAGGAAATCTAATAAATATTCTCTAAAACTTTTAGGGCCTAAATTAGGACCCCAAGTTAAAAAAAAAACTTAAAAAAACCCGCCAAAGCTGAGGTTCAAATTTGCTTAGACCTAAATATTTCTTGGACTAAAATATATAACCTACATGCGAAAGTTCATTTTTATATATTACTACCCATTTGTAATCTATTTTTTTATTGAAATCATCAATGAATTTTTGCCGAATTTTTAAAAAAATTACATAACCAAGGTGACCTACCCTTTACTGCTCTGACCCGCTACCTCAGACCCGTTACCACAGATACCTCAGATCTGAGTATATGAAACTTTGTTTAATTTACTTCAGCAGTTAAGAAGTTACAGGGTTACTTTCAAAGAAAAGTGTTTTGGGACAACTGTGGTATATAGACGGTTACATATAATATTTATTTGATTTATTTTTAATGTCTAGAAAATATAATTAAGTTAACAAGAAATAAAACAGAACAAGCACTATAAACCATTAAAATCTTTATTCAAGCCCTTTATAATGAAAACATTTTATTAAACTTTTAAATTTGCAAATAAATTAAACATTTATTTGACAAAATAAAAATTTTTTTCTGCGACACGTAAAATATTTTTGTGTGGCAAACAACAAATCAGCTGATTTTGCGCAAATAAAACTATAGCAATCAAAAAAGTTTTTAATGTGAACGCAGTGTGACCACTTAATGGAAAATATTTTCATATTTTTTTTTTTGGGCAAATAATTATTTGATTTAACAAAATTTTTGTAAGAGAAGCCAATATCAAATAGTAGTTGTATTGAATCAAAATTATTAAAAGGTAAAAAAATATAAATGAGGAGTTTTAAGCAATAAATTCCGCTAATACAAATGTTGATCATTTTAGTAATTTCACTAACTTGCTGGCTTAAGCAAGCAAAATTAAATAATATAATGAAGCAGCATATGTCATTATATTTTATATCCTTAGTTGGTATTCTAGGAAAATTATACGAAAAACTGCTTTAATATCGGAATTGTCGGATATAGCATCGTCTGGGCATCTTATACATACTGCAAAAGTCACTGATAATCACGTGTTTGCCGCGCGAGTTATTCGCGGTTAAAATCAGTTTTTTCATATATATCTCGCTTATTATGCATCATACATGTTCTGATGCTATTTCAATATTTATAGAATGTAAAATTTCTAATAATTTTGCTAAAGTACATTTTTATGCGCATTCATTAGTTTTGGAGTTGTAGCGCATTTCATGTTAGATTTAACGATTTTTAGTATCCGCTATAATGCAGGACGATATAATCAAATTATTAGGATAAATATACCAACTATCTTCTAAAGATATTCACCTATCTTCTGTTACACGTAGTGTCGACAAATATTTTTCTGGTCCATGCTAGGGCGTCCGCAAACGTAAAATTTTCAATGGGAATACAGAATAATATTATAATCGCAAAATGGGCACATAATCGGACAACACAGAAAAATAATAATTTTAGTCGACTATTTTTATACATGCTAGGCTTAGATTTGGTACAATTTTGAGAAAAAATTTCAGGGACAGTTCTCTGACTTGCTAAAGTATTTAACTGAAGTCTTTTCAGTATTCCATTGAAATATTACCCTGTAATTTTGAACAACACCCTTCCTCATTTTATCTTTAAATCCAATTCTGAACCCATTGTCCTTTTCTTTTCTTTTATTTTCTTTTCTATTTTTTTCCTCTTCTAAAAAAACTATCGAAGCTGCTGATGAAATAATTTTTTAAGACAAATAACTTTTCAAATGTGACCATAAGAAAACGTGTTTTCTTATATGCCTATTTGACTATACCTAATGTTTTTTTGAACAAACAAAAATGGGAAAATAAATGTGCGTAGTGTGACCAAAAAAAAATAAAAAATTATGTATTATTTGGACAAATTTTATATACATTGATGTAAACAAATTCGAAAAAACCTTTTCCTAATCTGACCATACCTTTAGTACTTTATAATAACTTGCATCCGAAAAGACTGAGAGATCCCTTTTCGCAGAATCAGTGTTGCCCTGTGTAATCCTTGTTGAGTTTGACCTCTCTCGTTCACAGATATCTGGCATTCATGTACCGGCCTAGATTCCGAAAAGACAACCGATGGCAATTCAATTACGACTTGACAGTATGTAAAGATTTGGATATTTGGGCAGTTCACCGCCCTCTTTATGGCCAAGAACTCTGCTTGATCTGGTAATTTGAAGGAGACATTTTCCTATAAATGGGAATATAGACACCCCCAATCCCTTCAGAAGATTTGGAACCGTCAGTATAAACTTCCACTGGACCAACTCTTAATTTCGGAGCATATGAGATTGAGATTAAGGGTGTGGGAATACAATAATCAATATTACAACGAATGCCATTATGGAATCTTAGAACGGTCACCACTTTATTTCAATGCACGCATAGTCTGAAGCCCAGTCGCCGACATAATGACGATCTCTTTGGTCGTAAGATCCACCCGTAGCGAGTTGACTGAACAAATAGAACTTTCGATGCAGTTGTACGAAGCGCATCTGTAATGAGTAGCACTGAACTATGCAAAATACTGTCAAAAATTCCAATGTAGGTGGATTTCTCCATAGCCTTCCTCCATACTATCCGGAGAGCAGGCCTTTGAGGCTCAAAACTGTTGAGGAATGGAAGTGCAAAATGTGGAATCTTATATCTCCTAGAGAGAGGATTAGTTCCGTTTTTTTTCTGGATTGTCTGCGTAGGCGACAGTATTAAACTTCAGTGAATCAAGTTCCCTGAGTAATGAGTTTACGTCGATATTTCAAAGAATTAAGATAAAACTCCACCATGAGGTGTACCACTATTCACTACCCTGTATATGGTAAACGCAGCCATGTTGGATATAATAATGCTATTGGTTAGAAGTCTCCATATGAAGCTGATGATTGACTGGTGTATGTCCAGCCCTTCCAGGGACATTTTGATTGCCTCCAGAGTCACATTATTAAAGGCCTCTTCTATATCAAGGAAGACCACTAATGCTTATTCCTTATACTCAAGAGCTTTTTCTATGTATCCTACGAACGAGTGTAATTCAGTTTTAACGGGTATGCCCTGCATATGGGAGTATTAAGACGCTTTTAATAGGTTAGGGTTGATTATTCTACGTAAGTGTAGGTCTGAAGTCTTTCGGTCTTGCATATGATGTCCTACCCTCTTTAGGGATAAAGAACACTGTACATCTACTCCATGACTCAGATATATAAGAACATATCATATGAGTAAATCCAAATTAGCCACAGAACTATTATATCTGCATTGCAATGCATTGTTCTGCAGGCCCGCAGGCATAATGCCATCAGGGCCAAGCTCTTCAAATCACATCTCAGTTCACTATCTGTTATGGGAAACAGTTTTAGGAAAACTTTTAAATTCCATGCACTGCGGGGGTATTCTGCTAGTATTTTATAAATTGGAGTTGACATTAAAGATTATGGAAAATATTTACATTTATCGATTTTCAGATTATACGTATTAAATTGGAGAATGTTTCCATTTGGTTTATGTCTGCATATTAAAAAAATATTTAATATTATATAATAAGAAAGTTAAAATTATTCTAAATACCTAATACATTAAAAAAAGTTTTACTTATTATTTAATTAGCTTGAATTTCTAACAAAAAAAATTTAAATGAGAATAACACAGCAATTTTATATTTCTCGGGCATTTTTTTTATTCTAATTACTTTAAAAAGCCTTCATTTTAACTAAATATATGGAAGATTATTTAATGTCTATAATATGTATATTAAGGGTCCTTCACATATTATTTTTTAAAATATGTATCTGAAATATAAACTACCAAATATATGTAGGAAGTTAATTTTTTTTTAATACTGCACTAAACTATCAGCAAAAGGAAGTCAAATGGAAGTGTAATTACTTACAGAAATTAAAAGTACTAACTGAATGAAAATTATAAGTTGTAAGTTCACATATTCATATTTACATACACAAGCACAAGTACTATTTGTTTGATAGTATGTGTGAATTAATTGCAGTATGAATATGTAAGGGGTCATAACAAGGTCTGTGCACAAGTATGTAAGAATATAAATAATTAACAGCAACTGTACAGAAGTGAATTTAAATATAGGGATTTTGATGTTGTAATTTAAAATTTTAACAGATTTTTCTGAATTTTCTTAAGTAATATTAAAATAGTGTAATATGGTTTCAGTTGAGATGTAAATTATTATTTAGATGTCAGAGAATTAGCGAAACGAAACGGTTTCATTCGACCGGTTTTAACAGGCTTTTTTTGAAAATTTCTAGTTGCCGCCTTTCCGAATATCGAATAAACCATTTTCTTTTTTGGTTCGAATACTAGATTTTTTATTATCTGCAGAAATTTCATCTAAAATAGTAATTTATTTAAAAATGTTCTTTAAATTTATAATTGCAATATAATAGTTTTAAATTAGAAAAAAAAAAAAATTGTCATAATTTATAGTAAGAAATCGGTAGAATTACCAATAGATTTTAATATTAATTCCATACACAGAACAAAATATTGGGTAACACTTTTCAATAAACTTCATACTTAATTTTAGACTTAAATTTGATTACACTAGTTCTGTGTAAGTGTTACCTAGGTATTATCCAATCTATGGAACACTTCTAGATTCAACTTTGATTTTTGTTCGAAATTGTCACATTCAGAACTAATTCTACAGAAGCATTAGGAGACAATTTTTGTTTGATTTTATTTTTCATTTCCTAATGACCACTATTTTAATTTTGTTACTCTTTTTTAACTTTCCCGAAAACCAATTTTTTAATTTTCATAAACAGTTCTAAGAAGTCATTTGCAGAACTGATGTATACGATTCTACTCCATGAGTGCCAGAATTGGTTGAGAAACCACTAGTTCTAAGGATGTTACTAAAAAATCTGAAGTGATTCTGATTCTAGAACTAATGATTTTAGAACAACTGCTAATGTAATTATTTTGTTTAAGAACTTTAAAAAAGGGCCTATGTGAAACGATAGAAAAGTATGTTTTTTAGTAGATTTTTGATTAGTATGAGGTTATACAAATTTTAATTTTTTTATTTAAGGCTAGAAGAATTTTTGACAAACACATGTAAATTTTCGACATTTAAAAAATGTGAGAAAACACATATTTCAATAGCAAAAAATTTTACATTTAGTTTTAAGATTTTATTGATTATTAAATGTCCATTTGAAACGTAGTCAAAGTGGAGTTTTTATTCATAAAGATTTCGAACAAAACATTTTATATTTTTTCAATCGGATTTTTTATTTTTATGTTTATGCAATTATTTTAATTTTTTATCTGTATTTTACAGTTTTCATTTCACACAGCAGAACGAAAAAATTGTTTCACCATGGAATTTTTTTTACCATAGAAATTTTCTACTGTTTTACACACGTTAAAAATTAAAATAAATTTACATTTCCAATGAAAAATATTTTAGAAAAAAAAGAAAATGTTGTTTTGAGTCTTTATTGTATGAGCCTTTTTATTTGTTATTCTACACAAGGAAGTCATGAAAATTTATGAAGAAAAAATCTATATAATGTGGTACGAGAAGTACACATGTTTATTAAATTTTTGGCGAAATGCATTAAAAGGAGTTCTGCTTCTATTGTAGAAATTCACTTCAATGCCCGATTTTAAATCAGATATAAAGATCCATTTTTGTTTCAGTTGTAACTGTTATTGCCTCAGATGTTACTCCTGTCGACCTTGCTTGCAAGAACGCTTCCGAATAGGTAAGCAATCATATATAGTATTTTAATTCTTCTTCTTTCACTAAATGATCTTTACGTATTATCTTTAGGGTTTAAAAAATCTTGCAAAATTTTATTGAATTATCCAGTCAAAATGGATGATTGTTAGATTACAATATTACACCAAAAATTATTAAATTATAATTAATATAATTATATTTCTGCATATCGTCCCAGCGCTGACTTGATTACCTATGTAAATATTTTAGATTTTTTTTTTATTAGTGCATTTAGATCCTCTACTAGTCATACATACATTGCTGCCAGGAGGTGAGAAAAAATACGTTAAATTGAGCTTGAAAAAATATCAAAAAAAGGCAAAATGGCCCAAAAAATAAATCCAGAAAAAAATGAGTTTTTTTAAATTTTTTACTTTTTTATTTTTTCTTGTTCTTATTATTTTGATCATTTTTAAAGGTATTTTAGTAAATTTATAGATAAAACATAGAACGACTGTCAGCAAAATGATCCAACAAGAATTTCTCTTCAAACTTGAGATACATATATTTAATATTAAAACTAAGTCAATGATTTGAAGTGATTTTTTGTTTTATTTTTTGAAATATAGTTCCTTTTTGATGAGGCATTTCCAAAATATTGTATGATTTTTCGCCTTTATAAGATTTGTTTTTAATTATATTCATGAACAGTTTATATGGTTAATAAAGTATATTAAAAATAATTTTAACAATCGATTTAGTAAGTTCATAAAATTTTAAAAATTTCCTATCAGTGTTTATGTAAATTTTGTTTTCCTTATATATATTGCAATTTTAAATAATATTTAATAATTGACAAAGCAATTTTTTTAGTCCTAAGTACGAAGCTTATAGAAAATGGCTTAAATCTATCCATTATTTTACCTTGCTCCCATACAAATGTTTCCCACAAAATCATTTTAGTGATCATAATTATCTTGTATATATGTGCATATTTTTATGAATAAAAATTCAAGAGGTTAGGTGCATATTTGACGATAGTTTCAATAAATAAAAATATTAGTATCGTAATAAAATTTGCCACGATTGTTTTGTATTTTGTATTAAATTTCGCAAAGATCGTTTACTATTTGACCATATGTCCCACACAAATAACTTATTTTGTAATTTTATTAAAACAACTAAAAATTATATAATTATAAATGACATTACTATAATTAAGTATATTTTCTATATAAGAGTCGTTCCAGAAAAACACTTTGGTGAGAATAAATTTCATAAAAATGCTAGATTTTTAACTAAATTTGGCATAAATAAGTTTTGTATAAGTGTAAAAACTGCAGTAATAATTTTAACAAGAGTTGGTCCCAATATGATCGTAGTTTCTATATAAGGACCTCTCCCGAAAATAACTTTAACGCGCGTACATGATGATTTAGGGTATTATATTATTATTAATAAGGTTAAAACTATAAAATTTTGGTACTTGAAACTTGATATTGGCATTGGATATTGGAATATTTGAAGGACTTTTTTTTTGCAAATTTTATTTGGATTATTTTAACTTAAAGTTATAGGTTATAGTACTAAAATTCTACTCTTTCATTCGATACCCATATCACTATATAATATTAATTATAAAGTAGAAAATTAACAATTTAGCTCGTGCATCCTTCAAAATTTTAAAGTCCTTTAAAAAGGAAAAACGAACACGAAATGAAAAACTCAAAATGCATTTATATTATATTAAGTTTATATTTGTATATGTGTATGAAATTTATCACGTGTGAGATAAATTTTTGATTTTTGATGTAAATTGCTTAACATTTTATGATGCAAATTTAAATACAAAATCATTTCCTACCAACTTGGCAAAAAAATATGTACAAAAATGTGTTGAATTTGTTTCTAGTGAGATTTTTATATTTTATTCGATAACCGAAAAGTCCTGATTAATCTTCTTCTGAATATTTTACCATATCACAACATTTTTCGTGAAAGAGGAATATAAAATAAAGTGAT
Source organism: Protocalliphora azurea (assembly GCA_932274085.1). Taxonomy (NCBI): domain Eukaryota; kingdom Metazoa; phylum Arthropoda; class Insecta; order Diptera; family Calliphoridae; genus Protocalliphora; species Protocalliphora azurea. The sequence continues at coordinate 68,096,988 of OW026523.1, read as the reverse complement.
TATTTATTAGGTTTGGATCAAACCTAATAAATAAGTCACAATTTAAATACTTAGAGATTTATATAAAAATTTTTTTAATAAAAATAATAAAAAATCTATAATGGCATTTTAGAAATCGCTTTCGGTGCGCGAAGTCCAAATTTATTAAAAAGTTCGGTTTTTATTATCAGGAAATATTGGCTATAAGATGGTTAATATATATATATATATATATATATATTATTAAAATTTTATATAATTTATAAAATAGATATTGATTTGTATATAACGTTTACATTTATGCTTTATAATAAAATACATGTATATTCGGAATGGAAAAAAATCATTGAAAACTAAAAAAAAATTATTACAATATCGCAATATAAGTATCAAAACAAATCTTAATTTACAGAAATAAAGTGTTTAATACAAAAGAACTGTAATTTATTAAATTATTATAATAAATTGTATAATACATACCCTACAAGCAAAATAATTCATTTCACTTAGAAGAAAAATCTTATTGCCGCAATAATCTTATTCGTATTGCGGAAGTTTCCCCCATCGGAAGAGATTGTGCGTCACAGGCAATACATCTAAGCCATTAAAAGTCAACACGCCGGGAACAAAAATAGACAATATTACTAGATAATCATCTAGGTGTAAAAAAGAAGATAACGCTAATCTTCTGGAGGATATATTAAATGTATAGCAAACGTATCACTAAATCAATCTAGAACTATTAAAATAAAGAAAACTTTTACATCTTGCAATGCATGCACTTAAATTACAATGTCATAAAGTACCTAGGTGTAATACTGGACTCCAAACTGTCCTGGCTTCAGAATACCCAAGCTTGAACTTCAAAGGCAAACATTGCCCTTTATATGTGTAAGCAGGCCGTAGGGAAATCTTGGGGATTAAATCCTAAGAATACAGAATGGCTCTTCTATATGGTGACCGAGCCTATACTTATATATGGAGCGATATGGTGGAAAAATTAACCTTCTGCGGAGTCTTCTATAAGGTTCTGCGTAGCCCACTAAATACAGGTGCGCTTCGTACAACAATATCCAAGGTATTATTCGTTCTGATAAAGTGGATGTTAGTGGACCTAATGGCCAAACAAATTGCCATCATGTAGACGACTAGGCTCTGTAGTATAGGCGCATGGAACGGTAGGAACTATGAGCATGCAACCATTTTAGGAATTTCGGATAACGTACCTGACAATATTGACTATTGTATTCCCAAACCCTTTTTGAACAGAGGCTTCTCAGTTTCAATTTCAGCCGATCCTACTATAAAAGCCGGATCGGTTGAGGTTTATACTGATGGATCTAAATCTTCTGAAGGGGTTGGGGTAGGTGTCTTCATTTCCGCATATAGAAGGAACATTTCCTTTAAATTGCTGGATCACTGCGCTGCTCTTCAAGCGGAGATCTCAGCCATTAGTAGAGCAGAAAATTGGCTATTAACTATAGAGTATTCGGAGTGGATATTCAAATTTTTACCGATAATCAACCCGCGTTTAAGTCTATTTCGGGTATCTATTCGACATCCTGCTGTTACATGAATGCCGGACATCTTTAAATGAGATGGCGAGACATTCAAACCAAGAGTTGATCTGGGTAACGGGTCACTCAAATACTCCGGGAAATATTATTGCGGATAAACATTAATGATTCGGAAAATGAAGCGCAACAGTCAAAATTGTTTTGTTAAATATAAATAATCTCGATTTTTTTGTGTAAAATAAAAAAAACAAACATTCAAAAATGCCTAAATAATAATTCTGTAAAAACAAAATTAGTAATTTCAAATAGGAAATTATATCCTTTTTTTCTTTGAAATGCTAAGATTTTAGACTTTAAAAATCAAAAAAGGCTAAAAAAAAATCTGGAAGCTACAACGAACATTTTGAGGGTAAAAGCAAAACAAAAAAGCTACATTTAGCCTTAAAAAAGCTAAACTGGCAACACTGAATACATAAGACCACCAAAGTATATGTCGATATCTCAACTGGTTTAGGATTTACAAAGTTATCTGTGCAATACCATATATAAAATGCTCCAACAGAATTACCTATGTAAGTAATTTTTCATATTAGTTAATATTATTATTTTTTTTAGATGTAATAGGAATATTAAAATTAAAATTTAAAATATGTAATATTTTTATGTACATGGGATGACGCCTAAAAATGACTAGTTATATTGAAATCAACTGACACAGATTTACTCTTAAAGTGGTTTAAAATTATGGGGATGTAAACGCTCGCAATTAGACGAGATATGTATTAATTCTTTTATTTGTATTTTTGTACAAAACAACACTATTTATTATTAGAAGTCGGTAGACCATACTATCAATGAATTTTTATATGTTGTAACTATTTTGTTTATAGTGTTGATCGAAAGTCATATTTTCAGAGGTATTTTAAAATTGGTCCAGTTCACAAAAGCGAAATAATTGATCATAGATAATTCGGTGTTAAGTTTATAACACATTAGTCTTTAATTTTAGAGAATATTTTTGTCTTTACACAAAATTGTACTCTTTATTGAGCTAACGAATTTTTAGCAAATCATTAATTTTTATTCCTGAAAATCTTATTTCTGTTTTTGAAAATCATGAATTACTGGTTAATAAACTTTTCTCTTGCTGTCATTTGACATATGTAGCACTAATATTGTGGAGAATTTTTTTATTTTTTGAAGATTTCTTCTGGAATCATTAAAAAATTACCGTTTAGTAGCATGTTTCAATCATCTTAGGAGGTTGAAATTTGACCAAAATATAACAAATAATACCTCCATCCATAGTGCAAACTTGTATTTAATTAAACTTAAGAACACACAAAGAGAAAGGCACAAACATATGTTAATAAAAATTTTTCTAAAAAAATTACCCATGTAAAGTTTTTGTTGATTTTCTCCAAAATGCGCCAAAAATTTGGTTAATTTTCATAATATACATTAATTTCATTATTAAGCCTATTATGAAAGGGAAAGATTTTAAAAAATTTTTTCGAAGTGTTAAAAAGCAGCGAAATTAAATAGTTTTTTAACTGGGACGATATATTTTACATGTACAAGTAAAATAAACGTGTATTATTATAAAGATTGCAAATTTAATTTTTATGTTAGAAGAAAGTATACACATGGTACAAGATTTCGTATAATTAATATTATAATTTTGATAATTGTAGCAAAATTAATTAAAATTTTAATTAATACAAATAATTTCGTAATTGAATTACATTTTTTGTTTTTTTTTTTTTTAGTATAATACGAACAGAAAATCCAACATATTTATGTCTTTATCTAACAAGCATTTCATAAGATGAAAGTGAAATGTTAAAAATTACGAATAAGATAAAAAAATTACATGCTTTAAACATGGGGGTTACATGCAAAATATAAAAATTGTTAAATTAATTATATCAATGATCAATCAAAAATATATTTAAATAAAATCCAAAAATTATTATATTCTTCCTAGATATACAAAAGATAACGTCATTGCACCAAAATGTTTATTTGTGCCAAATTTCATTAAGACCTTAAAAACTGATTCTAATAAAGGGATAGTTTTAAGTGGGGGTCCGAAGATTTTTTTCCGTTCGCTACAAATATCATCACAAATGCATAAAAAATAAAACACTAATGGTAGTGTATGATATGAAAAACTTATCTTGGACGTTAATATTTGATTCTACCAATTGAACATCAAATTGCAGTTACCTGATAAAAGTCAGTGATCCTCATTAGATGAATATCCCACATTACCCGAAGTTTGAATATTAATAGAAAATTATGATTTATTTGACTTATTAACAATTCATTTTTGCTATTTGGTAAATTTAAAATATTTACGAATATTTTTTTTACAGAAGTTGTTGTTTTCTATTTCAATATTTTCAGAAAAAGCCGGTTAACCTGTTTTTTAAAATTTAGAAATTTGTACCAATTTTTCTAATGCCAAATATTCAAAATATTTGAAAACTGGTTTCGCTTAGTCTTTTAAAGGCTAAATCTAGCCTTTTTATTTTTCATTTAAACTCAAAATATTTGTCTTAGCCTCTAGCATTTTCTAGCCTTTTTTAGTTCCTAAAATTACCTTAAAAAGGCTAAAGCTTTAGTATTTCAACAGATAATAATTTCTTATCTGCTTCTACTAATCATTTATTTAAGAATTTTTGTGTATTTATTCGCACAAAAAATCGACATTATTTATATTTTACAAAAATATTCGCCTGAAATATAACTTAACTCATTATATTGACTTACTTAATTAGTTATTATAATTATTTTTTAATAAGCTTCATTAAACATGTAACTTAGAAAAAAATCTTATAAAGGCGAAAAATCACCCAAAAGTGTCGAAATTATTAATTATAAAGAATTATAATTCAGAAAATCACTTCAAAACACTGGGTCATAATTCATGTGAAATATAACTCAAATTTGTAAGGGGAATTTTGCGTCGATTTTTTTTTTTTTATTGTGTAATTTTGTTAACAACGGTTCTATGTTTTATTAATAAATTTATTACAATATATCTCTAAAAAAATATCAACACATAATGAGAACAAAAGAAATTAAAAAAATATTAGCTTTTTTCTGTAATAATTTTTTAGGGCATTTAGCCTTTTGGGACCTTTTTCAAAAAAAAGAGGCTATTTTTTTCAACTCCTGACAATACTGATAATCTCCCTACAGGGAATGCTTCAAATAAATAGCTCAAATTCTTTTGGCAAGTATTACGTATACATAATATTTAAATCGATGTAAATATTTATCATACGTCACACAGTGTACAATTTTGGAGTATGAGTGATCAAAAATCAATAACATCGGAATGGGTTAATATATTTGTCCGCAACTTTTTTATGTTATTTTGCACAAAATTAGCTATCGCCAAAAATACAATAACCATTACACATTACCATATTTTGTCTTGTAAATTTACAACAAAAATTATGTAATATGTATATTATGGCAAAATTAATTTAAGGCTTTTGGACTTTAAAATGTATGATATGTAACTTATAGATGTAAAACTTCAATCAGTGCGGACAATGTCATTACAGGATAAAGAAAGATGTCCGGATGGACGTAATTAAATCATAATATGGTTATTAAATAATCTAAAATGGGTCATAATATTATCCGCTTTTATATCCTCCATATACCTATAAATATTCATGTTTTCATACTATGTTCTTAAAATATGAACAAAGGTGTTCTGATAAATTAAAGGTCTTCATACAGTTTTCACAATTTTATTCAAAATAAAGTTAAATGTTTTATCGAAATGAAAAAAATGACCACTATGTTAACAAGATGCTCTTCGTGAGAATATTCACATTTCACGTTTAAATAATTCAACCTTTGATTTTTATGTTATTGCTTATTTTTGAACTCTCACACCCCAAATAAAGTACACAGTCACCGTTCATACCAAAATATAGCACAATAAATTGCTTGAGTTTTTCCCTAAACTGTTGTTTGATATTAAGAAACGTAATTTTCGTAATTACAGTAAAACAGTAAATATAACAGAGCAATTGTACTAGACATATATTCTTATTCATTTTACAAAATTATTATTTTAAGTGGATCAATTAAAAATATATGCACGAATTTAAGAGGAATAAATATAAATTTTTATACAATATGTAAATAACTAATACTATCATGAGGGACTAACTATAATTACATAAAAGAAAAGAAAACCGAGTTAAAATTCTATATTAGGCTGTGCCGAATGCTATACATATAGTTGATGAAACAACAACAATATTAAATGAACACATTAATAAAAAAATTATGATAACATTATCAAAAAAGGATGTTTTCAAAATGTATGGACTGATTAGATTGATTTAGAAATTCCTAATAGTCCAAAAACCATCTTGGCCGATATCCCAGATACCAATGAACCGATTTCTAAAAAAAGTCCACACTTTCTGTGAAAGAACGAAGGGTCTAGCTTATATAGGTGCTTCAAAAGCTGAAAAAACCAAATATGATATAGCATATTGTTATTGTTTTTCAGTGCTCAAAAAATAAAAATTATATGCAATGTAGACACTAAGCAACAGAAATTTTAGAAAAATATTTATGACTGATCTGTATAAGAACAAAGCCCATAGTAGCTTCAGAAAGTCTAAAAATACATTTTACCGATATCTTGTTCATCTCTTATGAAAAAAAATCCAAATGATTTTGGAGTTTTTTTGATAATATCTCAGCTATTTATGAACCAATTTTCCTCATTTTTATTATCATTAATCGGGGGGAAACTTTATGTAAATTGATACATAAAACATATACACTGATAAAAACTCATTTTAATATACAGACGGAAAGGCGGATATCATTATATCAACTTCTCTGTCAGTAAGGATCCAGAATATATATACTTTTAGGGATCCTAGATGAATATTGCAAAAATTACAAACGGAGTGTTGAACTTCTATATGTACCGTTTAGGTATAAGGTATAATAAATGTGAAAAAATTTTAATAAATTGAATTTTTTAAGCTTAAAAACTTCTCATATTTAAATCAACTAACAAATATTTACTTTACACACCTATTTCGTAACTTAAAAATAAAAAATGAAGAAATAAAAATAATATCAAAGAATAAACCGAACCTTTAAAATGCCAAAAAGTGTCTATATATTAATGTCGCTCACCACAACAGGTTGCATGTCAATAACACTTTTTTTTGGTTCAGTATTTCCCTAAAAGCCATCATTAGAATGTCAAATAATATTCCATAAAAAAATGATTGCAAGTAAACAAGCACATGTACTTGAGTTCAATGTAAATACGAACACACAATAGTATACACGAAATAAATATTTATGTATACAACAAATGCGAATAGGAATAATTTAGAATTTTGGAACACAAAAAAGTACGAACATGTTCGTGGTCTACTCATACATACACTCTTGTACACTACATGATAATACTTCCGGTTAAAGACGTTTTATTGAAATGTGTTGACGGAAATTCATGGCTGTGACAGGAAAGAGAAACGGTGCCAATAAAAACTACTTCAATGTATGTAAGAGGATTTAGAGTGGTGGTTAAATTTTTGTGAATACGTTTTATTGGTAATAAAACTTAAGTAAAGTCTCTGTTTAGTAAAAAAGAATATGAAATGAAAAATTTTAGTATTAAAATTTGAAATAAAATTAAGTTAATAAAAATGTGTTTATAAATATAATATACCCCATAACATATTGGATTTTAAAGGTATAAAAACACAAATTTACAAATTCAGTCAACACAAATTTTTGGTGTTGACGTTGCTAAAAAAATGATTTCAATGGTATTCTTAATGTTGGACTTTATTCAAAAACACGTGGAAATATAGAAAAAGCATCATAAAGACGACTTTAAGCAATTGATACCAAATGCTCAAAGGTGAGTATTTTAATTATCTTGTTTTATATGTTTCACTAACTAAACTGAATGACTTGATAATAATCATGCGAATGATTATTGCATAATGAAATATATTTCCTTATTTGTCGTGCCGGATGGGAAAAATAAAATATTAACTTACCACTTATACAGAAAATTTTCATTTCGCAATATTTTTAATTGCGAGTAAGCGGTATGTATAAACGTCAGAGTTGATCGCATTTAGGTTGCTGGAGAAAAAATGTTGGAGAGAAATATAACATAAAAAGTGTGCGTTTGAATAAAACGTAACACATATTTATGTTCATAAGTTTGTCTGATGATAATTTATTTTTTCCTTTTATGATCAATATGCCTTTAAGATTTATTAAATGCAAGGTTAGAAATCGAAACAATTGGTAAAGGTAACGGTATCGGTAAAGATATCGGTATTATATTTATTTATATTTCGGTAACGATATTCTAATTATATCGGTATATCTGCATCGAATATGTTTTAATTTTTTATTTATTTTTAATTAAATTTCATTAAAAATAAGGCTTAAATACATATTTTTATATTTTATGTCACTTAAAATTGAATTTTTTGTACTTTCTTCTGATTTTTTACAATATATGAAATTTTATTTTAAATTAATTTTATCTTGGTCCTAGTTTTAATTCAAACAAACTCAATAAAACTTCATAATTTTTCTTTAAAATGCGCATAAAAATGTTGGCAGTAACTCCTCATGGAATCGCAAACTTACGGAATGTTGACAAAGTTGACGTTTTGTAAAATCTTATTAAGGTCACAGGTCAACAATAAAAAATAAATTAATGAAAAATGCATTACGGACCCAACTGAACTGAGTTTCGATATTAGCGAATGTCGCTAACATTGAAGAATTTTCGAAACAAAAATGTTCGAGAAAATATCGAAAATTATATTAATTGTGAATGTTTGTAGCAACGAACTTTCTCTATTATAAACATTCGCGTAAATTTCGGGAATTTATTTATTATTGATATTACAATACTCAGATCTTTTTAAATTTTTCATGAAACTATCTAATCTACTAAATTTCTCGAGGATTTCTTATAAAAATGAAAAAGCAACGTATTTTCTTTTGAAACTTTTTTAGCAAAATTTTTTTCTATGTGGTAAGCAATGCAATATATTTTATATTTTTAAAAATTAGAGCTGTATTTCAAAAGATCAATTCGTTGTACTTTTTAAATTTGTACTCTTTCAGATTAAATTTGTTTGAAACTTATATTCGTGACAATGAGTTTAATATACCCTTAGTTAATAAGTTTTCAAATATAAACGATTGTCTATTTTGGCATACAAAAGTTTTATACATAAAGAGAAAATAATCCTATCAAATATGATAGGAGCTTATTTAGATAATTGTAGTTCAGAAGGAGAGTATTCTTCTAAACACGAGACATCACCTTAAGGTAGAATAATTGAATTTGAAGCTTTTTTGATTTTTTCAAACCTTTAGTTTTTATAATAGCAACTTGCTACTTTAACTTTATCTTTTCTATAGCTTAAATTTTTTCAATAGCATTATCAATTGAACTGATTTTAGTACTTAATGAAACAAAATGCTCTAATTTACTAATAGATCCAGAAAGAAATCCATAGCTGGAACAAACAAATAGGAGACTTTATGTTAGTATACCTTTAACTTTTTTAATAGCTTTAGAATCGTTATAATTCAACTCATCCGCAGCATTTTTGAAATCGTCAAAGTACTGTTTGTAATATTTTACAGCATCAAGCCATGATCATCATCTGGTAATAAGTGATTGAGGGGGAAGTTGCAAATTAGGATAATTTTCTTGAGTTTCTCAATACGAATAGGGGCTTTCGAATACATTTGCTTTCCATATGATAGCAACGAATCAATGTGATCAAAAAACTTTAGGTCTAGACAGGTTACATGCAAAATTTTTGTGTAAAAAATCTTAATTAATTTACTGTTTTTAGCATAAATATAATGCTGCGTCCGATGAATATAAGAGAATAAGAATAGTTTATTTGAGGAAATGTCTGCAGACATAAAGGTTGAAAATATTTTTGTTTTTTGAATTTATGGTTAACAATGATTGCGAAGCTTTCTGATTACTTTTCAATTCCAATTCTGAGCTTTCTTTCATAATTGACTGATTTATTGCATATTGTGCAAAACAAAAAAAAAAAACATTTTCCCGTTAGTTTTTAAAATTTTTTTAATCTCCACCACGTATTTATTCAAAACTGAAGTTTTTGGCTTACTTACATTTGACGTTTTATCTTAAAGAATATTCTTAAAAAATATTTATTCAGTAAATGTTTCTCAAAATTTGATGTAATATTCTTACAAAGTTTTACTGGGCAAAAATTTGCATAAAAAACAAGCACTATTTATTAAAAATTAGGAAGCTTTAAATTATAAAATATATTTTTATATTCACTCTGTTGGTAAAATGTTCGTTAACTTTTTAATTTGCGTTTGACCAGCTAGCGTAGTGTTCAAAGCAGATATACTATTCTTTATGTCATTTAAATAAAGATAGTATTAATAGTGTTTAAGTAATGTTTGAAAATAATCGCTAAATAAAAATAGTCACGCTTTATTCCAATATGTAGAATAGAAAAATAAAATCTTAGCAAAAAAAAAAAAAAATTAAAAATTGAAACATATCCAAATAAACATGCAAGTTAACCTTTTCCTCTCACACTCTCACGAACAATTAATTTTATAGAGGCCTACAATTGTCCACTCACTAACCAGCGCGTATGCAACGTCAGCATTATTTTGCGGTCATATGATTCCCACTTGTACACTTGATCGTGTTGACTCCCCTCTTACCAAAAATCTGCGTCCCGCAGATCGGGATTCCAATGTTGCGTTGATCATACTTCGTATCGGAAGAGGATGCACATGGTAGTATAGGGCTTTTCAGCATAGATAACCTTGAAATGATAAAATTAATATAATAGTGATATCCACTGTTATGGAATAGCGGTATTTTATGGCAAGATTATCAAACCTTTTTATGTTTTGTATGCTGCTATTGTGAAGATAACCCATGTCAAGCTACTGTTTTCATTATAAGATAATTGTGGTGACCTGGGGTAGAATCTGTATGGATGTCTCGTTTCACCTGATATAAGTTATGTTTTTTATTTCCACTTTATAGTTATAAAGACTCACTCTGTAGGTTCCCGAAAGATATTTAGCTGAATTACCACTTCAAAGACTGTTTTCAAAATTGGTTATAAAAATAGTATCCTGCATTACGTGTTCCACAATTTCGTCTTCACAGGATCGATAGGAGCATTCCGCTTCAACTTCTTTGATTAGAGTTTGAAGATGGTCTTTTTCAGGGAGCATCCTAAAAGTCCTTTCTTTTGTTGATTTTCATAAATGATTCGATGATGCCATAGGTCTCCCTCTAATTAAACAATAACATACTATATGGTAGGTCTATAACCTTCCCTTCTTGAACGGATGATTTGGCTTTTCTCACCTTATGCAGTGAAAGAATATAAAGAATCTTAGAACCATTTATATATACCTTTGGATTAGCATACTCAACAGCCTCCAACTCGTTGGAATAAGGAAGCGCTGTAATCTCGTCAATTTATCGGTGAACCTCTTTTCTGTCAAGTACACTAGAGTTTACTATGCCGCCTTTGGCCATCTGGCAAGCTCTCATGGTACTTGTAGGATTGAATTCATTACCAAGTTGTGCCATCATAGCATTAACCTTAGATATTGTCTCTTGCGATGCTTTAAATAGCCGGTCGTTGATTACGTATTGCTATCGCAATCAGCAGCATCTGCGTTGCCGGCTAACCATTTCCGGGCAGAACCGATCCAATTGATAGAAGGCTTCTGATCCAATAAACGTTCATATATGAACCATCAACAAGCCAACCTTTGTCATATTTAAATTTAAACAACAGCGAGTGGTATTCGAAGGTTTGAAGATTTTTCACAGCAGTGAATCACGTGAGACTGGAATGATAAATTTTGTTTTTTATTTTCTAGTTCTAATTTTAGTGTATTTAGTAACTATTTCTTTAATTTCTACTTATACATAGAATTGTTCTCATTGCTAGTAAAAATTATTATTCTAGATTTGTAATATTTCTTAGCTTTTTTCTTTTCTTTTATTTGTATTAAGGCTGAAGGCCACATTCCTCTCTTTTTTGTTTTTTTTTTAATTTTCATTACAATTCCTTTACATATATATATTTATTTCAACAAGAAGTGATTGTCTGTTATCTGCTGAAAGACAAATGGTAATCTCCTAAGAAATGGACATTATTTGTATTCCACAATTGCCATATCACCTTTGCTCTAGAATAAATTATTTCATTCAATAATTTTTTATATATTTGAGCATTTTTTTATTTTTTAGGATTTTCAATTTATGACTTTATTCTTCAAATATTTAAGGCTTTTTATTTTTTTATATATTCTTCACTTCTTATTGCGATTGTACCTTTATTTTTATTTTTATGATTTATGCCTTTATTATTTTTTTTATGATACTTTTTAATTAAAAATAAAATTATATATATATATATATATACGCTTAAAAAGGAGTTTCGGTACGCAATTGGACACGGGTCCCATACAAAAAAATTTCCCAGGATTTTAATGCACAAACTCAAAATTACACAATTGCCATATCACCTTTGCTCTAGAATAAATTATTTCATTCAATAATTTTTTATTTTTTATTTTTTAGGATTTTCAATTTATGCCTTTATTGTTCAAATATTTAAGGCTTTTTACTTTTTTATATATTCTTCAATTCTTATTGCGATTGTACCTTTATTTTTATTTTCGGTACACAATTGGACACGGGTCCCATACAAAAAAATTTCCCAGGATTTTAATGCACATACTCAATGGGTATCTGAATAATTGGGCTTGACTTACTTGTTTTTTTATTTTTTTTTTTTTTCTTTTTCAATTAAAATAATGTGAGTAAAACACCTTCTTTACAAAATTTCACATTAAGCAATACATAAGCAATTTATAAGTTTCTATAAATATTCAACTTAAGACGCATCGCATGTTATACCAAATCTCATGAAATGATAAATTAAAAGTAATTACATATGTAGCTACTTTTCGTTCCAAAACAGACAATTGGTTCAAGTTTCAGAAATTGTATGTGCTAAAATTCGTTTTAATAAATAACTGCGTAGATTTACCTAATTGAAATTAAAATTTATAAATAAAATATAATCGATTATTTCTTATATGATTCTATGCCTCTATAAAATTTTAGTTTTTTACAAAATTTTAAAATTAGTTTTATCCTAGCTTTATTAATGTTTGAATTTCATACAATTTATGCTATTATAAACACCACACAAAGACCATAGTGACAACATAATGTTTAATATTTGTTATTATATAAATTCCCATTCCATCTATGTGTTTTTGTTTTCAACCGAATACAATAGTATGTTTCAAATCGTATATTTTATATTAAAAATAAAACCCTTCATATAAATCCCCTTTCTTATATTTTTTTTTATTTACTTTTGCAATACAAAAGGCATTTCTTAATCACACCTGAGACAATGTATAAACACAACAAGACCGATTTGGAAAATTTCATACAAATTTGTATGAAAAATGCGCAATGCAGCTCGTTTAAAAAATAAAACTTATTTTAAATTCACTACGGATTTTTTGTTGCTTTTATTTTCTCGCAAAAATATTACCACATTTTTTAAAAATTTATATGAATGTCGTAAACAAAATTAAAAAAAAGTTTGAAGTAAAAAAGGAAAATAAATATAATTGTTCTTTACTTTCCGTTGCCGTCTAAATTCTGTTTATACATACAGAAAATAAATAATACATACAAATACAAATGTAAATATAAGTAGCTATTTAAATTCACATAAATAATAAAACTAAGGGGCTGCGCAATAATATTTGAATTATTTCTAGCAATATAATTTTTACATATGAAAGTGACAAATATCGTCTTTTATTTGCTCTTTTTATAAGAAATGTATTTATTCATAATTCACAATATGTTAAATGTCTCACGCATAGGATGATAAAAAGGTAAAAATTTAATGTGTTAAGTAGAATTACCCACGACAGGCATTAAAAAAAAAATAATAAAAAGAAAAATACAAAACAAAGTAAGTATTGAAACCTCTTTTGTGCACATATGGTATATTATTTTCCCTTTTGTGTGTTTTTCAACACACTAAAGGAGTTATAAGTACCATACTTAAAAAAAGTTTTAATCACACATTGTTATTTATACAAAACTTACAAATGTATGTATTTATGAATGCGTGTACAAATATAAGTCTTAATATATTTAAAATATTATTTGCAAATAATATTTTTCATCTTTGTATAAAATTATTTTCCTTCTATTAAATAGAAAAAATATACTGCATATGTTGCTGCATTCAATTCAAAATGCAAGGGTTGAATTCTTAAATAACTCATTATTAATATATAGAGAGCATATCCCCAGATAATACTAAAACCTCATACAAAATGTGCAAAAGTTTGGTGGAAGGTGTTAAAAGTCAGAGATTTTATTTTATTTTATATTTTCATCACCTACTTTAGCTACACCGATTTCATAAGAAAAACACGTATGCTGATAATTTTGATTCCGTTAAAGCTAATACCTTGAGCTTTTTTACAAATTACCAGTTATTTTCTGATTACAGTAATTGACAACATTTTTAAATCAATACCAAACATTTTTAAATCAATACCAAGGAAATAAAAGAGTTATACAGACTTGTTGCTTTTAATTCACTAAAATTCTTGTCTAATAAACTATACAAAATTATGTGCTAGAAATCTTTCTATTATTAAATATCTACAAGATAAAATATCTTCCAGAAATACCAAGAGCTTGGAAAGACAATATATTGTAAGTAGAGTTAAGTGCCAGGTTTAAACTGTACAGTGTTGAAGGACGTAGCTCTAGAAAGAAAAGCTCAACTTCATACTTAAATATACACGCCATAGCACAGTGGTCCCAAAACAATTTTTTTTGAAATTACTCTCTAACTCGTGCACCGTTGGAGATAACGCAGCTGAGGTAATTGCAAGTTCACTTGGAGGAGCACAGGCCCCTAGGGGAAGATGGGGGTAGAAGGTAGACTTTCAAAGTTGGTCTCCTCGGATATGTATTTTTTTTTTAAATTCGCCAAAATTTCCTTTATGACTTGAATGTAAAAAAAAAAAATACATATAGGTAGTCCTTGTAAATTTCTACAAAAACATACTTACATGTGTAGGTTATCTCTTTTATTTTAAAAGATATTCAGGTCAAAGCAAATTTTAGCCTCATTTTGGCTTCGTTTTCTTTAAGTTTTCTAAACTTCTGGGCCTTAATTTGGGCCCCAAAATTTTTTTTGAAAATGTCCCGGACTACAAAATTTTTGTAATGTTTTCAAAAGAATCTCCGGAATTTGGTTTCCCAAAAAGCCCCACTCAGACACTGTCAATTTTGAAAAAAATCGATGCTCGTGTTATTAAAATATCTAAAAAACAAATAAGAAGTGGTACGATATAGTTTATCTTACTAAAGATAATAGCATATATTTCTTATTTTTTTTATTGCTATAAAATTTTTTGACATTTTTTTAATAATTTAACAATTAGACCCACAGGGGTTCTAAACATTTATGTCAAAGTTCAATATTTTTCTGTTTAAATAAATTTTAAAAGTTTGTATATCAAATATACATTTTCGAAATTCCATTTCTTCTACCAAATAAATGTTATGGAATATAATCATTATTTTTACTTTAATAAGTCTGATCCATGTAAAATAACATATAACATTTACTTTGGTTTAAAGATATCTTAATGAAATTTAGCACGAGTAATTATTTTTGCATAAGTATGAATGCTGTTGGAATTGGTTATTTATTACTTCACCTGGCCCCACAGAAATGTCCTCCCGAAATAGGGTTTTAAGCTTATAAATGTCTTAAATATGAACAAATTTTAATGACATTTGGCACAAATAAATCTTATATAAACGTTAATATGCCATCAAATTCGCAAAGATCCACTAGCTCCCATATAAGGCCCACTTTCGGAAATCACTTTAGCGTCCACGAATTTCATATATGTAAATATTAATATAAAAAATGCTTTACAGAAATAAGATATATATAAGTAAGTAAGTAGAAAACACACTATCAATTTTTAAGAACATCAGTCCATTATTTACCATAGCTCTCATATAGGGCCCACTTAATAAAATCTCTCATACGTGGGTAAACATCACAAAATTGTTAGGATCAAGATAATATTTTACACAAATAAGTTTTATATAAGCAGAAAAAATGGCAGCAGCATCAGGAAAAGTAAGAGTTTTCGTTATTACGTACCATTTGGCAATTTTAGTCGCCAATTGCCCCTTTCTCAACAACAAATTTGTTGAGAAAGCCGTTAACATTTTAAAGTTTTTTTTTATAATTTAAACCATGATGAGCCGTAAACGAAGAAATGCTACATCAGGGAAAAGAAAATTAGTAATTTTCCATCACGAAAAGGGGAAGAAATTGCTGAAATGTTAAATATGATAATTAATACTGTTGGTGATATTGTAAGAAGATATGAAATTGAGAAACTTATTGATTTTATAAACCCAAAAATACAAAAAGAAATGGAAGAGCGCCCAATTGTTAGGAAAATCAAGATAAATCCACTCCTAAGTGCTAATAAACTGTTACTGAAGTCAAAGTGGAATTAGGTAAGTCCGCATCGGAATCTACAATACGTCGGACTATAAAAAACAAGGATTCAACGGGCCAGTTGCGCGCAAAAAGCTCTTTGTGAATTAGAAGAATAGAAAACATAGTCTAAAATTTGCCAACAAACACATGAAAAAAGATGTAAGCTGGTTGGAAAATTTTATTTTCCTCGATGAAAGCAAATTAAATCTTTTTGGAAGCAACAGAAAAACAATGGTGTGACGCAAACCAAATGAAGAATTAAAAGGGAAGAATATTACTGCAACCGTAAAACATGGAGGTGGACACTAATGGTTTGGGGCTGCATCTCAACAAATTGGAGCAATATTTGAATATTTTGAAGAACAATTTGAAGTAATCTACTGAAAAAATGGGGATTTCATCAACATTTGAATTATATCAGGACAACGACTCGAAACACAAAAACCATGTTGTTCAAGAATGGCTGCACTATAATTGTCTAAAAGTAATCGACACGCCTGCTTAATCTCCCAACATGAATGTCATTGAAATTTTATGGGACCATTATATTTATAAATTCGAAAAAAGAAACAAATTGCTTCAAAAAACTAATTGAAAAAATACTCAAAGAAGAGTGGGAACAAAATGGACAAGATTACTTAAAAATATTCTTTCGGAGGTTATAAAAAATAAAGGCTTTCCTACCAAATACTTGCTATTAAAGAAAATGTTAAAATTAAATGTGATTTAAAATCGAATATTAATAAAGTTTGATTGTTTTTAAGTTTTTATATTTTTGTTTCTTTTATGCATTTTAATTCATAATACTAATCCTGACAAAAAGTTTATTTTGATCTCAATAAATATTTATCTAGATCCCAAAGATAAAAATCTATATTTTTGATTATTCTCTTTTAAAATTTTTGCTTAAATTAATTTGAAACAAAAAACCCAATATTAATGACAGTCACTGTATGCTATATGTTGTTCAAGAATAACATTTTAAATTACTTTGCTAGAAAAGAAATTCAAAGATTAAATTTTGTTTGATAGTATCTAATGACAGTGCTGCTACTTTAACTGCATAGAATACAACTAGATGTAATGTAAGAGGCACTTCGAATTAAATTAAAAAAATACTAATTTTTTTCAAAACATAAAAACCGCGCGAAACTGTCAAATGGTTTTTATATTCCTATACAATATTTTTTGCTGCATTTATTTACTCTTTTTCTTAATTTTTTGTTCATAGCATTTCGACATTATGTACAATGATTTTACACTAATAAAATACAAGCTGTTGTTGCGTTTGTTATGTGCGGTCACTTTATAATTACGTTGTGATCTATATACCACAAACAATCAATTTTCAACAAAAATACACATATTTCACCAAAATGTGTTTATTTTTTAAAAAAATATAAAAAAGATTCTCATAAATATACAAAATTACAAAACATATTTACAAAAAATATATGATGGTAAATACTTATTATTAAAAAAAAGCAAAAAAAAAACAAAACAAAAACGATTAAAGATATAATTTTAAAACCTATAGGACAACAAGCCAATGAGAAATTTTAGCTTACATATTACATAACAATATTCTGTTAAAGAGAATCCATATTATGCAAACTCGTACTTTGATATTAATATTGACTTCCGACATCTATGACTTGAACCTCCAAAATAATACCGAATGATTAACAATTTTAAAAAATGTTAAAAACTTGTACTTACCGAATATGTTTGTACTCAACGGAAATCCTCAATATCTGAATTTGTATACTTCGGCTTATTTAAGGCCCAATTAATCTTCCTATTACCCACTGAATCGTATCTAGAAAGAGATGACCATAATTTTATTTAAAAAAAAAATTAAATTTAAATTACAGTCAAGAACGATCACATTATGCCCTACACCACTACATTTTCGAGATTTTTGGCAGAAGCCTTATATGGGAACTATAACCAATTTGTCCTTATAAAAGTATTCTTATGTGGAAATTTTAAAGCACTAATTTCTGTAATAATAAATAAATAAATAAATGGAAATTAGTTGAAATAATTAAGCGACCACAAACAATTTCAATAGGCTTTGTCCTTGTACAAAAATAATCAAATGTGAAAAATTTCACTAAATTATATTCAAAAGTGAAATTTTCTTTACGCAGAGTTATCACTTGGGCAGAGAAGCAGAATGGCTGCTTCTTAAAGGCGATTGCTGGAAGTTTTTTGTGCATCACAAACATAGTCACAAACGCAATAATGGTGTAGAGTATAAAATCTACAATGTAGCCTATATGTTCTATTTGTAGGTTTTATAAAGATTTTTTATCTATTTAAAAAAAAAATTATACAATTTGTATTTTTTCTATTTGATTAACAACATAAAAAATTTGCAGAAAAAAATATTTAAATTAAATTATATTTTTTATACCTCAAACTAAAAACCAAAAACACATTTTTTTTTAATTTATTTTTATAATTTTTTCTGTGCAATTATCGTTTATTTTACAGAGAAAAAATATGGTATATTAAACGATTTAGCAAAGATAAAAACCATTCCAATTACTGTTTTAATTGTGTCAATAATTCAACTGATCAAAATTCAAATATTATAGTATTTAAATTTTACTAAAAATAAAACAATTTTGTCTGCTTTCAATATTTTACTTATTGTGTCAATTAATAAATTAATTAAATACGAATAAGTAATAATTTGAATAATTTGAACACATAATTTTTTCATAAGTTGAATTTCAATTAATATTAATAATTGAATATGTACTATTTATGACTGAAATTGGATTTTAAATCATTCTATTTAAAATTTGAATTTAATTTGATAGAGTATTTTGATTTTGAATAATTTATTTAATTATAAACATAATTGAAATCATTTTAAAATTCTGATTAATAATTAAATTGACATTTTTCAAAAATATTTTTTTTATGTGTACAAAAATCACTAAATTAAATTTATTTCTTTTTCTCAAACCTTTGATATTTTTTTAAGTTTTAATTTAAGTTTGCATATTAAAAAAAGATATAAAATACTATCAGTCTGTTTATAATATTTCACAGTTGGAACTATTAAAAGAAATATAGAAATATTTGGCAACATTAAACAATTCTTTTTCAGAAGAATTAGTGACACATTTAAAATATCGTGTTCATAAAAAACATTTAGAACTTTTGAAAGAAACTATAAAAATGACTCATATGAAGCTACGGAGATGGAGGAATCCTTTACAGCACCTAATGATGGCTTTCTGTCGGAACTGAATGCAACAATTGAAAGACGAATATATATATATATATATATATATATATATATATATATATATATATATGTATCAAAATTAAATTTTATAAAAAGTAAAGAGGAAAATCGATTTATGTAAAGTCATTTAAATGCTATTTTTTTCAAAAATGTTTTAAGTAATTTCCTTAAATGTACATATGTATACATTTTTTATAGTAACACAAGCCAATCTCTATTATATATTATTAAGAGAATTGTTAAGATAATTTAATTTTATTTTTTGTTTTGTGTTTGACACATACTAAGTACACGCAGAGAAAAAATATAGTTGTAGTGATCATAATCTAAAAACAACATATTGTGATTGAAACATATGATTACAGTAAAAAATGAAAATAGTTATAAGTAATAATTATTATGATTCCACTTTTTCATATTATATCCGATTTAATGGTTTGTTTTTTAATGTAATGATTATAGTTTTACATATAATTGAACAATCTCATTATATCATTATACCACATTTTCATATTATGATCCATTTTATCATATTGTTATCTAATCTTATTATATTATTATTGTACCATCAAATACAAGATTCTTATATTGTATAAACAAACCTTGTCTATTTATATTTATTCATATATAAACTAAATGAAAATGACATTGAATTTAGAAAACAAATATTAGTATATATATATATATATATATATATATATATATATATATATATATATATATATATGTTCTCCATTAAGTTTGTGAAATAATTATTATATTTATTTTTAATATTTTATTTTTATAGGAATAATAATATTAATATGGTTTAAGAACATGGGAAAAGACTATAAATATTCAGTTTTTGTAGAAGTAGTGATATTTTTCATATTAACAAAATTTTGTTTCTGGTAAAAATATTTTAAAACATATAATCTTTGCAGTCGATTATTTCAAAATTCTTATTGAGTGTAAACATTAAATGTCAAAATTGAATCAAAATAATTGTTATCATGAACACAGAGTTATTAAAATTCACTAAAATTAACAATGAGAACATAATATTGTTGTAGTGATTATGCTGTAACCATGTTTCTTCTCTGCGTGTATATTTGCAAATATTTATTAACTTTTATGTTGTTTTGTTTTCATTTGATAATCAAATTTTTTTAAAACCTGCCACAATTTTACATAACTCTTTTATATTGTAAATTATTTCAACTGTTCGAATAATCTTTAATGCGCAATGGAATAATTCGAATGAACCAAAATTCCTTATTCGAGTTATTAGTTTTATTCGAACAATAAAAAATATAATAATTGGAATATCCTAATAATTACGTAATAAATATCATATATTACACTTTGTTTGGTTAACTTTATTCCTATTTAAACTTCTTTTACCTTCTTGTAGTTACAAGTATTTACCTTTACATCTTGAGCAGCTTAACGGAAAGTAAATAGGAATTGTATGAAAAAGCAAACTGACATGTAAACTTTTAAATAAAATATTAGAAGTCACTCAACTGAGAAAAATATAATAAAATATTGTTTAATAAAAAATTTTGTACTATTATCTTGCGTATAAAATTTTATAAAAATAAAAACAAATATTACTACAAAATTTTCTATACACTCATACATACCCAAACGTAAATATGAAACATAAGTATGAAATCTGAAATATTATAATTGTAGATTGTTACGTATAAATAGGCATGTATTTGAAATTAATTTATTTAAACAATGAAATGTTCAGTTAAATTACTTAATAAACAAATATTTACATATTTAATTGAGATTGTAGAAATGTCGAAAAACAAATATCTTTTATAACATTTATAATTAATTTTATTAGTTAATTGTATGTTTGTGAACGATATTACTAATTACATTCAGATTAATCTTATAAATAAATATGAAAATGGTTTTGTTAAAAAAAATATATCATGAATAGTTCATATTTGGTACATCTACTTAAAAAAATGTATATATTTAAACTTTGATAAAATTTAAACGAATAGTGATATTTTATTGATATTTCAGTATAATTTGTACAAAACTTGTTTTAAAATCAGAGAATTAAAAACATTCTCACTATTATACATGAAAATATCCAAAATCCCAATTCGTGTAAAACGTGTTTAAAAAATTTAATTTTTCACCTGTCATTATAAGAAAATACTTTTTGGGTGTTACCTTACTTATAACTAAAATAATTTTATGTTGATCCCAGCTTTGATCCAAAAATTGACAAAGATTGTATTAGGCTTGTTGGAAGGCCTTTGCTCAAAGCTCCTTTTGATTTATTTTATACGCATTTACGTTAAGATTTCTTTTAAAAACATAGCACAGAACAAAAAACAAATTTTATAATTGAATAAATATTGCCACCTTTTTGGAGAAAACAAAAAATAAAATAAAAATAGGCATTGAGACCTCTTTTAAGCCTTTCCTGTGTATTACTCTTCCAAGTTATTTTGCTATCAAGAAACACTCCAAGATATTTTGCTTCGTTTGCCAAATTAAGTTCAATTCCTCCTAGTACCGGTAGCCTAAACTGCTCAATCTTGTACCTTCTGGTGAAAAGAACTAGCTCCGTTTTCTCCGAGTTAACCCCTAAACGTTTACTAGTAGCCCATGAGGACAGTTCGTTAAGTTCAAACTGCATGACGTCGCTGATCGTGGAAAGAAACTTCCCTGATCAGTATAACAACGTCATCAGCATAGGCAAAGATTTTTTGCCCTCTTGCGTCAAATTGTCTTAGAATGACATTGACGGCTAAGAGTCATATTAAGGTCGAGAGAACTCCTCCTTGCGGAGTCCCTCTAGTAACTAGCTTCCTTATGCATATATCTCCCAAGTTCGAGTTAATTATTCTGCTATTCAGCATCAAGATAATCCATTCCATTAGGAAGTTTTGAACGCATAGTGATTCTAGTGATTCTCTAATAGCCTCAATCTTAATATTATTGAGAGCTCCTTCTATATCTAGGAACGCTTCTAAGGTATACTCCTTATACTGTAGGCCACGTTAAATATAACTCACCACATCATGCAGCGCACTCTCAGCAGATTTACCCTTTAGATAAGCATGCTGAGCGCCACAGATGATATAGTTGTCAATTGTCCTCAGATAAATATCGATCAGTCTCTCTAATGTCTTCCATAGAAAAGTCGATAGGCTGATCGGTCTGAAATCTTTAGGTTTCGAGAGGCTCGCCTTGTCTGCCTTAGGTGTGAACATTACCTTAACCTCTCTCCACCTCCTTGGAATATATCTCTTAATAAGACATACACTAAAACGCTCTGTAAGAAGTGTTAGTGTCGTGTCGTTGATGTTCTGTAGCATGGCTGGAAAAATGCCGTCTGCACCAGGTGACTTGTAAGGTTCAAGGGTGTTCACCGCCCATACTTTCATCGAGACTTTGTCACTGACTACTTCACTAATTTGCCTATCAGATATACATTCTGAGAATCTAAAGATTCGCCCTGCCTGTGTATCTGCTTCTAAGATCCTAAAGCCTGGGAAATGAGTTTCCATAAGTAAACTCAGAGACTCAGAGCAAGACTCTGTCCATGAGTTATCCGCGCGTTGATTATATTCAGGAGCACTTGGATTCTTGGTTAAAATTCGCCTGAATCTGGCTAACTCATTCACAGAGTCGATGAACTCACAGTAGTTCCTCCATGAGTCCCTCTTTGCTCTCTTTATGTCTACCTTATACCTATTAAAACTTTCTCTATAGCTGTTCTAATCCTCACACTTACGTGTCAGTTTTGCCCTATTGAACAGCTGCCAGACGGTTGACCTTTGGTTCTTAAGTTACTTGGTCCACCATTTAGGCTATTCTCTCTTTCCCGGAAATATTACCGGACAAGTTAGTTCATAACTATTTCTAATTTTCCCTGTGAAATCCTCCACCAAAATCTCAACTACCTCTGATGACAAATACCATCCTGGAGCGGCGTTTAGTTCTCTATTTATAATGGCCCTAAAGGAGTTACAATCGGTTCTCCTAGAGTTAATACATGGTTCCCCTTTTGACCCCGTGAAATTTAAACTGAAGAATATCATATTATGATCCGAAAATGAACATTCACTATCTACCCTATAGTTCATAACGTAATCGCTCCTAAAGTTTGTCAGTGTTATATTTATAACTGCGACCCCATCCTTAGTTATAAATGTGGGTATATTGCCCTTGTTACAGATAAAAAGGTTGTTAGTAGTTATAAAATTACATACTGACTCACCTCTCTCATTAATATCAGCGCTGCCCCACTGGCAGTGGTGTGCGTTTGCATCGCAACAGAGTACCAGATGTATGCTTCTTCTCTTTGCGTACTCCGTTAATTTGTTCACCATATGGTCCGGTGGGTTGGCCGCATCGTTGGGCATATATACGGAGGAGAGTGCGAGTTTTCTCTCGTCTCTATCCTCTCTTTGTATGACCGTTAGGTCTCCATTGCTGAAAGAATGAAAATTTATAAATTTCAACTCATTCCTAGCCAGTATACACGTTCTTACCTTATCCTCCTTGGATGTTACAAAAAATGTATACCCTTTGACACTTAATCCACACAGATTGGTGTTGTTGATCCAGGGCTTTTGGATTAAGGCCACATCAACTTTGGAGACAGTACGGTTCATTGCTAATTCGATTGAGGCTGCTTCGCAGTGATGCAAATTAATTTGCACCACTTGCAGCCTCGTTGGTATTGTCAGTTTTCGGATACCGGAACCTGATAGTGCCCAGACCGAAATTAGTAAATCCCCCCATCGACTCCAATTTCCTGAGAGACTCCTGGTCTATAACAAAGCTGAAATCCCTTCCGACGTTCTCTTTACAAGTCAGACAAGTTAACAACTTCCAATGACTTGTGTCCAGACCCTCGTTCTGGTTGACCAATAATGTCAGTATAGTTTCCACCGGTTTTATGGATGGTGGAATCCGCACTGTAACTACCGTTCTCAGGGGCAACTCAAACGCGAGTATCACATCCAGTTTCGGCTCTAGACAAAGGTTGCTGCACTCGGCAATTGTGGCCTTGAGAAATTCAAACGATTTCTCTTTGCTACAATTGACAGTTTTAACTCCCTTTGACTAGTACGCGCCTTTGAAGGACACTTCATCCGGTTTTCCCTTCATTATGGCGATCTCATAAATGAGCCTATCTTCAATCGACGTCCACAGATCCATGCTAATCCTCCCATCTGGGTCAGCACGGTCTATGACAGCCGCCTGAAGATATGCCGTCTTTGTAGACTCCTTCGCCTTTTTCGAGGTAGAAGGCTTATCGTCTCTAGATCTACTTTCTTAATGACTTCCTTTTGGGGGCCCTTAAGATATCCAGCCGGTGTGTGACTCGCCTTCTTAGCAGTCGAAACTAGTTGGTCATTGCCAGATCTAGCTCTCTTAACGACCACCTTAAGAGGCTTATGACCAGCCACTTTCGATGTAGAAGGGCACTTGTCGAGGGTTGGTCGTCTCCAGGCCTGGCTCCTTTAGTGAATGATTCACCAGAGTTGCCGGATGTTTTACGACGAGCCCCATGTTTGGCGATAATAGGCAGCTTCTCAGTTTCAACCGATCGTTCCGAAGGTGTGATCGTCTTATTTGATCGGCTGCTATCATTACCATTATTCTTAGATTCCAATGCGACCCCTGACACGGTTCCTGTACTCTCACGAGCCCTTTCCGGAACGGTGTAAAACATAGCATTTAGTCTCTCAGGATAAGACATTCTCAAGATAGCGATGGTAGAGCCGTAGATTTTTTCAAATCTAATCACACTCTTCCTATGACTGACTCCATTCTTTGCTCTCTCCTTCTTTGTAGCCGGCTGTCGACGACGGCAGTTACACTTACCGCGTCTTGCCGGACTAATTTTGAACCCACTTGTTTACTATCCCGTGCGGATGATGATTCGGATACTGGAAGTTTTTGTCCCTGAGCGTGAACTGGAATCATGGTGATTTCGTGTTCCTCATCAGAACCAAGGGAGAGATCCTCCACTTTCTCCGTGGCGCCCGCCACACGACAGAGTCTTTAAGTGAGCCCAAGAGGTCGTC
Organism: Protocalliphora azurea; assembly: GCA_932274085.1. NCBI lineage: Eukaryota > Metazoa > Arthropoda > Insecta > Diptera > Calliphoridae > Protocalliphora > Protocalliphora azurea. The sequence goes on along the minus strand of OW026523.1, from coordinate 68,071,505 downwards.
CGTTCGGCCAGTTCACTCAATAACTGTCCCTCCTGAGTAATTATGTCTCTGTGAACTCCTAAAAGATCAGACTCAGTATCCGAAACTCCTACTGAATCTACTTTATCCTTCTCCAAATCTCCACACTGGGCTTTTAAAGAAATTACAACCAACCCGTACCATGGGCGTTGGAGGAGGAACTATTAGCCATTAGTTTATTTAAGCACTAACTAATCATGCAGATCCTCGGCTCTGCTACCTCTCACCTTGATCTTAAAAGCGCACTTGATTTATTTGGTCCACGAGAACTTCTATGGATTTCTAGGTTTATATGTAATGCGTATATGTAATCAGACTATAGTCAGTGCATGGGGATCTGTAACCAGTGGTAAGAGATCTCCAATCTACTGACCACAATCGGATCAGAAACATTACATCCGAACCCCCCTATACACTACCTGGGGACGCGTCCGATAGGAGTAAACAAGTAAATACCCCACACGGAGTCTACAGAGCTTGAGTCTAAACAGGATATTATACTCCTAAGTAGCACGAGTTAGCATCAATAAAAGTCAGCTGCTACTGACACATAGTACCTGCTAGTACGAAAATATTTCTAGTAACCACTTGAAATGATTATTTTTTTAATATATATATATATATATATATATATATATATATATATATATATATATAATTAAATATGTACTATTAATGAGGATATAATTCGAACATGATCGGCCAAAAAATATATTTGAAATATTTAATACATGGAATAATAATTTTGGATTAAATTCTTGAAAATTTTTAGCAATTTTTAATACAGAGTTCATACATTAAAATTTTAGTACATATAGTTAACTTTTTCTCAAACTTTAGTCGTCCCTACGAAGATGGATAACTCATTTATCTATTTGACATAATTTTTTTAAGAACAATTATTTAATTTATTAATTTATCTCTATAATTTTAAGTAAATATGAACGTAGCTTATCTACTAATAGTGCGGAATGAACAACCATACAGGGATTGACCACATTAGAAAAATAACAGTGGACAACACAAAACTGTCAATTTACCACAAAATATATTTCTCAACAATGCAAATTATTTCAATTGGATGCGTTATATGTAAGGAATATCGCCTATATCTCTTCTTCTACTTAATCGATTTTTACGAAATATATATCATTGGAAAGCTTATCTTATATCTTACGCCTAAGTTAGTTAAATTATTTTGATATTTATCGAGTTTAGATTTATCATAAATCTACTTTGTCCTCATTTATTACGCCGTCCCCTTTTGTTGTCTGTAAAAAATTGGTTTGTTGACAAAGCATTATATTTTTTATCCGCATACCAAATTTAAATTTTTGACCGGAATTTAATTTGCAAGAGCAAATTATACTGATGTTGCAAGTTAAATGACCCCCGTTTTTTTAAACGAAATAAACCAACGTTTTTGAAAGGCGAAAACATAACAATATATTTTTTTTAACCCCAAAAAATTTTCGCATTCAAAAACTTATTTAAATATTTTTTGTAGTTTGACCTAAAAACATTAAAATTAATTTTTTTAATTTATTTACAAAAAAAAAAAAAAAAATAATAATAATAATAATATACATACACAAACAAAACTATATATGAGTATCACTATTCGACAAATAATCGGTCATCAAATGTTGTCTCCGTGATTCCAACGCGAAATGAAAGTACACTATCAGGTTTATAAAATCTGTAAAGGGTTTTGCAAAGTTAGAACGAATTTTAATTTTATATATTCCTAAATTTTGAATATTTTGAAGCATTTTTATGCGTTATATGTGTAAATAAAAAACATTTAAATCAGAAAATTTTAATGTATTTTTACGCCCATTTTTCATAAGAAGACTGTTTGCATTATGTAAGTAGCCACATTATTCAAACATTTTAACTGATATTATTTTAACTGATATACGCATTTGTACTCGTATTCGAAATATAAGATAAAATCTTAATCACTTTAATTACTTGGAGAAAAATATAAACTAAAAAGCAAGTTGATTACCACACAGTTTTTAGTTCAATTCCAGTAAAAAACTATTTTGCTATTTTTCTGATGCTACTAAGAAAATTCCTATTAAATTTGAAACAGAGTAATAAAATAGAAAATATTATAAAATTTAGTCTAAATGTGCCTCTTTTTTAACCAGTTTTTTATACTGGGACATTTTTTTACCACTGTGATCACAATTTTAATGAATTTTTAAATTTGATTACAAAAAATATATATTTTTATATATATGTGCCAAGTTTAATTTAATCGTTTCAGTAGTTTAAAAATATGACCAATTTAAATAAATTAAACAATATTCTGACAAAAATCGGCGCAAAAAAGAGTGTAACATTCAATAAAAGTCTATTATAATAATGGTAGTAATCTATGGAAACCAACAGCATAAAAAAAGATTTAGATTAATTAATTTAAATTATTTTTATTTTCAATAATATTAGATAAGGACATCCGAAACGTTCGCACATCAGGAGTCCCTAAAACCGAAATTTAAACTAACTTTGAAAACCCCTTGGAAGGTTTTACTAGACACTGGTACGCTTTGAGGTAATTTTTGCTTGTTGCATTGTGTAACCAATAAAATTATCAACTTTTAATAAATTATCTTTTTCAAAAATTTTGTGGGAGAAATTCTACACAAATGCAAATGCATTTTATAACTAAAATTTTATTTTTGAATTATTTAACTTAAAGCTGGTATCTATTTATATAGATTTACATATAAGTTTTTGCTTAAAAGTTCAAAATAATAAAAATGATTGAAAAAAAGTTTTTTGTATCCAAAAGTGTTGGAATCATTTATTAAAAATTATTGGAAATAGTAAGCATTTCTGCAACAAAACATTATGCTCAACCCCCCCTTCCCCTTATAAAGGACCCGAAATGCACTTATATATATTTCAGATAGCCTTGATATTTGCCACTTTAAGAAAGGGTATATATATATATATATATATATATATATATATATATATATAAGCAAAAATTTATTTTAGTAATTGTTTTGATTTGATGATCAAATTCGTTTTATTTGCAATACAATATATGACTTACATAAATGGAATGATTCCATGGCATGAATTGAATTAAGCATCTTAATAAAATATTAGCTCTAAAAACCAGCAGGTAGAAAATTTAACTTATTGTTAGCAGTATAGACAACATGCAGAATTTTTCTCGTAGAAATTTTACAATTAATTAATTAATTAATAAAGTTAAGAGGAAAAGTTAGTAGCAAGTCCCACAAATCATAAATTATTCATATAATTTTAAAATAGAAATCTGTAGAAAATATTTTCAGTTATTCGGAAGAATGTCTGACAGAAATATTTAATAGATAACAGACTTAAACTTAAAGTTCTTCCAAATTCTTTTCTGCGGTCTACTTTTAATTGTACCTAAAATTATGAAATTTCAATACGTAATTTTTATTTCTAACACCTTGATTATCGTAGAAATTTGAAAATTGATCTTTCAGAATTTTAGGTACATTCTAAGTGACACAATTTCGTTATTTTCATTAAATGTTGAACCGCCCTATTGAAGCAACAAAAGAGTTTAATATTGTTTGAACTCCTTCGAATCACCTGAAGGATTTTAGAAAAAGCTGGTAATCGCTTTTACAATTATTATGTTCTTATTTTTTTTAACTATATATATATATATATATATATATATATATATATATATAATGTTTTATTGCAACCTATCACACAAGGTATTTGAAAATTTTTAAAATTCCAATAATTTAATTTATTAAAGCAGTATTTGTATTTAAATAAATAAATAATTTCGATTTGAATAAATATTCAAAGAATTTTTTTTTAGATTCAATAAAATACATTATTAAAATCATATTTATTTATATCTTTTACAATTACATATAAAACTTTGTGTCTAAATTTATATGTTTGGACTTTAATCCAATTGGTTCTTAATAGTAAAGATTAAGAACTAATGTAAGGTAAATTGGTTTAAAATAAGTTTTCGATAATGATATTATTTTTAATACTTTAGTACTTTCTTTTATTTAGGATCCCATCAAGAGATTGGTTTTAGTTGATTATTTCTGAAGCATTTTTCATAAAGACTTCGATGACATCTTTCGCCTAAAAAACAAATTAACCTAAAAAATACAAAAACCCAAATGGTCTAGAAAATAACAGAGCAATTAGGAATCTTGTTTGTCTAGTTTGAAGTTACCAGTGGGGTTTTTACTGAAACAGGCTTCTTCAATATTAATGGTATTTTTTCAACTGAAGCTTCATAGAAACTTAACAATTTCCATCAAAATGGAGTGTGTCACTGATGAAAATTAAATAGCACATACATATATGTATCACCTTAAACACTAAATTGTTAAATACGTGCAAAAAAGGAATCTCCATTGGATACTATTTAAACCCAATTAAACACGTTATGAAAACTACGTATTTTATTTAATAAATTTTAATTTAAATACAAGTAATGAATTAATAAAAAAAAAATAACAATATTGCTTAAGCAATTGTTCAAATTTCCTTTTCTCGGTAAATTCACAATCCTGTTTTAAATCCGTTAATACAAAAACTCATATGCTATTTAGGTTTAAGTTTTTAGCTAAGTGATAATTATAGTTTTTAATCCGGGATCACGGGAAGTCGAAAAAATTTTCCTGCTGTCCCGGGAAATCAAAAATTCCGAGAAATTGTGATCCCTAACTATATATTGGATTAAAATTAGTTATGAGCGATTAATCTACTAATCAAGTATACTGTATAATAAAATTTCAGATTAATTAATTATTCGATTAATTCAACAATTTGATTAAATATATTTATGATTAATCGATTTATTATGATTTTAATTATTCAAAATTATGATTAAACAATTAATCCAAATTGCGAGTAAGTAAAATCTTGAATAACTGAATAATTTGAAATCTATGTGATTTTATTTTTATTTTTCAATTTCATAATGTACTATCTTTAGAAAATATAAAATGCAAGGACCTGCAGCACCAAACAGTACAAATTTTTATACTGTAGACCATTGATAGCCACAAAGAGAGGACATACAAATGCATTGTTTGGTCTGTTTAGAACTTTATTTAGATCTTTTCAATTATTTTTTTTTTATTTTATAATAATCCTTGTTATTAGATTTGTCCTTTTATTTTGAATTTTTGCATTTTTTTTGTTGACATTCGTTTTTTGTATGTGAATAAAGCGAATTCTCTCGACCCCAGGGGGCTAGGAGTAACTACCAATGCTGTAGACACATAGTTTCTAGCATTTTTTTTTTTTCACTTGCTTAACTGTAAAAGAAATTGAATAATTTTTATTAAATTATTAAAATTTGATTAACTAAAATTTAAAATAATAAATTAAAAAGAATTTAGATTAATTCTACTCTTTGATTAATCGATTTACTGACTAATCTTTATAGTGATTAATCAAACCTTTAATAACCAATTAATAGCACATCCCTAATTAAAATATCACGGCATTATAAAATTTTATTATATAGTGATTTTTAGCAATTTAATCTTAATTGCCATAATAAAATAAAATTGAAATTAAAATAAAATGAACATAAAATAAAACAGTTAACTTAAGTATATCTCAGTAAAATAACTATCATCAAATTAGTATTAATAAATATAATTGGACAAGTTTCTGTGAAATTTCTATTCTCATTTTTATATGTATATAAATAAAAATCTTAGTTTTTCTATTTATAAATGTTTTTGATATTTCTTTAAGTAAAACTTTCTTCTCTATAATTCTCAGTATTAACTCAAATATTGCATTTTTTTTCTATAATCATCTTTAACTCTTTGAATAGTTTTTCTGGGTTAAATTTAAAGTCACATTTAAATAAAACACTTTATCTGTTGCTACTAGGATTGAAAAGAAAAACATAAAGTCAAAACTAACAATTTTCTACTTGTATTATTATTATTATTTTTTATAAAATTTAACTTGAAGTATGTTTGTTCCATGATAGCTTTTTACTAGAACATAACTTAAAATATAATTTTATTTTTTTGAGATATATTTATATATTGCTTTATAAAAAGATTTTAATTTAACTGAAAAAACAAAAAAGTGCCATGAAGTAGATAAAGAACTTTTTATCATTCTACCAACTACAATGGGTTCTAAAGAAAATTGTGTTGAAGAAAATAAAATAAGATACAAAGAAATACTTCAAACTTTTTATAAGTATTGTCTGTGAAACGTATTTATATTTTTATTCCCTTACCTGGTTATAATGCAATTTTGTATTGATTTTATTCTTTTACATGGAATTATTTTATGGTGTTTTATTCAAAAGAAGAGAAATAGGGGATTACTCAACACTTTTTTATTAAACTTAAAAGAAAATAATAAAAAATATAATATGCTTCATTGTATTATGGTTTCATTATATCGAAATCTTCACATTGTTTGCATATATATTGGTGTGCATTTCACAAAGATATGTACAGTTGCGAAAATAAAAAACGCAACGTATTGATTAGGAAAAGTAAGTTATCCAATTAGCCAATTCTGTAGTAGTTTTATTCTTTGCGGTTTTACACAGAAAAAAATACTCCTTAATATTTTTCAAGCAACGTTTTAATTAATTCCTAGAACACGTTTAATTAAATAACATATTAATGATATAAACATTCTAAATTCATGTTATTATTATTCAAAACTATTGGCAGCTTTTATAAATTTCAAAAAGTAAATTTTTTTTTTTATATTCAACAATAAAATAGGATTTTGTGTTAAGGATTTTTGATTGCTTTGTTGAGCTCAATTGAGTGTTTGTTAAGAAAAATAGCAGGTAAACAGGCTGCAAAGGTGTATTCGATTTAGTGATATAAAATAGGAAAATTTTGCGAATTACTCAGTAAGATAAACTTTTTTGTTATTTTTTTTTTTATTACTGATACACATTGATGTGTTCTTATAATTACTTTGAACAGTTTGTCGCAAAAACAATTACATGTGTCTTTGTTAATGTATCGTTATTTTGGTTACCGCATCGAGAAAAATAAAAATTGATTGATTTTGCTCCAATCATTATTAAATGAAGTTAATTATTTTTTATATAATTCCAATTAATTATTATAATCAAATCTATTACATTTATTATTAAAATTTTTTATTTATAATAACTGAGATATTAATTGACTGAATTAAAAAGTTTAATTTTATAAAAATTTAACTTTATATAAAAATATTTCTTCTAACAGAAATGTATAAATAGTACAATTACTTATTACAAAAATTACATATATTATTTGACAATAGTTATTGTAAATAAAGTGCAGATAGTGTATGTAAGGTACTATGTTCTAAGTGGATTTAACATTGTTGAAATTAAAGTTAATATAATAAGTTGTAGTATTGATTTAATACACGTTAGAGAAAAAATATAGGAGAACCCCTAAAGCAATGCGTTTTGATTACCTGAGCATGGGAAAATATAAATTTCTGTTTCCAAACAGAAACTGAAATTTTTTTTCTAGTATTAACAATTTATGGAATTATTAACAATTTATGGAAAAAATATTTCTTACTTAAATTCAAAACGAAGAACAATTTGAGACCTCTTTTGAAAAAAAATTAGCTTTACTTTTGGTTTGAGGATGCATTACAAATATTCTACACCGAAATCGTCTGGGGTCACTCTAATCCACATGGTTCAGGAATGATTTGGATAGTGACATGTAGATATGACGTTGAGTAATCTTATGTATATGTATATAGATATAAGACACTGTTATAATAAAAATTAAAATAATATTTTGATTCAGCTCCAAAATTTCATTTATCCCATCATCCTCACTAAAAATTTAAATTTTATTTGAATAAAGAACGATCATTATTGAAAAACAAAAACTTTTTTTGCTTACTTAATTTACCAATAGAATGCTTGTAAAAGTCCAAATACATGATCCGGAATCAAATTCCTCAGAACCTACCCAATAACAAAGATGTGATAAAAATTTTCAGCTGGATTTGGGTGAATATAAAACATTAATCTTTTTGAAATTATCTAAATGAAAAAAGAAATATCAATTATTGTATTTAGAGAAGATCCACTTAATGTAATATGATATAATTCTGGACTCTTTTATAAAACATGGGTAAATGTTGGATTCCTTTGAAACATATTTTTTTGTTTAAAAAGAAAAGTATATCTTTTTGCTGCTGTTATAAAATAGCTTTTGTTTTTAATTTTTATTCTTTCAAGAAAAGTGTACAATTAATACAAATAACTTTTTTTATTGAATTTAAATTAAATATCAAATACTACATTAATTAAAGCCATAATAGTCACAATTTATTCTCTGCGCATATACATTTCTCCCAGTCATTCTCCCATTCTTAAAAATTATCTTAGAGACAAAAACGAACGTGCTTATAAAAATTGATACGAGTCATGAAGTCATGATATTTGATATTACCCAAATGAATACATGTAGCTACTACTACCATCAATCGCTGATTTAACGATGTTAATATGGTAACGGGAGATCCTTCTAATGTACCAAATATTATTTACTGAGATTAAACTAGGAAATTTACTTCTGGAGGCAAGTTCTTCATTATTTTAACGAGTTCTGTATAATGAAAATGAGGTCCTATTATGACAATTTGAATTAGTATGACTCTAAACACATACATTTCGAATTTAGACCACCATGTTTCTTCAAATATTATTCCCCAATAGCAAAAAAAGTGCAACAATCCAATAGTTTAAATTATTTAACATAGGAACAGTGTAAAAATGTGTATAATTCTTAATTGTCTTTCCCTTTTTTGGAATTTGGTTCAAGCCCAAAATGAAGAAATATTTTAACATTATTGCGTTATTGGGAATAAAATAATTATTCTTAGCTGTTGATTCCATCGCAATAGCGACCAAAGCAGTTTTGGTCAAAGATTCTTTTACAGTTATGGAAAATTGTGTATAATAATACAGAAAAATAGCAAAATTTAATGAAAAGTATAATTACTTAGCATTGTCACAGCTGAGCAGGCAAGTAGCAGAACTGACGAATCGCGGAGGTAGAAGCAAAAACACCAGAATAGAGAGGAAGAGCAGCAGGGAGAAATACATAGGAATGTAAAATTGAAGCGAGCAGAGAAGCAGAGGAAAGATTTAAATACAGCCAGCAATAGGGATACAAAATAAACTAATAAGAAGCCACATACACTGACACTCACACACAGATCAACGAAACTGTTATAGCAGCGATCATAAAGGAGACAAAAGAACAACCGCTATCTCTGCGAAGTGAACAAGGCAGACGTGGTGAGTAACAAGTTAGTAAAAATGTAAAAGAACTAACAGAGCAGTATTAGGAAAAAAAATAAATAAAGTTGGTTGAATTAATTACATCAATTCAACGTATACTGATTTACAATCAGTAAGATTAAAAGCTTCAACAAGGTTTACAATCTGGTTGAACTGGTAGCAGATAAGCACTGCTCAGGGATATATGATAGAATATTTTCTAGGAAGTTTTTACTCGGAAAATATAGGGACTAAAGAAAATCTCGAATTACATCCAAGATTAAGTATTCAATAGGAGGTAGTAAATAGGAGGTATAGAATCGATAAAGCAACACGGAGGCTTCACAAAACGTAGAAAGAAGTTTGTGGGAAGAAAATAGATATAGTGATAAGTAATAAAGAAACAAGAGTACAAATTAAAATAAAGGTGTTGTTCTTTTATGTAAGAACCTTGGACTGAGTTTACCCTAGTTGCAAACCCGGGAAGTTCCTTGCAATACTTAAGAATATAAAATTATGGTATTTAACAATATTGTGGTTTTCAACCTTTTCCAATAATGATTTCTATCAAAATTTAAAAAATCATGTTGGCTTGTTTAAAGTTGCACTATTTTTTTTCACTCAAATTTACTACTGTTTTTACCAAACGTTTGATAATTTTCCGTACGTGCAAAACTCTTCGACAAAATTATATACAATGAAAACCATTGGGCGCAAATAATGAAACTGCAATATTACTGCTGCATCTGTACCCGCTATAAGCAAAATATACGCGAACAAAGATCACATAGTGTTGCTTTTTTATGCTCGCAACTGTATGTACTTTAGAGTGTACCTTAGATAAAAATTGTGGAAAGACACCATACATGATGCTATTGATAAGCTGAATATAAAAAAATAGTTTTTTTTATTATGTTGCTGACCTAAGTACACAGAAAATAATAAAAATGGTTTCCAATTACAAAATTGCTTAAAGGAATTAAATTTTTATTTGATTATGCTCCAATCATCAAAATGATTAAATAAGTAATTGATTTTTTGAAAAATTTTAATTACTTATTTAATTACACCAATTATATTTATAATTGAAAATTTGCATAAATCTAAATAATTTATTTATTTATTTATAAATCACAGAAATGCTTCAACAAATAAAAACACACAAATTTACAAAAAGTTATTTATTTTAATTTGAATATCTAAAGAATACACAAAATTATTTCACATGTAATATATGTATATAAGTGAAAAATATATCATTTTTGCAACACACAGAATGTATTATTTACTATACAATGATTAAATATAATGTGAATAATGTATGTAATATTACATCTCTCGTCTCAGTGTGTGTGTGTGTCTTAAACATAGTAGAAACAAACTTGTGATTTTTGTCAGCAAAAATCCTATTGGACTCAAGTTGGTCATGTCGGCAGGACACATGATCAGTCTAGGGATTGATAAAATAATTGGATATTAAATAACATGCGACAGACTGTTTGCACAAATCGTAAAAATAAATACTTTCCTTAAAACAGTGTTTAGCTTTAACAATTGGGTGTAGATTTAGTGGTTAATTTCCTTCATACATTATATAAATTACGCGAATATCTGTTGTCACATCAGAAAGTTAAAACTATCTCACCAAACATAAACAAATTTACTTACTGAAAAAATGAAAAAGATTGTATACATTTTCCATCAAAATAATTCATCACAATCGGCATTTCTAGTGTAATGAAGCCCAAAAAGAAAGAAATTATCGATATTTCACACAGACTTAGATCTTTCCAAAATATATTTATTTTTTAATTTCAATTTTTTAAGAGCTTTAAGCTATTGCCATACAAATATTCAATATTCAATATTTTTTTCTGTGCACGGAAAAAACATTTTAAATTTTAAATACTTCTTCAGTTCTATACCAGCGATACAATAAGTCTGGAACATATTAGAGAAAATAAAACAATTTCTAGTTCTTTTGCGAAATTTATTTCAACATTTCAAAATAGAAACAAAATTCCACGAATAAAATGTATTTATATTTTTTAGTCATAAAATTCTTAAAATTACGAAATTTTTAATACCTAATTCGCGAAAAAATGTGAACTTATTTATGGCCAAAATGTATCAAAAATAATTTAAAATCTGCATGATAGGAAACTGAAGACGAATTTTAAAAATGTTTTTGCTGTATTTAGTTCAGCAGTACGCATAGTTTGAAAGGCATTGAATTAAAAAAAAAAAAATTGTTTCTCAGGGGTACTAACTCCCCTTAAAATCATTCATTGGGGTTCAATATATATATATATATATATATATATATATATATATATATATATATATATATATATATATATATATATATATATATATATTATATATATATATATTGTGCAAAATATTAGTGAAATATTAAAGTTAATGCGTGTCGGCTCGGATCTGAAATTTGTAGGATGTGTTTATATGGGAAAAATATGGCTTCTTTACAGTTGTTTAGCTAAATTTAGCTTTTAAATATTTTTGCTTGTAACTAAACTTTAAGAATCGTAATCTGTGCATAACTTACTATCAAAGAAGATATACAAAGAAAAATCGTTTAATAGTTTTAATTGTTAAAGTTATCACGAGTCTCCCAGACTAGGCAACTGATATAAAGCAAGTTACGTAAGATGTATGCAAACAAATATTTAATTTTTTGCCAAATGTCGTCATCATTTTTCATATTTTGCTTCTACAGGATAATTTATACCCCTTTTCTTGCATGGTTAAAAAAATATCGATTATTTTCAAGGCTGTTTCGAAACTCCAATTTCAAACTTTCTAGAATTCTGTTAAATAAAATTTTTCGAATATAGCTCTCAAGGTTTATAGATAACACCACAGGGAATAAAATAAAAAAGGAATCAGGTCTATACCTTTTACGACTAAGCCGTACCTGTGATTTAAATTTTGCGTATTTCGGCAAAAAAAAAAGATATTTTTTTGCAGTTTCTTATTTATAAAATCAACTTTTGTTAAGCTGATATGCAGACTAAACAACATTAATAAGATAAGCAATATCTCAGAAAATATATTCTAGGGTTTTTAAGAAAATTGGACAAGGATAATTTTAAAACAAAAATAAAAATTTCGAATATTTGAAAGACATAATAAAAACTTATTTGTTTTTATCTGGCTTTAGATAAAAATTTTATAGAAATATTGCCAATACGCTTCCGGTGATACTAACGTTAAAAAGAAAACAAATTTAACTCCGAACTGAGCCTATGGTCAGCATTTTTTGTAAATGCATTTTAATTAAATATTTGTAAAGTAAACTTTATTAATTAATATCATAGGCAAATAAAACGATATTTGCCTCATTATGGCAAGTAAAGTCATGCTAGACCATCGATATTTACAAAAGAATTCACTGCATTCCAACCCAGACAACAAAACCTAATTTTTTATAATATTTTCCTTAAAAACTTTGAATACATCAAATTTTTACATTTGACCTTCATATTCCAAAGGTGATCTATGTCGAACTTTCCAAAAAACTTCAAAATATATTTTCCGAGATATAACACTTCAAAAAAATTTTACTTTATAATTAAAAAAATTTTTAAAATTACTTCTTGCCGAAATCCGCAGAATTCAAATCGCAGGTACGGCTTAGCCATGCAAGATATTGACCTAAATCTTTTTTAGTTCTATTTACCGTTATGTTGCCTATAAATATACAAAGCTTTATTTGAACATTTTTGATTTTGTTTAAACAATTTTTAAGGAGATTGAAACAGGAGTTTTGAAACAGCCTTGAAAATAATAAATATTTTTTAAATATGCATTCAAACCCCCTTGAATTATTTTGCAGAAACAAAACTGAATTTTCAGCAAATATGGTTCAAATTTAATTAAAAACAGCATTTTATTTAAGCATTTCTCAAAAAATTAAAAATTTGTTTGTACACTACATTCACTTGTGTGCCAGTGGTTCTTGGTCTGGTGCCTCTGGTCTAGAGAATTTGTAATAATAATAATTTGTAATAATAATATATTTTTAAAACATTTGTTTTTATATCTTGTTTCGCAGATAATTATGTGTAGATTACGATTCTTTAATGCATAGTTACAAAGTAAAGTATTTAAAAGCTAAATTTTCCCTAAAACTACAAAAATGCCATATTTTCCCCTTATAAATGTACAAACAAACTTTAGGTCCGATGCGACACCGATTACCGATATGCGATTTCACTAATATTTCACACAATATATTTTTACAACCCAATGAACGATTCTAGGTAGAGTTACGGTCAAAATTCAAAAGCCGGTAATTTTTGTTGCAGTATACTCTACATACATTTATTTAACGTAGCCAACAATACGTATGAGTGTTATATTAAGAAAATATATAAACATATATAAAGTATACGACTAGTATTACGAAACGATATTTATTGATATGGGGCATGGATTGCAAACATGGTACAATTGTACATTTTTGGTGGATTTGTATATCTGTTGGTACTGTGATACAACCACGACTCATTTGTCACAACTTCATATGATCTTATTTATATATTTTTATTTAAATAGCAATATCATCAATCCAAAATATTTAATAGTACTTAAAACCTTCTTTATAATTTTACCCTTCCATTTTATTAATAAGTGAAGTAGTAAAATCTATACATTTGGAAATGTAATCGGATGATGTAAAATTCATGCATATATATCAATTTAAACCTTTTCATTTTAAGAAATAGCTCGCCATTTGAAGAAAAAAATGTATAAATGAGATATATAACTATAAAATTTTCGAAAATTATTGTTTCCATTGATGACATTTTTTTGTGATATGTATATATTTTGTATATATTTTTCAACAAATAAAATCAATTGATAATTGGCGAGAATTAAAAAGCTTCTATAAAATATTTCCGGAAACTAAAATTTTTAGAAATATTTATTAAATTTTTCCCCTTCGTAAAACGTTTTCCTAATTAATAAAAATTAAATATTTAACTAATTTAATATACAGCACCAGACGATGTGGTTCCTGTAATGACTCAAAAATTTAACATTTCTGGTCAAAGTATCGTTGATGAAGAATGGACTAATTCAGTTTTTGTTTCCAGACATATCGAGAGTTATTTTAGGAATCTATCTACTCCAAATTCGTTAGCGAATGCTTCTTATTAAACTACTATAATAAATAAAGAGAGAATTGTAATTATTTTCTCGGTGTCAAGCTGAACTCAACAAATTTGTTGCTACAATTTTAAAATTACAAGTAAAAGTTTTCTACAATTATTTAAAGAAATATCTTTGTAATCTATTACATTTCTGTGTAAATGTCTGCTATTAAAATATATTGACAAAATTGGTACAATTATGGTCGAAAAAGTACGCTTTATTATTATGGTTTGCAGAAAATATATTAAGCTAATTTCCATCGCTGGTATGGAGAATATTTATTTTTGTTATAATTTTTAAAATTCACTTTACAGCACACTTTTTGGATTTTATATATGCACAGAAAAAAAAACAACAATGGATTTTAATAACACAATTGTTTACTTCAAGTAAAATTTTAATTGATTTAGCTCAAATCATCAAATGATCATTTTAACTAACTTAAGTTTATTGATTTTTTGTACAATTTCAACAAAAAATTCTAAATAAATTAATTAATTGAAATTTTGACTTAAAATCAACTAACGGAATCTGCACATAGCGAAATATTTCAACACAAAAACAGTATTACCGTCCGAATTATTAATTTATGATAAACTGCAAAAAAATTTTTACCGTATATATTTCAATTAATACATTGAATAATATGTCATTTTGCGTCTAAATGTAAAAAATATATACAAGTTAATATAAAATAAAAATAAAATTTAAGTGAAATATTATTTCTCAATTAAATTTTTAATTCTTTCAATCATTTACTTGATTGATTAAAATTTTTTAATTGGAAAATTTTTTCTGTTTGTAATTTTTGTTCAGTTTGTAGTAATTGTTAAAATCATTTTGGTGAGTGGTAAAAATTTAAAAAAGTTTTTAATTAAATGAATTATTTACAAATATTTAATGATTGGTGACTTTTTTCAGTTTTGTTTTACAATTTTATTTTTTTATTTTTAATATTTATTAAGTAATTAAAAAATTTTGAGGAAGGTAACTTGAACGACAAAAAACCGCATATTATTTTTATTGTAATTTTTACTTTAACACAAAAATTTTTATTTAAGTAGAAACAAAATTTATCGATAATTTGTAACTTTTAGAGTCCTGCGCTTTCAGAATCAGAAATATTTTAAGTTAATATAACAGTTGACTACTTTTAGACCTATAGCTTCGAAAATAAAAAGGAGCAAATGATATTATGTTTCCGATGTTAATATTTTTCTTTGTATATTTTGAAGTGTAAGCAACACAATGGCAGCTTAGTAATTGAGTAATAATTATGGAAAAAATAGAAAGAATATTTGAAATTATCTATAGCATGAATTACGTATTTTCAAAGTTTCCACTTGAAAGAAAAATAATTTTTATTTAAAATGTTTGTTAAGAAGTATGCTAGCTTCATCTGGTATCTCTGCCTCAAGATAAAAACATCGTGTTAATTTTTGCTTGAAAAATTAATTGAATTTTTAAATTAAAAAGTGTAAAAAAAATCTAATTAAATTTGCTTTAACTTTCTTTTGTTTGGCAATCTTTGCTCAAAAAAGAAGAAAGCATTGGGGCAATAGCCCTAAATTCAAGGTGCCAAAAAATACAGACGGTCCCAGCACTAGTGCCAACAGGTTTCAGCTTCTGTCTGAAGACGAAGAAGAAGAAGCAGTTGCTATCATAGAAAAGATTCCAAAAATAATTGTGGACTCTATCCACAGTTTTTCAACTGTGATCGGATTAATTGGGGAAAAATATACCTACAAACGGATGTCTGTTGGTACAAAAATTATATCAAACTCGTTATCGCTGTACAATGAAGCTTTGAGTGTTCTCAAAGACAAAAACTTCCAGTATTATTCGCATGAATTGAGGGATGCAAAAACTTTTAAATTGGTTTTATTTGACCTGCCACAACTGGACACAAAGATAGTTGGCGAGGAATTTGTAAGCTCGCTCAACATAAACCCGGTAAGCATTAAGGAACTAGCAACAAAAAGATCCAGTGTAGATGACGCTCTCTATCTCATTTGAGTTTGAGTCAACATGTTTTAAAAAGAGAGGTTATGAAAATAATATATTTTTGTAATATATCTATATATTGGAGAAAACCTCTAAAGGGCAATAAAGGTCCTACACAATGCTAAAAATTGTAACCGTATCGTAGTGTGTTCAGCCTGCGCCGGAAACCATGAGAATGCGGTTTGTTCACTCAATAAAGGTAATAGTGATGGTAGTATAATTTATAAGTGCTACAACTGCATAAAGAAGAACTTAAAAAACGTTAACCATAGAGCTGATAACCCATCAAGAATGATCATGATTTTCCTGATTTGCCAAGACAAGAACCACAAAATAATGCATGTAATTCCCACGCTAATGGTATTTTGTATTCTGACAAAATATAAACCCCATTCAACCGTCCACAGTAGACCTTCTTTTATCTAACTCGTGCCTCCGTTTTTCAAACCTTGAGACACATCCAAATGTTTACCATGTACCTATATCTTGTGTTATTTCTGGACAAGTTCAAAACATGACATATTGAGTTCCCTTGTACTATCGAGCAGACTGGTGAGCAATCAGAAACTGGGTGGAAAATGAAATTAGGTATCAGAACATTGACCAACCCGTTACTAATTCAGGTAATCTGCATTTTTATTTTAACAAATTAATATCTATAGTTAAAGAAGCGTTTAATAAAATACCTGTCGGTTATAAAATTCCGTGGCAACGAGAAATCTCTGAAATTAGTAAAATGTTAATTAGTCAGAGAAATAAATATAAACGTAAATTTCAAAGATGTCGCAATTTCAATTATAAAAATCAATTGAAAAGCATTTTGAAGCTATTAAATAAACTTATTGATTTTCACCTTGATAAAGACCACAATGAATCTTGGTCAAAATTTATTTCGAATTTGCCCTCGGGCTCTAAAAAGTTTGGGAAAGTAAAAAAAGCACTGAAAGGAAACAAAATGTCTTTCACTGATCTTCATGTAAACAGTGAAGTTTTAAAAACTGGCAATGAAAAAGCTAATTCAATAGCAGGCCTATCTGGTGATTCACACAACATTACTTTAAATAATTATTCACCTATGGACTCGGCCGTCTCAAAATTCATTCATGATCTTGACGATACACTTCTTGACAGATCTAACGTAGAGCTTACCAATTTAGATGAAGTTAAATCGTTTGTACTTTTATTGATAAAAAATAAAGCACCTGGTTTAGATGGCATTAATAGCATTATCCTTAAAAAGATGCCCCATTACTTTTTTAAAACTCTATGTAAACTTTTCAACTCTTGTTTAATAGAATGCTATTTTCCAACTATTTTTAAGAAGGCAAAAGTTATCCCAATTCCTAATCCTGGAAAGGATCCTAAATTACCGTCTAGCTATAGACCAATCAGCATCCTAAGCCTATTGGATAAAGTATTTGAAAAAATAATTAACAAGAGAATTTTAGATTTTTCCAACCAAAATAATATTACACTATGCGACAGTCAAAATCGGGATGGGATGAAACCAACGGGAAATGTTATATCTGTAAAAAAGAAGTTATACGTGTCACGGCATTTCGCTGGGCCACGTCTAGGAATCGAGATATATCGATTTGAAGTTAGTAACTATCATATAGGGGAAATTGTGACCTTTGTGGTCCTTTTTTTTTTTTGACATAACTCGAGAACCACCATTCCGATTTTGCTGAAACAAAAACTAGGAATTACAATTCCTTTAATCTGTTCATACAACGTTTCGCTACATAAGTAACAGTTTCGCAGTTATAAATAAATGTATGAAGAAAAAAACTATTTTTTGCCTAAAAAATTGATTTTTTTATTTTTAATTCATAAAAATTCCAAAACGGCAAAAAAAGTATCAAGTTCTATTACTTTCACGTAAAGTCACATGACCTTTAAACAAAATGAGACATACATCATGAAAATCCATGCACGCGTTTCGCTTTTATTCACAATTAAGCGAAGGTATCTCATTTTGACAAGAATATTGATTTTATGTTTCAATAAATTTGGATAATATTTATTACATATTATTTATTATAATTATTAACACGTAAAATTAAAAATTATTACAGGTAATTATTAGGTTACTACATAGATACATAGGTTATAAAAATCGATGAACGCAAAACTTATTTTCGTTTATTTGCGCCCTTTACTTTCTTGCGTGGTGGTTCGCCCACTTGTTCAGAGTCTGTATCGGATGAGGATCTGTCTTCATCTGGAAAAAAATCAATTGTTTTTAATCAGTCAGTTAACTTCATTTTTGTGACTTACCCTCGGAGGAAACTCCCATTGTATATTCCTCTTCTTCTTCTTCATTGTCGGGATCTTCGATATCCGGTGACTTTGACATTAGGCTCCAAATTTTTGCCTTCTTTCAAAAGCTGGGCAAGTTTTTCTGCTTCACGTTGAGAAAGGTTTAATTCTGCAACAATCTTGTCTATTCTTGCTTGTGATATTGGAATTAATTTGTTCGATGGGCCGGCTTCTGGAATTGGTTTATAGGTGAAATCCGATTGATCCATTGTTTCAATAGAAAAATAAGTTTCTCTGTCAGGACTTGGAAGCGGTGAAATTGGTATTTCATCCGAATGCGGTAGAGGTATTTATGTACTTTTAACAGATATGTAAACTCTTCGTTTAAGGCCTTTACGATTTACTCCACATATTTTGTTTGCGCAAGCGTAAAAGTTTTCGGAATTGTGCTCTCCTGGATCAGTCCAAATCATTGGTACACCAAAACGAAGTGAACTGCGTTTCCCTTGGATCCACATGTTAAGACCATTGTAGCACGTTTTACAAATTTTTTCTGGGACCCACGAAACGCCGCGAATTATTTCGCAATCAAAATTAGGTTTAAAAGCGCGCTCCATTTGCTCAGTGAGTAATGCAGCATTTGTTGAAAAAGTTCTTTTGCCACAAACGTAACAAAATAAATTGATATTTTCTGGATAATTTGCACTCATTTCGGTTTTATACTTTCATTACTTTTTCGTCACTTAAAAAAAACCGTACTTTACGTGTTCGGAGACACTTGTTGAATGACAAAAATCGATCAGTGAACACCTATAAGTACTACGTAAGTTTCAATATTTTACTGAGAGGTACTTATGAATTCGCGCATCTTTTAAGGGTGGCTATAAACCTGATTCGTGTGCATTTTAAATTTTTCGAAACGTTCTAAAACATGACAACTCATAAATGCGGGTGCAATTTGTGTAAAAAACTCATGCAGATAGCCAACGAAAAAAACCCAAATAATTAAAAAAGTGCACTTTCCTTTTTTCCTGTTAATTGTCCACGCACAGTTATGACCGTTTTTTAGTTTATTACAGCTACCATAAAAATCAAATAACCTTTTTTTTATTACTTTTTTTTTAATTCTGACAATCATAAAAAAAATTCATCAATGTATTTTCCAGGGAATTTTGAGCATATCTCGAGCAAATTTTTGAAATTCATACCTTCACTTAATTGTGAATAAAAGCGAAACGCGTCCATCGATTTTCATGATCTATGTCTCAGTTTGTTTAAATGTTATGTGACTTTACGTGAAAGTAATAGGACTTGACACTTTTTTATCGTTTTGGATTTTTTATGAATTAAAAATAAAAAATTCAATTTTTTAGGCAAAAAATAGTTTTTTTCTTCATACATTTATTTATAACTGCGAAACTGTTGCTTATGTAGCGAAACGTTTTTTTAAATTTGTTTCAGCAAAATTGGGCTGGTGGTTCTCGAGTTATGTCCAAAAAAAGACCACCAAAGGTCACAATTTCCCCTATATGATAGTTACTAACTTCAAATCGATATATCTCGATTCCTAGACGTGACCCAGCGAAACGCCGGGACACGTACAACTTCTTTTTTACCGATATAACCCGGTAGTTTAACCCTTCCCGATCACTGACACTGAACACTCCATAGTACATCAACTAAAAAGAGTCGTTAATTTTATTGAATCAAACAAAAGAAATCGTAAGAGCACTGGAGTTATTTTTCTTGACATTGAAAAAGCCTTCGATTCAATATGGCATGAAGGCCTGGTTTTTAAACTAAATTCCTTCAACGTATTTGCAAAAGATAATAAAGAGTTTTTTTAGATCAGCGCTTATTTGCTGTATCTATAGATAACACGCTATCTAGTGACAGACAAATCCCTGCGGGTCTGCCGCAAGGATCGGTATTATCACCAACTCTTTATTCAATATATATTTCCGATTTTACTATTCGCAAGAATCAAGAAGTAGCTTTTTACGCTGACGACAGTGCTTTTATTTGCTGCGGTAAGGTGTCAAACGCAATAATCAAAAAAATGGAAGATAGTTTAAAATCTACCAATAAATACTTTGGTAAATGGAAGATAAAGGTTAATGTTAGTAAAACACAAGCTATTATATTTCCATATAATAGATCACAGAAACGTATTCCTACAAAACATTAATATTCTAGGGGAGTTTTTATTCCTCTGCAGGATAGTACCAAATATCTTGGTATTATCTTAGATAAAAAACTATCATTTAAACAACACAACAACACATACAGTATATTTGTTATAAAGCAATTAAATGTGGCCGTGCACTTTACCCCTTACTTAACAGAAGATCTAAACTTAACTTAAAAAACAAGATCCTTATTTACAAAATGTGTATTCGACCAATTATGACCTACGGATGCCAAGCCTGGTTTAATAAAGCTGCTAAAACTTACACAAGAAAATTACAGATAATAAAAAATAAAAATCTGAAAATAATTCATAACCTACACCCCAGATATTCTACTGATCTACTGCATAGAAACTTTAAGCATAAAATGTTTAATTCATTTGCAAGGGAACTGACTCTGTCATTTAATGAAAAATGCAGAAGATCTACATATGAAATAAAAAGAAATTTGCTAAACAATCACTAAGACTCTTTTTTACTTAAAGAGTTATAATTGATGGTTGTTTTTAAAATTTCTTATAACGTTTAAGTATGTACACGGTTTTTTTTTGACAACTTTTCCTTAACACTGTGATATTAGTAGTTTCCTTATTTAATTCTTTAGATTTTAATTGTTGTAATACTTTTAAGTAAATTCTCATAACAATGTAATTACTTTATAAAGGTTTCAATAAAGTTTATAATAATAAATAATAATAAAAAGTATGCTAGCTTCATCCGCATATATGTCGGTAAATACTGCAGATATTGATACAATTTTTTTGAAATATAATAATAAATGTATTCAAGTTGTTTTATTATACATTTTTAGGTAAAAGTTCATTGTCTGCAATATTTTGCGATCTTCTAAAGTATAAAAAAAATCGTGTATTAGCAATTTTTTAAGAATTATTTAAAAATTGAAAGAATCTAGCTAAAAAAATATATGCACATAGTAAATTACGATGGTTGTGTTAAGATACTGCCACATATGCATTCAAATTATTCATTTTTTCAATAAGATTTTTAGAAATGAATTCGAAATTAAAAACAAAACAATTTTTTAAGTAAGGGAGTGGATGTAATTCTACCAACCCAAAACTAGATTTTTTTTCTTGCTAAAACCCAGCAAAAACCTTTTGGTTTTCGGTAATAACAACTATTTATTAAAGTAGTTTCTTGGTAATGAGGCGTCATTATTATTTGCCTACTCTGTATTACATTAATAAGTAGTCAATAGTATAATAGCATAGTAATACTGCAATCACGTGGATGAGTTGGCTAGAGCGCCAGATTAACAACCTGAAGGTTGTTGGTTCAACCCCATTCTGAAACTGTTAGTTTTTAATAACAAAATATCTAAAAAGATATTTTAAACTAAATAAATTTTTTGTCGCTTAGGATGTTATGTGCGAGATGGTGTACTGAGTAAGACGTTAGTCAGTAAAAACGAATGGTTAGTGTGTGTCCAAGTTCGAGTCTCACTGACGGCAAAATTTTTTTGTTTTTTTTTTATTTTTGGTTTCGTTTAGGTACATATTTTTGAGTACCCCTAGAGTCAAAAAATAACTACATGAATTTGTGGACAAGTCGAACAAAAATAACTAGTTATTCAGGCAAAAAATAAGTAATTTATTACTGTTTCCAATTATACCTGCTAGCTTATCAGGAAAGTAAAGTTTTTGCTGGGAACTTCCAAATTTGATATTGTGGAATGGTGGAAACTGAATATATATGAAGTTTTCACTAAACCATAAGCCGTGTACATATACATACATTATGACGTCCCGAAAAATTGCACTTGTTGTAGAAAAAATATTTCGAATTTTTCGCCATATGATTCTGGTCCTTGAGAGGACTTTTCACTTTATTTGTGAAAAAAAATTTTTAAACTTCTTTAAGATGCACCATAATTACTACAAAATAACTTTTCAATATTTTACTTATAAGAGAAATAAAAGTATGACATTTTCAAGTAGAAAAACATACATTAAATATTTTTTCTTCATGAAAAAAAATCTTTTTGAACATTTTTCTTATAAATAGCATAAACTTAAAAATTTTTGATACCCACTTCGGAAGAAAATTCGAAATATTTTTTGGGTAAAATGTACTTGACCCGTAAATTTGAGCTTCTTGTAGAAGAAGTGGGTGGTAAAATGAACGGGTTATACCCGTTTTTCGTTTCCGCATTTGTACCGTTCCTTAAACTATTTGTACATAAATTGTTTGGTGCACATGCTTTTGTTTAAGAAGTATTGGTGGAAAAGTATGAAACGCAATTACAACGGACACTAAGTTTCTCTAATTTTTGATCCATTTCTTTTTGTTTATGAACTGATCTTTCTCATTTTCAATATCGAAATATATATATATATATATATATATATATATATATATATATATATAAGAGAAATATTTGACTCAAATTTCGTCCCCCAGGTAATTTAGAAAGATAAAATAATATGTCGTACTTAAACAAAAACAATCATCGTATCTTAGTTAGTAAAAAATATTTGAAAAAATATTTAGTAAAAATTAAGATTTCCAATGATATAAAATACCTGGAACTTTCAAATAAAACTGCAAGAATATACTTGGAATGTAACATAATGTAGTTTGTAGGTATGGGTGATTAGTTTATAACACTTTTTTAGAATTTTAAATATATCCCTAAAATCGGAAGTTATTTAAAGAAAAGCAATTTTTTGGACTTCGAGACATTAGAAAGAAAAGATTTTACGTTTTTTTAAAAAGTATATGCACATTTTTATCCACAACAAAGATGTATAAGTTATTAAGTACACAAATTCAACTTTTTATTTTTATTCTTATTTTCGAATTCTTCAGCAATTTTCGACGCACACTTTATTAGAAAACATATTTTTTTTACTTTTCCTTGAAAAATGTGAAAAAATATCATATGATTTTTTTCGAAGTTGTAAAACTAAAAAAAAAATATCATATATATGATCCAAAATAATGGCGAAAACAAAATGCGTGTAATAAAGGGTGCTCCAAAGTGATTTTTGTCATTTTTGAAATGTTATAAAAGGGCTAGTTTTGCTCCATGAAAAAATTAAGGCCACGAAATTAAAGAAGATTATCTGTATATTTGACCCAAATAAAAAAATAATGTTTAGCTTTTATCCACTTTGGAATAATTTGAGATTTTGTCTCATAAACTCATTTCTTACTTTGGATACTTACTAATTTATGTTCTACACAGAGGTTTATAGTTAAATTCAAAATATTTGCAGAATATTTTTAAGTATAAGAGATCTAATAAACCCTGATTTATTTGAAGCATAAATTTTCTTTAAATGGTTTAGTTATAGCGAAAATATATCTCAATATCTTTAGTATGAAAACTACACTAATTGAAATTTGGCAATGTATAACCCACATAATATAGTCACTGATCGCCAGACATAGCAAAATTATTTAAGTTTTTAGTTAGTTCGTGCTATATTAATTTGTAAAAATTGAAAGTGATATCTCTAAACAGTATTATATAGAAATTATCTATAACATACCAGCAATTAAACAACCTTTTAAAGTAATCTAAAAAAATATGTCCAAATATATTTTGAGTTGCTCTAAATAACAAAAAAACTTCTGCTATCATGCTCAGAATAATTGATGTAAATTCTACAAATTTGTATAATCAATTAGTCAAATATACATTTTGTTAGAACTAACTACTTCTTTCCATTTAATAGTCAAATTTATTACAAA
Source organism: Protocalliphora azurea (assembly GCA_932274085.1). NCBI lineage: Eukaryota > Metazoa > Arthropoda > Insecta > Diptera > Calliphoridae > Protocalliphora > Protocalliphora azurea. The sequence continues at coordinate 68,046,839 of OW026523.1, read as the reverse complement.
TTTAAAATATGTAATTCTTTCTCCAAAATATACACGTAAGAATTACAATTGGCTCTATTATAAATTAAACCATAATTTTTTATTCAAAATGTCCTATTCCTTTTTCTTCCTATTTTCTTATAACTTAGTAAATAAGACTGTGATTAGTATAATATTTTATACATATTACTTAGACATATATCAATTAGGTTGTGAAAGAATTATGAAAATATATTTACTAGCTGCTGAGTTATTGAATTTTGAAATTGACAAAGAGTACTTCGGACCACCCTTTACAACAAGATTTTATGAGTTTTGCAACTTTGAAAAAAAATCTCATGTTCTGCAATTCTCATCTGATAGAATTTTTATCCTTAATATCTTACAAAGTTTTGTTATAAATATAAATGTGTATGTACTTTTTTAAGAAATAATTCTGAAACTTGTGAACTTTTGGAGATGTCTTAACAAAATTTCATATAGTCAGAGAGAGCTGAGGTCTTTCCGTGTTTGAAGGAGCACGGGACCCTAACAGATTGTCAGGGTAGAAGGCAATCCTCCAAAGTTGTTTTTTTGATATGCACTTAGTTCTACTTTTGAAGTGGTAAAAATGTTCTTTTTAGGAAGTACTCTATCGTTTTTTTTTCGCTGGGTATTCAACCGTGTAACCAGCTAATAATGATAATATTAAGTAAGTATTTTAATATGGTGATAGTTCTCCACAAGATTTTTGAATGTACAGTTATAATATAAATAGAGTACGAGGGGGAGCATTCGCCACTTTTCTGTTTAAAGTGCTCTCTTCTCGTAAACCTAAATGATATCTGTAAACTTTATTTTCAACTAACGACGTAGATATGTTGGTCTTAATTTAAGTCTATTTGATTCTGACTATCTTTCCGACCAAAATCGGCGAAACTCGCCCAACCGTGGGGTAAATTCAGCAAAAGATGAAGGTAGAATTGCTTGCCTATATATAATGATTTTTGTTTTATTTTAATACTGCAATTGAAAAAACAATCAAAAAATGATCCCCAGTATTCAATAACGAATTCTAAATTTAAAGTATGTTTCAAAAACAGTATTTGTATACAATTTTTTTTAAAAGGCATTTTAAATTTAAAAGTTTTTTTCTGAAGTCAGATGTATATATTTAATTGAATTTTATGCACAACAACTGAAAATTCAATTAATAATCTGGATCCAAAATCGATGCATTACGAAAATCAATAAACATTTTTTTGTTTTAATTCTGTAAACCGTAGCGAATCTATATCTAAAGCGAAAAATCTACAGCCAGTAACTACCTTGTAGCTGATTGCAAAGTTCTTGGAGTATAAGTTGTGTATAGCAGCAGTCTGGCAAATGCTCCCCAGATGAAGTCTTACACACCAATAACACCATTTGTCAATTCTTGTTTATTACCATCAAGTTTATAACACTGAACAAAATCTGTATTAAATTTCAAAAACTAAAAAAGTTATTACAGGAAATATCCTCTACGGAATATTGGAGAGAGTATTGAAGATATCAAAATTTGATGGATGAAAGATATACGATAAACAAAAAGAAAATCAATTATCGCCACACAAACTATTAATTCATTTCCAAGATAATTAGCAATGGCAAATGTACCCCTATGATTATGCTACCCTTATACTCTAAGCGAAATTGAATTTTTTATTTTAATTTTATTTTTGTTTCTAACTTTAACCCGCTATAAATTTTGGGCTTTCTTGCGAAAGTGATGCACGCAAATATGTATTACATTTAAATATGTATTACATTTTCTTCACTCATAGAGCTATCATTGTGCAAAAAAAAGTCCAAAAAAATTTTAGTCGAATTTTAAAATTTTTGTATTTTTGTCCATATGTATCAGAGAAAGATTTCTAAACTAATGGCAGCGATTATCACTCATGTAAATATCGAGAACCAGAAAAACGCTGAATCAGAAATATATTCTTGGGAAAATGTTAAAGTTTTTCTGAGATATTGGAAACTGAACTTACGTCCAGTACTTATCTCACTACACGCAGTGAAATTATGTGATTACTGCATTATCACTACACAATATTATGTTCACATTTTTAATTTTATTGAACTAATAATTTTTTGTTCATAATAACATTGTTTCTGTTCAAATTCTGTCATTTAATTCTTACACTTAATTAAAATTTTAATATGGATGACTGCAAAAATTATTATTATTTTGTTTTTAATGTTTTTACCAGAAATAAAATTTTATTAATATGAAAAATATCATTATTTCTACAGCCATTAAGTGTTTGCATATTTTCAATATTTTTCCTGCAGTCTATTTTCTTTCCATGACAATAAAATGTTTTAAATAAATTTAATATTTATCCCTTTGACAAACGGAAGCGGAAAAATTCAAACCTTATTTTTTTTTTTTTTAATATATTTTGTTTTCAATATTTGTTTTCCAACTTCATTGTAATTCTCATTTAGTTTATATATGAATGAATATAAATAGAAAAGGTTTTGCCATACTAGGTGTTTTTCAGGCAATATAAGATATTGATTAACTACCATTAATATGTAATACGCTAAGAACATATTTTTTATTTAGTTTTTTTTAGTTTTTTTTTTTTTGTTATTATTAAAATATATATATAAAAATATTTTTTTATTAATAAATTTTATTTTAATATATCATAAGATAGAATAGTATGGTAGAGTTAAATAATAACATGAAAAGATTGGATAACTATAGGAAAACATGAGACAAAAATATGATAAAATAGAATAATATGAAGAGTGGAATAATAATATTTTAAATGGAATTGTAAGATGACAATGTGGTATAATAATATAATAAGATAAAATAATAATCATAATTATAATAGTAAAATAATAACATCAAATCACAATCTGAAAGAGTGGGATAATGTTGTAGTAAGATTGTTCAATTATACGAGTAAATGGAATCATAACATGAAAAAACCAACCATAAACTTGGACACAATATTACAAAATATATACTTATAATCAAAATATTTCTTATAATCATTTCCATTTTTACTTCTATATTGCTCTTAGATTATAGTGACTACAACTGCATTTTTGCTCTGCGTGTAGAATTCGGTATTAAAATAGAATAGAAAAATAGGTTCTATAAAATTATAATCAGTTTTCTTGATTATTCAGCAAGCCTAACTAACCGCTTTATATGTAATTTATCTTTGTAATGCAAAAATTGAATTATTAAATTAATTTAATAACAAAAATATTGAACCTTTATATTTATGAATTTTCTTAAAATTTAATCTTTATTTTTGGATTAATCACATGGAAAATTTAGTATAAATTTAATTTCTATGAAACTTATTTACTACGTACTTTTGTATAATTAAACCTACAGAAACACTTAACACATCATCAGTGTTGCCAGAAAAGTTTTGAAGTTTTATGCTAAATTCTCGAAAATAATCTGCTAAATTAAAAGTCTTCATGGGACCAGAAGACGAATGGAATCGTAAAAATAGCTATGAAAATTAATAGGTGCAATGTTACTATTTCCAGCAGGAAAATGCCACTATTACAACAAGATTAACTGATTTCATTTCAAAATAAGAATTCTTCAGTCTCACGTACTAAGAAAACTGTGAAACAAAATGTATTAATAAGCAGCATTATACATAAAGAAAATATTGTTGAACTATTGATGAACAATTAAATAGTTTCTGAGAATAAAAGGTAGAAAAAATCCTGAAATCTCTATATTTCATTTGATTTTTGGAAATGCAGTGCACGACTAGACATAGTTTTTTTAATTTTACTTAATCGAAACGTTCCAAATACAAAACAGTCGCATTATATATCTTTTTAAAGGAAATTCTGCCTTCTATAAAATGATGTGTACAACATTTTACTTACAATAAAACAAACAAATATAAACCAAGTCAAAGCATATTTTGTAAATTTGAGTTCGAATGTTTTCCGATATATATTGGTTAGGTGAAGACGTTTTAAAGTAATTAAAGAAGAATTTAGAAACGCAAATTTTCGACTATTACTGGTAGTAGTGTACACATTCAAAATTTTCAAAAATTGTTCTTAAGGTTGTGACCGTACCTTAAGGAGGTTATGGCCGTACCTTAAGGGAAACATTTGACTGAAACTGACAAATATTTCTTTGCCGTAGTGTGATCGTAAAATATCATTTTGTGGCAAACAACAAATCAGCAGGTTTTAGGCAAATATAATTATTTGTTAGCAAACAAAAAAGTTCTTAATGTGAACAGAATGTCACCAGTTAATAAAAAATATTTTCCCATTTTTGGGCAAATAATTATTTGACCTTACAAAACCTTTGTAAGAGAAAAAAATATCAAATAACAATAAATTCCGCCAATATATAGAACAATATTATTAATAATTTAATAATTATATTATCTTAAGCAAGCAAAAAAGGTATATAATAAAATAAAGCAAAGTATGTTATTATACCTTATATTCTTAGGAAAATTCGATGAAAAAATTATCTAACCTCGGAATTTTTTGCATATAGCTTCGGTTTGGTGTCTTATATGTACTGCTGAAAGTCACCAATAATCACGTTTTTGCATGACATAAATAAGTATCGGAAGTTTTTAAATATTACCCTGTAGCCTTATTGGAAATTTTACACCTACGGAAACACTAATGTGAACCACAAATAGATTTTTTCTTCCTTTTTTCAATCAATATACATACATACATACATACATACATACAAATATACATACATACATACATACATACATACATACATACATATATACATTTATACATGCACATAAAAGAAAAATGTTTCTGATAGAATACATTAAATATAAAATCATTATTTAATTTATCTATCGGATTTTATGAGATATGGATTATTTTCATCGTAATATAATATTAAACGATGGCATTCAAAACTTTTTAGTAACTTTTATTAGGCAAAATTTTACTAATTTTCGAATAAACTAAATTGAGTCTTGATGGAAAAAACTGAAAGCACATTTGCTTTCAGTGCGTCCTAATCCATTTGTTCCACCAATTTTTGTTTAACAGGGGATTTTTTGTCGACCAGTGATATATAAATGAATTTATCAATCAATTAAATATTGAATATAATAAAATATAAAAATCAATTAAAAATCAAATAAAAATAATTTGAGAGCTTTATTTCTATTGTAAAAAGTTGGCTTCGTTTTAACAAAAAATAAAAATAAGCAAATTAATTTGAATTTAAAAATAAAAATAAATGTGTGAAAATATTTTATTATAAACTAATTATTATAAACTAATTCCTCTGAAATACTGATGTCATTCCTCTTCGATGGATGGCATCTATTGACAATAATATTATTAAAAAATAATATTAAACTGCAATCTTTATAATATACCTTCAAATAGTCTGGTTGCAAAACTTTGTATATTGCACAACATGCTTCAGGAATAATTCTGGAAATAGTATTATGAGGAATTCTTATTATATAAAGTATTGTGTGTTGCCAAAAAAAAAAAAAAAAAAAAAACGAAGCGTAACCTCTAAACGTTCGGAGGCAGAAACTGATTCACGAAGTTTTATTGTCTTTTTTTTAAAAATTGGTGCAACTAATTTTAGCTGAGAAGACATTGGAAATATGTTACAACTTTAAATGAAATATGTACTTACCAAATGTTCAAAATATGAAGCTAATTCGCAAACAGTTTTCGTATAATTATGGGGTTTCTAACCGTAGTTCTTTTAACAATTTCAACCAACATCTTTCCTCAGTTCATATTTTAACCCACTTTCGAACCCATTGTCTTTTTCTTTTCTTCTTATTTTTGTTTTCTTCCTCTTCTAGAAAAGCTATTAAAGCTGCTCCACAACATAAAACCAAAAAATTTTCATCCTAGAAGCTTTTTATTTTTAGGGAAAATAAATTTATTGTTTTCGACAGTTTTATGAAATAATTTTTGAGGCAAATAATTTTCCAAATATAACCGATGAGAAAATTTGTTTTCCTGCTTGCCTATTTGACTATATTTAATGTCTGTTTGAACAATCAAAAAATGAGAAAATAAAAATAAACTACATATCACTTTGGAAGAATTTTGTGTACGTTCGGTCAAATAAATTTGAACCAAATATTTGCTTAATGTGACCGTACCTTTAGTTTAAGAAAATATTGAGAATTTCTCTATCTTTTTAAACAATTTTTCTTTAAACTTATAGGAAAAAAACGCAAAGATATCAAAGCAAAAAATGGGAAATTAAATTTTTAAGTTAAGTATCTTTTAAAAAATAAGAGATACAATAGTGCAGTAAGCATATTTTTTCTTTGCCTTACTTAAGGTATCTTCAGACGTGCACTCAAAGTATTCATATTTTTCAAAAATAAAATATTACGTATTTTATCGGTATGTCAAAAAAAAAATAAATAAATAAACAAATAAAATAAAAAATGATTAAATAGTTCAGACGGTTATATGCAAGTTTTTATATAATATTGTTTTTATTATTCTTTCAATATTTTTTTTTTTTTCTTTTTTTAACTGATTGTCTTTTAGCGGAAAACTTTTTATAATTTTATATATTTTTATTATGGAAAATCATTATTTATACATACGAAAATCAAATGTTTCTGAATAATTTACACAAACTCAAAATACCACTGGTATTTCGAAAAAATCATAAATATTTTTTCATGATCAAAAAATTTGTGTTTAGAAGATAAAATTGTGTTGTGATATTAGAATTTTTAAAAAATCTTAATACAAGGTATTAGAGTGTAGGAATACTTTTATTAGAATTCAGAAACGTATTTAAAATGGTTCACATTTATAAAAGTTACATTTCAACTCACTCTAGCGCCGTTTGCGCTCCCGTTTCAAACTCCATCTACACTGAATGTATAACTCCTCCTCTATCAATGTCCCAAGTTTCATCAACACTTTTCCAACAATGTAAAAGGTTTAGATTTATTTCCAATTATTTCGCATAAGGATCCACAGTGTAGTGTGGTATAGTTAATAATTTTGTCATTAGATGAAATTTCATCCTCCAATATAGATTCTCAGTAAAATATATAAGGAGGTTTTATATCACAAAGTTTTGCTAATCTAAATTCACAGTTTTAAAATTAAATCGATGCCAGAAATTTAGTGTAGGCATTTCTCATCTGTTAGAAATTATTCTAATCTGCCGATTATGCTAAGAATCATTTAGCAGAATTTTCCAAAATAAATATTCTATTTGCGAAACTATTATATCAAATTTTGCCAAAAAAAAATGCTAAATTGGCAACACTGCACATCATTCGTTTATTTACTTACCTCTATTTGAATTATAATTATATCTTTGGGAAAAACAAATACTTATATACTCTCTTCCATTTCCACCCAACTAATACTATCAAACGATGTGGAAGCAGAGAAATAGAAAATAAAATCGACCGCCTGTGTCTGTGCCTTCAATTTTGATGTTAAAATTCAATTAACAGACGATTACTTACTAACCTCATTAAGGGGAAAATGTAATTAATTTTTATTATCTGGTTTTCAAACAAATTAAAACACTAAATTTTCTAAAAACATTTTAGAAAAAACGAAAGAACAAATTTAGTAAAATATAACTAAGTTAAAGGAATAGCAAACACAAATAGCATTATATGTAAACTTATGGGTTTAAAAAGGACTTTCCTTTATTTTTTTCCAATGTTGGAAATAATAATGTTGAATGCTAAAATGAACTATAAAGAAATCCTGACTTTCATATTTGCAGGAAGGAAAAATACAATTTAAGTATTATTTTTTAATTTATTTTTTCAGTTTCCTATAAAAGTCGCAGCAGTGGTTGTGTTTACAAAATGCATACATTATTACATTTCAAGTATTATGATCCCTTCTTTTTACATTGAAAGATAGATAGACAGATAGCTGGGGAACAAAATAAAAATTCCATTTTTATATCCTTTGTAGAAGTTCGTGGAGGTATATAAAGTTTGATTATATGTTTTAAATTTTTGAAATATATTTAGTAATTTTTCAAAACCCAAACATTTTTGTAGAGGTTTATAAATATGAATGTCTTATTTAGAATAAATTTTCTTATACAGCAATTTTTCTTCAGAGAACTCTTAACATGTTGCTCATCTATTATTATTCCTTCTTTGGTGTCAAAGAGTGTTTTAGTTATCTAGGTGCATTTTAAATTTTAAATTGGCACTCTGCTTAATATTCATTGAATTTCTCTGCGTATTTTATTTCGTTTCGAAATGTTATGTAGTTAGAAAAGGTATTTCTTAGTCGTTGTATCCTAAGAAAAATCCCTATAGTATTTTGCTAAAAATTTTCTCTATATATTTCTTTATATTTTCCTTTTTTAACTTTATGAAAAAATGTTGAAAAATCAAATATACATAGTGTAGTACGTTTTGTACTTGTACAATTTGGTTGTTTTTGTATATTGAAAACGTATTTGACAGCTGTGACTTCATAATCAAAAAATACTTAATTTTTGGTTTGTGTAGTTGTTGTTAGTACGACTACATGATTTTTATACAAATATTTTTAACATGTTTTTTTTCTTTTTTTTTTTTTTGTTTCCCTAACAACATGAAGGACACAAATGTGAGAGATTCCTTTTTTATATTTTACTGATATTTATTTTTGTATAAATCCATAAAGAGAAAATAGAAAGTTTTAAATTGAAGGAATTTAAATTTAGTTTTTTTGGCTATGGTATTTAAATAATACATAATTTTAATAGGATAATTAACGATTATTATCGTAAGTTCCTTAATTTAAAATGTGAATTTCTCTTGAAAGCACTACGTCATTCATTTAATTTTGACTTGAAGCAACTTTTTAATTCAACTTATTGCGCATAAAGCTATTTTAATAAACAACTAGGGTTTAGTCACGAGAATTCATGAGTGGGAAATCTGAAGAAAATTTTGCGAATATTCCCAGGAAAACAGAAAACTAAAAGTGTACACTTTATTTTTAAGTTTTCACTTTATTTTCAACTTTTATGACTACTAAAGTGAACAAAAAAAATTTAATAAAACATATTTCAATATATTTATAAAAAACACATAAAAAATACAAAATTAAATTGTAAAAGATAAATAAAACTTCCTTAATCTAATTATTATCAAAAATTTTTCCAATTTAATTGCAATATCCAGTTCGAAAATTAAAAACAAATTATATATATTCTAAACAATCAAATAATAAACTATTATTGACAGTTATAGAAAGGCTATATATCGTGCCAGAAAAGGTAAAAATGATGAAGTTTTCAGATGGCGAGACTTAAACTTAACAATAGCCAATGCTATTTTCGAAATTTCTATGGGTAGCTCTGAAATATAAACGAGCTGCTATTTAGAGCGATGATCTTGTCTATAGAAAATAAAATAAATGATCGTCACGACAAAAAATGTTAGCTATAATTTATTTTTTAAAAATGTAATGACTCAAAAATATATCCAGAATAATTGTTCAATAACATCAGTGATATCAAAGAAGAAAAAACTGAACATTTAAAGATGATTAATATAATAAAGAAAGCAAAATCAATCATTCAATAGAAATCAAAAAATTATTATCGATTTTTATCTTCTAGCTTTAAGGAAAGCCAATGCAGAAACTTCAAATTCGCAGTGGATCAGAAGTCTCTAAAAAAGCTGGAGTCGTTGGGGGGAGTTGTCAATTTTGGTTTTGGGGTATTTAGATTTAGGTATGCCTAATCTGATAAACCCAAAGAGGCTGTCAGTGGTACAAATTAATTTGCATTACTGTGAAGCAGCCTCAACTGAATTGACAAGATTCCATTGACACCAAAGTGTACGTGGCCCTTATACAGGAGCCCTGGATTAGCAACACCAAGGTTTGTGTTAAAGACCACTGTATATAACCTGTTTATACCGTCCATATTGGTTTTTCTTTCTACTCTTGTACCTTATTCTACTAGGAATCTTCTCTTTCTTCGTGTCATTAACTAAAGGGATCACAATTGACCGAATGGTCCCTGGGTGGAGGCGTGATTACTCCAGCCTTTTTAACCTGACCTAACCTAACCTAACGTAGCTTCTAGTTTTTTTCTAGCCTTTTCTTTTCTCAAAACTGTCTTAAAAAGGCTAACATGTTATCATTTCGAAAAAAAAGAAAATAATTATTTATTTGCTTTAAAAAAAAAAAAATTATTTTTACGGAATAACCCACTTAAGCATTTTTTTCTTTTTTTTAATAATATTTGATTCTCATTAAATTTTTCAATGTTGTTTCTACTTACATAAAACTTATTCGTGTCGAATATTAACTTAATACTAACATTCTTAAGGGATTTATGCACGCTAAAGTGATTTTCGGAGCAGGGATTTATATGAGAGCTATGGTCAATTATAGACCGATCGATGTACAAAACTTCTTTACACCGAACTTCATTAAAATATTCTTACTTTTAAGGAATTTTGAGTATTTAAACTCTATTCCAGCGGGACATTTATATGGGGGCTAGATGAAATAATGGACCGATCACAACCGATTTCAATAAACTTCGTCTTTGTATCACCATATTTCATTGAATTATCTTTAAAATTGCGACCTGTACTTTGTGCACAAGGTTTACATGGACCAGCCGTCTAGCCGGACGGACGGAAATCATTCGAACATCAGTGCTAACGCATAATAAGAGGTTTAGAATTGAAGAAAAGTAGGTTAAATATCAACCAACAAAATCATTAGTTAATTTAACATGAATTTAGTTAATTTTTCGTAAATTAGTTATTTTATGGTTAATTTGAAAAATTGTTTGTCAAATTGAATAAAATATTTTTCAAATTAACTAACTTTTTTCTTCACATTGATGAATTTTTATTCAACTTAGCTACACTATTTTATTTTATTCTTCTAAATATTTGCTGAATTGGACAACTAATTTATTCAAAATAAATAATAAGTATATTTAAACTAATATATGTATAAAAAAGATAAATATATTAATAAATAAATAAATTAGAAATATTTAAATAGTTAGTATAAAATACTATAAACTGGTAAACTTACTAGAACCAAAGCAACAATCATATGAAATATTTTAAAAGAAGAATTATTCAAAAAAATAAAAAAATTCTGTTATTTCATGATTCGTAAGTTATTACCTTCTAATATATTTTCCACTTGTTACATATAATGTAGTAAAAGTTTGCCAGTTAACCAAACGATATTAAAACGATATCGGACCGGTTAATATAGGTGATAAAAAGTATCATAGGTGATAATCGTTTTCGAATGCAAAAAAATGTACCTTTCCTTATGATATCGTTTTTCTATGAAATTATGATATGGTTTTCGGTATCGTAATTTCCAAAAATAGCGATAGTAAAATCGGCGTAATTTAGAATTTATTCCGAATTCTGTTAATACCAAAAATATGCTTTTTGACAGTTAAATATTGTATGGATGTGCAAAATAATTAGCTGAAATAAGATAGAATCCTAAATAAGTAGAAAACATGCAACTTAATGCGTCATACATACATTCGTCTCATATTTTTACTCAAACACTTTGTTTGCATGTTTCTTCATTATACACATATTTTTTCAATTATGCACTCACATATAAATTTGATGGTTTCATTCTGGTTTTAGTTGTATGTATTTGACTATAAATTTACGCCTGTTTGTTGAAAAAAGTTAATTTGAATATTTTTATTTCGGAGCTTTTTCCAATTGTTAGTATTTTTTATTTTATTGGAAATAATATATTTGAAATTGTAATACTGTAAAGTGGGGCTGAATCGAAATTTTTTGGATATAAATCTGTAACTTCTGATCGGCCGGATGGATTTTCATGAAATTTGGTACAGGAATAGCGTAGGAGTGTAAAATGTTAAGTTTGGAAGGGGGGCACAACAAACCTCTCAGGGGCGGAGCTAAGGGGGCTCAAAGTTAGGTACCTCTGACATAAAAAATTTTTAATCGCTTGCCAAATTTTTGTTTCTCCTCCGATTTCAAATATTTTTACATATTGTTGTAGGCCCTAATAAGACCCATAAAAAACATGTGTACATATCCTATTTATCTCTTGTAGTTTTCAAGTTATTTGCGTTTGAATTTTTAAGCACTATAATTTTGTATGTTCTTGCTCCAGTTTTTTTCATATATATCCTAGTATTTCCAACCGAATTTATTAGTTTTTTTCCTATCTAGTTAAAGAACAAAATAATCTATTGAATAAAAAAATTGAAGTCGATATCTTTACCGAGTCCAAAAATAAACGATTTTGAATTTGAAAATTGCAAAAAAGACGACTTTTTGTGTTTTTTAGCCGAAAAAGTATCTACACTCTTTTTTATCTAAAATAAAATTTTCTTTAGCAATGTATAATAATTTTACACCTATCTTAAAGGCAACTTCACAAAGATGACCATAAGATAAAAAACAAGCCCAACGACTCAATTGGTCATGGTACACACCCTCCCGAATTCGACCCATTTTATATGAAAGTTTTGATTTTAGACCTTTTTTTCCCAAATCCCAAAGCACGAAGCGACAAGTGGAATATATTTTAAGAATCCTCGATATGTTGTTAAACGTTTTAAATAAAAATCTACGGGCCTACGGAAAAATGTGGATTCTATAGCCATAAATGTAAAAAATCCCATTTGTAGGAATTTTGATTAGTTTTTTTGGGAATTCAGGAAAACCCTACCCCTGATCGAAATTGGGTTAACGCGCTTTTATTTACATTACTAAGATCCATATTTTTTGCAAATTTCATTAAGATATCTTTTTAAACAAATATGTTATTACAATAAAAATTTGTATTTTCTCCAAAAACCCCAAATTAGGCCTTTTGTTTGGTTTATTTCTAAATAGCGAAAGAAGTTTTAAAAATATGTATTCCAAATTAAGCCTATCCTTTACCATATATAATTCTCGATCTTTTGCAAAAAGATTCAAGTCAATAGCGTGCCTCATTTCAGAAATATGCGCGTTTAAACTTTTATATTTCCAATTTATTGTATATATGACTATATTTTTACAAACTTGCAACTTTTGCCTTTAGTTTTGCGTGAATAATTATTTAGAAAATTATGAATATTTCTGTATACTTTTAATAATATCTAAAAACAAAATATTTTTATAAAAATAATTAATAAAAGGAGTATTAATGAAGCGAAATGCGTCCATCGATTTTCATGATCTATTTTGTTTAGAGGTTATGTGACTTTACGTGAAAGTAATAGGACTTGACACTTGTTTTTATCGTTTTGGATTTTTTATGAATTAAAAATAGAAAAATTCAATTTTTTAGGCAAGAAATAGTTTTTTTTTCATACATTTATTTATAACTGCGAAACTGTTGCTTATGTAGCGAAACATTGTATGAACAGAAAGAAAGAATTGTAATTCCTAATTTTTTTTGAATCTGTTTCAGCAAAATCGGACTGGTGGTTCTCGAGTTATGTCAAAAAAAAGACCACCAAAGGTCACAATTTCCCCTATATGATAGTTACTAACTTCAAATCGATATATCTCGATTCCTAGACGCGACCCAGCGAAATGCCGTGACACGTATAACTTCTTTTTTACCAATATAATTTTCCGCGGTAGTTTGAACCCTTCCCGATCACTGACCTCTACCATTTGTCGCACAGTGTTATGAGCCTTTATCAACTCAAAATACTGAAGACTTGAAGGACCTTTATTATCTTTTAGATATGTATACAGATACAACAGATTTTTTTATAGAAAATAAGTAGTATAAGTTTAAAATATTAGAAAAATTGTCTACATAAATTTAATGTAAATAAGTAATAAAAAATCGTATTAGAAATAGAATATTTATTAAGGAAGATAATAAATACCAAAAATAATAATATTGATTAAGTTAAAATAGACATTTTTTGTTTGTTTTGTTATTTTAAATTCGTTAATAGAAATATGTGAATGCTTAGAAAATGATAAAGATTTACTTAAATTTGGGAAATGTGCCAACGCTATTAAAAATAAAAAATTTTTATTAATTATTTTTATAAAAATATTTTGTGTTTAGCTATTATTAAAAGTATATAGAAATATTCATAATTTTCTAAGTAATTATTCACGCAAAACTAAAGGCAAAATTTGCAATTTTGTAAAAATATAATCATATATACAATAAATTGGAAATATAAAAGTTTAAACGCGCATATTTCTGAAATGAGGCATGATATTGACTTGAATCCTTTTTGCAAAATTATATATGCTAAAGGAAATTATATATGCTAAAGGATAAGGTTAATTTGGAATACATAGTTTTAAAACTTCTTTCGCTATTTAGAAATAAACCAAACGAAAGGCCCAATTTTGGTTTTTTGGAGAAAATACAAATTTTTTAATTGTAATAAAATATTTGTTTATAAAGATGTCTTAATGAAATTTGCAAGAAATATGGATCTTATTAATGTAAATAAAAGCACGTTAACCAAATTTCAATCAGGGGTAGGGTTTTCCTGAATTCCCAAAAAACTAACCAAAATTCTCAAAAATGGAATTTTTTACATTTATGGCTATAGAATCCACATTTTTCTGAAGGCCCATAGATTTTGATTTAAAACATACATATTTTTAAAATTTCTTTCGCTATTTAGAAATGAACCAAAGAAAAGGCCCAATTTGGGGTTTTTGGAAAAAATACAAATTTTTTAATTGTAATAACATATTTGTTTATACAGATATTTTAATGAAATTTGCAAGAAATGTGGATCTTATTAATGTAAATAAAAGCGCGTTAACCAAATTTCAATCAGGGGTAGGGTTTTCCTGAATTCCCAAAAAACTTACCAAAATTCTTAAAAATGGGTTTTTTACATTTATGGCTATAGAATCCACATTTTTCTGAAGGCCCGTAGATTTTTATTTAAAACGTTTAACAACATATCGAGGATTCTTAAAATATATTCCACTTGTCGCTCCGTGCTTTGGGATTTGGGAAAAAAAGGTCTAAAATCAAAACTTTCATATAAAACGGGTCGAATTCGGGAGGGTGTGTACCATGACCAATTGAGTTATTGGGCTCGTTTTTTATCTTAAAGTCATCTCTGTGAAGTTGCCTTTCAGAAAAGTGTAAAATCGTTATATGCTGCTAAAGAAAATTTTATTTTAGATAAAAAAGAGTGTAGATACTTTTTCGGCTAAAAAATACAAAAAGTCGTTTTTTTGCAATTTTCTCAATCGTTTATTTTTGGACTCGGTAAAGATATCGAATTCAATTTTTTATGTCAGAGGTACCAAACTTTGAGCATCCTTAGCTCTGCCCTTGAGGGATCTGTTGTGCCCCCCTTCCAAACTTAACATTGCACACTTCTCCGCTATGTCTCTACCAAGTTTCATGAAAATCCAACTACCCGATCAGAAGTTACAGATTTATTTCCAAAAAATTTCCATTCTGCCCCACTGTGTACTGTGACAATATCGTTTTCACCAGTACGATATAATATCATAATCGGTACCCAAGGTAATATCGTTTTCGTTATCATATCGTTCTTTTGTTTATTGGGTTCGTTGCAGGATTCTTAATACGGTTATCAAATACGGAGAATATTTTTGATGAAAATTCTTGGTAATTTGTATGGAAACAAAAAAATATATGGAAATTTGCTATGGAATTGAATTATAAAATAAGTAAATATCTGTATATATATTAATAATTGTGAACTTTTATCATTACCGAAACAAATAGGAAAAATGCTTTTAAATTTCCATCCCTTTTGTTTGTAGTAAACAAAAAGCAAAAAAAAAAGCTTTTTACTGCAGTATTTCGATTATTAAGGTCAATAATTTCGAATAAATTTTTATTAACCCCACCTGGATAACAATCTTGACGCGAAGTAGGCTGTGGTTTCTTTCTTGAAGCCTCAGTTGTCCTCCTGGAGGATACTGAGTAATCTAAAGGCCTTCATGACCAAAGGTTATCCCTCCCCTATCCTCGTTCCCCAATTACCCTCTTTTCTCCCCTCTTATTCCACATCCTCTTTCCCCCACTTGTAAGGTTAAGGTGGTAGGTAGCAGTGTCGAGAACCTGAATGGCTAGTCAGTGGTTAAAGAAAACTAGTCGCTAACAGCTACCCTCTGGCGTCAGAACGCGGGCCAGTTGTATATTTTATTTGTCTAGTCCATGTACGCCATCCCTGCACGAATGGTCCATCCCCTTACGTGCCTACTCGTGGGAACCAAATGGAAAATTTAAATAAACAAAACAAAAACAACAACAACAAAAAAGTGGAGATGTGTATCTCCTCGGAAGACGACCTTTCGGCTTCTAGTCAAGAGACCTTGGTCGAACAACCTGGAAGCAGGGGAGAAAGTCATAGCACCCCGATGTCATAAAATACAATGGCTCCTAGACAGGATGTCAATTCTGACGACCAGTCGAAGGAGAAACGAAAGAAAAAGAAAAGCCAGAAAGAGATTCTGAGACAACGCTATGTCAAAGCTCTCTTTATACTGGAAAAAATTGCCAAGAATAAGGCAAATGACACTCCTCATGAACGCGATAAGGTCCAATAACGTCAGCAAGAAGGCCGTTTAACGAGGTGGTTAAAGATAACTTGCTGATGGCACTGGCCAACGACAAAAGCGGCTATCTAACTTCTGTGGTAGCAGAATGGGGTGCTATAGATTCTAAATTGTTTCAAGTAGAATTGTCAATTATTCGATATTGAAGTTGATCGAATAAAATTTCATATTTCTTTTTAATTATTCGTGTGATCGAAAAAATTTGAATTTTCTTGGATTAATCGAATGAATAAATAATGAAAAGAATAGAGCTAATAAAACTTTTGATAAATGTATTTAAATTTGACGTTTTAAATTTTATAGGAAATATCTTAAAAATGCAAAATATTTAAAAAATTTATATTTAGTTTTAAGATTTTTTAAGATTTGAATATTATGTTCATATCCATTTAGATATGAACATAAAATAACCACAAAGAGTAGTTTTGTTTTCAAAAAGGATTTGAAATCACTTTGTGTTTGTGCAATCATATTTTTTATTTATGGAACATGTACTCACCAATAAAGACTCTACAGTTCCTCATTTTGACTCTAATGAGATATACCGGGGCTACAGGATAATCAAATGCTTGGACGTATTCTCTAAAGAATTCCTCAGCAAATGCATCGCAAAGATTAGCGATGCATGAGAAAGCTTAAGCCTTAAGCTTATCCCAGCGGGGAAAATCCCTATGTGACCGCGGGCAAAGGTTTGGTTACCAAAGTTGAGCTGCGACAACCAGAAAATACTGGAACCCCATCTGCAATGTACAGGTAAAAGAAGAAGTTAACGTTGCCTTGCTGTTTAAGCAGTGTTTAAATTTTTCATAAAATACAAGAGAAAAGTGCTAAAAATTACATAAGAAGGTAAAGTTTTTGTTCGTTTTACACAAATGTATAAACAATTTATGAAAGTATTTGAAAACGTTAAAATATGGAGAATAATTAGTAAAATATATTAAACATGATTAATTTAATATGAAGGATTAAAAATTTAGATTTTATGATCTTTGTGAGAAATAATGTTAATATTTGGACCTAAATAAAACTTAAGCAAGTATTCCAACGAAATTTTGGCACAATACATATAAAAATCCCAGCAAAATTGTTGCTTTCCTGGAAACAGAAATAAACTACTTATTTTATGCCTGAATAACTAGTTGTCCAAATAATAATGACGTCGCATTACCAACAAAACTGCTTTAATAAGCAGTTACCGAAGTATTACCGACAACCAACAAGTTTTTGCTGAGATATTTCAAAATCACAGAACTAAAAAACTCCCATCTTTTTTGTACCAAAACTCCCAAAATCTCAGTCCGGGCAAAACTTGTTTCAATTATGTGTTTAATCAATATATGGAGTTATATAACCAATAATACAAAAAAAATTAAAAAACTTCTTAAAAATTTAATAAGTTTGGATAGGGCTTGGGAGAAAACCGTTTCCCAATGCGCCTCCGATTTTGCTTTAACCCACTTTCGATCATTGTTACGTTTTCGCACCAGTTACTTTATATATACCCTAATTAATTTAGTATAAGGTTAATGATAATGTTTCATACATATATATTTAGCTTGGAATGATGACTAAATAAATTAGGAAAAAACCTTCGAATTCCGTGGAATTTTTACCTCCTGTAGAGCGAGTCAAAAAAATTTCTCTAAAATAGACTTTTTTATAATTAAAAAAATAATTTGAAAAATTGTACGCAACATCTAATACCATATCCACAATATGATAAATAATTTATTTGGATAGGAATATTAATATGCTAAAAATTGGTGTTGCGAAAATGCGTCAATGGTCAATTAGGTGTAGTGTGTTTTAAATATATTTACCCAGGGTGACTCACCGAAAACATGGAAATTGTTAAGATATAATGCTTAAGTTATGCAAAATAAAATAGAAAATATTTAATAAAGATGTTGTTGATAAACAATACGAAGTTTTGGGCTGTAGCCTAACAAAATTGTATTACATTTTATTTTTATATCTTCTATTGTGACCATAATGAGAAGTGTGTATTTTTTAAACTTCTGTCATCGGATTTGCAAATAAGCATCGACGGTACACAAAAATGCACTTTTTAGAGAAATAATAACCCGTTGAATAGGATATTCAAAGAACTAACTGAAATATCAAAAATATTAATAAGTGAAACCGAATACTTTTATTTTTAATTTGTTCAAAAACTTATAATTTTTATGATGACACATAATTACTGTACATTTTTTAATAAAAATATTTATTTATATTTATTAATATTTATTTATATTCTAAGAACTAATGCGAATAGGTACCCAATTTCATAATATTTGAAAATAATTTCTCCTATAAAAGGCCGTGCTTCCAATTAAAAACATTCAGTTCAATTTTATTTTTCCGTGTAACTAAGTGTTAAACAAGTGCTAAAAGGTGTGTAAAGTCTTATACAATGAATAACTTGTTTGATGGGATCAGAATTAAATGCCCAGAGTAATATTTATAACGTAATGGAAGGCTTATCTGATAGGAAATATACCCACAGCGAATTATGTCTTATTCTTTACCTAGATTATGACAGTCGTTTTTCAATAGGAATAACTACATTGGACTATGTTCCGCTACAATTGGTGATTCTGCAAGATCTACAGTATGAAATTTTCTCTTACACTGCCAAGTACCACGGAACCGATGGAAATATATATATATATATCTAATGCTCCTTTAATTAATTTCTATTAATAGACATATATTTTTTTTTTTTTTTTTATTTTTATTCCATTCATGCGGAATAACCGGAAATGTATAACTATTGATTGCTAACTGAACTCATTCAATCAATAGATAATATAAAAAAATTAAAAAAAGTGAAATATTGATGATCATTGACTTTACTTAGGAAATCCCTAAATATTACTTGTACAACTAAAAGTTTAGATGAATACATGTGTCGCAAATATTTAAACTTTAATAAAAATGATATTTATAATAAAATCATGAAAAATTTTATTTTTGTAATATTTTTTTTGTAACAAATTTATTGTTTGGAAATTCATATTATAAATAAAATAAAAAATTATATTTGAAAAATACTCACTGTAAAATGATTGGGAATATTACAAAATTAAAAATATGGATCTTGTTATGTTAATACAGTATGATTGTGAGAACTAACACATAAAAAATGTTATGATTGTAGTGACCATATTATGGTAAAAATAAATCACAAATTTTATCATATTATGATTGTTAGGACCGTAATATATTAATGTCAAAAAATAGTATGTAAATTAGTAAAGCACTATTTTCTCAGTGGTGGAGGGCATATAAGATTCGCCATAGCCGAATATAGCATTCTCACTTGTTTTTTTTTTTTTCTAATTTGCACGCTGTACCTTGTAATAATAAATGTGGGTCCATTCTATTCTTACTTAAGTATGTATAAAAACATTATAATTAAAATATTTCTTAAATGCAATCTTAGAACATAATGTTAATAATTCAGACAATACAAAAAATACATCAAAATTGTTAAAATTTCGTTCTATATATAACAATACCATTTTCGGGGACGCAAAATTTTACAATTTTAATAATTTTATAAAATAAACACTGGATATTGCTCAATAATTGCTATATAAAAAAGTGACTACACCTGACTACATTCAGAGGACGCAGTCCATTAAAATTCGATTGCTGTCTTTTCTTTGCTTATTAGTGTTAAATTAAAAATTATAAAAACTAATATTCGTAAATTTATTTTCGCAAAAATATGACATTTTTACTTATATACTTTCAGTATGTTGCAGAATAATAAAAAAATATTTTAACAAATAATTTCCGAAAGAAGGTTATAACCCATTGACATCAATTTGTTTCAAGTAGAATTGTCAATTATTCGATATTGAAGTTGATCGAATAAAATTTCATATTTCTTTTTAATTATTCGTGTGATCGAAAAAATTTGAATTTTCTTGGATTAATCGAATGAATAAATAATGAAAAGAATAGAGCTAATAAAACTTTTGATAAATGTATTTAAATTTGACGTTCTAAATTTTATAGGAAATATCTTAAAAATGCAAAATATTTAAAAAATTTATATTTAGTTTTAAGATTTTTTAAGATTTGAATATTATGTTCATATCCATTTAGATATGAACATAAAATAACCACAAAGAGTAGTTTTGTTTTCAAAAAGGATTTGAAATCACTTTGTGTTTGTGCAATCATATTTTTTATTTTTCTGTTTTTACATTTGTTTTTTAATATTATTATTATTTTTTTTTTTAATAAAATTTTAATTTATCAATATTTTGTAATGCTTTTATTTCACACAGCAGAAATCAAATTTTTTCCACCATATTAAAAATACTTTTTACCATAGAACTTTCCTACCGTTTCACACAGGCCTTAAATTTAAAAATTTTTTTGTTCGAAAAAAATAAAAAATTTGTTCTGGAACAATCAAATAATTTCTATTCGAATGACAACCCTAATTTCAAAAATTTTTTTTCCTTAAAATGCTTATTATTACAACGCTTTATTAATACAATTTTTAACCTACATATCTCAATAAACAATCAACTTACGTTATTTTTATTGCATTATTTATCATGTTATTTGATGTGGTTTTACCTTTTTTTTTATTTTTGTCTTTCCAGATTTTGTACATGTGGGACTAATTTTGAGGGGTGGCCTGGGTAATGTTAACTTTGAGGTTATCGTTCGTTTATTGGCATAAATCCGAGACTTCAGAAATTCATACATGACAAAGTCGGAGTTGGATCCGATACCTCTAACTTTCAATGACTTAATGCCTTATTTATGTTGATTTTCACATTCCTTTCAAAATCACATTCCTTTCAAAATCCCTTCCAGGTAAACACTGAAACTATATATTATCCAAGTCCAAAGGGGGCAATGCAATTTCACTAACACAGACTCAATTCAATAATAAGGTTTAACCATTTGGACATACTGCTCCAAGCCGGCTTTGATTCGCAACTGCCGTAAAAAAAGGCAATGCAATTTCACTAACACATACTCAATTCAATATTAATGTTATAAGAATGTATAACTTATCATAGTGATTTGGTATCAGTAACTGAATAATAAACAACAGATTTGACGTGCGTTGTTAAATTAGCTTGGCCGCCAGAGTATATCAACATCAACATGCTTTTGTTAAAAAATTGCTCTCATAGCAAAAGTATGGCAGATTTTTACGACTTCTGTTAGGCGACATAATCAGATCAGTATTGCTAGACATAAGTATTTATGATTATAAAGGACCAATAGATCATTCTGGGCTTAAAATTCCTCGTTTTATAAAAGAGCCGATGACAAGCATAATAAGCCCTTAAACCATTATCAGTAGTACTGCACATGTGGTGATTCCAATTGAGTATACTACCAAAAATATCCCGAGATATTTTATATTATTGAAGAACTTTATGGTTCAGTAGTAAATACCGACATTTTGAAAGAAAAGTCTGTTTTCTAATCATATATATAATTAATTATTCTAAATTAAAAATATCATGTTCCTTGTTCTATAAAAGAAAAATTATAAAGTTGTTACATAAATTTCCAGAATTTTTTAAATGGTACTTTTTCCATGTCAATAATCTTTTTACAAGACACATATAATTTTTTGAATTTAAATTAGTAAAATTTGATGTTTCACCCTGTTTCAGTTAGATGCTACATTTCAATTTGCCCACATTGCTGTGGACTATAGTATTTCCAATTACCACTCAAATTCTCTTTTAGTTCAATAACCTTCACAATAGCAAAGAATTTTATTAAAAAAATGTCAAAAATATAATATCCCTTCAATTTAACTACCACAAAATCAAGATAAATCACTTTGTAATTTTTCAAAAGAAATAAAGTAAAAAAAAAATTACATGCATTTCATATTTGTTTTGTTTTATAATTAATTAAATATATTTAAAAAGTCATAGCTTTTTATTTGAAATACCTGCAGCGTTTTTGTTAATTTTTACTATAAAATGCTTTTATAATTGGTAATTTATTACTTAACAATGACAGTTTGGAATAAAAGTTAAATTTAGAGCAAAATAAAATACAATAAATTTTAGAAAATAATTAAAAAAAATAAAAAATAAATTTTTATCCAAATTAGGTTTTGGTAGAAATGAAAAAAGAAACTTTTTAATAACAAACTCAGCTGTCATTTAATACAGTCACTTACAACAAAACTTTCTATGATGAATTTATGTGATTTTTAACAATATCAAATTTAAAAGCACACACAAAGAAATTCCTGCAACCAAAAAAAAAAGTATTTTCAAACTGTCACAACAAATCACTTAACCAAAAAATAAAGAAAAAAAAGCCGCCTTCCCACTCATACAAACATAACCGCCAACATATTGACTTTAAAATTACCAAAAAGAGCTAAACATAAATTTTAGTTCAGTTACTTAACCAAAATCAAAATTCTAAAAATTTACAAACATTTTTAAATCAATTTTTATATTTTCTGACAAAATTTTTCCGTTTAACTTTCAATGGTTGGAGTGTGAGAAAATAAATGTTTGACTGCTATTGTGCATACATATGTATGTACATATGTATCTACCCAACAAAACAAAATTTGAAAGTGATTTGAAATCAATTTTTTTTTCAAATGTAAACGTTTGAAAACGATTTGATAACGATTTGAGAATAATAGCATTCCCAAAAATAAGGAGACTTTTTCTCCAATTTTGATATAGATTTGAATTAAGGTTCGAACTAACTAACATTTGATATCAAAGAAAAAAGACATAATTTTTCAAATGTTATGATGACTTCTTGTTTGTTGGGTAAGTATAAGGTTGTATTCACGTGTGTGTATGTATGTTATTTTTTAGCAAACTCTTGGGTGAAATATTGCGGTTTAATACATCTACATTGTGGTTTAAATTGTTGGTAGCGTCGTTTGTAGTCGTTCAAATAAAATTAAACCAGCAACAGATTGATTTTGCCAATAAAGCATTTCTTGCTTTATTAGTTTATAAAACGAATATATAAATGTTTTTGCTGTAGTCACGTGAGACCTAGTGCTCTCTATCAGAAGTAAGTTTTCAAAGATAAATTATAAAAAATTAAAATTTCACCGCAGTATCAGATAGGATTTGATGTTAACGAAGTTTTCTTAAACAAATCAAGGTATCGCTAAACTCTAAATTGAGCTGCATACTTTATGAATTTAAAATTCAAATTCCGGTAATTTCATGTATTTCTGCGAAAACTTTTTCTATTTTCCTGCATAAACAATTCGATTTACTATAAAACTGGAAACGAAACAATAAAATCAAATGTTTTCTTTTTTCTAACAAATTCATTTCCGTATGTTCTACTAAAACATGCCTGTAATTCTGTCATAGGGTACACTGTTTTGAAATTGCGTTTTTCCCTGCCACCACCATTATATAGAAAGGTAATAAATTATAATTTTACTCTTTGCATTGGCTGTAAACGAAAAATTGAAAAAATAAACAAAAAAACTTTTCTCTCTACCAAGTACCAGTAAATAGTAGAGTTGTGCCAAAAACATACAACTAAGCAATTTCAAATGTGTATTTTTGTATGAGGTACACCAATACCTTGACATTATTACTTATACAAATAAATAAGTGTGTTCGTACATATTTGTATAAAGGAATTTACGATGAATTCTTGTAGGATTAACTTTAAATGTTGTTCTATTTATAGTTGTACAGTGGTTTTAATGAAAGAATGGAAAAATTATATCCATAGTTTAGTAATAGTATTTTCATAGCGTTTGTATGACAACTTGTGGAAAAGGCTTTTAAGGATTTAAAAATAAAAAAAAGTTATGAAAGTTGTAATAAAAAGTATACATGTCAAATGTAAAACGTTAATTATAATTGAATTTACACACAGGAATAATATACAATACATTATTAAAAAAAGAAGTTAGTCAAATATTTTAATCTCACTAGAACTTAATTTATAGAAAAAAAATATTATAATTAACAACATTTATTAAAGTTATTGTAAAGCTTTATACGAGGGCGGATCAATAAGTCCGTGAATTTTCAAACTTCCCTCGTAGTTATATGAAATGTAATATTATTCCCATCAAGTATCACCTGTTAATAGACTATTGTCAAATTTTGAGCAAGTGTCGTCATTTACTTTGCGTAAAAAATAGGATTTTTCGAGGTCCTTAAAATAGGCATTTGTTTGGTCAATAATTTCATGGTTGGAGCTGAATCTCTTTAAGTTTGGAAATAGAAAGTAGTCACTAGGGGATAAATCCGGATAACATGGCGGATTAGATACCAATTCGTAGCAAAATTCATAGAGTTTTGCCATTGAGACTGCACATGTGTGCACCCGTGCATTATCTTGATGAAAAAGAACATTTTTTCTTTTTTGGCCACATGGGTTCGTTTTCTTTTTAAAATCCTCATTAAATCGGTCTAATGCATTGGCATAATATCGTCGTTTATTTTTTTCCCTTTTGAAGGTAATCGATGTGATTTATACCGCGTGCATCCCAAAAAACTGTTGCCATCACCTTATTGGCCAACAAACGTATCTTAGCCTTATTCGGAGCAGGTTCACCCGGAGCAGCCCATTGTTTAGACCGCTGCTTGCCGCAAACGCGGCACCCATCTAGCAGACAACTTTCTTAAACCCAGCTGATCATTTAAAATCGAAACCACACTACCATATGAAATGCCTATGGCATCAACAATCTCACGTACTTTTACTCCATATTGTGGATTTTTTACAGAACTTTCTGCGTCATTTGTACTTGTGCGACCACAACGAAAGTAAACCACATTTTTACCATTGAAATCGATGGTACAGAGTCCCCATAGTATTTATCGAGCTTTTCCTTGGTTTGATTGACGGTTTTTTTTTTCGAAAAAAATAATGTTTAATGAGCACTCGAAATTCACTTTTTCCATTTTTAGAAAAATACAAGAGGTTGTATGTTTTGAACAGCTGTTAAACACAAAGTAAATGACGGCACTTGCTAAAAATTTCACAGTAGTCTATTAACAGGTGGCACTTGACGGAAATAGTGTTGCATTTCTTATAACTATGAGGGAAGTTCGAAAAGTCATGGAATTATTGATCCGTGTGATTTTATACGGTCACTTTTTGAAAATAAGAACGATTTTGAATTTAAGTATGATTTTAAATATTAACTATATGATTAAATAGTATTTTATCGAAAGGAACTTTGCATAATGATTTATTAATTAAATTGGTTTGGTTTACCCAGAAACGAATCTGTAGACACTTTTTCCCGGATTTTACCCAATAGATGGAGAGGAAGAATTGGATAAGAGGTTGCTAAGATGATGACAATTACGATTATTGCATTTGGAGAAAATTCCCGATTAGTTCATTAATAGTTTGAAATATATGGATTGTAAGCTATTTAGATGCTTATTTCACTTTATGTAATTTCACGGCGTCGTTAACGAATTTTGTTTTCTAACTAGTTTTTCGTAGTTTGATCCTCAAAAGTGTATGAAATAATGAGGTAATACGTATTTTTTTTCTTCTTGTTCCACCATTTACTTCGCTTTTTCCAATAACCTCTTCAAGATAATATTATGGTAAGATGATTTTAGATATCGAGAAAACATTGCAGTGGATGAGACACCCACATTTAGAAGGAATATATAAAGTTTTGTGGGCAGATTAATACCGACAATGCGAAGATAAAAAATAACTATTTTTTTAACTATGGAAGCTTACCTTAAATACAAGTATCTATAAAAAAAAATTTATAGAAAAAGTTGTCATCAAGCTGGGAGTTTAAATGGAAAACGAAATGAATTCCCAAACAAATGTGAAGTTGCGAAGTATACAGGAGGTCTGTTGGACAAAAGATCACATGGATTGGTAAAATAACTAAGAATATTTTTTTTTTTTTTATTACTTTTTTGACTTTACACGTAACAATAGTTCATTTCTTTAAATCATCTTTTGCTCAATATCAAGCAAAAAAAAAAATTAATTTTCAATAAATATCTATATAGAATTAGGTTTATACGCGTTCAACAAAAATATATGATGTAATGGCACTTAATTAAATAATTATTACACTTTTTGGGATTTTTATATTTAGCGCTTCTGTTCTGGTAGAAAGTTCGACGTAAAAGAATTATGCGACACCAACATCGTGGCTAATGAAGCTATTTTTTCCCATATGCAGTTAAAAATTCGACTAATTATCGCAAAAATAACCTTTAAGCACTTTTTCTTGGTTTAAACAAGCCTGTGTTAGGGTGCGTGGCATTGCGTTTCTGTGCGTTGGTCTATTTTTAGGGATGCCAGATGGAAAAAATTCTAAAGAATAATAAAGATGACTTTTTCCTTCTATCTTTTGATACAAACCCGTTAATTTTAATCCCCTACGAATTATCTAAAGGTAGTTAACTGGTTATTAATTATGGCTGTTGGAAATTGACTCAATTGATTGTACTGTTCGTATTTTATGAACGAAATATAAAAAGCCTTACTGCTCTTTTGAATTATTTTCAAACTATGTATTTTAAAAAAAAATATTACAGCAAGATTGACCCTTACAATTATATTGCACTAGCTTAACCCGGTGCGCTTCACTGCACTGTTAAAATAAAATAAATGTGAAAAAATCCAAATATATTTTTTTATGATTTAATTTATTTATTTACATACTTATTGTATTTCAACTTGTTTTGTAAATATACACTTTAACAAAAAAATTATATTAATATATAATTATTTTTATTATCAATAGCAACTAATTCAATTAAATAATTCTTATTATTAATTATTATTGTAACGCTTTATGATCAGTCCACCCAACTTATTTTTATTTTGAAATTTATAATTTCCCCCTTTATTTTAATTTTCAAAGGTGTAGTTTATTATAAGAATAACTCCTTTTTTGAACATTATCACTAAGATATGCGATATTAAACATTGGTATCCTATGGAGGGTACCACTTCCCCTGTGCTTATCGAAAAAATAAGGAACCTATTTTATTTTCGGAGCTCATGTGATGTTACTGTAGAAATTTCAGGAAAATCGGATCAGTCGTTTAGGAATTTATAAGCCAACAGATAAACAAACAAACAAACACATTACATTTTTATATATATAGATAGATAGATGTAGTTAGCTATAGTTAAGATAAGCTTAAGTGAGGTATAAAGTAAGTGACAAGCAAAAACTTTGCTTTTTTGGTATGCTATATAGGGGCACTATGTACCTAAACGAAAAAAATGTAATAATAAAAAAGAACAGAAAAATGTTTCTGTTAGTGAGATTTAAACTTGGTCACAAATAACCATTCGTTTTTAATTACTAACGTCTTACACAGTACACCATCCAGCACTTAATTTCCTAAGTGACAAAAACTTTTTTAGTGTAAATTATCTTTTTAGATATTTTGTTAAAAAATGCAATATTACTGCGCTATTATACTACTGAGTACTTATTTATGTAATATAGAGTAAGCAAATAATAATGACGCCTTATTACCAAGAAACTACTTTAATAAGTATTTGCCATTACCGAGAACCAAAAATTTTTTTTGGGTGGCTATTATATCTTAGTAGTAAGGTAAATTTTATAATTTTTATAATACAGCAAGATCAAGGAAAAAACCGATTGCTTTTAGCCAGTTAATGTAATGGCAACATGAACTGTTTGAACTTAACGGCCAATAACGCCAATATAAATGAATAAGAAACAAAAAAGTTTTTAAAAAAGTTTTTAAAACAAATGAGTTAAAAGAAACTAAAAGTCAACGACGGAAAAAAATATAAAAATTACTAAAAACTATACCGGAATAAATATGTTTTTATTTATTTCTTTTATAAAACAGAAATTATGGTAGCTGTAAATGAAAAGTTAAAGGTCAGATATTCTATCCTTTAACTCATCAGTCATTTTTGGGTTGATGTATACATATAATAACCAAAAACAATTCAAGTGTTAGGTAACATCTACTATTTACTTATTTGAAAGTTATACTAACGGAGTTTAGATTCATTTTTGATGATTATTTTCTTATCTTAGTATAAATTTGTTCCTCAAAAAAAAAAAAAAAATATAAGATTGATGATATTTTTTAAATAAAGTATAACCTTTTGATGGAAATATATCTGAAAAATTGATTAACCTAATATTTCATACAATCCATAAAATCGCTGGTTATTCTAAATGTAATAAATTTTAAACTATTCTAACCACTGTCCACACACAGTTCATGGTAAATTTGTTATGAACATGAAAATATAAGTTTTCCTTTAAAACATTGATTTATAAAAATTATGAGCTTACTTTTGATTTCAAACTATTGTGTATAAAACGAGTGTTTATTTAATATAATATTAACTTTACCAAATATTTAAAAAAATCATTTGACCAACAACTATTTGTAAAAGCAAGAATCAAAAGTAAAAGCGATTACAATTGATTCTAACCTTGACATGTTGAGTGGACTTTTTGTGTTCTCTACACTAACAATGCAAACAAATATTTAAATTCTATACATTGACTTTGTGATTTATACAAACCTTTGTTGCTACCATATTTGAAATTTTGTGGAAAAAATTCAAAAGAATTTTTTTTACAAGATTCAAACATATATTCTAATTAAAGTAATGGTAAGTATTAAATTAATTATTTTAATTAATTTAAGTAATGGTTCTTATTATAGGGAGGCGAAGTAAATATTTATTTTTTTTATTTAATATACAACCATATTTGTGGTAAAAAGGAAAAACTACATAATTGATTTTTATTACTTTTCATGGGGATCATTTTTTTAGGTTTTAAATTGAAATTAAAGTTCGAAGGTATACAATTTTGGAATTATCTACCGTGTGAAAATTATTTGATATATTTTTTATACAGATATGTGTTGAAAATATGGCAAAAAAGTAATGGTGTTTTTTCTCTTAATAAAATTAATATTTTGTTTAAATAATATCTCAGTTATACATTTTTTATAAAATGGAATTTTAAAATATATCTTGAATATGCCAAATTATGTACTTATTCTACTTCCAAAATACTATGAAAGTAAAATTTATATTTTAAAAAACTACAAGGTTTTTAAAATCAATCATGGAAATGGCAAAAATGATATGTTAGTTAATAAAATTTGTATATTTCGAATAAAAATAAAATAAAATTAAATGAATTATGCTGTTATGCAGACGACTGTAATCCTACAGTAATGGACAGATTCTTACAAAAAAAAAAAAAAAAAAAAAATACACAATATGTAATGAAATACAATAATTTTAAAAATTAAGAAAATCTAAAATGACATAACTTAAATTATGTAGTTTTTCCTTTTGGACACAGATATTAAGGAAAATGACACTATGTTCGAAAATGAGACTTATTTGAGGTATTTCATTTTGAAAGGCTAGAAGAGGGGTTAGGAAAATTAAGTCCCAGTTTTATACTATTCCCCTAGTGTACACTTAAGTACAAACTTAGTTAAGAAACTTTTAAATTAAAGCTCACACTTAAGTAATATTGCGTTTTACAGTATAAAATTTAATTTTACAAGAAAATAAACAAAGAGATTTAAGCTTTAATATATATACAATAGGGTGGTCTCAGATTTCCAAATATTTTTCTTTAACTAAGAGTCAGATATAATTAAATTTATCCTAAAATGTTTTATCCTAGTTATGTTAATTTTTTATTGAGTATCTTTTCATTTAGATTACTACTTGCTTATGGTAATGCCAAAAACCATTATAAATATCACACTTATTTTTTTGGGGTAAAGTATTTTTGATACCACCCTATTGTGGAACCAAAAATAAATAAAAAACCAATAATTAAAAAAAAAAAATCTGAAGTAACTTGAAAGCTGTAAACAAATCTTAAGCTTATTGACTGTTAAATTTAAACTAACCTTAAGGAAAATATAAATTTAGAGCGCATTTTGCAATCTTTTTAAAATTTAAAATATTTTTATATACAGTTTATACCAAAGGAAAACTAATAGTTTTTGGTCTCATTCAGACTTTCTTTAAAAAAGTACATAAAGTTCATTAGTTTCCTCATAAAAATTAAAAACTGTTATTTTTATTTTTTATTAAAACCTAATAAAAACTACTAGAATAACTACCTATAATGCAGTCTGTTCAGGGGATTTCAGAATAGTAAGCTTTAATATACATTAAAAATATATGAATGATAGAAAATTGTTATTATAAATTACATTGTTGGTTACACCTTTTCTATCAAGAATATTTTAAAACCGTGTGAAAATTGGTTTACAAAATCAGTCAATTAAGTGCAGAAACTCAATAAGTCAAGAAATTCAAACGTCAAGTAAAACCACATTGAGTGGAAAATGAGGTACATAAACGAATTAATTTTTGAAATGTATTTTTCGTCAAAACCAATTGGTTTTGTTTTGGTATAAACGTAACATTACTAGATTTTATATATTTATTTATTTTTGTTTATTTTCAATAAATATTTTTTAAGAAGTCAAAAAATTTTCATACTTAGGAAAAATTTTAAGCATAGAAAAAGAATACTTAAATCTTTAAATATAAAAAATTTTAAGAACTTTATTGCGATCTCGATTTTTGAATAGTATAATACCGGGTCTAAGTTTCTTTTTAAGATTTTATTAAAGTATAAAATCATGAATTATTATTATCAAATATATTTAAAATGCTAAATAACAAACATTAAACTAAGAAAAGATATTACTAGAAGGTAAACTAGTGTTACTAATGAGCAACTTTTGAAAGAAAAATATAAATACATTAAAAATTACGCTGAAATTCATTTAATTCAAGATTGGTGCATAACTCGTTTATTGTTTAATTAGCATAAATAATGTTCCTTTTATTTTTAATTTCCTAATACATGTGCTACTTTCATAAAAAAAATGTAAGCCCAAATATCGTGAATATGAGCGCTAACTTCTTGAACTTAGCATACTCTAATTAGTTTGTTAAAATTTCGACTAGCACATGTTTTTTTTTTTTTTTTTTTTGTAAATTATTAAAATTTAAGCAATAACCCAGCAACTTTGCTTTCTGGTAAGCTAGCAGATATAATTGGAAACAAAAATAAACTACTTGTATTTTGCCTGAATAACTAGTTATTCTTGATCGAGTTGTCCACAAATTCAAATAGTTATTCTTAGACTTCACTTCTAGGGGTACTCAAAAATATGTACCTAAATGAAAATAAAAAAGAAAAAAATTGCCGTCAGTGAGATTTGAACTTGGACACAAATTAATCACTCGTTTTTAATTATTAACGTCTTACTCAGTACACCATCTCGAACTTAATTTTCTAAGTGACAAAAACTTTTGTAGTATAAATATATGTTTTTAGACATTTTGTTATAAAAAACTAACAACATCAGAACGGGGTTGAACCAAAAATCTCCTGCTTTTTAATCCAGCGCTCTCGACAATTCATCCACGTAACTGCAATAATACTGTGCTATTATACTATTGTGTACATATTTATGTAATAACGAGTAGGCAAATAATAATGACGCCTCCTTTCCAAGAATTATCTATGAATATAAACATTTTAGTTTATGGCCAGACCATATGTTGTCACGGAACTTTTAAATTAACAAATAAACATATTTTACATAATTAAATTTATGTCATATAAATTGTGGCTATTGTGGTCAACCTCAAACATGTACCAAATACAATAATGCCCTGTTTTTTTGTGTAGAGTTTTATTTTTTTAGATATCTATATTTTTGTTGACTAATAATTTATAACATATTAAATATTAAAACTTTTTTTAATTAAAAACATACATATGTAGGTGTGTATTTAGCAATACAAGTATACACTAGAAAAAACAATATATTTAGGATTTTGATTAGTTGAACATAATAGATTTCATGTATTTATTGTAAGGAACATAAAAAATGCACCGATTAAATGCAAATATCTTTCTAATGATGTAAAAACGTTAATAAAGTTATTAAAAAAACTGCCGTATAACAACCTTATATGTAAATTTAGATATTTCTAATACATACTTGTAACATATTGAACGTTTTTATTTTTTTTTTTTTTTTTTTTTTTTAGAAATGTAGCTTCAAATATGTAAACAGAAAACATTTCAATATTAATTCAAGTATTCCTAGGAAAACTTTCTGTTTTTAATATGAGAAATATTAATTCAATATTTTATCTTTTAACAAATTCTAAACTATAGCAAATTTAACTCTATTCAAACAATGTATAATTAAATTATAAAATCAATTTAACAATTCATTGAAAATGTAAATAATTTTTCACAAAATTATTCAACACAATTAATTTGTTTATTTGCCATAATCACTACTTTATAATCTTTTGATAGAAGATGATTGTGAAATTAGTTTACCTTGTAATCTGATTAACAAACTCATACTGTTCACTAAATTATGATTGATTATGATAGCGACAAAATGAAAAGCTTTCCATATTGTCGTTTTTCTTTTTAGTTGGTTTTTATACATATTTACACATTAATTAACTGTGGAAAAAGACAGCAGGATTCACAAATACACTAAGTATTTATTTGACAAATACCCACATGATAAGATTAATATAAAAGCAAACAAATACATAAACATAATTGTATTCACATTCATTTCATATATAAACAACAACATTGAAATGTTTAAATAGAAGAGTCGTGCTGTTTGGCACTACCACCAGTCCTACAATCATTACCAACACCAATACAAACAAAACAATGTTATCGATAATCACAACTTAATAAATAAATGAGCAAATAGTTGTAAATAATGGTTAACCAAACCCCTCAAACCTGTACGATTTCATTAGCATGATAATATTGAAAATAATAATAGCCATAATCAAAACATTGACTGTGACGACAGGGCAACTGAAGGGGACAGAATAAACAAATAATAGTAGGTTATGAACGACTTTTAAATCATCTCTTCAAAAATGAGAAAAAAATTTTATTGACAGAGAAAGACTTTTTTAATTTTATTTTTTCGTAATACAAGTTTAAAAAAATAATTTTTTTTGCCGTAACTACAATCGGACCATTATTTTACTCACCCTTCATACAAAAGTTTTCCCCGGAAATAATATGCCTGGATTTACATAGAATTTACCACATATGAGTTTTATATAATTTCATGAGTATAGGTCTATAATATTTTAGCATTTTTTCTTCTAAATTTAGCAGAATGAATTGGTAAATTGAATATTTTTTAAAAAAAGTCATGATAAATACTTTTTATTATAATGGACTTACTGAAAGCAGATTTTTAGCGTAATTTCAACAATGGAAAACAGTTATATTTGAACTACATTTCTTGCGCTGATTGACATACAAATATTTACAAAAATTATTACATAAATTAATGAAAATCTACGTCAGCGAAAGGAATCTCATCTGCGTTCTTAATTTTGAACTGTTTGTAAGAAAAAATATGCTAAAAGCATAATTCTAAACACTAGAGCAAAACAGAAAATTGTTTGATTATTTACGTTATGTCAAGTAAAGTAATGCAAAAGTAATTGTAATATAATATTATAAATTCACGAAGTTTTTTTAAACAATAAATAATAAAATTAATTAATTTTTTTTATTTAAAAAAGATAAATTATTAATAATATAATACATATTGTTAATGTAAAAATCTCGGTTCCGCACGTTTTAATAAGTAATTTTAAAAACGGTTTTTAAAAATGCATTTTTTTACAATAATATTTTCAAATTTTTTAAAAAAAGTGAAAAATTTAAGATTCGAAAAAATATTAAAAATTTTTGATTTAGCAAAACTTAGAAAAACTGGTCCATAATTGTTCATAGTTCTCATAAAATTAAAATAGAAATTAAAATAATAAAACACACTGTAGTTAAATAGGTGTATGGATATTGATAATCTAATTAAATTAAATCATTTACTAGATTGTAAAATTAGTTTTACAGAAAAATTAATAACCATATCGTAAATAAGTTTATTTTAGATAGTTCCCAAAAATTCCGATTTGCTTGGTTTTAAAATTAGTTAACATTAAGACGAAGATTAAAAATAGTAGTACGTTTTCAACACCAATTTTATGATTTATTATTTCAAATGTTAATTAATGATCACTTCCTGTACCATACATAGAAAGAACCAAAATCCAATTAAATCCTATATGGAAAATTGCGATAAAATTCACATCCTATTCTGCGCCAAATTTTGTGGAGAACGGTTGGTCTATAATTGACAATAGCTTCCACATAAGGATATTACAGCAATATCACTTTTGCGCGCATAAACAGTTTAGTAGTGATTTAATGCGACCAGATTTTACCAATTGAAACTTTCTTACTTCTTTCAAATATTTTTGTAAATTTTTTTTTTTTTTTAATTTTGCGTCTTATTATGTTTTTGTTCGGAAAAAAAGTTAATTTTTATGTTTTTATTCGAAAAACAAGCATATTTTCTCTGGATTTTTTAAACAAATATTTTTGCTATAATAATGATATAAATACCGTAAAACTTTTATTTGGAATAAAAAACTACACATATCATATAAAACTGAAAACTTTTTATTGTTACCGAAAATCGACGAAAATCTTTTTGAATTTCTATTTAAAAATCGAAAATATCCAGAATCAAAAATTTTTGTAACTTCTAAACGGCTCGTTTGATTTGCATGAAGTTTCACACTCAGACGTAGCAGAGTGCTGTACAATTTAAGATTGAAAGAGGGTCCCACAGCTTCTCACGAAGCCATTGAGACTCAAAATTGGGTACCTCTGACATAGGCAATTTTTAATCGCTTGCCAAATTTGTGTTGGTTATCAAATATCGAAAATTTTTACATTCTGCTAAAGCTGCTCATAAGGCCTATTTCAAGTAAATTGCATTTGAAATTTCAACTATCTCAATTTTGGAATATCATGGTCCAGATTTTAGACCAACAATTTCATCCGAATTTGTAAATTTTTTCCGATTGGTTTAAGATCAAAATAATCTCTCGAATAAAAAAATTGTAAGCCGATATTTTTCCCAGTCCAAAAATAAGCGATTTTGATATTCGAAAATGCAAAAATTATGATTTTTTCTATATTTTTCTTTTAGACCGAAAAAGTGCTTTACTAAATAAAAGGATAACATTATAACAATTTTATACTCTTTTGAAAGGCACGTGCAGTTCCTGCCGATTTGGTGCTATTTTACATCAAAATTATAAATTTAGTCACAAAGCGTGGATCTACAAACATAATGCAATTTTGGAAATTCTGATGTGTTTTTAAGAGTTTTTAACGGCTTTTTCCAGATCTGCAACATGTGCAAACTTTATGGACAAAATTTCCAATTTTTTTGGGATTTTCGCCGGTTTTTTGGGAATTGCGTGATTCCTTTTCCAAATACTTCGTCATTTCAGATGATAAAGTCTACAATTTCTAAAAAGATTATTTTATCTAAGAAAGATTTTATCACAGATCAAATATTTGTAGTTTCTGGAGAACCAATTTTTAAAAAAAAAATTTTTAAGTAAATTCTGTTGCTTAGCGGACATAATTCTTAATTATATCCATAAAGATTGAAGTTAGTATTATTTATAGAAACAAAACTACGCTACTTTCGGATGAAAATATTGGTCTATTACTTAGTTTATAAGCACGACTATTGCAAATAAAAATAAATAACTCACTGTTTATACACAAATTTCGTAAAGAAATATATTTCTTATTTGACCTGCCGGATGGGAAAAATACAACTATTATTATCGAAAGTTCTATGAACGTAAAAGGAAGTGTCATCGCAGTACGTTTTATTTGTAATTAGTTTCCCTAATCACGATTACTTTTCCTGAGTTACTAACATGGAAATAAAATATTAACTTACCGTTTATACGGTGAAATTTTCAATTCGCAATATTTTTAATTGCGAGTAAGAGGTATGTGAAGCAAGATTTTGAAAATTGAGATAGTTGAAATTTCAAATGCGAATAAGTTGAAAATTACAAGAGATAAATAGCATTTTTCATAGATCTTATTGGGAGTTTTAAGAGGATGTAAAAATATTTAAAATCCGATAAGAAGCAACAATTTAGCAAGCGGCTAAAAATGTTCTATGTCAGAAGTACCTTATTTTGAGCCTCAAGAGCTTCCCCTTCCAAACTTAAAATTATATACTCCTCTTCTACGTCTGCGTGAAATTTCATGTAAATCCGACAAGCTGATTAGAAGTTACAGATTTATTTCTAAACATTTTCAATTCTGCACCAGTGTGTACCACTATAAAAAAAATATTAAAATAATTATAAAACATGATCTCTAAGGATAGGACATAAACATTTCATTTAAGAACTTAATATTGTTGTTAAAGTAAATGCCAAATTTTTTTCAATTATTAATATGAAAACATAAAAATGATTATAAATCTACAAAAACTCATGCGGTCAGAATGTAATTATAATGATATGTGACTAACAGAGGATTACTAAAAGAGACCCTATTATACAATAATCCGTTTCTAGTCATTCATATAATCCATTTTCTAATCATTCATATAAATGTATTCATTTAATCTATTTGGCAAAGGTAATAACTGAAGAATTCAACAACATACATATGGGGTGCGCACAAAACAAATTATGCATATCTTAAGGCCGTAACGTGTGAAATTTCGTTGTTATAAAAAAAATGTTTTTTCTTAAAACGAAAATTGAACAAAAACTAACGAAATGTATCATTAAAATTTATAATGAAAACCAATGTCAATGGATTAAAAAAATTTTAGGAAAACATGTGTGATGTGAAAAACTGTTTTACACGTTATAAGAAAAAATTAAAATATCCATGACCTTCGAAACGAAACTTGGCAGGTGAATTTTCAGATTGTGAAATAAGTTTAAAGTAAAGCTAACTGAGACCTACAATATTAAAAAGAAACCTAACAGGAAACGAAAGCGAAAATTGTAAACTCATTTTAATTTTTTGTGCTCACTCCTTATATTGCCATATTTTACCAAAAGATTTACAATTATTCACTAAAAAATATTCAATTGCATTGATTTTAAAGAGCATATTTTTTTACAAACTCAACTAAAAAAATGGCATATTTTCGCACATAATATTTTTTTAGAGTATATTTGTAGCATATTTTGATAATATTTGTTTACAATTTCACATGAGGACTGCGCACGAAAACGTTAGTGTACACTTTAAGGTTACTATACGTAAAAAACATAATAACATTAACTTGTTTACATTTAAAATTAGTCTCAGCAACTTTATGTTTTGCTGTAATAGCATGACTGTTTTTTCTTAAAATGGTAATTGAACCAAAAACACGAAAACGTATAATTCAAATTAATAACGAAAAGCCATGTCGACCATATAAAGCAATTTCTAGAAACGCACATGTGCCATGAAATATCGACTTTCGGGACATAACAAAATGTATAGAGGTCGTGATCACTAAAAAGGAACCTCGTAGCTCCCAGAAAACTGGACCACAGACTGTACGACCACAAACGAGATAATGTGAATTTAAAGACTTCCTCCATCTGTGGAAGGAAAGCTGCTCATTTACTACATTCCTCTGTATCTTTCATCAGAAAATTTTAAAAAGCAGACCTGAAGAACAACAAAGTAAAAAAGTATTGATTATTTTTTTTTTTTTTTTAAATATGAAAGCTTTTTAGAATATCCTGGTCAGGAATTACATATCATTATGAGAAACATATTGTTTAAAATATTCAAAATTTTCAAATAAATGATTGATCTACCAGCCATTTGTACGTGTGAGGAAAAAACCACTTCACTAGTAAAAAATAGTTTTTAAAAAAGAAATGTACGCAAATGAGTGGCTTGGGAAAAGATTCCTATCGACCACTGAAAAGCAGAACGAATTCCAATTTTTCTGACCTATTCTCGCTTCTCGTCATTAAAAAAAAAAAAAATATATTGAAGGAACACTTAAATCTGAGTAAAAAAATATAATAGAGTTTAAAAAGATAACATTACAAAATAGTAACAGATTACCCTATTTAAAAATATTATTCAGGGTATCAAGAAAATACCAAATATTTTATTTAACATCAATAAAAAGCTTAAATTTAAAAATTGCATATAGTATAGTAGAGTTAAAAAAATCAAAAATTTTGACCTTTTGGTTTTCTTTTATTAAGCTAAATTTCTGCATAAAATTTTATGCAAAAAATTTTTGTGCGCATTCCTTATGGGAGGTTTTTCAAATTGTATCTGTGTAAATCGTTGCCCCTTATATTTCTTGGTTATACACAGATAATAGAGCTTTGTTGTGCCAACCAAATTTTTTTGCCTATCGAATTTCTTCGCTTGTGTCTACAATCGTCTAAATTTTTAAGTGCTGACATTATTAGTAGTTGCATCTACAAACTCAACTAAAAAAATGTTTCTTTGAATCGAATTATTCGATTAAAAAAATAAGAGTGGTAAAATTTAAACATTTTAATTTATTAGTCAAACCTATATAGAATAAATATATAGAATAGAAATTGGGTTGAAAGAAAAATGTACGCATGTTTTAACACAGCTTATTTACATCTGATTTGGAAACCAAGTTATCTTTATTGCTTAAGTTTTTCATAGATCTCAAATTGTGTCCTTTTTTGTACGCGATTATATTCCACGGTTTTTGAAAATCCCATTTTTTACATTGATTGTATGCGATATATCGTTATATATAGTGTAATTTAAATTGGTTGCTTTTATTCATAACATAATACTAATATAGATATGGTTTATTTTCATTTTCTCTTTATATTTTATTTTTTCGTTTCAATAATTTATTTTACTTTTAAACGTAAAAAAGAATCAACCATTTTTTTTTTTTTTTTTTTTTTGAATTGAATTTTTGAAGCTAGTACAATCAAATAACACTTAATACGTTTGAAAACGTAGTTTTGAAATAAATAATTTTAATACAAATAAATATTTAATTGCAACCACTATCAACCAGTAATGAATATTGAATATTTATACCGAATTTGTAAATAGAAAGGAAAAATCTTTTGAGATATAATTTTTCCAATATTTCGAATTAATTTTTACTTTATACCATTAAAATTTTACAATCCTAACAATTTCCCAATCGATATTATTTTCTGTGTATGTGATCGCATAAAGAATTATGGTGTAATATATTTAATATTTTAAATGAATCCAGATGTGCACCGTCTGAGTCCCTTAAAACTACTGAAGTACTTGACTGGTAGAAAAACTGAAGTTAGTGAATCATGAATGAATTCATTCTGGAAATATGGTGTAGAGGACATAATATATATTAAACCTCTTCCTGTATCGGTTTATAAATATATATATATATATATATATATATATATATATATATGTATATATACACATATATATATTTATATGACTGGATATCTTCCAAAAAAAAGTGAAAACAAATGTATTTTGAGGAGGGAAAGGTTAATAATTTCAATAAAATTTACTTTCTTTTTTCCTAAAGATTTATCTTTTATTGTAGGGACATTTCTAGTACAATCATTATAATACATATTTTTTGTTAACATTTAGTAATTCAGGTATTCCGGAAATTCAAAACTTTTTCCACTTTCCCGGGAACTAAAAAGCCCTAATCGTAACAGATCATGATTTCAAGGATCTATATATATTTATATTATTTATATATTCATTATTATAAAACTTTCAGTGATAACCTCATCTGAATTATCAAATCTTTTCATATGATTTCAGTTTACTATTTTAAAAAATAATATATTTTATTAAACTTTATATCTAACTAAATAAAACAATGATTCATAATTAATACCTATTCTTAAAAGTCGTTATACACATATAGAATTTTAATCTAACCACTACATTTATATAAAGCATTGAAACTGTGTCAATAGTATCATGTAGGGTGAATACAAAAATATTACCAAAAGCGACCAAACCTTTTTTTATATATATGTTTATTATAAATACAGCTCACAGAACAAAAATATATTAGTGACGTCACCCTCAGACATTCACTTTTAAACTAGAAGACTTTCCTTAAAGAATGCGAATTTTGTTGGTTGAACTTTGATAATCTATTTGTGTATATGTGCGTGATAATCAATTATTATCATTAGGTCTAATGAATTTTTGGGTAAAAACATAAATGTTTCTAATTCAAAAATAAAAGGACATCAAAGTTTATTTACCACATGAAATTGGGGA
Source organism: Protocalliphora azurea (assembly GCA_932274085.1). NCBI lineage: Eukaryota > Metazoa > Arthropoda > Insecta > Diptera > Calliphoridae > Protocalliphora > Protocalliphora azurea. Next base: position 68,006,123 of record OW026523.1, on the reverse strand, counting down.
ACAAAAATGTACATATGTTTGGCAATTTTGTTGTATGTTGCCAGGACATTAGATCATTAGATGAGCTTTAAATTACATGCAAAAAAATAAACCTACACCACATACATCCTTTTATATCTATGCCACCTACTTAAGGTTTAACATGACAATGTTTTTTTTTATTTTTAGTTATTTATTTTTTTGACCAAACAAGTAAAGTAGACAATGAGAAACCAAAATTCCATACCACAAAAAACAATGTCAAGTTGTTGTACGATAAGATAATATTGAGTTTAGTCAAGGATGTGTGTACATTGTTAGATTTTTTCTTCTTCTCCTTTATATTTTCTTTTTTTTATTTTATCCTTTGTTTCTATACAGTTTTAGAGTTTGTACGTTGTTTTTTTTTTATTTTTTTTTTTTTTTTTTTTTTTTTTTTTTTTTTTTTTTTTTGAAACCATTATACTTTTTTCCTTTACTTTAGCTATGACTTGGGCACTTTGTTGATGTGGAAATGCTTATTAGCTTTAACATTTGGTTTTCCTTTTTTCCAAGTTTTTTTTTACTTCTTTATACATATCGATTTTTTTTTTTTTTCATTTATATATAACTTTTTTTCTGTTTTAGTCGTATCTTTTACATATGTTTTATATATTTTTTTTAGCACAAACTTAGTTTTGATTATTTTTTAAACATGTTTAAAACTTAAAAAGCCATAGGTTATCATTTGTTATATTGATTCGAACAGGGTTGATTTTTGACAATGCAAAACATTGTGCTGCAATTTTATTTCTGATTTTTCTCTAGTTTTTTATTAAAAAATAACACAGTGCAACAAGAAAAAATTTCCTCAGTAATTCCAACTCAAAATGAAAGCGTACCAGTAATCTAGCAAAACCTCCAAAGGGTTTTTCAGAATTAGTTCGATTTCGATTTTATAGTCTCTTGTAGTTCGATTTTTTGGAGTCCTTTTTTCAATATGATTGGAAATAATTAACTTTTAAATTATTTAATCCAAATGTTATTGTATGTTATATACTACTAGCATTATTATACTAGATTTTTACTGTCTGCCACACTCTTTTTACGCCCATTTTTCTCATAATAATGTTTACTTTATTTAATTTGATCTTATGTTCAAACTACTGAACCGCTTAAAATGAAACTTGGCACATTTGTATATCCTTGAAGGAAATACTGACTGGATGCCGTACCCACTTATAAAAAACTGTTATTTTGCTTCTTAGTAAGTAAATTTCAAAATTAATTAAAATTTTTATGATAATGCACACTATTCAAAAATTCAATTTTTCTGGCATAAATTTAAAAAGCGTCGTTAGTGCCTTCTTGAGATTATATCGAAAACATTCTATCTAAAGTTAATAATATTATTTATTAGAATCTATTTAAAGTATTTTTGCTTAAACTTCTATAATATACAATTTTAATTTATGTAGTTATATTTTTTAAATATGATAACTTGTTCGCTTTTGGTTTTATTTTAATTGTTTTGCAATTTTTCATATTTTTATTAATAAATGAAACTAACGAATAGGTTAGAATATAACACATTGATTTAGGCGGCTTGTTGGGACCGGTGAAAATATGCATAAATTAAAATTGTAAAAGAAGGTTCAGAATAAATACAAAATTATAAACTGGGACCAAAATTTCCATACATCGCGTAAATTAAATCACTTTCGCTAGATCACTAATAAATCACGATTTTATATATTTCAATACTTTCTGGTATCAATTTTCAAAGTTATATGTTTGATAAGAAACTCATGTGTCCACAAAACTCAAGAATAACGACAAATAGACGACTTATACAAAATTTAAAATAAGGGCCTTAAAATACATCTTATCGGCTACAATTTACATTACGTAGCATTGTTATACATTTTCTGGTTATGAAATACAGCTTTTACAATTGTAACTCAATTTAAATGAAAATGTTAAAAGTAATATTATACTACCAACTTGAATGCTTTATCAGACTGTCACTTTGAAATGAATTTTTGACCAATGTGTTTTTGACCAAAGTGATAAACAAATATCACAGTGGAATAAAAGTGTGCGAAAAAAAAGATCACTGGTACCCATAAAGATAAAATTTTACAATCTATAGTATTTTTTATTTCTTTCGTATGTCAAATTTTATGTAAATTGATTGTAGCATCAAGAAAGTAGCAAAATTGACATTTACTGAAAATGGGCTAAAAACTGGACTTGGCATCTAACTTATATTTTACACCACAATTCTATCCACAAAATACTTGATATAAATATGTGCTAATTTTCATTTGTACGAGTACATTCAAAAAAGAATTGTTTGCAAGAAGTGGGCATGACATTTGGTTCCATAATTTTGTTCCATAATTTAATAAATACAGAATGTCGAATTATTGATAAATACGAATTATAACTACTGTATTAATCCTCATATTTTATTGAATTATTAAACTTTTAAACCCAAAATGCAAATCAGATGTACTGCAAATTAAAGTATAAATATTCTGGATGTATTTTTCTTGTTTCTTATTTTTCCTTCGAGTTGTATTTTATTTCCTACTAGTTAAAAATGTTAATTACGTTTGATTTTTTTATTCCTATTTCTACTCAGGTATGCAACCTTTTTGACCATTAATAAATGCAGAAAATTTATTTCTTCCATTACATTTAAAGAAATGAAATTGTTTATTTTGTTATGTAAATTAAATAGTAAGATTTTTTTTAAAATTCAACAATCGATGAAGAGAACTGATTAAAAATATATTTTTTTATTTCATTTAATTTTATTTTTGCACTCAAAACATCAACCAATTAGGTCACAAGACTCAAGAAAATAATATGCAGTTATGCGACAATAAAAAATATGACCATAATTTGAAATTTCTTTAACTAAATATCGGGAACAAAATTTGAAATACGAACGGGATTGCATCGTTACAAATTTCCATATAGTCCACTTAACATCAAAGTATTTTTGGAACTTACAGATTTATTGACCGAAAAAAATTTATCACCTAAATAAGCATATTTACATATTTCGCATTATGGTTCATTTCATAATAAAAATTGATTTCGATGTAAAAACAATAATTTATTAAAATTAAAGTCTAAAATTTAGAAAACATTTTATTTTAATAAAAACGTTTTTGTTTTTTAATTAATTTGACTTTATTGAAACCTTTATAAAATAATTAACTACAAGTTTATGAAGATTTATTTAAAAGTACTACAGCAATCAACATCTAAATAATTAAATAAGGAAACTAATAAAAGTGGACTAAAAACCTTTTACATACTTGAATGTTATAGGAAATTTTAAAAACAATCACTAATTCACTCTTTAAGTGAAAAAAGTGTCTTAGGAATTGTTTAGAAAATTTCTTATAATTTCATATGCAGACGTTCTGCATTTTTCAATAAATGACAGAGTGAGTTCCTTGTGTAAGTTGAGAGAATTGAGAATTTTTATAAATTGCCCAAAAAAGGGGATCTTAAAAAATAAAGACGCCAAAAAAGGGGATTTTTTTTTTAGAAAAAAGGGGCCAATTGCTTTGATACTTAAAAAACTCCTCAAAATTTGTTTATTCGATAAAAGCAAAAAGAAAAAATGTTGCATTTTAATAAAAGCTACTAAATTAATTTTTATTAAAGACAAAATAATTTATTTATATTAATTTTTTATTGCAAAAAAAGGATTTATTCATAAAAATAGTTAACATAAAATTCTCTTTTTATTAAATTTAGGACTGAAAGTATGGATTCACGTTTCACTGAGGTACTGCTATGAACCAAATTTAGGATATAAGCATTCATGAGATCTATTTTTTTAATTTTCACTCCGGTTCAAAAAGATTTAGCATTTTATGCTTTAAATAGTTGTTCATAAACTTAACCATCAGCTTTAGTTTTTAACAGTTTCAGTTCATTTATAAATTCTTCAGGATCTCGGGGTCTTTTTGAGATCATTATATTTTGTGACAATCTCAAAATAATAAATTTTTTCGTTGGAATTAATATATAATAGGTCGAGATTCAAATAAACTAGTTTCTCGTCATTTAACACATAGTCTTAGAAAATCTCCGTTCAGTTCCATTTAAAAAAGGGGGCCAAAAACTAAAGTTGCCAAACGATAATGGTATGTGTTGTTTAAATGAAAGTTTTTTATCTAAAATAATTCCTAGATATTTGATGCTATCTTGGGATAAAAACTCCCCTAGAATACACATGGTTTGTGGGAATTAGTGTTGCCAGTTTAGCATTTTTGTGGCTGAATCTAGCCTTTTTATTTTGTTTTTAGCCTCAAAATTTTTTTTTTAGCTTCTAGCCTTTATAAAAAGGCTAAAATGTTAGTATTTTAACAACGAAAAATATAATTTATTATTCGCTATTACTAACTTTGTTTATAAAGAATAATTCATTCAAGCATTTTTGCGTATTTTTTCGGTCAAAAATCCTTATTATTTATATTTAACAAAAATTTTCGCATGCGGCGCTTTATTATCAAAATTAAAAACAACTAATATTCTAATATTTTGATGGAATTTCTAAATCGATTATTATAATTATTTTTAATTTGCTTCATTAACTATTTATAAACATAATTTTAAAAATTTCTTATAAAAGTGAAAAATTATCCAAAAACTTAAAAATGTTGATTAATGACTTTAAAACATTAGGTAATTTTGGATAAGAAATATAACATAATCTTAATTTGCATGATAATTTTTTGGACGATTTTTCATTTGGGTCATTTATACCAGTATTGGAGTATTATGCGTTTGTGCTGATGTTTATAACGCATAGAAAAATTATCCAACACCCACCTTAAAGTATACCAATCGAATCAGAATCACTTTTTAAATCGATTTAACCATGTCGGTCCGTCCGTCTGGCTGGCTGGCTGTCCATGTAAAAGTTGTGCACAAAGTACGGGTCAAAATTTTAAAGATAATTCAATGAAATTTTTCACGTGGGACTTTTATAATACAAAAATTAAGCTTATTGAAATTGGTTGTGATCGGTCCATTATTTCACCTAGCCTCCATAAAAATGTCCCCCCGGAAAATGAGTTAAAAATATGAATATTTTAATGAAATTCGGTGAAAAGAAGTTCTGTACAAGTATTAATTCTTATGCCAAATTTTATGAAGATCGGTATACATTTTACCATAGCTCCCATATAAAGCCCTCTTCCGGAAATCACTTTAACGTGCATAAATCCCATACGAATGATAGTATCAACTTAATATTCGACACAAATAAGTAATAAACAACATTGTCTAATTTTATAGTAATTGGTCCATAATGTAGATATTAATTTATTAAAATAAAAATCTTGATTATCAGAATTAGTAATAGGTTGGTCAATGTTGTGACACCTAATTTCATTTTCCACTCAATTTCTGATTGCTGACCAGTCTGAACGATAATACCAGGAAACTGAGTATGTCATGTTTTTAACTTTTCGATGTATTTCAAGGTTTGAAAAATGGAGACACAAGTTATATAAAAGAGCGTCTACTGTAGATGGTTGAACAGGGTTGATATTTTGTTCAAAGCGAATATATTCAAATGTAGTAGTTGGAGTGAAGGCAGTGGTTGTAGAGCTCTTTACCAGCCAAATTATTTGGTATACAATTCCAATGTGTATGTATGTTCTGACTCAGATCACCGAAAATAAAATAGTTGTTTGAAGATGAAGTTAATTTAATTAAGTGAATGTAACTTACCTTCTATTAATCATAACTTATACTGAAACACTTTTAGCAGAACTTTAGTTTTATTTTTGTTAAAAACATATGCTTCATATTACCTTTAATTGCAATTAGAGTTCCTACGCCATGCGTAGATCAATCCTCTGTAAGTTTTATAGCCACCAAGTTGAAATTTATTGTATGGTTTCAAAAAATCTCATTTAAAGGAAGAATATCAATTTTCCTTTTGTGTAAAATGTATTCCAGCTGGACTTAGTTGTTATGCCTTGTTCATTCCAGTGCATAACATGAACATTGTGTCTATCGGTTGAATTACGAGTATATGGCATGTTGAAAGATCATACACCCAAAACTCGTAGCTTGTCCTTCTTATTCTGACACCTTTGCAAAGCGTCGATACTATAAAAATAAAAACATTTACATAAGCTTTGTAAATGAAATATTATAGTTTTTGTTCTTTCGTATTTTTTGTTTATAGCTACCTCAGAATACAAAATAGCGTTAGCGCGGAAATTACATGCATTATCAACATAGCATAGGATGTACAAAACTAATATAATTGCCTGAAAAGTGGGTTATGACAAAAAAATAATAATAATAAAAAAAAATCAGAGTTTTAAAATGATAGATTTTAAAATGAGTTTCTCACAGAAAATATATTTGAAATAATTTGGGGAATTGTAGATCATGAAATAATATGCGTATAATTATAAAACTAAGGACGAGGTTTCCCACCAAGTAGAAATAGCCAGGAATGAAATTTCTGTTAAGTTTTTTTTCAAAATTAAGTGCTTCTATGCTAAGCAAGTGTGTAAAAATTTAATAAAAATAATTCAAAAAAATCATGAAAATCTTGGTGAAAATATATTCTGTTGTTCACCTTAGATTTAGATGTCACTCGATGTCGGATTTCTAAGTATTCTTGACGACTAGGGCACTTTAGGTCATCACATCTATGGTTAGCATTTTTTAAGTTATTCTTTATGCAGTTGTAGCACTTATAAATTATACTACCATCACTATTACCTATGGAAACAAACTGCATAAAGATACTACGATATGGTTACTATTTTTAGCACCATGTTCATACATAGTACACTGGGAGCATTGTGTGGGACTTTTATTAGCCTTTAGTATTTTTTTCCAATACACAGAAATATTACAAAAATATCTCATTTTCATAGCCTCTCTTTTTGAAACATGTTGACGATAAAACTCGATAAGATAGAGTGTGTCATCCACACTGCATGTCTTTTTTGCAAATTCCTTAATCCTAACCGGGTTTATATTGTTCGAGCTGACAAATTCTTCGCCAATTGTCCAGTTTTGGTAGGCCAAATATAAACCAATTTAAAAGTTTTTGCATTCCTTAACTCGTGCGTATAATACCGGAATTTTTTATCTCTGAGAACACTTAAAGCTTCACTATACAGCGATAACGAGTTTACGAAAATTGTATCGTACCAATAGACAATCATTTATAAGAATATTTATCTCCAATTAATCCGATCACAGCTGAAAAACTGTATACAGAATCCACAATTATTGGTGGAATTTTTTCTCTGAAAGCAACTGCTTCTCCTTCGTCTTCAGATATAAGCTGAAACCTGTTGGCAGTAGTAAATTTAGGGCTATTGCCCCAATGTTTTCTTCCCTTTTGAGCGAACATTGCCGAACAAAAGAAAGTTGAAGCAAATTTAAGTAGTTTTTTTTACACTTTTTAATTTAAAAATTCAACTAGTTATTTGTAGCAAAAATTAACACGATGTTTTTATCTTGAGTCAGAAATGTAAGATGTTTAATGAAAACTAAAGTCGCACTTTCTTAAGGATTATAAAAAAAAATATGATGATTAGTAGTATTCAAACGACTATATTTTTTAAACCGGTATTAATATTAATTTATATTTTTCAAAAAAAAAAAATAATAATAATAATAATAAATTTGTCTAACATTACCCGTAATTTTTCTAGATTTTTTGCCGTTACAAATTTTTTGCCATTAAAAAAATCATGGAAGAAATAAAACTTAACTTACATTTTCCAGAATTTTGGAAATTTTAAATTTAATAAGCATTGATCAGAATTACTGACATATATATACTATATAAAGAGTAACGTTACGTCATTGAGTGACTGATTGGCTAAATCATCAACGCCTGAAGCTAAAGTTATGAAATATGAATTCACTAAGGAGGGATTTTTCTTCTAAACTAATATAGGTACAAAACAAAAAAGATTTAATACCAATACTTTTTCATTTAAAAAACATGTGAACAGGTGTCTGATACTTTTTTGAAATTCAGCCCTTTTAGGGAGAAAAGAGGCAATTTTGGTACCTATGGAGTGCCATACATGTTTTCAACCAGTGAACATAGAAATAATATTTACATCATATTTATAACAAATCGAAAAATAACAGATACCAATTTCTTACTTTTTGAAAATTTGTAAAATATTTTGATTTCTATTTATTGACATTTGAATTAGAAATACTTTTTTGTTCCTAAAATAGTACTTTTCGAATATTTCTTAAAAATTAACTTAGAAACTGGAAATTAATGACACGTGGTCCTAAAGGAGTGAGCATACATAAGTGGAGACTTTGTGATACTTTTTTCTAATGGTCATTTTGGAGTTTCCTATAATATTGAGCGTAGCAATGATAATTTAGAAAAGAGGATTTTGTAGTACCTTTTTGTTTTACTAATGGTACTTTTTTAATTTATTCTATTAATAATTAACCTAGAAACACGAAACTAAGGTACTAAGTGAGAGAAAATCCACAATAGGGAACTCTTTAGTATTGTTTGTTCTTAAAATGGTACTTGTTGAATTTTTTGCAATTATTAATATATAAACATGAAATTAAAGGAACATGGTCCAAAGTAGGTAAAAATTCACTAGGGATGCTTTGTGGTACTTATTCGGTCTTCCAATAATGCTTTTTATTTTGTTTTTAATAATTAACCTAGAAACATGAAATTAAAGATACATGGATCTAAGTGATTGAGAGTACACAATATGTATTTTTTTTCTTCACAAGCTACTTTTTGAATTTTATGTAATAATTAATCTAGAAATATGAAATTATAGATATATGTGTGAGAATCCACAAACTACCACAAGGACAAATGTGGTCACATACTTCTCTACTAAGATTCGAACATTTAGAATGAAGAAAAAAACTGTATTTTGGAACTTTATTAGTAGCCCACTATTATTTTGAACTCAAAAAAACTAGAAATAAATTATAAGACGTTTTATATTCTTATCACAAATATATCAAAATAGTTGTTCGTACTTTTTGAAAATCCTATTGTTTAGGGAATAAACATTTTACTTTTTGGTACTTTTTATCTAAAATATTTAAAAAATTATTGCTGTTAACGTAGCCTAAAGAAATTATACTGTATATCTCCTCTAAAATATCTATACTTCGGTAGGTTTTTGGTACCCTGTGTAATTTAATGTAGAACTCATAGTAGGTTACAAAGATGTATGATAACACAGTCCTTGTATGCTCTTTATTTATGAGGTATGATTGAGACGTATGTACTCATCCTCTGAAGATACCAATATTATAAAAGTTCGCGGTTATAGTTTACTTTTTCGGCTTTTCCACTTTGGCAGTATAATAACCCACAAGTCCGCTAATGCAGTAATATTATAAAGGCAAAATTTTAAATGTCAATAAAGACTCATGAATAATTACTTTCAGAAATTAACATGTTTCATACTTCTTAACTATTCTGAGTGTACTTATTGCCAACAGGAAAATGTAGCAAAAGAAAGTCTATTAGAATCCACTAATGATAAACTAAGAAGCACCTATAATAATAGCATCGCAGATTCTAATGCATTTATATACTTACCACTCTTCTTTTTGCAATCGAAAATGCAATTATTGCAAACGTTCATGTATTGCTATGAGTCAAATCAAATATCTATATACATATATATATATATATATATATATATGTATATAAGTATATGACTAGCAGGAAGAGCATCATAGTTAGACTGCATTCAGTTAGATTGCAAATTACAGGTTATAAAAGTGTAATGCTCCCATTAAATGAAAAAATAGTTACAAAAAATATTAATAGCATTTTGCAATCAATAACTGTCTCTATATAAGTATAATGTTACAAATATTACCAATTGGAAATTTTCTCATATGCGAACATTTATGTATAAAGTTTGTAACAGCTTCCGATTTTCTAATCCTGTTATCCTGCTGACATTTGAAGCTTGGACGTGTATAAGGGCGTATAAACCCATTTTTCTATTTTTTTTTACGTAATATTACTTTAGTAACTAGTTTACATTTATTGATACAAAAATGGTTTTAAAAATCTGTCAATTTCACCGAAAAAGATGCTTTAAAAACATGATTGTATGGAATTTTTTCCATACTAATTTTTTTCTTAAACTTTGGGGTTTTTTTAATAAACAGAGTACAATCCATTATTAGGCTGATACATAAAGTTCAGAATATGAAGAAGGCACTTAAAATGAATGTCATATTTACTCACAGTTTTAACGCATCAAAGTAAGAATAAGTAAAAGGGCGTATATCCATAATTTAAATAATATAATAAGATGATATATTGATGTGATTTTGTTAATCATTTTAGCAACTTTATTCGAAAAAAGAAGTGAAAAATATCAAATACATTTGATGCTCAATACCATGTGTTTTTATATTTATTATGAGCCCGATTTCCAAAAGAAGGTATTATATGGGAGCTATGGTCAATTATGGACAGAATGTGATACAACTGGGTTTTCTACCCATATAAAACTTATTAGCGTCAATTATTATTGTTATGCTGCCAATTATACTGGGCTTATGCATTTTAAAGCGATTTTAGGAAGTAACTTAGAAGCCATGGTCAGTTTTCTACCTATCTTCATGAAATTTGGCACACTGGTTTATGCATAAATAGAGCTCACTTATTCCGAATTTTAATGATATCGTGATTAATATAAAGCATTTCTAAATATTCATTACTACTATTTTTCCACAAAAAATATTTTAAACTATTTTTATCCGCAAATTTTTGGATATTATAATCCGAACTTTTTAACGATAATTTGCATACAGATAAATATTTAAAAAATTTTATCAAATATTGAAAAATGGTAAGAAGATGATTAAGTTTTATGATTTTATGAAGTTTTTGTCCTCTCCTGAAAATTTTCCTTTTTGGTTTAAATGACCTCATGCACCATTTTTGATAAGATTTATTAAGCATTTATTTGTATGCAAAATATACTAAAAATTCGTAACAGAACATACCAATTTTTGAGGCCAAAAAATAGTTTAAAGTGAATTAAGGGCTCATATCCACATATTTTTATCGAACAATAGTAGTAATGGATGTTTACAAATGCTTTATATCGTGATTTCATCAAAATTTAGACTAAGTGAGCTATATATAAGCATAAATCAGTGTACAAATTTCACGAAGATCGGTAGAAAACTGACGACCACTATAAAGTGCATAAGTCTCAAATAAATACTAGCATCTTGACTGCAAAGTTTTATCACATTCTGTCAATAATTCACCACTCATATAAAGCCTAATGCCATATAAATGGTAATATCATTTTAATATTACATATACTTATGTTTTACATAAATACAGATTACTTCATCAAATCTTCTAAGCACCGTTAGTCAATTAACCACCTCCGAAAATATTAAAAATTGGAATGATCGGAATAGACCGACTATATATTGTTTACTTGTTTCTTGAAGTAAACTAAAAATTTAACAAAGTGACATCAAAATATCATCATACGAGTATTATATTATTTAAGTTAGCGTTATATATCTTTTTAAAAGATAGTAAAAATTTTTTGCGATATGACTAAATATTATATAAATTTGACATGTCTAGTTGGTACTTTCAAGTTTATTTTTCATTCTAATTTACTCAAAAACAGCTAAAAATTTATATAAAAAACAAAAATTCCTCAAAATCGTATTTTTAAGGTAATTTTTTCGGTGAATTTCAAAATTATTTTTATATAAATAGATGTAAATTCATTATTAAAGTAATAATATGCAAAAAAAAAGTTTTTTGAAACACTATTTTTATACGCCATTTGTAGCATATAACCAAAAGATACTTATTTTCATTTAAATGTTACGTTTCTGCATGCTTAAGCTTTCCGGCACTGGCTCGTCGGCAATCGGGTTGGGTCGGTGAACTTAAGAAATCATGTAAAAAAAACTACATAGTAATACGGGTAACTATTTTATTGCATGCAAAAGTGATAAAAATATATTATACAAATGAAACTTATGAAGGAGTGAAAATCATTGGAAACTATTGAGGTTTATTGCATCTAAAATTTCTTTGTTGCAATAGTTGAAATTTGTAACACAATGCCCATCCCTACCTTCATCATTTAGATACTTAAAAACAAAACAAAATTTCTCGAAATGATCCATAAAAACAATAAAACGCTACGTAGCTCTAGACTTGCCCGCAAGAATCAAAAAAAAAGAAGATTTAGAAATTCATGATTTTATATTTATTCAATAATTTTAACATTAAAATTTGTATTTAAACTAAAAGAAATTTTCTTAGAAATGATAATAATTCATCTAATAACTCTAAATTTATAATACTCGTAATTTTTATGTAGTAAATTTAATTTATATTTCATATTAGAACTATAAAAAAATACAAAATTTAATTTTAAATATTTATATATATTAGATAAAATTTTCGAATAATTAGGATTTATATAAATTATTAAATAATAAAAAGAAATAAGAAAACAGTATCAAATTTGTCTTTGCACCCTGTATTAGGACGAATAGTTATAAAGCAAAATTAGGTCAAGTTGAGGTAGGTTAGTTATTCGTAAAGAATAAAACCCTAACGATCAGAAATGTAGATATTTTAGAGGCTCGAAAACAAAAAAAAATGTGAATAATAATTTAAAGAGTAAAATATATGAAACTAATGAATCCATAATAGGGAAATAATAATCCATAAGTATTTTAGCGCTATTATTTTTAAATATTTATAATTTTAAAAAGGTTCCTATCTTTTCGATTTTTGTTGTTATTTTCTCCCCTTTATAATAATTTTTTTATTTAATTTAATATTTTTTTTTTTTTATTATTTTTGTTATTTCACCAAGATCAATGTGTTTTGATGCTTAAAGTATGACAATAACTATATATAAAGAAAATAAAAGGAAAGCACTTACATTTGTCGCTCTTAGGTCCATCGATGAATGGCCATTCAGCAATGCCTATATAGTAGGTAGGAGGGAGACAATTATATAAATTTGTTTGATGATATGGTCGATGTAATAAATTTTATAATTCTTCTTCTACTTATCATTCATTATTTTCTGTAATAAAAAAAAACTAGCAACATGTTTCGAAAAGATGCTAGCAACATACTGTAATTACTAGCAACATACTGAAATTAATAGAAAATTACTTTTATACTCGTATAAAAAAAAAATTAAATTATGGCTTACAAATTTGACAATTTGATACTGTATGTTGTTGTTATATGATTTAGGCAAAGCAATAGTAGTTTTCTTATAAATAAAATAACATTTCGATGTTTTGGTGTATTTCAAAATTTGCTGGAAGTTTTAATATTTATGTGTTTAATAAAGTGTGTTGTCGGGACATTATTAGATAATCTAAGGAGTTTTAAATATTTTTATTCCTTTTAAGCTTGACGATTTCATTGAACGAAAAGTTAGGTAACAATGTTGGGTTGCAAATCAGTTGAAGGAAATACGTAGTTTTAGGAAGATATAAAGTGGAGTATTACAGTCATGATAGGATTTTTAAGGCGGTTATAGTGAGTGATCTATCACTAGTTTAGGAATTTACATTTGGTGCCAAATCTGCAGAAAAAAAAATTTTTTGACTTATGATAAATGATTTAATATGAAAAAAGGTGTTAAATTTTCCCATAGGAAGTATTTAGATGTAAAAATATAAAGTTAATTGTTGCAGTTTTAATTATATCCACCGCAGTTATTTAGATAATTAAATTTTATATAATTTAATTTATCACTGAAGATTTTCATTAGAAAATACAAACTTATGTCATGAAATTTTTTAATCACTTCAGAATTTTACTTTTTAAGTATATCCATGACTTTTAATTAAAATTACTCTTTTCACTCTGAATTTTCTGGAAAAAGTGAAGCGCCTTCGTATAAGCTGCTATTCATAATATTGGCAAAAGTATTGCTCTAATTGCTTAATAAAAGTTGGCGCTGTAGAGAGTTAACTAAAAAGTAATTAATAAAAAATCATTTGTTTTAAATAGTTTGTTCTAGTAGGTGGTGAGTATCAGTTGGTTTACAGTAAAACATAGATAAATAATCTTAACTATGTATTGTAAACCTAGGGATGGTTAATTAATGGTATTTATGGGTTATTGCTAAATTTATATGTGTCTTTCGTAACTGCTATAATCAAAAGTACAATAACATATTGGATAAAATAGAAAAATTGTGGATGAAATGAAGATGTAATTTTTAAATATTTTTCAAAGATTTTATTCCTATTTTGCCAGCACACCTTATCCTCGTCCATACTTCATATGTTTTTCCATCAAAAAGATAATTACAAATATCATATTCAGTGTTGCCAGAAGCTGAGAAAAAAAGAGGCTTGGACTTAAGAAAGTCAGAAAAGATTAAATACTCTAAAAAATAAGGTCAGAAAAAAACTGATGTTTTTCCATTTAAAAACTTATACCCGTATTCCGAACATTGTGACAATGACAAAATTAGAAAAAAATAGATTTTTTTGCGTTTTTTCATAAAAATTGTTTTTCTTAGTTGTTCAAAATATGATGGTTATTTTATTTATCTTTTTTTTTGTTCTCATTATTATATAACACAGAATAGCTGCCAACAAAATGTTTCAATGAAAAATCGTCCACAAAATTCCTATACATATTTGTGTTATATTTCACATAAAAAAGCCTAATGTTTTGAAGATATTCTTCGTAATTTGTATATATATATATATATATATATATATATATATATATATATATATATATATATATATATATAATAAATAATTATAGTAATTGATTAAGTAAGTCCATAAAATAAGTTATGTTATGTTTGATTTATAGAATGAAGCGCCGTAGGCGAATATTTTCGTTAAATATAAGTAATCTCGAGTTTTGTTTAAATTAATACACAAAATTGATTAAATGTATGTTTCTGTAAAAATATAATTTTGTAAAAGCAAATAAGAAATAATTTTCTTCTTTGATGAAATAGTAAAAATTTAACCTTTTTAAGGCAACTTTAAGAATCAAAATAGGCAAGAAAAAGGGCTAGAAGCTAAAACTAAAATTTTTAGGCTAAAAGAAAAATAAAAGACTAGATTTTGCCTCAGAAAGGTTAAACTGGCAATACTGTTCATATATATTATATATATTATATAATATATATTATGTATATATATATATATATATATATATATATATATAAAATCTTTTGTCTTTGTATTATTAATATTTGGCTGCAAGTTAACATTTCCAACTGGTTTTATTTTCAAATATACTATGTGTACTTCAACACATACCTATATATATATGCTTATATACTATAGTATGTAAGTGTTAATTTTTGACATCAATTTCAGTTTTTTTTTTCATTTCCATACAGGAAGTGAAAAAAAAACTAATAAGTGCCACTAGAAATTAGTCAAAACAATTTCCGTTTAATATAGATTTATTTATACATATATGTATATTTACACATATTTAAATCTTTTTTTGATTGCGCTTTGTAAATATAATGCGATACTTTATACTCGTACTTATATTTAAAAATTAAATACATTTTAGCTGCATTTAACCTCAATACAGATATTGTATTTTGAAATAAATGATTTAAATGGAAATAATTATTTTGTTATGAAAAACAATTTTATATTAATACGGCTTATAACTACATTATTTGGGTTCATTGAGAAAAATAGGAAGATAATTAAAAAGAATTAATATTCATACACATCTATGTTTTCATCGTTTTAATAAAAAAAAAAAAAAATATATAATACAGATTTTTTTTTATCAACTGCAAAAAAAATTTTCGCAGTGAGGAATTAAAAACCATAATATAGTAAAGGAAAAAGTAATTACTACATTTCAATATAATAGTGAATAGTTTTAAAATCCGTTTAATAGTCTCCTCTTCAATCTGTCAATTGTTTTAAACTTCATTATGGTTATCGATATTAATATGAATTTTGTCTTTTATTGCTCAATTGTGTCTTTTAAGGTTTTCTATAGTTCTTTTTTTAATATTAGATTATAATTTTTCATTAACTCGTCTAACCACCTGTTTTAATCTAAATCTTGATGAACGTTCCACAGATTCGTAAATACATATAACGACCAAAAATGGAAGGAGTTGTCATACGTTAATAAAATTTGATGCATGTTAAAATAATGCTCAAATATTAAAAAAAAAAAAAAGTTAGTCAAAATCACTTCATAGCTGTCATATATTCTGGTAGTGAAAAATTTAATAAAATCCACAAAAACAATCGGAATTCGTTAAAATTTTGTATAAGTCTTACGTGAGTAGTTAGAATTGTCTGTGCAGAATTTTGATGATTTTTGACGAAAATATCATTGAAGTTGTAATCTAAACTGAACTGACTTTTCAACTTTTTTTTAAATTTTGGAAAAAGAACAAAAAAATCAATTTTCTTATACTTTCGGTGTATTTTGTCTTTTTTTTTTTAAGTAAAACGTCTTAAACAAGATTGCAATCGTAAATTGCCTTGTTGTCTCTGTTTGGCGATACCAAAGCAGAGTATGTGGACTATAATTAGACACCAACAGAATGGAATATGTATTTTCTGTGCCGTTACATACTTCATCAGCATTCGTGGTGTCTTATCCATTTTGGTTGCCTTGAAACTGAAACAAGTCTTTTAAAGCAAAATCATTAACTTCAGGTATTTAAGAGCGGGAGGTGAATGTCTTTGTCAATAGAATCGTAATACTTTATTCCAAGCTGAAATTATGGCGATTACGGAAATTATTAAAAGGTTAAGGAAATTAATAAAGAAAAGATTAGACAGTACTTTAATAAAGGCTAAGATCATGGCGGTTACGGATGTTACTAAATCGTTGAAGAAGTTTGACAAGTTTTGGTTAGCCAAATTGTTGTTTATACTTTAAACCCTAAGAAATAATAATTTTAGAATTTTTTATATGAAAGATTTTATATAAAAAATTAAATTAGTTTCTACTTGAATTTCGAAAATCTTTAGTTAACAGGACCCATACTAACAAAAGATTTTAGCAAGCATGTCATTGAAGGAAACGACTAGGTGGATAAGCTATATAGGATTGAAGCATGTGTTGAAAAAATCAGCAGATGAACAGAAGCAGAATAAATAAGATTGGGACCAATATTAGAGTAGTTTGTAAAATAATTTCTTAGTTAGATTTTCATAAATATATAATTGGTGTCAAAAAAATATAATAATTTTTTTTTTTTTTTTTTTTTTTTGTGTTTCATTTGGAAATTTAAGCAAAGATAGGTACATGAATATCGTCAAACTGGAATACCCCAAACACTTTAGAAAGTTTAAAAACGAACTTAAAAGTACCAAATGTGCGAACATATCAGAAACCAGAACAACTCTATTGTTAGAAGAACGACTGATATTCTATAGAAAAACTAAAGGAGATTCTGAGTTTGAATGGCCTAAAGAAAGCTGAGAGCTCAACTGGCATATACATGAAGATAATACAATCACTATCGAAAGCAAGAAAGATAACAAAACACTGGAATATCACCTATATCAATGTTCTGCGCTGGACCATATTAGAAGTGAACTTATCATATAAAATTTAGAATATATAGAAATTCAAATTGAAATTCTTATGAAATTGCATTGAGGAAACGCACTGTGTCATGAGTGTGGCCAAAAAAATAAAAAAAAATACACGATAAATTTTAGAAAAGTGGTAACGTAATTTTATAAAAGACATTTAAGTTTTTTCTTTTAGAAGTTATATGGGTTAAAGTTGAAAGTTTTTGTTAAATTTTTGAAAATAAATTGAAAAATAGGAAAATGCTAAAAGTTTGATAACTTTAAAATGTTTATAAAAACGCCTAAATCTGAACAAATTATTGTTCATGTTATTACCGTTATTTTAATTTTAATCGATTGAAAAAGGCTTTAATACGAAATAAGTTAAAACTTTAATGGACCATAAAAAAAGAGAAGACAAAAAAGGCTTTTTTGTACTTTGAGGAATAAATTTCATAAGTGCACGTTGGTGTAAAAGGAGTCGAAAATGACCGCTTAATTCAGGGAAAGGTGATATCAATATTTTAATGATCATGACTTATTTTCTAATTTATTAGTTATAAAAAATGTATTTTTAAATTTGTGTATACACTGAGATAAAATTAACTTAAAATGACCGCTTAATTTAAAATTATCTATAACGAATAATCCTAATAATTTATGTCGAATAACCGATTAAACAAAATTTAGTTTTCTGAAGTTATAAATTTAGAAAATTTTTTATTTTTAAGATAAATTTATGTCAACTATAAATTTTTTTAAATATCTGTTATATCAGTGCTTTTCATTACTTTTTCATTACTTCCAAAGCATCAATAAGTGTACGCTTTCTTGTGCTTAAAAAGTAATACTAACCCAAATATATTATTAAAAAGAGATCCAAATGTACTGTTCGGCTATAAAACGTTGAGGTTTAGCTGTTATTTTTGTAAATACTTGTTACTAAAAAGAACTGTTTTAAACAAATGAAAAAAATCTAAAGAAGTTTGCAAGCGACCGTGCGGAAAATTTTAGCAACACTTTTTGTTGTTTTTTATTTTTATTTTTTGTTTACCCCTTAGGTTTACATTCAGAGTCTAAAAACACTGACCTAGTGCAAAAACGAATGTAAAAAAAAATTAAACCTTGGTTTATTGCTATGTTTTGTCAAAGCTTTGATGTTTTGTACTTAAAACATGTTTAACTCTCATTGATTTTGTTTGTTTTATGTATATGACATTTTTGGTTTTCTTAAAATTTGGAAAAGGTTTTCTTAAAATTTGGATAAGCTGGTTTAAGCAAACAGCGGAATGCACATCGGAATTATCTTATTCCCACAACAATAACTTTCAGTTTTATACCACCTTAATTTTTTTTATTAAGCGCTAGGAATAATAGGGCGTTTCTTCTTTATTAAAAAATATGTTAGTTTATATAAGAATTAAAAAAATGTCCTTGCGCCGATAAAAAGAAAATGGATATTTATTGCAACTTTGTACGAAATCGTGAACAAAACTTCCTTTCCTATTAAAAAAGTGAACTAATGACAAGCCTATGCTAAATTCATTGCAAATGATCTGAATTTTCACTACTTAGGATCACAACTTAACGATCAATAAGACTTTTTTAGATGTTCTTCGTTTGTTGGGATAAAATGCTGAATAAGACATTAAAACATTATAATATTATTACTTCGTAAATGTTTATATTTGGGACAATAGAAATCCTAAAAACATAGCTTTGAGTAAAATAAATCCAAAGTTATATGTCATAAAATTCTCAATTTGCATGACCAAATAAATAATTATATATATATATATATATATATATATATATATATATATATATATATATTCTTCTAAGTCTAGTTTAGATTTTGGGACTTCCTTCAATATTTAAAATATTATTATCTTTTTAAAGAAAAATGTCTTTAATACAAATTTACGGTTTTATTGCGAGGTTGTCGTAGTTTTTTTGGTTTTTCATCTTAATTTTATTAAATTTGGTGGAGTATTATCTAGTTGAGGTCTTACATATAAACATTTCCTGTACCAAATTGTAACTTTGTTTAGTTATGTTCTACTGAATTTGAAAAAATTACCTAAATTTATCTTTTAAAAATTGCGACAGCCTAAAAAATAAAACGCTAATTGAAAACTTTTCCATTTTAGCTTATATAAAATGAACCTGATTTCTAATCGATCAAAATCGAGCAAAAAATAATTATTGATTAAATAATATGAATACTATCGTTGTTCAAAAATGATAAATTTTCCAAAATTTTCACACTTTTTGAAGATTATAAAAGAAAGATTAGCTTTGTGTGGCTGTACCGACAAAAATATTTAACCGATTCAATTTTTTTTGTTAGATTCTTAATATGCGACGAGCCTTCTATTACTTCTATTAAATTCTTCATTCAAATTTTTTATCTTTGCCACGTTTTTTAACAAAATGAACAGCTGTGCGACATTCACCAAATGCAAATGCATTTGCAGAAAGACACTGTTTGGTGTACTCTTACATTGTTCGCAGCGTTATCAATGGTCTGTAAATATTCGAAAACGGTCGCTGTAATTACTGTAGCAGAGAGCATAACCAACAGATGAAAAACAGTAAAGCCAAATAAATTTTTGATATCTAACACGGATATTTTTTCTATATATAAGGCTAAGCTACATTATTTTACTAGGAAATTGATAAATTTATTTTGGATCGAGAACAATATTCCTACTTCTAGTTGCTTACTTTGGACACCAAAAACTCTTGTCTAGAATTTGGAATCATTCGTGTATACACTAAGAGTACCTTCTAAAAAAGATTCTCTGGAGAGCAGCCATCCGAAAATTTTGGACATTAAATTGCGTTTATAATTCTTAGCATGGATCCTAGTATATTTAAAAAAGGAAAAATTTTATTCTATATTGTGATCAAATATAATATGTTGCAAAAGAACAAGTAAGAAGCAAAATTCTATATTTGAAAAATATATTTATTAAATGATTTGCAGATGTAATTTGCACGCATGTGACAATTGTAAGTAAAATCTCCTAAAATGTCTGGAATGATCAAAAACATGCATTTTTAGAAAACATGGGCTTAAAAGTGTCCAAACTTTTATCTGTATATGGATAAATTACAAAAAGTTCACTTATAAGATCATGCAATTTAAAGGATCCAATTGTCCAAGAACTGAACATGATGTAAATAATTTTTCAGCTCAGGTTTAGCTATAGCTATAGATTAATTATGAAGCATAAAAATAGAAGGAACTTTGTATGAACTTTTGTAGGAGAAGAACCATTATTCATAGAAAGCTGTTAAATTCTCTGAGAATCTCTTAACAATAATATTACCTCTCTAAAATCATCGAGGGAATTTTTACCTACAGCATGTTATTAAAATCAAAGTAATGATTCGACTTTCAGGTAAGTTTTTATATAATTAAAAGTGTTCATTTAATTTTCAAAATATCAATATTTCAAAGAGAACTGTTTATCGTTTTATGATTAATTAGTTTATTTTAATATTTTCGATCCTTCGTTTAAATGAATTATTTTATTAATATTTAAAATTTTTGAATTATTTATTTTTAGCAGGAATTTCCTGAATACCGGGAAATTTAAAAATCAATCCCGATTTCCCGGGAGCGCTAAAAGACTGGAAAAAGGAAAACTCTAATTCAAAATCATACATTTTCCAATTTTGTTTTTAAAATCCTCTTCTTAGAATAAATAATGTGCCAATCCACAAAGGCACCAATCAAATGGCTTTTATTCTCCACCGAATCCGTATAAGCCGTACGACCGTGCAACATACGTTTGTTATTAAAAACAAAAACGTCGCCAGAATTTATTTTAAACTCCACTGCAGATTGATAAGCAATTTGTAAAAACTTATCATAAGCTTCATATCATAAGTCCACAATTTCTAAGGGTACAGTAAAATGACCATCACGTTTGGTGGTATTATGATTAAAGCGATGATAATATTCAAACTTAAATTAAATTAGCAAAATAAATAATACTAACTAATTGCAGAAACTTTAGGAAAAGCCTACTTTATTACCGGTTCCAGCCATATGTTATGAAATTCAATGCCACTATTTTTGCCTATATCATACAAGTCGACAAGAGTCTTTGGTAATACTTGATAATATTTGTGATAATTTTCGCAATTGTTTGGACACATAAAAGACATCTGTTAAAAGATTTGCTCCACCTTTAGAATTACATTGTACTAGACAATGTAATATATTGATGCCTGCTATATATTCGTAGTATGGTATATCGATATGTAGAGATAAAGGAGTCATTAGATAGGCGTAGTTGCGAGCATTTTCTTTGAAGTTAACTTCGAATTCTTCTCTAAAGCAAGAAAGTTAGACAATCAAAATTTTAAAATATATCTTAATATTATTCTTTACCCATAACTGGTTCTTTTTATAAATCCTAGATACAGTGGGGTCATGTTTTAACATTTTTAATGATTGTTACACCATAAACCGCTAGAGATTCCATTCGTTTAAAATGATCTACAAAAAATATTTAGTTGAAAATTATTTCACATTTTTTCTATTTACATAAATAAAATAAACACTTCTTTCTCTTAATTTTCCTCTTACACCAAACTTTATAAAACTACCAAATAAATATTTCACGGTCTTGTACTACATTTAACCCTCATAAATTAAAAATGCAAAAAAAAGAAAATATTTATCCTTTACCAAATATTTAGCATTTAAGGTCAAGATGGTGAACTTACCCAAATCATTTTCAATAATCTTTTGAAAATCATAAGTTTTCAATATTTCATTGCACTCATGTTGACCCCATAGAATTTCCTTTAGCTTATAAACTTTTTCAACGTATTTTTTACGTTGCTCCGGACTAAAGTTGTGTTGTTTTAGCCATTTTAGATTGTATTTTGATTTATGGGCATCTTGCCAATCTATGATTATTGCATTTTCACTGCCATCGACAGTAACTTGTGCGGCACGTATGGCTGTTTCATTGCTGCAACGTTCCCAATTGATTTTACGACTTTTGGTCGTATCGTAAAAGCAATCACTGCATTGGCAATTATCGCGTAACCAAACTGTGAGAAATTTCATTTCACATCTATTGGCTGACTGTCCTTCATCCTCTTCTACCACTATCAATTTGCCATCATTCATCAGTTTCGTGCTAAGGCAACGTTTGAGGGCAAAATGTAAAACGGTAGCATGAGTAATTGTTTTATATGAAGTTAAAATGCCGCTTAAAAATTTAAGATTACTTGTTCGAGAATAATAGAAATTTGTTATAAATCGGCTGCAACGATTGCTGTGCATGTTTATAATTTATTTTTCACTCGCCTACTGCTAAATGTATAAAAAACCAAGACTGCGCGCGTATTTTATATTGTGTTTAAGGTTTGAAGTGTTTAATTAAGTATCAACATTTGGCTATCTTAGGCTAGCGGACAATAAATCGAGAACAGCTGATCTCTTGATAAGATACTTGTTGGTAGACTTAATGTTATACGATTATTTGTTTTAAAATGTGTATTTTGGTTGGCTATAAATAGTTAAATAATATCAATTACAATTGTTAGATTGCTGATAATTAATGAACTCAGAGAAAACTAATAGTATTAATTGTTGACATATTTATAATACTCTTAAAATAACTACATTCGACTAAGATATTTGAAAAAAAAAAATATGTGACTACTCTAGAAAAAATAATCGTTTGACATTGTTTGATCTTACAATGGTTTTAAGAGAGTAAAATAAATCAAATAAAATGCATTTATAAGTCAAGTGTAATTTATTATAAGTGAAATGTGAATTTCTAATTTAAAGAAGTAGGAATGTTATATTCGGATTGGTCGAATCTATATATCCACCATCAGCAACTTATTAAAATTTCACCTAATATGGGAAGTGGGTGGTAAAGTGTGCGTTCCACGAAAATTTTTTCCGAGATTACATTGGTCTAAGTAAGTAAAGTAGGTGGACCACACCCGTTTCTGATTTTCGAGTTTACATTAGTGCTATAACTATTCGTGCAAAATTTCGTTGGTTTACATGCTTCTTTATAAAAGATATCGGAAGAAAAGTATAAATTGGGGTTACGGCATTTTTTTTACATAAACCGTTTTTGCTCATTTTCAGTACCCCTTTCATCATACTTTCAACATACAGACAGACGGACATCGTTTGATCATTTTAGATCTTCACAATAACCCAGAATATATATACTTTATGGGGTCTTATATGATTATTTCGACGTGTTACAAACGGAATGACAAACACAAAATACCCTCTATCATTATATAATGGTGGCTATAAAAATATACACTATTTGCCTAGTCTAAAAATACCTTAAGACTTCAGCCCTTCTCCGGTTACCTTAAACTTACACCGTTTTGTAGTTCATAAGTTTATACTTTGTACACATCACAACTACAAATCGTTATCTGTTCATCAACTACAAAGTAAGTATAAACATGAAAAAGTTTTCGGTTTTACGAATTTTGCAACATCACGTTTTCACACTTAAATACTGCATGAATTAAAACTAAAACAAGTTCGGCTATGCCGAATCTTTTATACCCTTCACCGCCTTACCAACATTTAAAAAACTAAAGCCCTTAAATATGTTATATGTTATATTTTCACATTTATACTTAAAAAATAATCTACAGTTTTTTTCAAACTACAAAAATGTAAACACAAAATAAAACTATTTATCATAGCAAGCTTTGCTTCAGAGAACAGAATGAAAATACTTACTTTTATTGTACACTCACACCATTCGTTGCTTTTGTCATACATTCATTCAACATTAACTACTGATGTTACATGTTATGCAAACATTGTTTTTGTTTATTTTCTTTTTCATATTCTGTTTTATAATGCCGTTATATGTCAAGCAATGAAATGAAGTAATGATACATTAACTAAAAATAATCACACCATTTGTTGGTAACCGTTGACCTATTGGGTATTAAATGACTATATATATAAATATATATAGTTTTAATAAATGGTCTACTGAAAGGTTTCAAGGTTTTGTAACAGTTAATATTTAAAGCAATATAGTCTGCAAAAATGAATTTTGTTCTACTTGTCTTTCTTATGTATGAAATAGCACTTTTATGTATATATTGTTTCAAACTCTGTAATAACGGAATTTCATGAAATTTATTTTCTCATGTATTAATAGGTATGTATATACGTATGCATGTGTGTATGTATGTATGTATGTATATATGTGTATGTATGTACGTATGCATGTGTGTATGTATGTATGTATGAATGTATTAGTGTTTAGTTACAAAAACAGAAAAACCGAAAATATAATAAAAAGAATCTTTAAAAATTTATAAAATCTAATCTATAAAAAATCTTTCACTTAATTAAGTTTTACTCAATCAGCATTGAAATCATTCATACCAATCGCTATATATTCGTTGTTTTTATGTAACAATGCATGACATGTAATGCAATGCATGGTTTTCATCATACTTACTTTTTTTGAATGGTACCATGTTGCTATTCTCAAATGATGTGGATTGACAACAATATGGTCATACTTTGTGATTGTATTCAAAAGCTTAAATTAACGCATTCAAACAAAAAAAGAAAAAAACAAAAAACAAGCAACAACACTGATAGCTTCTGTTAATAATTAAATTTATATATATTTGTATGTAGGGTACAAACAAAGCTTTTACAATACATAACAAAACTGGTAGACATTGCAATACTTAATGTAAATGTTAATATTTTTTTCAATTTCTTGCCTATAACTCAGTTGTTTATGAAGCAATTTAACTAATTATAAAAACCGAAAATGCAAAAAAAAAAATATATATATATATATATATATATATATATATATATATATATATTTGTGACAGACTTGTACATAAAGTGTGTGTGAGTTTTGCGTTACTAATGAACCGTTTTTTTAATTTCAGCAAAAACGTTCCAAAAAAAAAAAAAAAAAAATCCGAACATTCTGTAAAAAAAAAAAGTAAGCTACCTTATATAAGGGTTAGAAAAGTCAAAAACAAATTTGATTTTTTAAATACCTTCGGTATATTCATGAACGGATTTTTCTCATTTTAATTAGCGTTATTCTGAGGAAAATTCTCAATAAAGTGATGAATTAAACATATATATCCGATAACTGGGGCTCTCTAAAAACCGGTTTCAGCAGACAGGTGAATAGACCGACATCGTTACTTTCAATAAGGATCTATAATATTTATACTTTTTGGATACTTAGATGAATATTGTAGAAATTACAAACGGAATGACAAACTTATATATACCCTTTATACCTGTGTTGAAGGGTATACAAAGTATACTTTTTGCCAATAGCTTAAGGGTTTCTCCTTTTGTCACCAACAGAAATATTTATATTATTTTTATTTTCTTGCACCAAATTGTTTAAGTATGTATTATGGATGACAATATACATATAAAGATAAGATTAGTAATTTATTTCTGTTTAAAAACTCACGTAAATATTAAGTATAGCGTGACGTTTTAAGTAGACTCACTGTCGCCACAATCAGTTTCAGTAAAATGTTTAACTAATCGATTAAACCTAGTCTTGCTAAAGCAAAATTAATTTAAATTATATATTTCTATAGAAACATGTAAAAAACGAATGGCAGCGTATATATATGATTTAAGGCTTTACGAAAACGTTTCTTATGTGTGGGCATTTTATGTTCAGAAATATGTTAGTAATGATGATATTCATAGCTAGTTGATATACAAGTTTGTTGCAAATTTTTTAAAGGACTTAGTTATAATTTAAAACAAGCCTGTATTAGTGTTTGAAAACCCAGATTCTATAGAGATAAAAATAATATAAATAAAAAAAATAATATAATAATAAAATTCGGTATTCTCATTGAACAGCTCGCCCATAAATGATCCTTATATAATCTAACTGACCCAGCTTTTATATAGTCCCTCGAACAGGATGTTTATTGACGTCATATATCTATCCCTAATAGCGAAAATTTTGTAAGTGCAGAACACAAAACTTCACAAGTGAGGTATACTCAGTCTGTCCAGATTCTTCAATGGTCTACTTCCTTTGATTGTTCCACAGAGCTTACTTTTGCTCTTTCAAAACATGAACAGCAACGATGATGTACCTAACTATTTGTCTCGACGGAGACAAATACTTCTGTTCTCAAAAGTGTGTTTACAATTATATGAATAACTGTGTTATCAAATACTTTCGATAGACTTACTATCCTTCAGCGTTAAGACGGCTAACTAGAATTTAATGGGAAACGATAGCTACTAATTACAATCTGATGAAACAAATACTTTAGCTCTCATTCAAATAACTATTGGTTTCAGATAAAAAATTTGATCCGATGAGATAAATTCTTCGGCTCACAATCGGTTAATTAAGATTATATGGGATAAATTACAATACGGCGAGATAAGTGCTTCAGCTTCTGGCTGACTAAATACTATGTTTGAACACAAAATACAATCCGATAAGATAACTGCTTAGGTTCTCAATCGGCTAACTATAATTGTATGGGATACGCTAAATACTAAATACAATCCAGTGAGACAAATACTTCAGCTAAGTACGATTATATGGGATACGCAAAATACTAAAACAAATACCCCCAGATAAATGCTTCTGCTGTCGATCGACTAACTCAAGTTTCGGTCTCCAAACAAATCCGATGTGATAAATAATTCGTCTCTTAAACGGCTAACTACGATTACATACTCTACAATCCGATGACATAAAATCTTTGGCTCTACGTCGTCGGTTAGGGTTCGAAGGAAAAACTTCGGTAATATCTGGTGACACTTTGATCGCTAAGAGCAAAGTGTAACTAGAACGGTATTTCGGTTCTTGCTCAAATTACTCCCCCCACCCCCCCAATCTGGACTATTTTTGTGTTCGAATTTACATTAACTCAATAAGTTTTATAAAGTATTTCATTATATTGTATCTTTAACATCTAATCTGGTTGGATTTACAAAAAATTCCACATGAGCGTAGCAGAGGCGTGTACAACTCAAAGAAGGGAGCCCCACATACTCCCAAGGTATCCAGCCATTTAGAAGTAACAGATTTTTTCAACAAATTTAGATTGTGTATTGTAACTACTATAGTAGTTAAATATATGTTGGTTTAGGCTCTCGTTAGAGAGAAACTAGATTAAGTTTTAGTTTTAAGATGTAAATACATGTCGTGAGGTGTATAAATATATGTATATATATATATATATATATATATATGTTGGTGGTATAATCTTCCCCAGCAGTTTATTTGGTGGCAATTAACCCCTTTGTCGACAGTAAGGTATAGCTACCAGACAAAAAAAATTATTTAGTACTCATTGTAGCCAGTAAAGTGAATGTGTGTGCACAAAACCTTTACTTTGAAGCCGAGGAGGTCATTGATTTAATAATATCACTGAAATTAGTATATCACTGAAATTTTCAAAAATATTGTGGATGTGAAAAAGAAATTTACATATTTATTTGTTTATTTATTTATTTTTTTACGTCTAGGGACTAAATCCTTATAGATAGGTTACACTTAAATTACAATTTACGTAATATAGTGCGCTCGACACTAAAGCGTTGAAGATGCTTTATTCTCTAATCTACAGATTAGGCTTCTTAGAATTGCACTTTAAGGCTACTTTGATTACAAAGGCTACTTTGATTACAAAGGCTACTTTGATTACAAATTGCTCATGACAGCCGGCTATTTAAACGAGCGGACGTTATATAATCGGTGTAAAATATAATTGCGTGAAGATTGATATTCTCGAAGGTAGAATAAATTTGTACTGATATTAAAAGCGACACAATATTTTAAGTATGTAATTGAGTTTAATAATGATTGTAATATTAGTGATTAAATTCATTAAAAAATCTGTGGAGTTAGATATGTATAAAACAAGTTAACCAAAATAATCGATTAAAAATCGTTATGTTTTTAAAGAAGAGGTTAGAAAACGGTTGATACGGTTGAGTATTAAACGTTTGTGCCGATGTGTGTAGTGCACAAAAATATTTTTAATAGATACAACTTTAGGTTTAGCAATTGATTCAGAATTACTTTCTATGAATAGAGCACAGGTAGTAATTTCAAAAATATCTTTGTGAAATTTGATACATTTGTTTTTTGTTTGGTCGAAGGACGAAGGTTATTGGTAATAATTGATCAGTGTTTTCACCTGACCTCTTAGAAATATCCTTCCGGATACGCACTTTCGGAATTTATAAGGCTCATAGAAGATTTAGATATAGCAATATTTTGATGAAATAATCGGTCTTCTATTAACCATTGCTCCCATATAAATTATTCTTCATAAGATTACATTAACATTTATATTAGTAAAAATAAAGTGACAAATTTTATGAGTACTGGCCATAATTCAACATTGCTTCCACATAAGGCCAACTTCCGGCAATCATCTTAAAGCGCGTAAATCGCATATAAATGTTGATATTAACATAATATTTGATAGAAATATAAGTCACATTTTTTATAAGTTACATTTTTTTTCTGAAGCGTTTGATATATTTGAGTGAAATTTCACATGACTAATGCTATATTACAAAGAAAGTGTTAAATTTTATGAGTACTGGTGTATAATTGAATATAGTTCCCACATTTATTAAAGGAATCACAAGAACATCTCTGTAAATCACTTTTTGGAAGTAAATATGTAACTTTTGAACCATTTGGTATATTTCAATAAAATTTCATATCGCTAATGCCATATATATCTTTCAACTGAAGGTAGGCGAGTGTGGCATATCTCTTTTAGTTTAAGAGATATTTAGAACGAAGCAAAATTTCGGCTCTTTTTTGGTCATCTTTGTTTAGTTTTTCTAACTTATAGGGCTCAATTTGAGTCCCAAAATGTTTCTGAAATATTCCTTGGATTCTGAACATTTAAAAAAAATTTAACTTTTTATCAGAACTATATCTTTATATGATTCTTGCAACAATATTATTAGAATTTTATACAAAATTCAGGGAAAATTTCTGGAACTCCAAATAGTGTCGCTATGTAAAAAAGAAAAAAACAAAAAATCATGCCTAAAAATAAGTCAGGATTTTTCTTCGGTGTAAATGTCTCATAAACTAAAAGATATATGTCGATTCTTAACTTTCATGGAATTTAAAAAATTTTTCCACAGCAATAAGGACCAAGGTTTACAGTAAATTCTCAAAAATTGATATTAAACACCTTTAAACGCTAACAGTTTTCAAAAAATTTCGTACAAGGTCCCCAGATCTTACCTTTTTAAATGATCATCTCCTGGCGCATTTACTGCAAGAATGTCACAACTCAAAAAATCAATTTTTTTCTGGAAACATATTTTTAGTATTTAATTTGATATATGTTTTTTAACAGTTTAGAATGAAGATAACATTATGATGAAATTTAATCAGTTCTATAGG
Source organism: Protocalliphora azurea (assembly GCA_932274085.1). Taxonomy (NCBI): domain Eukaryota; kingdom Metazoa; phylum Arthropoda; class Insecta; order Diptera; family Calliphoridae; genus Protocalliphora; species Protocalliphora azurea. The sequence continues at coordinate 67,976,106 of OW026523.1, read as the reverse complement.
AAACTTTACGACGTTGACTACACAATAGCTGACGCACAAATAAAATAATACGTTGTTTCAAGGAATAAACGATAGATTATGAAATTTGGACAAAATGTTGTTATTGTGATCCTGCGTGAAATATAAGAAACTCGCACCCAAGACTTTGCCAGTTAGTAAAACACATTATTTACTATGCCCTAGCGACATTAACTCGAAGTTTGCATTTTTTGACTTATGACGTTGCTGCAGCTAATGAGCGGAGTGCAATCATCATATAAAATGTGCGGAAATTCATAATTGTTCAAATAATATGTAAAATATTATTTAAATCAAAGATGAACAGAATAAGTTAGTATTACAACTAAATCAACTACTTATAGTATTTCTTCTCCAGATTTTTCTGATATAGAATAATTTCATTTTAAATTTAAAAAATTTTGACCCTTGATTACCGACTTAGATAAAATTTGGTGCATATGTAAAGGAGGATACAGAGGCATGTAAAATTAATTTTTCTCATTTTTATTTTGAGAACTATGGCAACTTTATATCTTTGAAAGTGATTAACATATTTATGTAAATAGCCATAACTTTTGTTATATAAAAGATAATAAAATCATTTTTTTGCAGTGGACTTTTCAAAGCTTGTCTTTTAAGATACCATATAAAAATTCTAAAAATATTTTTATTAACATATTATTTGTGAGAATTTTATTTAATGACGTGTATTTCAAAAAGTCCATCTTTAATTTTTTTTATATTTTTTCGGTAGGAATCCTCATCGGTATACTTGCTACAGAGAAAATTCCAGAGAGGTCAAAATTTGTAAATTTAAAATGGAATTACTCTATATCATTTTATATAAAAATGAGAAAGAAAGACATAAGGGAAAGGGACTTATATTACACCTGTGGCCAATTTGACTAAATGTAAAATAAAATATACAAATATAAAATAATGCGTTAGTAATAACATCTATTAGAACGATTCCTGGAAGTGGGTTTATATGAGAACTATGGGAAATTATGGACCAATTCTCATAAAATTTAGCAATGTTGTTTCTACTTACATAAAACTTATTTGTGTCGAATATTAACTTGATACTAACATTCGCATGGGATTTATGATTTTCGGATGAGGGGTTTATATGGGAGCTATGGTCAATTGTGGACCGATCCTCATAAAATTTGGTAAAAAGATTGATACTTGTAAGGAAGTTCCTTGCAGCGAATTTTATTAAAATATTCTTATTTTTAAGGCATTTTTGAGTGTTCCGGGAGGACATTTAGTTCGTTCTTATATCATAAAATTCTCTCATGCCTAATTTCATTGAAATGTGTATAAAATTGAAACCTGTACTTTGTACACAAGGTTTACATGGATAACTGTCCAGCCAGCCAGACGGACGGACATCGTTCGATCGATTTAAAAAGTGATTCTAAGTCGATTGGTATACTTTAAGGTGGGTGTTGGATAACTGTTTCTATGCGTTACAAACATCAACACAAACTCATAATACTCCAACTACCTATGGTGGTGTAGGATATAATTAAATGCTTACCAGATTATTTTTATTTTTTTTTTTTACTTACGATTTCTGAAAAAAATTTAATTACCTTCACGAAAATTTTCGCAGTATTTATCTGTAATAATTTAAAATTAATTATCCCAATTGAACGCTGCTGGGGCCTTCTTAAATTCAATTTTAGCTTGGATCCAATTCCCTTACAATTGCCAAAATTCTGGGTAGTTTAAATAACTCATACTCTGTGGAATTAAAATAATATTCCTAATTCTAAGTGCTTCTACTAAATTCTTAATCTGGCCAGAATATATTAAATACACTGCATATCACTAGTGTCATCAATGTCTTTTTATGACACTCTTTGTTATGATATCTTGTCGCATTTTAAGTAAAATTGTCTTACGACAAAATGTTTTTTTTTTAATTTTTATTGTTATTAGTTCGATTCAAGACCATTTTCTCGATTATTTGGTATACAAAGCTTGTTCCATGAAATATTAGTCAGCAATAACGTATATTTTCCAGGCTAATACGAAATATTGAAAATATTTTTATTTGTTTATTTTTTTTACTGAAGAGTTTTGTTCATTTTGTGCCTCAGAGTTCTTCTTAGCTTTGTTATTTAAAACTTTTTTTAGCTTTGATTGACTAAACCTTAGGCATAATTTTAACATGGCTCATATTTGATTTTGGAGAAATTAAAACAACGTGCCATTAAGCAGCCGAACATATTTGTCACAGTTCTAAGGAGGTTCTTTACTTTTTGGGCTTGGAATTCATTCCTGTGACTTTTACTTTTACTAAACCAAGTTTCATATCAATTTTTAGGTTTTTTTATTAACCTGAATTATAATACTTTTGTCAAAATTTACTCAATCAACATTTTCTAGTAAGTTAAAAAAATTATTAAAAAAATCGATTTTTTTATTTTTATTTGGCTATCATCTGCATGAGGACAAACGAACAGATTTTAAGAATTCGTACTGCTATTAAATCTGACATGTATCTAGGAGTTATTATAATCAAGCAAGTTATTTCAGATTAACGAAAGTAAGAGTTGTTACGAAAATTTTGTATTATGTTTTATTCGAAAGCACACTTAATTAGATGTAAAAAAAAGATTTCTAAATGATTTTAATTTTCAAACTATAAGACAAAATTTTCGAATGCTAATTTGTTTACCTTTTCTTTTCATTTAGTAACAAAAGTTGCTTTCTTATAATAATAATTCTTAGTTGTTATAATTTCCGAGGCCAAAGTTAATCCACTTTGAATTGAGAAATTAATTTCTTTGGCCGAAAAAGTGTCTATACGTTTTTTTTATAAATATAAATTTTACGGGGAAACACATAATAGTTTTTTTACTTTTTTGAAAGGTACCTAAAAACTGGTAGTTTTAAGCATATAAACAATAATAATTGAAAAATGAGAATACAAAATAATTGTAAAAAGCTTTATCGTAAACCATTCGTCTTACTTAATAACATATAGGGAAAAATAAGTTACAGATTCAATTTCCCAAAAAGTTGTAAGATAAATAGATGATGTTTACAGAGAACACCACGGTGGGACGCTGAAGAGTGCTGACTAAGATTGTGGCGGACCAGAAAATGCATCTCATTTTGCCGAGTGTCCAAAAAAAAATTTACACTATATCCTTCTACAATTATTCAATGAACTTAAGCCCAACATGCAAAAATTTTATAAATTTAATAAAAATTTATATCACAGGCGTCCGACTTTGAAAAAATATAGCCTAACCCCTGAAGGGTCCATGAGAATCTTTTTCAAAATTTACATACATATACTGCTGCACTATAACTATAACTGTGCGAAATTTTATATAAATTTTGTTAAAAAGATCGAAATTACTTATTCATTTCTAAAATATTTCATTAAAATTTACATTCATTTCAACTAATTTCCACAGAAATATACGGATGACTATAAATGTAATATATATACTGCTGCATTATAACTATAACTGTGCGAAATTTTATATAAATTTTGTTAAAAAGATCGAAATTACTTATTTATTTCTAAAATATTTCATTAAAATTTACATTCATTTCAACTAATTTCCATAGAAATATACGGATGACTATAAATGTAATCAACCGACCGTCTACATAAGTTTAGACTCTCGAGCACATGAAGATTAAAAAATTGAATAAAATTATATAGATAATCTACGTTCACCACCTGCCCCCAGACCTGCTAGAAGCTATGTGAAATTTCATACAAATATATCCAACGGGATCCAGTGAAAAAAGACATAAATATCTATATCCTTTTTTTCTTACTTTCATAGTAGTTTTTGAAAATAAATCCTTTACATTATATTTTTTCGCAATATCGTATAAATGATCTTAATTAAATAAAATATTCGCAATTATTATTGTTTTTTGATGTTTTCAAATTTATATAACATCTTATTATACCCTACATTAAATTATCTATAAGCAGAATTAATTTCACAAAATATAACAAATAAACACCAACATAAACAAAAGCGCATACACACATACAGATACAAATTCGATTTATCTTACAGACATGTACGAACCCCTCAAAAATACACATTTCATGGAGTTTTTCAAAAACTTTTCTCATTTTAATTCCACTACAATTTTGAATCAATGAACGAATAACAGAGAAGGAACAATAACTGAACGAATAAGAAGAGGGAAATGGAAAAAATTTGTTACATTATCGTCATGTATTTTGCGGTTTATTTCAAGGGTAAGTGTGAATTCAAATATTTGTTTAATGAATTCAATTTTGGCAGAATATAAACATTATGAAGAAAAAAAAACAAAACAAACACAAAAATAGAAAAACGAATAAAAAATTTAAGGAAAAAAACAAAAAAAGCAAACTTTTATAAAACATAAAAATGAGAAGAAGTGAAATCGTAATGTTATACAATCAAAAATGTTTTTAGCACAACATTTGCACAGTTATCATGTGAAATGCGTACAATCAGATTTAACAACATTTATAAAATCAGAGGGTACAGTGGGCAACAAAATTCTCAACAAAACAATTTATTAAATTAATGTTAATTAAGATAAAAAAGTCACTATATCAATAAAATGTTTCTTTCTAATTCAAAAAATAAATATGTGGACTACATGGAATCTGACCTATTAAAAATGAACCTGCTTTCAGTTTTGTTTTTTTTTTTTTTCATCAGACCGTCAATTTTTTTTATGAGTATATTTTACCACTACTCGAGAAATGGTTATCCGATTTAGACAAATGAAACACCAAACGATGCAGGCAAAAATTGCATTTAATAGCCTTCGAAAGTTAGCGGTAAAAAAAAATATAAATCTTTAATGAAAAATTAGAAAAATTTTGCTCCTTAACTTCTAAAACATTGACGGATAAAAAAATTATGCTAAAATAACCTTAAAATAATTTTAATCGGTATCTATAGGAGTTCTGTCTATTTAAATTTGACAAACCGTTCTCGTGTTATACAAGTGTGATCGGTGAATAAGCTGGTCATATTAGTCAATCCAATAAGAGAGAATCAGAATCATGATAGAAAAAATAAAAGCAGATTCTTGTTTAGCTCATCAAATTCCGTCTAGTCTATATATTTTGTTTAACGAAAAAAAGACTTATTTTTGTCCATAAGTCTACCTCCGCTTTTATAGGTATATATGGGTATTTCCACTTAACTGTAAATAATATAAAGATTTTTCATCAATTTTGATGATACATGGCTCATTTTGTTCTTACCAGCCTTATGTTAAAGATAAAAAACGAAAAGAAGAGAACTTTCAAGAAATAAAATCTTAAATTTCGCAAGAAAAATCTCAGAATGGCTTGAAGAAATTCTTAGTCCGCATCTCTTGTTGTATTATTTATATAATCGTACACACCGTTCTTAAGTTATGGCGAAATATTCTCGTGTAATGGATTTATTATGGGCAAAGTATTAAAAACGTGCTTAAAAAAAAATAAAATATACAGACCTGATAGAAAAAAACTAAGAGCAGATTCGTGTTTAGTACATCAAATTCAATAATTTTTTTTTTTTTTTTTTTTGCCGACCAGTGTAATCTAAAAATAGTCTGATGTACTTTTCCGCATGCTCCTTCATGACGAAGTACCACTCAAATAAACCAAAAATAAAATACAATATCTTAGGCAACTATCCTCATTGTATTGTGTTTAACTTGTGGCACTTGCTATCGTTAAAAGCCCGCCAATCTGGTGGTTACAAAATGGCTAAATAGCGATACAAATTTTCAATGAGTGTTGAATGTTTTGCAATACAGGATTTAAATCGCAAATGAAATTGAAATATTAAAAAAATCACAAAAAAAAACCAACTTAGAGCACTATAATCTGTTATATCCTTTACCAATTTACCAACAAATAATAAAAATAATAATACGAGTAGTAATAATAAAATAATAATAAGACAGCTTGATAAGGTGTGCGTCACACCGACAATGCAGTATAAAAATCAAAATGAACTCATACTGCATAAAGTTTTTCCGAATGAATTTTTTATTATTTTTTTCATTATTTATAAAAATTTTAATTTGTCATTTTGTTCACAAAAATAAAATTTTGTTCATGAATGTGTAGAAGAATCATCAAGCATAGACGTGTAGTAGGGGTCATCGACAATATATCTCTGCAGTATGTGTCTATGGGCGGCTTAAAAAAAACAAAATTTTTTCCGAACAAAAAATAAATAATATCCAATATACATCTCGTTAATACAACACCGATAGTCATTCCATTGCTTCAGTTTATATGTTTGTGTGTGTTTATTTTTAATAGATTTTTTTCATGTTTTTTTACAAATAACTCGATTGTTTATAGACCGATTTGGTTGATTCAAAAAAGTGAAATCTTAGAAAAATGTTTGTAACCGGTCTATATATAAGAGCGAAGACCGTAGCTTATATGGGGGCTTCAAAAGTAACAAAAACTCGATTTAGCCCATATCTCGAGTATTTATGGGCCGATTTTTCACTTCTTTGGCATAAAAATTCAGAAAATTGTTTAAAAATTTTCTGTGAAAGAACGTAGTCCCTAGCTTATACAAGGCCTTCAAAAAGTCAAAAAAATCTCTAAAAACACGATTTTTTAAAATATCTCCGCCGTTTTTGAACCGATTTTGCTGAATTTCAGTAAAAAAATTTTCGAAAGGATTATCGATCATTTTACAAATGTATGATATATCTACGATGTCGGGTACCTTCATAAACGTCATTTCAACTGACAGACGGACGACTGTAGATATCGGTTCTTATAGGGATCCAGAAAATATAAACTTTTTTGCTCTCCGATGAAAATTGTAGAAATTACAAACGGAATGACAAACTTATATGTAAGGGTACACTAGAAGTGAATGAATAAATAATGCCAAAAAGAAATCTCAGCTATAGTCTAAAGCAAATACTACTAAATGGGCAAATTATTTTGGGAAATACTTTGTAATCAATAGGCAATTTTGTTATTTATTTATTTATTTTTTTTTTTTTTTCTTGAAAAATAGGGAAAAATACAATAAACAGCCTTAGGTCTGTTTGAAGTTTTTTGCTTTTGCGTTTTATTTATTTTTGTTAAAGAAAGATTAATATTTTATTGAAGCCAAAGAGTAATGTATGGGATTCCGTTTTTTTTTTTTATTTAACATAATGTTAAAATTTATATAAATTCTACACTCTAATAGATTACTACTATAAAATAAGTAAAGTTTTATGTAAAATCGCTACTTATGTATAAACCTAGGTATAATATGTTTACCAGTATTAGTTGCATAATTTTGTCTGCAACAATACATAAAAAAATTACTTTTATGAGTCGAGTAACAAGAAAGTTGTTAAAACTTAATTTCTAGAATAATCAAAAACAGGAAAACGTTATTAAAAAATTATTCCATTCTTCACATAATACGTTTTTTCTCTTTTTTTCAAGATTAAGGGGATTATCAGGTAATTAAAAAAAAAACAAAAAAACATAAAAGCAAAATATTGACCTATGTTTTTTAAAAATTTCAGGTTTCCAGAAATTATTGTTATAAAAAGTAAGTCAAAAAAAAAAAAAAAAAAAAAGATGAAAAACATGTAGCGGTAGAAATATCATACGAAATGCACACCAAACTCAGAGCATAACCTTTTAGTTTCCTATGTTGTAGTCCTTCCTAAAGTGCCAGACCGTACCATTCAAATAATCAGTATTATGTTACATTCTACATAGTATTTTTGTGTTTGTGTTGTGTTGCGTTTTACATGTTTCATATGAAGTATCAAACAGTTTTGCATATATTTTTATCCTAATTATCGAATAAATCAAATTTGCACCAAATTTTATTTGAGTGTATAACATTGAAATGAGAAGGTAAAAATTTGGAAATAACCACACTCTAATAAATTTTTATGTAAATTTGCTTTATTCATAGTAGGTAACTTGACTCCTATTATAATGGGGTGAAAATATATGTGGTGTTTAATTTCAAATGTCTACGCACTTTGTTGGAAAAAAAAAAACAGACACAAATGTGTGCTTAAAAAAAATGTATAGCAACATATCAATTTTATGTAAATACACCTATTTTGTGTCTAAAAAAAAACATTTATATTATTTATTTATTTTATTATTAAAACTGTTTGAAACTATACGTCAAATGTATGCATATACATAAATAAAAATATACAAATAATTATTTAGATTATTTATTGAGTTGAAGAATGTGTTGTCATATATATTAATCACGTGACGTGTTCGCAAATCAAATATTCTTGAAATGATATTTTCTATTTTTCTTAACTGGTAGTCTCCACGTTATTTCAAACATCCCACCTTAAACCAAATTGAAAGCAATCCGCAAATTAATCAGTTTTCATCTTGATGTCATATATGTATATGTACATATTTAAAAATTGAGAATGACCGGGAACTTGTTTTTTGTCGGTTCGGCAAAATATTGTTATTTGATTCGTACTACTAATTTCTTTCTTTTTGAAATTTATGTATACCAAATATTAAAATAATTATATATATATATATATATATATATATATATATATATATATATATATATAAATGTTTGTCATTCCTTTTGTAATTTCCGCAATTTTCGGCGGAGAGCAAAGAAAACTTAATATTTTCTGGATCCTTATAAGATAGAACGGTGTACGTCTATCCGTTCGTCCAAGAGCTCTAAGATCAACAGTTTCCAAATTGTTAAATTTTATATGTGTTAATATTTTTTTAATATCACTCCTTAATATAATTTTAATATTTCTATAATTTTGTTAAGTGAAATTGACTTAAGCTTTCACAGTTTTTCTGAACCTTTATAATTTTATTGTTTATACATAAAATTTAAAAACTGAAAAGGATAAGCTTACAAAAGGCTTTTATTACATGCGAAAATAATTGAACATTTGGGGAGATGTATCCGAAAAACCAGAGGTGACAACGAGAATTTAATGTCGGATTTAAAAATCACCAAAGAGAAAATAGTAGCGGTAGCCAAACAAATAGCAGCGATGTACCATATTCTATAATCGGAGTTAAAATGGCGACGTTATACACACACACACAGAAATTCTTTCAAGCACTTTTCTTTTCAAACTCAAAAATAGCGGATATATTAAAAAGGAATAATACTCTGTGTATGAAATTTAATTGGCATGATGTAATTTGCCTGAGTGCTTAAAAAATATTAAAAATACTATCATAGATTTGGCTTTATTTTCAGAGTTTTCTATCAGTTTTGGTTAAATTTCTGCGTAATGATATTATGCATGAATATTTTAAAACGATTAAACATCAACCTCTTAAGTGATTGGTCTTTATTAGTGATGCTCAAATTCTTACAATGATTAAATGATCATTACTCTTCCCCAGCGCGTAAGCTTAATATTTAATGCACAATAAGATAATTAATAAATTCAAATTAATCAATACCATGAAGCCTGTTGCGGTATTTACTTTGCCGGATAATAAAGTGTTTGAACAAGAAGTTATTGGATGTGCTGATTTGTTGGAATCAGTTTCTGTTGTGAGTCCGTAATGTTGCTGTTGGCGTTACTTTTTAAATCTAAGTTTAGCTTTGTGTGATGTCATGTTCCTACTATCTTAGATATTATTTTAGAGTCATTTATAGTATTTTCAAAGCTGAAACTTTTTTGATTTTTTTTCTTATTAATTAATTGTACTAAATTCTACTTTTTGGACTTATATCCTTTGAAATTTTCTAACTATCAACAACAATTTAATTAAAAATTTGTTGTGAGTTGTATTGTCCTTATTATTGTCTTATTTTTTACATATGAATTTTGAATTCTTTGAATTAGCTGATAATAGCTTGATATTTTTTTTTTTATACATGTATTATTATGAATAGTGGTATAATTTTTAATGTATATCTTATTTTTAAATCCTCTTACATTTTTTGGTTCCCTGTTATAATGTTTTTTGATTTTTTTGATGTCGGTGAATGATAATTTGGTACTTTACAGGATCATCGTCATATATTTTAATTAGGTCGAAGTTTTACTGAATTAATGAAATTAAACAATTCTAAATGATAACACGTTTAATTTGTTTGCTGTATGTAAAACTTTGCTTGATGGGACAATTTCAAATCGAAGTTTGCACATCCCAGGATATGTTTTCTGTAGGAACGATCATCCTACTAGGAGGTGTAGTGTATGCAATTTGGTTTCTAAAGAACTTAAATTTAGATCAGTTTTTAAAGAGTGTGTGGCTTTGTGAATCTCTCTTTACTGTTTACCGTTTGGTGATGTGAGCGTTTTATTTAAAGTTGAGTACTTACCTAAAAGAGATGTAAAGGTTTTTGAAGAACGTCAGTGTTTTATCTTTACTAAGCACTCGAATATTATTGTGGTTGGTGACTTTAATTATAATTTATTTGACTTTAGGAAATCGCGAATGATACGTGATCTTTGTATGAGGAAATCTTTATCGATTGTACAGAATATTATTATTATTATTATTATTATTATTATTATTATTATTATTATTATTATTATTTTGTAAACAACAGTTAATTAATTCATCTTCCTGATCAAGTACGATGAACAGTTATGTCATGCTTTAATTTATGTTTGTGTTAACTTTGGCTTTTCATTTGTAAAAGACTTTTTCGAATATCGAGACTATAATAATATTGATTGGAATAGACTATTTCTGTGCTTGTCTAATTTTGATCATGATCTTAATTTTAATTCAGCAAGTATTGATGCAAAGTGTACATTTTTTCCACCCTGATTACTGACCTTTTTTTCATATGTTCCTATTGTAAGCAACATGAGAAAAAGGAATGATGATAGATGGATGAAATATAATGACATTTCTTTCTCTTTATAGATCTCTGTATGATATGGCTTATTCTATATATAGGGCTGATTCTTCTCAAGATAATTGGAGGATGTATTGTAAACTACGAAACAGGGCTGAGAGTGTAATACGTAGGGAGAAAATAAAATATTATTCACAGCTTTTTCGTGGATTGGACTCAGCTGGATTGCGGAAGACTCCAAGGAATCATATGTATATGTTTTGGTGATGATGATAATCCTGCTTTTGATCTTGACGTTGAAGCTTCGAATTCTTTTTCTATGGGTAATTATAATCCGGTTAATGAGCTTACTTTTCTTTTCGATGGTAAAGTGATCTCCGGTTCTATTAGTACTGACTGCAGTCCTATTAAATTTCTCAAGCTTATTTTTGTCCATATCTCAAATATAAATTTCATCATTATGACGTCTACGTTTTCAACCTTTTAGATGACTGCACGTGTGGTACCAGTTTCTAAGTTGAAAATTTTAAATAATCATAACTTCCGACGGATTTCAATTCCACCAGTTCTATCTAGAGTTACTGTTCAGATACTCCAGTCCGTTATGCTTAATATTATTGGTTCTCAATATGCTTTTCGCAATGGCTATAACACAACTTCATTACTATTTACTGTCACAGACTCTATTAGAGAAGCTATAAGTGAGAATGAATTTAATACTTTAACTTCACTTGACCTATCTAAAGCATCATCTGAATTTGATAAGAAATCTTGGGGAGAAATTTGGATTTTCTGTTTCTGCATGTAAACTTATTATTTTCTATTTGGATGGTAGGTCATAGTTTGTTGAATTTAAAGTAGTTAAAGTTAAACACTTGCAAGTTCTTCACTCTGGTGTCCCTAAAAGTTCAGTTTTTGGCCCCTTTTTATTTATACTTTATATGGATGATATTTATTTACATGAGAATTTAAGAACCTGTGAAACATTTCTGTTTACAGATGATATTTTTTTATTCAAGGGTAGTTGTGATACTCCTGATGCTTTTATGAATGCAATTAGTAACCGTCTAAGTTTCGTTTTTCAGTGGAATTTGCATAACTCACTCTCGATTAATACTTCAAAAACGAAGGCAATTATGTTTGGTTCAATGAGTACCTCTTTACCTGATTTCAACTTCTATCTTGGTGAGGTTCAAATTGAAAATGTTGACATAGATGTTTGGGAGTTATTCTTGACTGTGATCTTTCGTTTTCTTGCCATATAGATTTAATATGTGGTAAAGTGGGCGTTCTCTTAGAAAAATATAAAAAAGGCTTTCCATCTAGTTTGGTTAATAAGTTTGAATTTTTAAGATCTGCCAGGAATTCTCAAATCATTATTCCTAGGATTTATATTTTAAATTTTGAAAGGTCATTAGTTGTAAGGATTGCTCGGCATTAGAACAACCTGTATCAGGATCTGCGGGTATTCTTGTACTACAAAAAAATTTTACATTATTTTGCTGACTTAATTTGATTACTTAGAACTGTTGGTGCACATAATGTTTCTTGAAAAATTCTTTCTAATTCATGAAATCTAGAAAACGAATAAATTATCTTTTATATAATATTTTATTAAATTTCCACTACTTGGATCTATAATAATTTAAATTTAAAAAAATATTTTTTTTTATTTCAATATTATTAGATATTACTTTGTTTTTAATCTTTTCTAATATATATATATACATATATATATATATATATATATATATATATATATATATATATATATATATATATATATAATTAATCTTAATTTTTAGTGCAGACATCACTTAATTGTAAGTATACATGGGTATATTTTCTCAATTGTGAATAAAGTCAATAATTGTGCTTCAATTTTAATAACATATGGATTATTTCATAATAAAGAATTAATTTTGCATAAAAAATTGTTTTTTCAACACTAATTTCTGAATAGCCCCAAAATTGTTGAGCAGATAAAAAAAAAACAATGTTAAAGTGACTTAAAGATTATCTTCGCTTGCATCCTCTTCTGTTTCTCGAGCTATGGTAAAATGTATTCGGTTATTCGCCTTATTAAAGGGGAGATATTAGACATGCCCATAAAAAAAGACGACCTGATGGAAAAAAAAACTGAAAGCAGATTAGTGTTTAGCGGGTCAAATTTCATCTAGTTCACATATTTTTATACCAATATAATTCAATGAAATTGGGCACGTAGAACTTTTATGATGCAAGGACGAATCCCATTGAAATTGGTTGTGATAGAGTTTAGACACTTAAAAATGCCTTAAAAATTAGACTATTTTAATGAAATTCGGTGCACAGAAGTGCTGTACAAGTACCAGTCTTTGTACCAAATTCTATGAAGATCGGCCCACAATTGACCATAGATCCCATATAAACCCCTCCTCCAAAAAATCACTTTAACTTGCATAAATCCCATACAGTTGTTAGTATCAAGTAAATATTCGACACAAATAAGATTTATATAGAAGTGAAAACAACATTTCCAAATTTTATTGGAATCCGTCCACAATTTACCATAGCTCCCATATAAACTAACTTCCAGAAATCGCCCTAAAGTGTACAAAATCATCTAGATGTTAATATCAATGCATTATTCTGTATTTGTATATTTTAGATTTAGTAAAATTGGGCATAAGTATAATATAAGTCCACTTCACGAATTTTTTATGCTTGTACACAATGTTGTAGGGTATCATATAGTCGCTGTTGACCTATCTTTCATTCTAGTTTTTTTTTTTAGAAGGACGACAAAAAATGTTTTTTGTTACCGACCAGTGTTATCAACTGTAACAATTAATGTAATATATTTTAAGAAAAGCTTTTTAATATATCGTAATTTGTTGAAGCAAATAAACATCTTAATAATTATGTATATATAATTATTAAGATGTTTATATATATATATATATATATATATATATATATATATATATATATATAAAGATAAACTAAATAATATTCTGCAAAACCCTTAGACTTTTACAAGAGCACCTTTCGCATTAACTTCCAAACTTATAATGAAAATGGGACGAATAGGACAAGGGGAAGTAGTACCCCCCATACAACGAAAATATTTAATACTGTACATCATAAAAACTATTGCAACATAAGTCTTAACAATTTCCTCATTATGCTCTACAATTTAATATAACAATAGGACGGGTAGAAGCAGAGAGAATGGTATAGTGGAAAAACCTAAATATTTTCTGATTCTGTACAGTTTCGAAAGATCAGTCAGCGAAATTTATTAAAACTTATAAAAGAACAGAAAGAAAATTCTGTACAAATTTCTTTAAAAAATGTGTAAACGAAATTTTTTTATATTTTAAAAGTAATTACTTATGACCTTGTAATTAATACGATGTATATCGGATACATCCCTTAATCTGCGAGAACCAACGATTATAAAAATTTTCTCTTTTTTTTATTAAAACTATTGCGTTTTATGTTTTTAGTTGTTATTAAAACAAACATTTGGAAGAGAAAAAACTTTTATAAATTTTTCTTCTAAAATAATTTCCACAGCGTATTTTAAATAAAATGATTCTCTTTTTTGATAAGAGCACTTAAAAACCAGCAATTCCACCTTTTAATCAGCGCATTGCATCACTGTTCAATTTTCCTAAACTGCAAATTTTTGACAATATTCAACGCTCCCAATTTTTAATTCAAATCCCTATTGAAATTTTGTCATCATAAAAACAATTTTTATTATATTGTATAAATTCATGAAACTATAATATATATATAGATGGTTTGAGCTCAAATCACCAGGAGCGATGTAATATATAATTCACGTTATCACGGAAACTAATAAATATATAATAATAGAAATATTTTAGTATTTTGCAATGCCATGCTATAAAAACATAATAAATAAAATAATTCTTATTTATAAAAAAAACTTAAATTATAATATTAAATTAATTAAAATATATATTTTTAATTGTTTAAAATTAAAAATCTAAAGTAACATTCTTAGCTTTCAGAAAATCAATATTAAAGTCCAAACAATAATAGTAAAAAGATATTAAAAAATATATATAAATGCTAATATTACGTTGTTACAGTGAAAAATCACAAAAAAAGCTTTTAGGTAGGTTCCTATATAAATGTATCCCTAAAGCTGTTATTCTTTTCTTTATTTTTCCTTTTTAAACTTCCCTGAAAAGTAGAAGAGACATGTTCGCATGTCTATATATATATATATATATATATATATATATATATATATATATATATATAGACAGAAAGAAGCCAAAAATAAATATTTTGCGATATATTTTTCTTTTTTATGTTATAAAAACTAACTTTTTGCATTATTGTTTTATTTCAAGTCATATCTTTTTACTTATAATCTTTATTTTTTTATTTTGTTTGCTCCATAATTTTTTTCGGGCAGTATTTTTGGTTAATTTAATGCATTATGCCAAAATATTCTCTTTAAAAAATAAATAATTTCATACTTTTCTACTATGTTCTTAATGAAATATAATTTTTAAAATTTGAAATCGCTTGATTTCATATATCCTTAAAATTTGCTGTAATGAATTGATGTGGTTCATGCATTTACAGGCTAATGCTGCTTTGAAAGGTTGCAAAATAAAATATATAATTAAAATTACCCAGCAAGTCAAAAAATTATGCTTTGTTCTGAGGCTTATCATATGTACTTTAAAGATAAGACAAGTGACAGATTGCGATTTTCATTTGAGCTTGGACAAAAATTAAAATTTTGTCCTTTTGTTTTTCAATTAACGAGGTCTGAAATTAAATTGTATTTGTGATTTACTATGGGGAATCGAATTGAATAATATTTTATTTAGTTTTTATTAATTTTTTTAGAACGATGTTATACTTTTTGTTTTTAGCTAATTGGTTGAGTCAAATAAAGGTTGGAGCTCGGAAATTAATGGAGGGAAGCAAATTTTGATATATAGCTTAATTTTGGCGTCTAATACATGCTATCAAAAGTTACCGATAACCACGTGTACACTATGCGAGTAATTCGTGTTTGTTTTATATCTTAACATAACATAACACGTATGTTGCATAATAATGGCTATTTCGTAGCCATTATGTAAATTACAAAATTTTTCACAATTTTGCTCCAGCACATTTTTTTGAATTATCATCAGTTTTGGAGTTACACGGAATTATATATCTACAGAAGCATATTTAAGCATTTTTATTTATTTATTCGTATGATATTTTATATTTAACAACTTTCGCCTGTGGTGCTGCATTTTCTAAAGAATACATAACTAGCCTAATTTGATGGACTTACTAAATCGATTATAAATATTTTTAATATACCTATACCATGGAAACTATTTATATATCATTAAAACATATCAAAACGAAAAATCATACATAAATTTGGAAATGCTTAATTAAAAACGAATTTAAAAAATTACCTAAAATTGCTACAAAAAATATTGGGTATTTTTACATACGAAATATGACCCAAATTTGTATGGAAATTCTTTGGGCGATTTTTTTATAAGTTATTTATAAATTTATTCAATATCTTTTAAAGATATAAAAATCTAAAGAGAACGAGAAAAAAATATAAACTAAAACTAATGTAAGCTTTTTTCCGACTTTATTTTTTATTATTTTCCATCATTTTAGCCTTCATTATGACGTTCCTGACTACACTTATTAGTACTTTTGAAGCCTTACTCATAATCAGATTTAAAATTTATTAACGTTGATGCCCCGATTATGTAATTCCATTTTTGTCACTTCGAAATGCTATTGAGTTTTTATTTTCATATTCTCTCTGTCACTTCCAACTTTTTAGGTTTTGTCTGTGATAATGATACTTTTATTACGTTATTTGACTCAAAATTTGTTGTTATGTAAGTTGACATTAGTCGATTCAAGTGCCAAAACAGTCACTTATTATTTTTCTACCGTTTCGTTGGTGGAAAAGCAAAAAAAGTGTTTTTTAATGATTTTAGAATAAATATGATATACTTTTTCTTAAAAAATTATGTAGCAATGTCCTGTTCCAAAAGAGCACTGCGTAATTTTAAAACAGTTCATTTCAGCAAATTCTAAAAATAATATTTGAACTCTATGTGAATTAAAGTGACTTGCACTTATCCTATTAAAATTTGATGACATTTATATGGGAGCTGCGGTCAGTTATTGACCGAAAAAACTTATTAAAGTCCAACATTAGAATTACACTAATATTTACATATATGAAACTTATGCACTTTAAAATATTTGTGTGGGAAGTGGAGCTTAATAGGAGCTACCTAAACGTATATAGGAATATATCATCAATCCAACAAATATAAAATCCTTTATCACCAAACTTCTTATATAAATAATTGTTCAAAATTACTAAAAAAAAATGATCTTGCAAAGGCAATTTTTGTCACTAAAGATAAAAAAGTAAATATTGGTTTACAAAGTGGTGGTTGTGGTAAAGAACATTCCATTTCAGTTATATCGAAGGTGGAGTAAAAACAGAAAATCTTTCTTCCTAAGCGGTGCGTCCGTTCAGAAAAGATTCAGTAGAAGTGAAATCCGTTTGCGACATGTCTAATAAATGCAAAATTTTTTTAAAGTTTTTCTGAAGCCCACCAGCATACTTCAACCACAAAAATATCCAAAATAAAATGAAAATTTTAAATTATTGTAAATTCCTTTAAAATTGTAGAAAAAATGCTATTAATCATATTCAAAATTTATTATGGCTTTCATACTTTCAACATTCCATTTGCATTATAGACCTAAACCAGGTAACTCGAACGAAAAAATTATATCGACTTAGAGAATACCATTTGTGATCGATTCTCGTCTACAGACAGAACGTAAAATCGAGGTACAGAATAGGTACATAAAAAAAATAAATTTTTAATATAAATTTTAATTTTGATTATGTATAAGAACTCTTTTTTTTAATTCATAAAATTTATTTTTAATAAATCTAGTTATTTTATAAGAAATAACCTACTATCTTTCTTACATTTTCAAAGTAATATTATTATGTAGATAATATTTCTAAATGGTTTTTTTATTGTTAGTATATCCTCAGAAAAAATATTTGCATTTTATTACTAAGTGTGTAGGTAAAAGAAAAAGTCCAATTATTTAACATTTCTAAGAATTCTTTTATCTCTTTTGCATTTTATTTTTTTCTATTTTTTATTTTGTTTCTATTAAAACAGAAATATCTATTTTACATATATAAAGTTTATATTCGTTCCATAGATAACTACCAAAAAAAAAAAAAAAATAAGAATATTTTATCTGATCAAACAAAACTATTTGTTACCCTGAAACAAAGATATTTTTTTTAATTAAAAAAAAAAATATATATATATATATAGCCTCAAGCAAAGATACGATCAGACTAGGTAAATATTTGACAGAAACTGAAAAATATTTCTTTGCTGTAATGTGAAAATAAAATATTTTTGTGCCAAATAACTAATCAGGTGTTTTTTGGCAAATAAAAGTATTTAAATAAAAAAAAAAAAAAGTTTTCAGTGTGAGCACAGTGTTACCACTTAATGGAAAATATTTTCCCACCTTTTGGGCAAATAATTGTTTTATCTTACAAAATTTTTGTAAGAGTAAACGATATCAGAAATCATTGAAATGTCAAAAAATATAAGTAAATGAGAATTTTTAAGCAATAAATTCCACTAATACAATATTGCTCATCATTTGAATAAGTTCATTAGCTTACTTGCTTAAGTAAACGAAAGTAAATAATATAATAAAGCAGGAATATGATTATATTTTATACAATTCTACGAAGAACACAATAAAATAATATGTGAACAGTGATGTATAAACTTAATGCGTTTCCCATAATATAAATATATGTAATGCGACCAAAAAATAAACTACGTATGTATTACTTTGGCAAAATTTTATGTACTTTGGCCAAATAAATTCGAAACAAATATTGGCCTAATGCGACCGTACCTTAAGGATTGCACAAAGCCAAATTTTCAGTTCATGATCGTTCGTAATGAAAAAACTTTAATGGATTTTTCTCTTTTTTTATTTGCTTTTACATAGCAAATATGTTTTCACATTAAAAAAATAAAATGAGAAGAAATTGCTATAGTACACACAATAAAAACAACTTTACATACTTACCCTTCATCAACCTAACAAGACTATGAAATAAAAAGAAAAAGAAACAAAAAGATACAAATGAGAACATAAAATAACCTGCCAATTTATTCGATCAATTTCTAAGACACTTATTTCCCATTGAATCACTATGTAAATGTGCTTAGGATAAAGAAGTCCTTGAGTTTATTTATTACTTTTACTCTTACCATGTTTAGTTTTCTATTTCATTTTATTTTCTTGCAAGTATTTCTTTTGTTTTCCGTTTAATTTCAATAGTGTAGCTATTTCTCAGTTCAGTATTCAGCGAAGGACGAATAAATAAATTTTATTTTTTTTCTTGTTTTCATTTTTTTTCCTCAAAAGTCGTATTTTTGTTTGCCATAAATCTAAATATTGACCAGAGATCTGCTGACGTTTAAGCATATTGTTTATATTATTGTTAATGTCGAAGATTAATTTATGTTTTATTTTTCGACAACTTGATAAATGACTCTCTAATGCTGTTATAATAGAAAAATAATAAGGAAGTCGTATATTATTTTCATTTATTACCAATTTTTGTTTTATTTATTTTTTATTATTTATTTATTTAATTTTTTTTGTTTAAAGGGAAATTACAAAATTGAATTTGATGTCCAAGAATTTTTGCAAGGAGTTTAAATATATATATATATATATATATATATATATATATATATATATAAACTACTTTAAAACTATAAACTACTTTAAAAAATCCTAAAATTCTTAGAGCGATTTTGTATTGTTTTACCCAAATACTATATAATATATATAGACCTTCTTCAGAAATCTTTATAAGAAATAAGAAAAATATTTTCCAGAGTTCACAAACTATTTTACAGTAAACAAACAAGAAGTTTTCAATTTAGCTTTATTTGTTTTTCAATCCAAATTATTTATAAATTATTATATTGAAAAAAAAAAAAACAATTTAAATAAAAGCGTTGATAGTGATTAAATATATATTATCAGCTCATTTATTTCATTCATCATAAATAAAGCAATAATATTCTACTTTATTTTATAAATCACCTACTACACAAAAAAATTCCTTAATCTATAATTTTTAACTTTAGCTTTTTTCAATATATGTAATTCCAGTAACACTTGATTAAAATAAATATTTAATTACTACAATATTTAATCAGGTTTTGACAATGGTTAACCATCAATTAAATTTTGATATATAAGCCGCAAATTAAAGTTTGTTTTATAAAAGCCTTTTATAATTTTATATACAATTTTCATTTATTTAATTAACAAATTTAACATGGAAATTTCATGTTGATAAATTCATTTATCAATCATACGCTTTCCTCGAAACCATGAAATTGACATTAAAAAAATAACACTGATACGGTTTGCAGTACAAAATCGCACAATAAGTATGTACATATTAGTTTACGCATTTTCCACTTTATAACTTAATAACAACTTATTAAGGTTATAAAAATATTGCAAAGTAAATAATAAAAAATATCATTAAAATATTTATTGTAAACAAGAGAAACAATCCACAGTTTTTTCTATGTTGCGTTTTTTTAACCGGAAACATAATGTTTATTTTTAAGTGTGGTTGAAATACGCCCACATAAAGTTATTACAAGCTGAGTTTTGTTGTCAATTTTAATATGTGTACACATATTTTGAACAGTTTTTTCTGGCATAAGTATTTATGTGTGCTATAGTGTGTGTTTTTTATTCTTGCTAAGACAAAGTTTTTTGCACAAACAAAATATATTTATATGCATAGGAGTCCTCCTCAAAGGCCTTAGATGACAGTCATAAGTCCAGGCAATGCATTAAAGGAAAGGCCTTGATCATTTCCATTTGCTTATATTCCTAATAGTTAGAAGGCCTAATAAAACAAAAATATTTTTAATTTAATTTAATTTATATATTTATATTTATTTTAATTAAATTCAGTACACGCAGAAAAAAACTTTTTTGACTATTGCTGTATTAAATTTTGTAAATATGGTTGAAATAATTTTATAATATTATAGTCCCTGCACAATCGCAATATTTTGCCACAACCATTTTATGGTAATATGGATCAAACACACGCCTTAGTACCAAAATATGACTGTGATAAACAAATATATATATATATATATATATATATATATATATATATATGTATATATATATATATATATATATATATATATATACAGTTTTTTAATGATATGATATATCATATTTTAACAGCTGTAACGAGGTTTTGTTATCGGCTGAAGTAGTTCAGTCGAGTCGAAGTTGCTGTGCCAAAACAGTCAACCGAAGTTGCTGTGAAAAAACAGTAAACCGAAATTGCTGTGCCAAAACAGATGACCGAAGTCACTGTGCCAAAACAATCAGCCGTAGTTGCTGTGCCAAAACGGACGACCGAAGTCGCCGTGCCAAAACAGTCAACCAAAATTGCTGTGCCAAAACAGTCAACCGAAGTGGCTGTGCCTAAACAGACGACCGAAGTCAATGAGCCAAAACAGTCAACCGTAGTTGCTGTGCCAAAACGGTCAACCGAAGTTCCTGTGCCGAAATAGATAACCGAAGTTGCTGTGCCAAAACAGTCAGCACAAAGCCGCTTTGTCCGAAACAGTCAACCGAAGTCGATATGCAAGGTATCTCCCTGATGCTCGGACTTGATCCGAGTACCAGAGGAACAGTAGCTGACTTCACAATATCAGATATCTGGGGAATAAAGCAGATTATATTGTGAGATCAGCTGTCTTAGATTTTGCAAATTCTGTAGCACTCGAATCGCAACTACTTCAACCAATCTTACAATACTTATGTGAAAAATTCCATAAACTAATTGAGAATTATTAATTCTCTATAACATATGATGGTTGGCAGCTAAAGTAAATACGTAAATGTTTTTGTGTAAACTAATGTAGTTATAGAGGAGCAAAGGAGTGAAATTTTAGTAGGGTACAGATATGTAAAAGAGCATAATAAATACAAATATTATAGGTATGTTACAAAGTTTAAATAACTATTGCTCTTAACTTTGTTACACATCATTATATTACTTTAAGGTATGTAAATATATAAGTAATTGTGCTGAACATATAAATGACTGCAAACACCACCATATAATATTAGCTACAATCATATTATGGTTACTCAAACGTGCGATGAGTCATTGAAACCATAATACGGTTGTGACAATCATATTACGATTATGCAGTGACCATAATATTATAAAATTATTTCAAGCAAGTTTGCAAAACTGTCTACAATGATAATCAAAATAGTTTTTTTTCTGTTTGTAAAAGAAAAAGAAAAATAGAGGCTAAATTCAACGCAAAAAAAATAAATACCTAAATAGAACATAGAATAGTTGCCAGCAAAATCTCCCACTAAAAAATCGCCCAAAAAATTCCTATTCAATTATAGATTATATTTCATATAAAAAAATTGTCTAATGTTTTGAGTGATTTTTCGTAATTATTAAACTATAATTAATTTTTTGGTTAAGCATTTCTAACTCTGAGCGTAATTTTTTGCTTTTGTAAGGATTTTAAAAAAATAAATAAAATTATAAACAAATAAAATTATAGTAAATTATATTTATAAATAATTTCTTTGATTAATGAAAAATAACGGTTATTTTTGATTTGGATAAGAAAGCGCCGCAGTCCATAATTTTTATTGTTAATATAAATAATAAATTTTTTTGTGTAAATAAATACATAAATATATTTAAACAAACGGTTCTTTAAAAATAAAACTTGTAATAGCTAATAAGAATTTTTTCTTTCCTATTGAGATACTAACATTTTACCCTTTTCAAGGCAATTTTAAAAATCAAAAAATACTAGCGGCTAAAATAGAAATTTTGATGATAAAAGCAAAATAAAAAGGTTAGATTTAGCCTCAAAAAGGCTAAACTGGCAACACTGATATGCATAAGTCTGGTCTATAGTTAATCAATTTATCATATAAGGCCTACTTCCGAAAATTACTTTAACGTCCATAAATTCTACATAAATGTTAATATCAAAATAATGCTTGATAGAAATAAGTTTTATATAAGCAACAACCACAAGGATTGCTTCATTATTGACATAATCCCATATAAGACCCACTTCGCAAAATCTCGAAAATCACTTTTCCGCACATATATACACAATAAAGCACAGTGGGGCAAAATCGAATCGGCTGGTTGGATCTACATAAAATTTCATAGCGGCATAGCAGAGAAATGTACCATCTAAAATTTTAGAACAGGTGCCCACATTTTTAAACCATTTGCCACATTTTTTCCAATTTCAAATATTCTAACATCTTCTTAGATCACTCGATAAGAAATTTGAAAAATATGCTTGCACGTGCTATTCATCTCTTATAATTTTCAAGTTATTTGCACTTGAAATTCCAACTATCCCAATTTTTCAAAATCTTAGCCCAGTTTTTTCAATGCATTTTTAACTGATTTAGCAACGTTTTTCCCCAGTTATTTAAAAAACAAATTTATTTATCGGCCAAAGAAAACCTAAAGTCGCTATCATTACGTAAACGAATTTGAACTTGAAAATTGAACAAATTAGGAGATTTTGTGTTTTTTGCCGAAAAAGTTTCTACACTATGTTTTTCTAAAATAAAATCTACACTGAGACGATTTCAGAATTAAAAACAAGCCCAATTACATAACAAGGCTAAGTACATATTTTGCATCAAAATTTTAAATATTGTCTATGTGTATATTCTAAAATCTCAAAGCATGGATCTACTAGCAGAATACAGCTTCAAAAATCCTGATGTGTTTTCCCAGATGTAATTTCTTAGTTATATTAATTATATACAAAACGATTAAAGTAAATATCATTTATATAACTAAAACTACGCTACTTTAAAATTTAATATTTCATTAAAATTGCGCTGTACTATTGCGGATATTAAAAAGTCATAAATAGTTTCTTGTTCCCGTAGCCAATACGGGAACAAATTATTTATTTAGTTATGAGTTTTTAACATCCACAATAGTACAATATTTTTTGAAAATTTCGTGACTTATTAAAATTTAAAGTAGCAAAGTTTTGTTTCTATAAAGGATATTGGCATCAATCTTTTTGTATATTAAGAATTACGCTGGCTACACAAGTGAATTTATTTGAAAACAATGGAGTCACTATTTTTTCTGATTTTTGGAATTAAAGAATTTTATTTTATTATTTTTTTTTTTTTTTTTTTTTTGCAAACATTTCGTGTTTTGAGAAATAATTAATATTATATTTGTAATAAAATCTTTGTTAGTTGAAATATTCTAACGAAATTTTCGGTATTTGTTGACTTTATTATTCGATACAATGAAGTTTAAAAAAAAATTCGAATTTTTGTAAAAGAATTCTGCAATTCTCAAAAAACTGGCAAAGATGCCAAAAATTTATTTTTTCTGAATTTTGCCCATAAAGTTCACAGTTGTTGCAGGTCCAGAAAGAGCTTTGGCAGACTCTTTGGAACACATCTGAGTTTCCGAAACTGCATTCCGTTTGTAAATTCATGCTTTGGTATTTTAGAACATATAAGGCGGACACAAAATTTCGATGCAAAATAGATCAAATACGGAAGGATCTATACCTAGCCCTGTTGGTGAATTGGGCTCTTCTTTAATTTTAAAACCATCTCAGTAAAGATACCTTTCAGAAAAGTATAAAACCGTTATATGTTCTTAAGAAAATTTTATTATACTCTACACCATCATATGTGGCAGGGGTCTTATGCTATTGTGCTGATGTTTGTAACGCATAGAAAAAGTTATCCAATATCCACCTCAAAGTATAAAAATCGACTCAGAATCATTTTCTAAATCGATCTAACGATGTCCATCCGTCTGACTGGCTGGCTGTCCATGTAAACCTTGTGCACAAACTATATGACGTAATTTTAAAGATAATTCAATGAAATTAAATTTGGCACGTGGGATTTTTATGTTGCAAATACCGTCCATTATTTCACTTAGCCTCCATAAAAATGTCCCCCCGGAATAGAATTCCGGGGGGAAAATAAGATTATTTTAATGAAATTCGTTGCAGAGAATTTCTCTACAAGTATCAATCTTTATGCCAAATTTTATGAAGATCGGTTCACAATTGACCATAGGTCTCATATAAATCCCTCTTCTGAAAATCACTTTAACGTGCATAAGTCCCATACGAAGTTAGTAACAAGTTAATATTCGACACAAATAAGTTTTATGTAACTAATAACAACATTGCCAAATTTGTAGAATTTTTGTAAAAGAATCGGTCCATAATTTCCCATAGGTCCCATATAAACACTTCCAGGAATCGCCCTAAAGTGCATAAAGTCATCTAGATGTTAGTATTAACGCATTATTCTATATTTGTATATTTTATTTTACATTTTATAAAACTGGCCACAGGTGAAATATAAGTCCCCTTCCCGAATTTTTATGCTCGTACACAATGGTGTATGGTTTCATATAGTCGGTCTAGACCGACTATATCTTTTTTCTCTTTTATTACAATGCGGAAATCTTAAATAAATATTTTGCACATATGTATGTACGTGTATATTGTTTATTTTTCTATGTATAAGTATGTAATTTTTTCTTCTCTTATGCAGTATATCCAGGTTTGTAATAATCCTGCATAAACTCATGCATACATTAATCACATACAAAATGTTAATGTGTATATATAACCCGATAAAAATGCTTCTTTGGCAACAAAGGTAGCTTATGTACCTTACTACAAAAATTATGAAATACCTGCATATTGGGGGGCTATTGCGAAAAAAAAGCTACTAATGAATCCGTATTTTCTAAACTACTAACCGAGTGAATTGTGTAAGAAAGTTGTAGAGGAGTAGTTCTTCAAGTTTCTCATTTTTAATAGTCACTAAAATTGCGGACAAAAAAAGATATTGTCCATCATAATCTGGATTTAAAATTTTTCCTAATGAGAAAACTAACTTACTTTTCTACACTATAAATAAGGGCAAAAACATAAAAATGTTAAAATTATTGAAACCGACTTAAAGTTGCAATAGTTTCGTACATACTTTTATTTTTGGGAAAAATGGGTTATGGTCTTATAAGCAATCAAGTTGCAAAGTTTTATGGTCCCTGGTGCTTATAATTATTAGTTACTGTTCTTCAACGAGATTGATTTTCATATTTTTGAATTTTTACCCACAAGTTGAAACTTATGAACTTACATTTGTACATTTGAGTGAACTACTTACTGGACATAGAGGAACAATATAGCTTTATATGTGGTAAACTTTGGAACCAAAATTTCTGCATTTTTAACAGAGACCGGATTTTAATATTAATAAAATCAACATTTCTATTTCTATTTCAATCGAAATCGAATCTGTGGCGTTCAAAAATTAATAAAAATTCATCCTATATATATTTTTTTATTGTCATCATTAGTTTAATTTTTTCATTTCGATCGAAATAAAAAATATAAACATAATATTTATTACAAAAGTTGAAAATAAATTTCATTTTTTTCTTTGGATGAAAAAAAATCTAAACAACGATAATTTCATTGAATAAAACATATTGAAAATGTATTCACACAATACACACACCTACAAAATTCGAATAAATAAAATACCTTGCAGACGAATGGAAAATATCTTCTCGTATGATAATATAGAATATCCCCAAATTATCAAAAAAAAAAAAGAAAAAATTATTAAAGTATTTTCATCGTATTGTTATTTCCGAGAAATTTCCGCAATATAAAATAGAAAAATCTTTAATTTTTTTGTCAAATTTTTATTTCTTTATTTTATTAAAAATGTATAGATAAATTGACTTTCATTTCTTTTATTATACTATATAAATACTGAAGAAATTGAGGTATGGTTTTTGTACACTGGCAAAATTTACAAATATAATAAGTTATTTTTATTAAAGAGAATATGGGAAAAAATTAAATTATGATTATAGTTTTAGTAAGGATCTGAAAATTGTGCAATGAAAACACATTATATTTAATTGTCAAAAAATTTGTTGTTTTATGCAAATGGAATCAATATAATAAGAATACTTTTATAAATAATAATATAAAAATTATAATTTTGTTTTTTTACTGAGTGGGTTCTTGGAAAAATCTTCTTTTTATCTTCCTAATATCATTTTAGCTGTATCTTCAAATTTTCTTCCATATGATTATCTAGCGATATTGCCAGATTATCATCTAAAAGGACCGCCATTGTATTGCTTAGGAGTATTATTGTCGAGACACGTTTTCCACCGAAGGAAGTGTCATTCGCAATACGAATTTTTTATCTAGACAATACATTTAGCAAAATATTTTTTGTATTGCTGTGTTGAAAATATTTTTTGAAACAAAAAGGAATGTATGAATAAAAAAAAACAAGATTTTTTTCATGCTGATATTTATTCCAAAAGATATTTATGGTTTTCATCATGATGGATATTTCTATTTGAAAATAAAAATCCCTCACATTTTTTTTTTTTTTTTTTTTAAATAAATGAAGAAATATTTTAAATAGTAAAGATATTTACAATTATTTAAAAATAAGTATATAAATATTTTAATAATATTTCAGTATATCGATTTCTTGAAATCCGGACGTTTACCCGCATGCAGATGTCAGCCAAAGAAAAAATTTATAAAACGAAATTTGAATTTTTTTTTTTAACTTTTTTGAACTTACTAGAAAATGTTGATTGAGTAAATTTTGACAAGAGCGTTACATTTCAGGATAATAAAAACCTTAAGAAGGACCGAAAGAATAAAATGAAACTTGGTTCAGAAAAAGAAAAAGTAACAAGAATGAATTACAAGTAATAGACAAGCAAGCACCTAAGAGCTATGCCAAACATGTTTGGCCGCATGATCTAAAGTTTCTTCAAATCAAATATGAGCCATATTAAAGTTATGCCCAAGCTTTAGTCCATAAAAGCTAAACAATTTTAAATAACAAAGAATGAGGCAAAGGATGATCAAATCTCCTCAATACTAAAAAAAAGAAAAAAAAATATTTTAATATTTTGCATTAGCTTGGAAAACATACATTTTTGCTGATCTTTCTCTTTCTCCAAGCTACAAGTTTTGTATAACGAATAATCGAAAAAATTGTCCTGAATACAAAAAAAATGCAAGTTTACTAAAAATACGAAAAGATATATGATTATGTTGCTTCTTTAGTCGTAATAAACTAGAATAATCATAACGAAAAGTGTCATAAAAAGACATTAGTGACACTGATGACATGCAACAGTGTTTTTGACATTTTCTTGCCAAATTTAGAATTTTTCCATTGCAATAGAAGCTTTGGGAGCGCTAGCCTAGTACAACAGAGTATTAGTTATTTAAGGTACGGAGAATTTTAGCAATTGTAAAGGAATTGGAGCTAAGTTAGAAGCAAATTTAAAAAGCCCCAACAGTGCTCAATTGTGATTAAATTTTGAGTTCTTATAGAGAGATACCGTAAAAAATTTCCTAAAAGTTTAATTATAGTTTAATTAGGAATATTATGTTAAAATAATAGTTAAATATTAAAAAATATTTGAAAATATGATCAAAAAAATTATAGGTTTGTATAACTTAAACCGCTGCAACTTTTAAATCATTTAATTTACTTTATTTCTTTGGTGTTAAATAAAGAACTTTGTAATTAACAAAATATATGGGCAAAAACACAATTTAGATTTTAAAATCAATGAAAATGTTACAATAATTTCGAACAGGATTTTGTTTTTGGCAAAATGGCTAATAACATTGTATTACTAACACTATAAGCAATCAAATCTAAAATTTCTTGATCCACGATCTTTATGGTTATTAGCAGGGAAACCACAAATATGTTCTATTTACCTATAATGTATTCAGTATAAAACGAAAAATATGATATAAAAACGTAAAAATATACACTTAGAAAACAAAAACTAATTCTAGTTTTTATTAAAAATTGTGCTATTTTATTAAAACAAAGTGTTTCTTTAATATTATAATCTTATAAAAGCTAATATGTCCTATATATTGCATATTAAAAATAGCTTCAATTAAAAATGGCTTAAATAAAATAAATCAATTTGTCTTTTTCTAAATCTTCAATCTTGTTGCTATATTTCAAGCTCCTCAGCGATAAAATGGTATCCATTAAAGTTAATTTCAAATATTAAATTTTTTAGATTTCTTTTTGAAATTTGAAAAACATTCCATGAAGTATAAAAACATGATCGTCATAATGTTAAATTATACACAAAAATGGTTAAATATACATTAAAAATGCAAAATGCAAAAATAAGATAAATATGCACTTACAATTCGATTTCAAAATGTTTTATTTGTTCTGAAAAGGATAAATATTTTATCGGTAGCTTCACTCAACGTCCGCAAAAAAACATGCAATTGTATATTTGTGGTTTACATGCTCGAAAAAAATTATTAAAGTTGTTTCATTTGACATCAAAATGTAATTAATATATTCAAGCAAAAATAAAATAAAAGAAACAGTAAAAATAAAATTCAAGTAAGATTTTTTCACATTTAAATTTTTGATACATTCAATCATCTTTTTAATTGGTTTAATTAAATTTTTAATTGGTCCTGATTTTCATTTTTTACAGTTAATTGTAAATGATGCAATAATTTTCATGAGAGGTACAAATTTAAAAAATTTTTAATTGAATGTATGATTTTTGTGATTGTTGACTTGCTGCAGTTCATTTTAATAATAACTTTCTTAATCTGTCAAAATAAATCAGTTTTGGGCGCCCAAAGAAATTACGAAGTTTTTAAAATTTATGGACATAAATATATTTTCATAATCTCAAAAATGCTGGTGTTATACAGTCTTCTTTAAAATTAAGATTATTGAGTGATCGAAAAAGTTTCTGGTTTATCTTTTATAGTTTAATCCGTCAATAGTAATGAAATTATTGGCAGTCTTTCGGTATGTGGTTGTAGTTTTTCCACAAGATTTATCAATGTGTGCAGTTATAATGTAGATAAGAGAAATGTAAACTTTTTTTTTAAATTTTCATTTCGTTATAACTTTGGGCCCCCTCGCGAAAGTGATATACGTCAGTGGATTTTAAACGCTAAAGTATTGTTTTTGTTCGCTGAAAGTGGTGGGTAAAATGTGCCATAAAATGAGAAGCCCAAAAAAAAAGAAATTATCGAATTTAAAAATTTGTGTTTATGTATATATATTTAATTTACACGCGATATCTTTTTTTATTTTAAAAAATTTCAAAAATTATTAATACATTTTTCCAAGCAACTCAGCTAGTAATGATAATATTGTGCGTCTCTTTACATGTAGTGATAGTCCTTCATAGGGTTTATAAAGGTATGCAATTATAATATGAATAAGTGAAATTTTGAGAATTTTTTAAATTTTCAAATTTAAATCGTGATAGCTTTTGGGCCTTCACGCGAAACTGATTCACGCTAACGGCCTTTAAACGCTGAAGCATTGGTTGTTCGTACAAAGCACTATTAATGTGCCAAGAAAAAAATAGAGTGAACAAATTTTGGTGTTTTTGACCCTCCTATATGTATGCATTTTGTACCAAACAATAAACAAGATCTTTATAAGCAGGTTTTAATTCTGAAACAAAATATATATAGCAAAATGCGAAGCTTATAGATATCATAACGCAAGCAGTAGCGCTAACAAAAAAAAAAAAAAAAAAAAAAAATAATAAATAAATAATTTTCTTTTTTGCATGAATGTTTTTACCTTTCACTACCTTTAATTATTACAACTATGAATGAATTCAAACATACAATGGAGTCATGTTAGTGGCTTAATCATTTCTGTTAACGAACAGACTGATTTATATATTTTTTAGGGTATCGAGTCATTTAACCGTCATTAGGTACCCGATTAATTCTAGTCGATTAACACTTTGAATAATATAAAATTGTGTATTTTCGAATAACGAATAAGACGAATAATTTGTGTCGAATAACCGATTAACCAGAATTTAGTTTTCTGGTATTATAAATTTAAAACATTTTATATTTTTGAGATAAATAAATGTTAACTACATTTTTTTAATGTCAGTTATAACCCAGGAAAAGTGAATAAAAGAAACTTTTAGGGAAATATTTTTTCTTTATTTCAATAAGTGTTCTTTTTTGTGCTTAAGAAATAATACAAAGAACATCTAAACATATTATCAAAAAGAGATTTATATGAATTTTTCTTCTATAAAGCGTTGAGATTCATTTGTTATTTTTGCAAATATTTGCTAGTAAAAAGTTGAATCAACATGTTTTGTTAAAAAATATGTTGAATTATATAAAAATTAAATATAACTTCCGATAATAAAGAATTGGATGTTCATTGCAATTTTGCATGATATCTTCTTCATGACATCCTTTTCAGTAAACATGTATGAAAAAAAAGGATATTCCAATGACAAGCCTATGTTAAATTTGTTGGAATTGATCCGAATTTGCAGTATTTCTGGATTACAATTTCAGGATCTTATTGACTTTTTTGGATGTTCTTTTTTTGCTGGAATAGAATGATTAGTAAATTGCGACATGAAAAATTTTTAATATTGTAACTCCATAAACGCTTAAGCATGTGACAATAGGTATTCTGAAAACAGAGAAGACATCGTACGTACATCAACAAAATATACCTACAAATACCAATACTAATTTTGACTTCTTATATATATAAAAATGGTGTAAAAAATGTATAGTAATTCATAAAATGAGAACGACTGGGCCGATTTCTACAAAATTTTTTGTCAGTTGTTTGTATTTTCGAGGAGAAGGTTTTTACGGAAGAAAATTTTGGAAAACCCCTCCGGAAAAGTCGGAAAATTGGAAAAATCGAAAATCGAGTTTTTGTATGAAATTTTGTGTGAAATTATTCCTTAATGCCTTTCCAAATCAAACAATAGAAAGTTCTTAGTATAAATCATGAAAAATTGTGGAAAATGCGAAATGCGGAAAATTGGAAAATCTCTCCTCAAAAGTCGGAAAATTGGAAAAATCGAAAATTAAATTTTTTTGTACGAAATTTTTTTGTGAAATTACTCCTTAATGGCTTTCCAAATGAAAAAATAGAAAGTTCATGGTGTAAAATTGGAAAAATCTAAAATTGATTTTTTGTATGAAATTTTGTATGCAATTATTCCTTAATGCCTTTCCAAATGAAAAAATAGGAAGTTCTCATCCAAAATCCGATAGATGGCGTTATACGTTGACTTAGACTTTGCGCAATCTGACAGGTGTCATTTTGGCACTGTAATTTTTTACCGTAAATGTGCTATTTTTTTTTTGCTGCAATTTATACGAGTTGTATTGTTAAACTGATTCCAGATTAATGTGAAAAAACTTAATTTTTAATTTCCCTAATTTTTTATTTATCGGGCCTTTTTTTTTATCACAATATTTGATGATAGTTGTGGAAATAAACGTACGTTTCTTCGTTCTTCGTCAGTATCTGTTGTTTGTCTTCATTATGTACCAGAAACTCCGCCGCATAATTTAAAACTGAAGGTGGGATCGATCATAATCATGTTGCGAAATCTCAATCCTCCAAAATTGTGCAAGAGTACGCGGTTGTCCGTCAAAAAGCTAATGAACAATATGATTCAGGCGACAATCATCAAGGGCAAATTCAAAGGAGAGGAAGTCCTTTTCCCACGAATTCCCATTATTCCAACTGACCTTGCATTCCAATTCAAGCGGATTCAGTTCCCCGTTCGATTGGCATTTGCGATGACAATCAATAAATCGCAAGGCCAATCACTAGAAGTCTGTGGGATTAATCTCGAATTTCCTTGTTTTTCGCACGGTCAGCTGTACGTTGCATGTTCGCGTGTTGGGAAACCATCTTTGTTATTTGTTTTTGCGCCGGAAAAATAAATCACATTGAAAATTTAAATATTTGTGTTGTATTATTACTCCAAAGTTTGTCTGAAGGCTTAAAATTGGGGCGAGGAGAAGTTCGCCGGGTCCGCTAGTTTATGATAAAAAATTATTCTCAATCAGAAAGTAAAAAGAGTTGCATAGAAAAGACTGATTTATTAAATAATGCTAATTAAGGAGAATATTTGATAGTATTAGGTAAAAGAAAAAAATGTTTTTTTTTTTTGGTTCTAATGGGCGAAAGAAATGATAATATGAACCTTTTGTGAAAGAATTTGATCTACAGTCCTTGGTATATATATTTTGACAAAAATAAAGTCTAATTTTACTAAATTTCCAAAAGGTTTTTTGTCTTTAAAATAGGACTAAAGTGGATAATTACCCATATTATTAATTTATATATTTTACTAACAAACTTATTCAATATTAGTCAAAAATTATTAGTATTTGATTTATATTATGTTTATTTGGTTTTAATAATAACATAAAAAAATACTGAAATCAGGTTGAATAAATTGAGAAAACTGGGATGGGAATTCTTGGGAATTACGAAAAATTTTCAGTCCTGTAGTCCCTAGAAATCATACGGGAATTCCAGAAATTTTTTATATGCAAAATGTTTATACTTTTTAACTCATTATTTTTTATTTTAGTATATTATATAGTTTTACATTTCTTTATATTTAATTTCTTTAATTTTGTTACGAGTTTAAATACCTTTAAAGAAATATCCAAATATGTATATTTTGTAGTTTGTGAGTCCATCATGCATTCTTACATAACAGAAGGAAAATAAAATAATGTTTTTTATGGGAATAGTTTAAAGAGAAAAAATATTATTCTGCAAGGTGATCAATAATAACACTATGCGACAGTCAAAATCGGGATGGGATGAAACCAATGGGAAATGTTATATCGGTAAAAAAGAAGTTATATGTGTCCCGGAGTTTCGCTAGGTCACGTCTAGGAATCGAGATATATCGATTTGAAGTTAGTAACTATTATATAGGGGAAATTGTGACCTTTGGTGTTCTTTTTTTTTTGACATAACTCGAGAACCACCAGTCCGATTTTGCTGAAACAAATTTAAAAAAATTAGGAATTACAATTCCTTTAATCTGTTCATACAACGTTTCGCTACATAAGCAACAGTTTCACAGTTATAAATAAATGTATTTATGTTCAGAGTCTGTATCGAATCAATTGTTTTTAATTAGTCAGTTAACTTCATTTTTGTGACTTACCCTCGGAGGAAACTCCCATTGTATATTCTTCTTCTTCATCTTCATTGTCGGGATCGTACGCCATGTTCATCCGACTCCGAGTCTAGCTGCTTGCTGAAGTATTCGAGATGATGATGCAAGAAGTGAATTTTGAGGGACATATTCACTCCAATTTTCTGGAAGTAGTGCAACATCTTGGTCACAATAGCGGGGTAATTGTGTGCTCGCGTACTTCCCAAAAAATATCGTATGACTTTCTTCACTGCCCTCCACGCAAAGTAATTATTACCGTCTAAAGCACCTTTAAATTCCTTTGATTTCATGAGCTTTCGTATATCCGGCCCATTCAGAACACCTTCCTTCAATTTTGCTTCGCTGATTCGTGGGAAAATATTTTCCAAACAATCAAGAATTTTCGGTTGCTTCACAATGGCCTTGATGAAATTTTTTACGATTCCCAGTTTGATATGGAGAGGGGGCATGAGGACTTTCTCCATTGGCACCAGTGGATCATTTACGCAGTTGTGTCCTTTCTCCGTTGGATTTTGAGCAAGCCGCTCATGCGTTTCGTATTGGTTTCCTTTAAATCGGGTATCCCAAAGACACAAGAAACACATGTTTTTCGTATAGCCTCCTTGGAGACCTCTTAGCATCGCCACGACTTTCAGATCACAACTGATCCACCACATGTGATCAGTGTAGCAAACTTTATCCAAAATTATTTTCATGGAATCGTATGTTTCGCTCATGTCTGTGCTGTAGCCAATGGGAATGCTTGGTTTTTTATTATATTTATGTAGCAAAACGACTCTCAGGCTTGATTTCGAAGAATCGATGAACATTCGCCAATCAGCTGCGACATAATTAATGGCCATCGCCTCCATCAGTCCCTTTATATCGTAGCCGTAAACAAATGTGTTCCCTTCGTTGAGTGTGTAGTACCGTTGGAATAGCAATTTTCGTCTTCGATATCCGGTGACTTTGACATTAGGCTTCAAATTGTTGCCTTCTTTCAAAAACTGGGCAAGTTTTTCTGCTTCACGTTGAGAAAGGTTTAATTCTGCAACAATCTTGTCCATTCTTGCTTGTGATATTGGAATTATTTAGTTCGTTGGGCCGGCTTCTGGTTTTGGTTTATAGGTGAAATCCGATTGATCCATTGTTTCAATAGAAAAAGATGTTACTCTGTCAGGACTTGAAAGGGGTGGAATTGGTATTTCATCCGAATGCGGTAGTGGTATTTGTGCACTTTTAACAGATATGTAAACTCTTCGTTTTAGGCCTTTACGATTTGCTCCACATATTTTGTTTGCGCGAGCGTAACAGTTGTCGGAATTGTGCTCTCCTGGATCAGTCCAGGAGACACCAAAACGAAGTGAGCTGCGTTTTCTTTGATCCACATGTTAAGACCATTGTAGCGCGTTTTACAAATTTTTTCTGGGACCCACGAAACGCCGCGAATTATTTCGCAATCAAAATAAAGTTTAAAAGCGCGCTCCACTTGCTCAGTGAGTAATGCAGCATTTGTTGAAAAAGCTCTTTTGCCACAAACGTAACAAAATAAATTAATATTATCTGGATAATTTGCACTCATTTCGGATTTATACTTTTACTACTTTTTCGTCACTTTAAAAGAACCGTACTTTACGCGTTCGGAGACACTTGTTGAATGACAAAAATCAATCAGTGGACACCTATAAATACTACGTAAGTTTCGATATTTTACTGAGAGGTACTTATGAATTCGCGCATCTTTTAAGGGTGGCTGTAAACCTGATTCGTGTGCGTTTTAAATTTTTCGAAACGTTCTAAAACATGACCACTCATAAATGTGGGTACAATTTGTGTAAAAAAATTATGCAGGTAGCCAACGAAAAAAACCCAAATAATTAAAAAAGTGCACTTTCCTTTTTTTCCTTTTAATTGTCCACGCACATTTATGACCGTTTTTTAGTTTGTTACCGCTACCATAAAAATCAAATAACCTTTTGTTTATTACTTTTTTTTTAATTCAGACAATGATAAAAAAAAGTCACCAATGTTTTTTCCAAGGAATTTTGAGCATATCTCGAGCAAATTTTTGAAATTCATACCTTCACTTAATTGTGAATAAAAGCGAAACGCGTCCATCGATTTTCATGATCTATGTCTCATTTTGTTTAAAGGTTATGTGACTTTACGTGAAAGTAATAGGACTTGACACTTTTTTACCGTTTTGGATTTTTTATGAATTAAAAATAGAAGAATTCAATTTTTTAGGCAAAAAATAGTTTTTTTTTCATACATTTATTTATAACTGCGAAACTGTTGCTTATGTAGCGAAACATTGTATGAACAGTTTATAGGAATTGTAATCCCTATTTTTTTTAATTTGTTTCAGCAAAATTGGACTGGTGGTTCTCGAGTTATGTCAAAAAAATGACCACCAAAAGTCACAATTTCCCCTATATGATAGCTACTAACTTCAAATCGATATATCTCGATTCCTAGACGTGACCCAGCTAAACGCCGGGACACGTATAACTTCTTTTTTACCGATATAACTTTCCCCGATAGTTTGAACCCTTCCCGATCACTGACTATTACCATTTGTCGCACAGTGTAATATGTCGCAAAAGGACCAGTAAGAATAAAAATTCAACATTTGAAAAGTATATTTATTTATTAAACGATTTGAAGATGTAATTACCGTATATTTTTCAATTAACATATTTGTGTCATTTTGAATTTAATAAAAAAAATTTATAAACATAATTTTTAAAAAATTTATGAACATAATTTTTTTGTAATAAGTTTTATTTAAACATATGATACGATGGAATAATATGATAAAATGAAGTAATTGGATAACTATATATGATAACATGTGATAATAATATAAAGAATGGCATAATAATATTATAAAATGGAATCATGTGGTATAATAATGTAATAAGTTAGAATAATAATAATAATAATAATAATAATAATAACAATAATAATAATAATAATAATAATAATAATAACAATAATAATAATAATAATAATAATAATAATATAACAATCATAAACTGATAGAATGGTATAATGATGTAGTAAGTTTGTTTAATTATATGTAAAACTAGAATCATAACATCAAAAAGCACACCATAAATTCGAACATAATATCAAAAAAAAAAAAAAAAATGTAATCTCGGTAATTATTACTTATACTCATTTCTGTTTTTCGCTGTGATCATATACAGCAATCATAATATATTGTTCTTATATTACAGTCACCACAACTGTATTTTTTTTTTCTCGTGAACATTAAATTAACTTGTATAAATATAAAGTGACACGAATGCTTAATCAGCGTTAATCATTTTGTGCAGGGGGTACTAAAGTTATAGCGGTTCTAAGTTTAACATAGAAAAATTTTTACAAACTAGAACTTCATGTATAAAATTTACTTAGTTATTCAAATAAAATTTATTATACTTTCAATGCATGATGGTATTAGTGTAGCATATTTTAAGTTTCCCAGCAGAATTAAAAAAAATATTGAAAATCGCGACTTTTAAAAAATTTGTGAAAAATGGGGTTCGAACCTTAGTTGTTTTACCATTCTAAAACAAATTGTTTATTTGAGTTTTATTCTGATCCTTTTTTGATCCAAGTAATTTTGGTTTTTTTGATCCATAAAATTTTTATTTTTTTTTAATTTTTTGATACAAGTTAATTACGAAATTATGATCTATTTTGTGCTATTGTGCTGTCCATGCGATGTTTCTTAGCAAAATCTGTTTTGACTAAAGCGTCCTGTTTTCAAGTATCAGCGAAATTTGACTTAAATTTATCAATTATATCTATATATCCAAGATTTGTAAAAATTGCGATTTGCTATATAAAAATACGAGAACAAAAAGTGCAATTTTTGGGTAATTTTGAAAAAGTCCTTTAAATTTTTTATCAAATTTATTTTTAGTGCTCCTTCGATTTTATTGTGTAAAAATAACAATAAAATTAGGTTCACACACTAATCCATTCTATTCTGCTGGAAACTGTGAATGTGCCTCGCGAAGAAGTGGTTTTTTTCTTTAAATGTTCGCTCTTGTTTTTCATATTTTGAGATTGTCTACCGTGTTGACTATTCAGTGCACATCAATGGGATACAGCGCAAAACACCCACAATTACAACAAGTAACAATCTCGGTTTCAAAATATGGTTCTCGTTGAAGGGCACACTGACCCCGCTAAAAAAAAGCAAAAAATTTAAAAATAAAAAAAATTAAAAATAACAAAATTAGAGAAAAATATGATTGTGGAGACCATAATCTAAGAGCAACTTATTATGAATAAATTATATATTTGCCATGAAAATTGTCATGGTCATTAATAATAAATATGACAATTATAATTATAAAATGTTCTAACTTTATGAAATTGTGACCCGATTTTTTCAACACTGTATAACAAAATCCATTCTATTTATATTTATTCATATATAAACTAAATGAGAATTATTATGAAGTTAAAAACAAACATTAAAAGCAAACAAATTTGCATTTTTTAATCATATTTATAAAAAGCATACGTATTATAGTTATCTAAAACATTTTATTGTCATGGGAATAATAATACTAATATGGTTTAAAAACAAAATATGTTTTAAGAACAAGAAAAATGTTAAATATTAATGTTTCGGGTAAACATATTAAAAAACATAACATTTTTGTAGTCAACTATATTAAAATTTCTATTGAATGCAAACATTAAAACACAAAACTTAAACAAAAACATTATTATCATGAATAAAGCTTTATTGAAATTAATGAAAATTAACAATAAGAACATAATGTTCTTGTAATAAAAATTCCGTATCTATGTTCTTTCTCTGCGTGAAAGTCTTTATCCACAAAGTCCGATTAGTTTATATATGATCAAATGAGATCAAGAAGTATAAAAACTTGAATAAAAAATATAGAAGAATGGAAAAAAGTTAAGTAGTTTTTAGCCCTTTTTCTATATTTTAAACTTTAAGCAACAATCATGATTATAAAATGAAATCTACGGTACTTAAATTTTGTACTTTATTAGTTTCAATTCTTCTGAGTTCATATCTGTAACCCGTTTGTTTAAAATATTACATCAGAACGTTTTTAACGTTTTAAAGTTTAAAGATTTTTAATAATAGCCACAAGATTATTAACAAGCCACTTAGTCCTATTTCACACCTCATCATTAGTTAAAAAAAAAAAAAATGTTTTACAAATGTAGTTAAATCGCATTTTATTGTCATTAAAATATATATGCCGAGAACTGTATATTATGTTTCTAAGTAACTATTTCGATGGATTAAATACTATAATTAGTGTTATTTATATGTTTCATATGTATTACTAAGACCATTCAGTTAATCGAATAAATTACCATTATTAACCTACCAACTTTTAACCTCAAATAATTATTTGTCGAATTAACCGATTCGTATGAAAGCCCTAATATTTGTACAAAAATTTTGAATGTATCATTGTGTCTCTGTTCTATAAAAAATAATACAAATGAATGCAATAATTTTCTTTGAATTTTTCATTTGCTTTTCTTTTTTAACTGCATGTATTGTAAGTAGCAGCACATAATAATATAATAAAGGATATAATTGTAAAACCGAGAAAACATTGTGTGGTCAGAGACGTGAAATATAAAATTTTTATTTAACTTTAATGAGATGAATCTGGTATAATAATTATTGGGTTGAGTAGTTCTGATTACATTATATACTTGTGTATATCAAATGTTCTATAAAATGTACAATAATATTTAATTTCTTGCATTACATTTTAGTTAATTTCTTTCCAGTATTGATTTCAATTCAATCTCAAAAATTAATATTTGCTTATTACACAAGTCAACAATATAAAATATCTCATTCCAATCACCAGGAAAATTTTAATTACATTCTAACATGGCTCAAATATAAACCATTGACGACCAAAGAAAATATACTCCTTCAAAGAATTTTGTTGTCTCTATAATGTTTTATAGAGTAGAAATATTTAAACAAAAGTGTAATACCAATTAAGTCCCTATCATGTCCCATTTAGTCCCTGGTATATCTTAAAAAGATTAAACAAAACCAAAACAAAATGAGAAGCAAGTAGAAGATGCTGATAAATAATTTGCTTATGATATCGTATAACTAATTCACGATCTTAGATCATTTAAACTGCAAAACGATCAAAATTGCACTGACAAAAATGTGCTGGCAGGAAGAAAAAAAAAGTTAAAAATTAAGAACCGTTATCTCATAAAACTCTAACATGATACAATTTTTTTATTAAAATTGTTACGATTATATCTAGCACATTAATTAATTAAAAATATTTTTTTGACTTGTTGTTATTAACTATCAGTAAATTCTCTTAATAAAAAGGAAGCAATTTTATAGCTAGTAAATTTATAATTATTAATTATGATTATAATCTGTGTATTTATTACTATTGTTGTTATTATTATTATTGTTATTATTATTATTATTATTATTATTATTATAAATATTATTATTATTATTATTATTATTATTTTTATTATTATTATCATTATTATTATTATAATTATTATTAATTTTATTATTATTATTATCATTATTATTATTATTAATATTATTATTATAATTATTATTAATTTTATTATTATTATTATTATTATTATTATTAATATTATTATTATTATTATTATTATTATTATTATTATTATGAAAAGTCATTAAAACTATTTTTATTTCCGATTATGTATTCATACATCATAATTAATAATGATATTTCATTAAAAGTTTAATAAACTCAAGTGCAATAAACTGTTGACATTTACATTACACTAGGAATGTTTTAATATTTCAACTGAACCCTACATTAATCAATCATTTTATATCATGAAAGTTTGAATCATGATCATGTAATTATATCACGTTATTTTAATATTGATTTAAATACCAGAAAAACAGTGACCAAAAATTCATCTAGCAAGTTTTTATGTAAAGTTATCACAAACATTTAATTATTTCAATTAATACAAATATTGCTTATATATAGTTGTAGGGTGTATGCATGCCATTGTGTGGTATATTGTTTTTCTTTTGTAATTTATTAATTCCATGTAAATATTATTCAGCTTTGTTTTTTTATATATTTATTGAATGGAATTTAATTTTATTACATATAGTTTTTTATTCATTTGTTTAGTGCGATTTTAATTTAAATCAAATATTTATAAGACTGTTATTACGATTTTTTATCATTATAATTTTTTTTTTTTTTTAATTTAATATGAAGTGTTAATTGTAAAAAATGCTGCCAGAAAATATGCTTAATTAATTTGTTATTTTTTAGCTAATTAGGGTAGCGCATAATCAAAGATTTTGTATTAAATATATAAACAACAAGCAAAAAATTGACACAACCTTTCAGAAAATAGTTTCCAGATACAAAAGAAGTATCTCCCAATATTCGTATATGTGTAAGGAATATTTTATATGGAGTTTAAATCAAAATGTTGCCAATCGTCTTTTAGTGGCTAAGATAAGAGAAAATTTGACCTTAATAAAATTTGTTAGAGAAAATCCTGATTGTTATGAACGTTAAATACTATTGCGGGCCTTTATTTGAGAGTTATTTGGGCAGAAAAAACTCCTTTTACAACAAATATACTTATATATTATATATTATATACTGTATATCTTTTTATTTTATAAATGCAGGGTTCAAAGGAATATCTTAACAGTCTTCTATTAAATTATATATATATATATATATATATATATATATATATATATTTTATATTTATTCATATTATAATTATTTACTAAGAATGTTAATATTAGCAGAAATATGCACATATTAATAAAATTATAATTTTTGAAAGCAAATATATACATATGAATTTTTTTTAATATAAGTTAATTATGTAATATGTACGTATTTTAAAAAATTAATTGTTTGATTTACATCTAAATTATTTAAAATTATAATTATATAATTACTTAGTAAAAAATATAATATAAATAATTTTAAAAATATTACTTTGTTACAATGAAACTTTACTTTAAAAACTACCTTTTAGGATCGAGTAATAAGCAATATTACATATTTTAACAAATCCAGTAAAATTGGTTAAACATCTTGAGAAGGATAGAAATTGATCAATTTAAATGTCTAAAAGTTCCCGTCATGGCGGTTTGTCTTCTTTTGATTAAATAATTTCCTCATACGTGGTAGAGAAAATCCTGTCATGTTACACTCTAAGATAGCTTCGGTCTTAGAGAGCGTAACAGTGCGGCAGGTATAAAAAGGTGCACCAGGACTTGTCTGAGGGTCTATAATGGGAGGAAAGGACCTTCGGAGCCTGACCAGAGACTTAACACAATCTGGTACCACGGGGGCCAGTAGCCCCTGGTATGGTAACACCTGCTTGTCGGTGTTGTCGTACTGGACTGGCTGTTGGAGAGGCCCTTCGGGGAGTCACGTGGTGCCTGTGGTTTAGATCTAAACCGCAGGAAGGGGTTTATAGTCCCTATGTGGTATTGCATAGCAACACAGGTCGCCAATAGTACGGCAGGAAGTTAGACAGCTCCAACTCCTAAGCAAGGGGTAGTGGACTTATCCACACAATGAGTCTCTCGAATTGTTCTTAACAGGCACATGGGGGCGTTGGTTGACGCATTGTAACTCACCCAGTGGTAAGACCATAGTGGGTTTAGGCCGTCATGGTAGATACCCACGACAATCTTGACCACATCTGTCTAAAAGTTCCACGGTCGGTCAGTTTGGGTCATATTGCCCCGAACACGTTTTCAATGATATATCTCTTAATTTCTTAGATTTAATTAATAGTTGCAATTTGTGCATTTATTTGGATGACGACCTATTTTTTTTTTTGCATTTGATGCCAACTTTTTTTTTGTGGCTATAACAAAAAATATTTAATTTTAATCTGTTTGAAAAAAAAAAGAAAAAAAGATCGTTTAGTTATCCCTGATTTTTATTGGTAGAAAATTGAAATATTTCTTCTCAATTTGAAAATATTTCTTCTCAAACAGAAAAATTTTCTTGGATAAAACTGTTAAGTGAATAATGAAATATAATATTTTTTTTTCAAATTTTCTAAGGAAAATCATAGATTTCTTTTATAAGGCCAGTATTGAGAATGGATTCAAGAACAATTGCTTTTACAATATCTACAATTTTTATTTGGCTATTGGTAAGGATAGTTTTTTATTGGTATTCCACAATCTTGGTCTAATAATAGTGAATATTATCTGCATTGTGGAAACCAAAATTAAGACTGAAAGAGGAAATAGAAATTGTATTTGTATTTTACTTTATTAGGTAATTTTATAAAATCTCTCTAAAATATATGAGCGTATTATATTTGCTAATATTGAGTTTTCATGTATTTTTTTTTTTTTATTTTTTTTTTTTTTTATTTCGATGTTGGATAACACATTCAAATATATAGACACAACACTCAGTAATTTAAATCAATTCTTTTTCAGTATATAACTATTAACATCACCACATCTCATATTTTTTATCGCAAATAAAAAATAGGAAATTGCATAATATAAATAAGTTAGAAACTTG
This sequence comes from Protocalliphora azurea, assembly GCA_932274085.1. Classification (NCBI taxonomy): domain Eukaryota; kingdom Metazoa; phylum Arthropoda; class Insecta; order Diptera; family Calliphoridae; genus Protocalliphora; species Protocalliphora azurea. The sequence goes on along the minus strand of OW026523.1, from coordinate 67,932,451 downwards.
CCCAAACATATAAAAATATATAAATATTTTTATATAAAAATTTTTTATATAAAAATTTAAAATTCTTATAACTTTTACTTATTAAAAAGTTGTTAAATAAAAATTTAAACAAGTATATATATAAATAAACATTAACTAAACAGTTCCTACATCTTTTATACATCATATCTGAACAAAAATGCAATAATATATATGCTCTTATACATATGTATAAATGTGAAAATACCTAAAATCCCAATCCGTATAAAACGTGCTTAAAATATTATTTTTTCATTGAAAGGGTGATCCATCTGAAAATATTTCAAGGATTTTTACCTTTTATATGGAGATATATAATTAAAATAATCTTATATTGATCCCAGCTTTACGATTTGAGAATTTTAAAAAGAAAAAAAATAATTTTTTAAAAATTGACAATTTTTGGATAGTGCCTGTGCGGAGACCTTTGCCAAAGCTCTTCCAGATTTATTTTACACGCAATTGCGTTAAGATTTCTTTTGAAAACATTAAACAGGTTATATAGCACAGTACAATTAACAAATTTTGTAAGTGAATAAATGTTGCCACCTTTTTGGAAAAAAACCCAAAAATATGGATTTTTTTGTTTTTATATTCCAACTCCAGATTAATATAACTTTTTATTGGATTCACATATTTATATGGTTCTTACAGCAGCATTTTTTAGAATTTTGCAAGAAAGTTAGGGTCACTAATAGGCCCGCCAAGTTAAAAAAAACGAGACTAAAAATGAGAAAAAAAATTATTTCGTCCTGAATATCACTTATACTAAAAGAGATAATTTACACAAGGGTCATCCATTACACCCTAACCCGCTAGGAATATGTGCTCCACCAAAATAACTCAGAAACACTTAGTCTCTGGCCATTTGAAATTTTATTTATCTTTAACGGTTCACAAGTTACAGAATTATTAAAACAAAAACGTTCTGTAACCGCTGTAAGCTGACATCTAATTAGATAATCTGTTAGCATGGAGGGTGGGCATAGGTCAGTGTAGCATATACCGTGTTTAGCTACTCATCAATCACCATTTTGACTTAGTGGAAATTTTGTTTTTATTTTGCTACCTAGTTTAGAATTTTTGGGATTTATTTCAATAATTTTATATATCTAAAATATTATTTTGGAAACTCAATACCCCCCCGCCCCCCCATTGACGACCACAGACTTATTTATAGGTGGCCCCATTCGCAAACTTTTTATATCACAGGAATTGTTAAAATATGTGAGAATTTGACACCTTTTTCGGTAACCTTTTACTATCATAATTCGATTTATCTGTGCTGCTCTATAGACTACCTACATATACGTCACACTCATGCGATAATATAAAGTTTTTCTGAACCACTTTCCTGTTATATAGTACAAATACTGAATAAAAATTACAAATAAATAAAAAATAATGTATAAACAGTTATACAACTTGTCACGAAGTTACAACACGGGCACCGATGCAAAGGTATACACAAATTGTGTGGTCAAAATTGACCCAACCTGGATGATCCCGGGTTAAGTATAAAAATTAGTCACAAGTATTATTGTTCAAAGTTATATATTTATATATTTATATATTTATATATATATATATATATATGTTGAGTACGGGCAACATGTCAATATTGTCGGATATCAACATGCAAAAGGCCCAAAATTAGGTAAAGCACTTGCTTGATTTCAAAACGCAGATCCACAGGCATTAATATGGTCACAGAAATATTTATTTAAACCAAAGGTAAAGATATTGTAGTCTATTAATGTTATTCGTCTGGAATTTAAAAAAAATCTTTATGCAAAAGAAATGATGAGAGTAGAAAGAGTAAAGGTTCCGTTACTCTTCTGTAAATGTAAATATGTAAAGCGACCAAATATATATGTATATATATATATATATATATATATATATATATATATATATATATAGATATATATATATATATATATATATATATATATATCCAACAATATTGACATGTTGTCCGTACTAAAAAAAATTTTTATCTCGTTAACTATACGTTCAGCCATGACCACAGCAGATGCAGTGGAACTTAAACCTATTTTTGATGTCTCAACCAAAGACATATTATATCTAATATTTTGACTGAAATAAAAAAATTTGACGGCTTCTTTCCACTCCGGTTCACTTTGGAAACAAACTCTAAATAGTATGTTTGGATCTGCATCTGCTGTTGGACAAACGCCGCAATATCAGATGTATGTAATGCGGATTTCATTAGGCGTTCTTAAATTAGGAAACATACTGTTGCAAAAATTAGTTTCATAAATGTAAGGTAACGATTTTAGAATTTTCCAGTTTATAACGTATTGAAATTTTATAGTTATAACGTATTAGAAGTTTCAAGTATGTAAAGTTGGTTTATTTAAATTTGTTTAAGGTCTCTTAGTTGTAATATATCTTAATTATCTAAGAGACTTTCTTTTGACTTGCTTACGTATTAGTGAGAAGTTAGAATAAAAATTTTTTTTTGCTTTAAGAAACAACAAAAATATCCAAAAAGCGTTAAAAAAACAATATCAAATTCCAAAGTAAAAATTAAGAATACTAATAATAATAGTAAGAATTCATTTAGTTAGAATTTATTTAGTTTTATGTTTTGTTTAAGTAGGTTGTGGTTTCCTAAGCTAATATTAATTTACACGCATTAACATTTTTTAACCTATTACTTTATTCTCAATTATACGACGTTTATATTCCCAAATTTAAATAACAATAAAAACTTAAATACTGCTACTCTAGCATGTTAAATACTTTTGTTTAAGGTAACACAAAGGTCAAAATACCATTAATAGTACTTTAAATAACCATTCTAATATATATATATATATATATATATTTTAGTATATATTTAGTAGCAATACTTTGAAGTGGATTAGGAATCAGTTGGGCTCAATCCTACCTTCTATTTCTGCCATGGGTCAAAGTGAGTTTTTAATGTACTGGATCAGGTTCCATTGCTTTGTCTAACATATCAAATGAATTACTGTGGTGTTATTTTCAAAAAAATAATTTAAGTAAAACCTTCATTTAAAAAACTACAGTCAATTTATTTTCTATTCAATCTTCTATAATATGTGCTCATGTAAAATCGTTCTAAAAAGTCACATGTGTTGCACTTAATAAGACATAATCATAGTTATAACAACACTAAATTACACAAGTTATACTTAATGTTACAATCTGTATAATTACCAACTGTTTAAGACAATGCTTCTCAAATTATGGTCCGCGGACTCTAAGTATCTCGTAAGAACATTTTCAAAAGACCCGGGAAAAATAACTAACATCTTTAAATTTTAATTGAGATTTAATGTCTAAGGGATTTTAGAAACAAAATAATTTAAGAACCTCTGATCAAATATATCAAAATATCATATCTTTTCCTAAAAACTTCCTTCTCCATTCAATAAGTCTCTCTCTCCTTTTTTTTTGCAAACAAAATGACAAATTTATGCAGAAGACTTTGTAAGACATTATTAAAAATTTATCAAAGCATTTGTCAAATATAATCCAAATCTTTTATATAGAAATTTTGTCTAAAGGATGTGTATTATTTCTTAAGCATTTTTTTCCTTTTTTTGGCCTTCCTACTGACACACAATACTATTATTGCATGCATTTATGCAAACAAATTGCTAAAAGAGATACAATGTGCATTTAGAATCTACTTGTGTTTATACGACAGTGTTTTAGTTTTTTTGAGGATAAAGATCTTTAAGGAAAGGATTATTGTGCTTTATGTGTATTGTTCTTTGTGCATTTAAATGCATAAACAATATGCATACAACCAATCTGTCTATCAATTTGTCCGTCTGTCTGCTTTAACCTTAGATGGATGCCAAGATGACTGACTGATTGCATAGCTTTGCTGGTATCATTCGGTTGCATTGCATTGTGTTGAGGAATATTTGAAAAAATTCTATACTTTTTATTTTATTTTTGAAATATTTAATTCTTCCTTTGAACAAATTAGCTTTCATTGAAAATTTTCCAAGCATTGGATTTCGTTTTACTCATTTTTAACCTAAAATAAGTAAAATTAAACAACACAGTACTATAATATTTACTACTTTTCCTTTTAACACTGCTTTTTTTTATCATGACATGCAACAATTCAGCAGTTAGTCAGTCACTATTTCTTTCTGATAGATAGTACAATACTTAGCCATTATGTTGCTTGCAACATAAACAATACAATATACAATGGAATAGAATAGAGAGTATAAAAACGATGATAGAATACAACAAAACAAAATTTAAAATAACAATAAACTACTAAATGAATACAAAAGGGAAATAACAGTAATTTGTGACAGGAAATTAAAATGCAAAATATAATCATACTAACATAAAAGTACGGCATATAAAAGAGATAACCAAGAGAAAGCAAACGCAAATAAAAAAAAGTTAGAAAATCTTATCTGGGTAGAATTTTTAGAGACCTACATAGGTTTAATTTTAACAAGTTGTTGGAAAAAAGAAATTAAAAAACATATTGGGGGTTTATATTCAATAAGCGCTATATGTAAAAAGCCAATTGTTCAGGAAAGCATAAAAACTCTTTTCTTTTTTTACCAATTTGTCATTATTTTGCAATTCAGTCTTTTACGATTTATTAATATTACTTGTATCATGATATAAAAATAACAAGGTAGCGCTGCTCTCTCATTTTTTCGTTATGATAACATTTGACCTTAAAGCCAATACTAATTTCATAGAATATAACTAGAAGTTTATGTGAGAGGTAGTTCAAACTAAATTTTCCAAAAATTTACTCAAAATATATAATGTATGTGACTACATGAATTTTGTTGTTGCATGAATTATATTTTTGACAACTGAATTGTAGCCCTAAAGTTACAATTAAGTGAATGGAAGCGAACTCAAAAACTTGTACCTTCAAATAATACGTGAATAGTTTCAGGGCTTTCAAAATGTCCTAGAAATAGCATGGATAAAATTTCTTCTGCTGCATAATTATGTACAGCAGGCCCCCGTAGTTATATACTCTTAAAACTTAAAGTTTTCTCATTGTCCAATCCAACTACCCTACAAAGGCGGGCAAATAAGATATGCGTACATATATTATCTACAGAAACCAATGTTAAGAATATATATATATATATATATTCAAAAGTTTGCTGGTTATTTAATATTTTTGACATTACAACAAATTGTATATATATATATATATATATATATATATATTCAAAAGTTTGCTGGTTATTTAATATTTTTGACATTATAATACTTTGAATATATATATATATATATATATATATATATATATATATATATATATGTACATTACAATACTTTGAATATCAAATAAAAATATGCAGATGGCCCATTTTTTGTACACAAAAATTATATATTTTGTAAATAGCTCAAAAATAAAAATGCCAAAAAAGTATTAGAATTTTTATTATCAGACGTTTAAAAAAAATATTTTTTAAAATGAGCACATAGCCTTTATTGGGTATAAGCCTCGATATACAATACTGTTCTATGTTATAAATTAAAATTATACATTAAGTATCTGCAATAATATACACAACTACAAAGTGTATTTTAAAACTTCAGAAAATCCACAGAAAATTAAATAAAAGTACACTTCAATTATGAAATTTCCTATAGTAATTAAATTTTTGTTTGATTTTGATCCAATCATCAAAATGATAATATTAGTTAACTAAAATAATTGATTTTGGTTTAACTTGTTTTTTTTACCAAATTAATTATAATTATGATTGAAGGTTTGTCTAAAATTAACTAAAAGTTTTATTGGTTCAATTCTGAATTATCGAAAAGAAATTTGGTTGATGGAATTACCTTCAGCAACAAAATTTATCCATTTTTAAAGCGGATCATTAAGGACGATGAAGAATGTGTTAGTTACGAGAATATTAACCGAAAAAAACATCTTAAAATGCCGACGACCCTCCATGAATTACTTCAAAGCCTGATTTGATGATATGCAATGTTGTATTAAGTGTTTGGTGGTATTGGAAGGAATTATCCATTATAAGGTGCTACAACTTGGCGAAACGATCAATTCTGAATTCTACTGTTCACAACTCAACCGTTTACCCGCCAACAATTTACTGCACTATTTTTAGACTTTTTAATATCGATTACTGTTTTTGAAATTCCTAATAAAAAAAAGGTTAACCGGATTTTTAGAAGTAAATATTTCTATCAAATCTTATAATATTCAAGTTAAAATTTATTATATATAAAATCAGTTTAAAAAATAAATTTCAATTAAGGCAAGAAAATAAAAGAAAATGGCTCAGTATAGAAAAATTGTGTTTAAATGTTTTCGAAATTGATGAAATCGATCTTGTAAACCTCTTTTAAAGGCTACTCCTTTAAAAAATGAAATAATCTGTAAATAATTTTAAGAAAAATTGTCAATAAATCATCAAAAATTAGGGTTTTATTTTGACGAAATTTCGAATTAAAAAGGAGTTAATAAAAACTACATTCATTTTATATTATAGGCTCATTATCATGGTCATGTAGTATCTATTAAGTCCGGAGATACGAGTTTTAAAAGAATATAGGCACCTAATTTTGTATGACTTTCAAACAAGAAATAAACTATTTACCATGTTTCTGAAAAGTGGATAAAAACACATAGGCCTTTTTCTAAGTGCATCGATGATATACGAAATTTACTTTTGAATGGATTCATAAAAAATGTATTTGGATTAATTTGCAATAAGTGATACTTAATATTGGTTTTTAAATATTTCTAATATATTGATTTTAAAATTAAAAGTTTTAATAAAAATTATCCTATAGGTAGTTTTTTAATAACATACACAAAAAGTGAAAATAAACTTAACAGGAAACTTAACAGAAAACTTAACAGAAAACTTTTTAAACAAACTTGAAACAGTAAATTTAAAACTTTTTTGAAATTACAAGAAAAGTAACACGAAAGTGATTCGAATTCGTATTGCTTTTAAAGAAAAACTGTATTGCTGCAATAATCATATTTGTGTTGTGGAAGTTTCCCCCAACGGGAGAGATTTTGCGTCACAGGCGATACATAAGCAATAAGAACTCAAAAGCCTGGAAGAAAAATAGGCAATATTGCTAGATAATCATCTAGGCGAAAAAAAAATAACACCAAATAATATTCTGGAAGACGTAATAAATGTATAGAAAAATTATTACTAAATAAATCTTGAAATAATATACATAATAAAGAAAACGTTTACATCTTGTAAAGCATCCATGCACATAAATCTTGACACCATAAAGTACGAAAACTAAAACGCTCGCATAAAATATCCATCTTTTGCTGAAAGACAAACAAATTTCTTCAATATTTTTTAAAAAGTTTTTCGACAACTGGAAAAATTGTGACTGAAAAATAAAAGGTATTGCATTAGTTTTTTTCAAGATAATCTCAGTGGGATATCATAAATTTATGGCAGATGTGATAATCACCTTATTGAAAAAACGACGATACTTTGTGGATAAAAATAATAAAAAAACTAAAATTTTATATATTTCTGGTTGTTTATTATCTAATTTTAACTTAAAACTGATAAAAACACAATACTAGAAAAATATTGCTTTGATGATTTTCGTCCAAATAATAAAAAGACGATATTGCATAAATTTCTTCTAAGAAGATATCTTCGAAAGATTTATAACGTTTGAAATGGTTTCTATTTTTTGTTCGCCATATCATACAAAAAAAGTTCATAATTAAATTGATTACGATAACTTATTTATGCTCATAAATGTTTATTGCTTAAGTTTTAATTTGTTTGAAGAGAAAAATCTATAAAGAATGTTAAAAATAGTTCTGAATCTCCTTCAAAAATAAAACGTCAAAATGACGATAAATCGCCAAATCTCACAACAGTGATTGATGGTAAAATATTGGCGAACCGAAGAGATAATGAAAATTACTAAATCACAGGAGTTCTACAACGACGGAATTATGAAGCTACTCGAACAACGAAAAGAGGTCATTGATATTAGTGGCAAAAATATACTTGATTAATATTGATTTTCAATAAGGAAAATTGTAATTCAAAAATTTAGCAAAATCCGCGGATAATTTTTATATGCCCAATCTATATATGTGTGTAAGTGGGAAATCACAAGTAGGAATTTGTAGTAATTTTGCTTTCTTCTAATGTTACCTTTTGAACTTTTATGTAATAATTGACCAGAAGCATGCAATTAAAGGTACATGGTCCCATGTGGATAATAACTTACAAGGGGGACGTTGTGGTACTTCTTTGTTCTTATAATGGTACTTTTTGAATTTTCTATAATATTGAACTTAGAAACATGAAATTAAAGATATATGGTCCTATGTAAGTAAGAATTTATGAAGGGGGACTTTGTGGCACTTTTTCGTTTTCATATCGTAATTTTTTAATTTTCTATAATATTTAACTTAAAAGCTTGAAATTAAGTATTTATGGTCCTAAATGAATGAGAATTCATCAAAGCGGACTTCAGGTACCTTCTCGTTTTCTGTAATATCGAACCTAGAAACGTGAAGTGAAATATACATGGCCCTAAGTGAACAAGTGAACTCCATGGTACTTTTTCGTTCTTTTTTGAACATTTCGCAATACTGAATGAAGAAACATGAAATTAAACATACATGGTACTATGTGAGAAAGAATTCACACAGAGGGAGTTTGTGATACATTTTTGGGTTCTAATGGTACTTTTTGAATTTTTTGTAATAATTAATCTAGAAGATCAATGGTTCCAATGGTACTTCTTTGTTCTTCTAAAAACATGAAATTAGAGATATATGGTTCTAAATGAATGAGGTGGGACTTTGTGGTAATTTTTTTTTTCGATCTTCTAATGGTGCTTTTTCGATCTTCTTTTTCAATCTTCTAATGGATCTTTTTGAATTTTCTATAAATTAAACCTAAAAACATGTAATTAAAGATATATGGTCCTAAGTGAATAAGAATCCATTAAAGGGGATTTGTGGTACTTTTATGTTGCTCTAATTGTACTTTTTGAATTTTATATAATATTAAACCTAAAAACAAGAAATTAAAGATTTATGGTCCGAAGTGAGTGAGAATCCATAAAAGAATTTTTTGTTCTTCTTTTTAGAATTTTTTGTAGTATTGGATCTAAAAATTTAAAATTATAGACACATGCTCCTAAGTGAATTAGAATCCATAAGAATTTGTGCTAACTTAGTAGTTATTCTTACTTGTTGAATTTTCTCTAATATTGAAACTATAAAAATGAAGTTAGAGACACATGTCCCTGTGGTTAAGAATTCAAACGAGGAGACTTTTTGGAGTATTTTTTTATTCTTCTAATAGTATTTTTTGATTTTTTATAATATTCTTCTACATTGAATTAAATAAGAACAGTTCTAAGTGAATAAATTGGGCCTAAATGAGTGAGAGTTCATAAGTGGCGATTTTTTGTTTCTTGAATTTTCTATAATACTCAGCCAATAAATATAATATTAAAGATTTTGAGGTACTTTTTCGTTATTCTAATGTTACGTTTTGAATATTCTAAAGTTGTTCTTGAATTGAGATGTTTGTTATTCATTTTCTGTAGGCACCAATATTATATCTGTTCCCACGGCAGTTAGAAGTCACACTTTAATTTGATGGGGTTTTCCACTTTTGGTGTTACATTTTGTTTTTTTTTTTTCTAAATAAAAATGTTACCAATTTTATATTTGGTATACGAGGTGTACCACAAGTCTGCTAACGCAATAGCGGGTTAATTGTTTGTATTAAATATAAAATTTAAATAAAATATAATAAATAGTAAAAGTAAAATTAAAGCAATAAACTTTTTGTACAACATAATGTTTTTTTCAATCATCTACTTAATTAGCGTGTAGTTCGTGTTTCATTAGCACATTTATTAAATTTAATACACTTATTCAGTAATTATATTACCAATCCAATTAACAACATATTTCATTTTGGTATCTTATAATAAATTATAATTTGTAATTGTTTAAAATAAAATATTGTTTTTTTAATTTATTTTTTTATTTATTCATTTATATATTATATTTCAATTTGTTATCACATACGATTATACAAGTCCTTTATGGAAACTTCAATAATAAATAAATATGTATCTCCTATACTACTGACTAGATCGATTTAAAAGATATAGGAAAGTTGTAGAGGGGGATCTAAGCTTTGAGAAAAATTATCACTTAATTACCCTGCGATAATACAAGATAAGCTACAGGGTGTCAAAGTTGACGATCTCGAGTAAAAGTTTAAAAAAATTGTAAAAAATCAAGTCCGATTTCAAAGATTTTTATATTATTAATATGAAAAAAACAGAACTTGTGGTTTTGATTTTTACTTTGACTTTATTTAATTTTACAGGAATTAGGCGTACGGTGGAAAATTTTTTAAAAATATTCCGTAATTCCAAATATATACAGAATTAAGTATTGCCGAAAAAAATGATCGGATTATTTTAATTCGTATAGCCGTGAAAAGTATCCGAAGTCAGCGCTCTGAAATTAGTACGAAAAATTGCAACTTTTTTTTACAAAAATATAGTACTTTTTTCTAAAAGTTTTGTTAATAACTATCTTACATGTTTCAGAAGACAAGGTTTCATAAATGGTTAATAAATACATCCAGCGTTGTTCGAAAATGGTAAATTTTGGAAAAAAAATAAAAAATGTCACTCGAGTTTTTTTTTAAATTTATTGAAGCTGCTCCATTAAAAAATATACAGTATTTTATTTTGTAAATAATTAGAGACTCATTTAAAATGATGATTTGTATTTATATTATTATGCCTAGAGTGAAATATTGTAAGGCAAAAAAAAGAAACTAAAAAAATAAATGTAAGAATTATTATGGTGATATTGTGGCCATTATTTAAATGTTAAATTAATTTACTAGATAACTAAATATGAAAATCTATGTAATTAATAATTATTTTCATATGTGCTTACATGGGTTTACCACCAAAGTGTTTTCGCCCTACCAAAAACGAATGCGGGAGTGCAGATTTTATGAAAAAAGTCAAGTTTTCAAAAGACTTATTAAACTGCACAAAAAAGTATATCAGTATTATATTATTACTATTATTTCTTATATATTGTGTAAAATAAGCGTTTTTTTTTCTCAAAAAGCTTCAGCAATCTATTAAAGTTTTAATGAAACATCTAATTTTATGTATGGATGCGATAGAAATCTGTACAACATCTGTACTACAATCGATTTTTTTTAAAAAAACATTAAGTTATGTGTTACAGCCTGTAGTGTACAAGGTATAATATTCCAAAGAAAAACAAATTCCTCAATAACACAACCACGCAAAAACAGTAAAATAAATAACTGTTTGTAGAAAAATATAATCTTCGATTTATTTGTTTCTTTTTAATTTATTGCAACATGAAATGGATTAATATCGATATATAAATAAAATAAAAAAATCTCTTACGGATATTGAAAATATAAATAGAAAATAAAGAAAAGTATTTTATTTTGTAAATAATTAGAGATTCATAAAAAAAAATATTTAAAATGATGATTTGTATTTATATTATTATCCCTGGAGTAAAATATTGTAAGGAAAAAAAGAAGAAAGTAAAAAATAAATGTTGTAAGAATTATTCATGTGATAATTCGGCCATAATTTAAATGCTAAATTAATTTACTACATAATTAAGTAAAAAAAATTATAAATTAACAATTGTTATTTATATATATATATATATATATATATATATATATATATATATATATATATATATATATATATACATATAACTACATGGATTATATAAATATAGTGGTACTATAATTGCATACAGTTATTAAAAAGCGGTAATATGGGTATAATTTATATTAGGGCGTATAAGTAATATGTATTAATTATAATAATGAGTCTGTAGCAAAAAGGAAAAGGTACATTGAAAATAAAGGTTGTAGGTATACAATATAAATAAGAACAATAAATATGAGGGAACTAAATGAGATTACCTACCCATATAAGCACGTTTTTGTAGGGATTTGCAATGGCTACCTACATGTAAAATTTTTTACATTTAAGTCATAAATAAAATTTTGTTAAATTAAAAAAATACATACTCGAGGTGACTTTTGAGGTCTACCCTCTACCTCGTGACCTACTAGAGAGCTGCTAAATAGCTGTGATTCTTCAAATCAACGCTTCAGCTCTGACCATGTGAAATTTTATTCAGATATATTCAATGGTTCACAAGTTACAGAATTACGAGGGTGGATCAATAAGTCCGTGACTTTTCGAACTTCCCACGTAGTTATACGAAATGCAACACTATTCCCATCAAGTACCACCTATTAATACACTACTGTCAAATTTTGAGCAAGTGCGTCATTTACTTTGCGTTTAACAGCTGTTCAAAACATACAACCTCGTGTATTTTTCTAAAAATGGAAAAAAGTGAATTTCGAATGCTCATTAAACAATATTTTTTGCGAAAAAAAACTGTCAACCAAACCAAGGAAAAGATCGATAAATACTATGGGGACTCTGCACCATCGATTTCAATGACAAAAAAGTGATTTACTGAGTTTTGTTGTGGTCGTACAAATACAAATGACGCTGAATGTTCTGGACGGCCAATTGTGGTCAGTACACCCGAAAATTTCGAAAAAATTCACGATATGGTGTAGGCCGACCGAAGAGTAAAAGTGCGTGAGATTGTTGATGCATTAGGCATTTCATATGACAGTGTGGTTTCGATTTTAAGTGATCAGGTGGCTTTAAGAAAGTTGTCTGCAAGATGGATGCCGCGTTTGCTCTCAATTAACCATAAACGTAATCGTGTGACAACTTCAAAGGATTGCTTGGAGTTGTTTAACCGTAATCCGAATGAGTTTTTGTGGCTTTTTGTAACTGCGGATGACACATGGAACCATTACTGTACTCCGGAGACCAAGCAGCAGTCTAAACAATGGGTTTCTCCGGGTGTACCTGCTCCGAAAGAGGCCGAGGTAAGTTTGTCGGCCAATAAGATGATGGCAACAGTATTTTGGGATGCACGCAGGATAATCCACATCGATTACCTTCAGAAGAGAAAAACAATAAACGGTGAATATTATGCCAACTTACTAGACCGATTTTATGAGGATTTAAAAAGAAAACGACCCCATATGGCCAAGAAAAAAGTTATTTTTCATCAAGATAATGCACGGGTGCATTCGGGTGCATTCGTTTGCAGTCTCAATGGCAAAACTCTACGAATTAGGCTACGAATTTGTACCTCATTTGCCATATTCTCCGGATTAAGCCCCTTGTGACTACTTCCTATTTCTAAACCTAAAGAAAAGGCTTGGTGGAAAGAGATTCAGCTCCAACGATGAAATTATTGACAAAACAAATGCCTATTTTAAGGACCTCGAAAAGTCCTATTTTTTACGCAATGTAAATGACGACACTCAGAATTTGACAGCAGTCTATTAACAGGTGGTACTTGATGGGAATAGCGTTGCATTTCATATAACTACTAGGGAAGTTCGAAAAGTCACGGACTTATTGATCCGCCCTCATATTTCCAAAAAAAAAAGCGTTTTGGGACCACTATGCATGGTTCGTAGATAAGCAAACAAACAAAATATAGAAAAAAGTAATTGATTTCACCTATTTAAAATTAAATAATATCTCAAGTTACACATTTTTTCCAAAAAAGAATATGTTGAATGTACTTATTTCATTTCCAAAATACTATGAAAATAAAATTTATGTCTTAGAAAACAACATATTTCAAATATAATAAATTCAATCAGGAATTTTAATAAAAATAAAAGAGATGTATTTTTTTATAGCTTCCCAGGACAACGAAAAATTATTTTATTTTGCAGTTTGGTAAATTTCTTTGAAACTTATAAGATTAATCGGAACTTTAGTACAATTACTACAGATATTACATAAAAAAACCCGGATTATAAGATACAAGAGATCAGTTAATAAAATCTCTAAAAAAAACTATATATAGCTCATTTTGCTGGAACATTTTTAATTAAATATCTAAATTATATACAAAGTTTTTATGTATACAACTTTTGTTGGTTTGTTTTTCATGTTATAATTATAGCTTTACATATAATTGAAAAATCTTATTATTATACCAAATTGCCATATTATGATTGCCATATTATGATGATTGTATGTTATAGGAATATGGTTTAAGAATAGAATATGGTTCAAGATCAGGCAAAAAGATTGCAAATATTTAATGGTTGTAGAAGCAATAATATGTTTCAAATGAACTAAATTTTGTTTCTTGTAAAGATACTTAAATTTATTAACTTTATTAGATATTTTAATATCTTAAATGATTCCTTGAAGTTAAAACCATATAATTTTTGCTGTAAAAAAGTTGAAAGAAAACTTGTAAGAAAGAATGTTCCCATAAACAATTAATTGAAGTTGTACACATAAGTCATTTTGTTATAACATTTCATATATGACCAACACATATCCGATTTTGCAAACTTATAAACCAATCAAGATTTATTATAACAGTTTGGTGGGCTCATGTAAGACCAATATATGTTTAAAATGGTGCATTAAAAAAAATCTAAAATATTCACATAACCTATCACGTTGAAGCAGCGACGATATGTTAATTTATAAAATTTTTATATTTCAAGAAAAGTAATATTAAATAACTTAGGTTGTTATGTAGACCACTCCTAAAATACTAGACAATTCAAAAAAATTCAGAAAATGAAAAATGACATAACTTGATTTATGTACTTTTTCCTCTTGCCCAAATAGTATACTTAATTATGGTAGAAACATTAAAAAAAGCTTGTTTATATATTTGTGTCTAAATATCTTATTATTTTAAAGAAAACTTCTATTTGAATATTGCAATTTCCTTTTTGCATTTTTGTCCTTTAACTGAACAAAGTTGGAAAATAACTTTCTAAATGAATGCCTTTAAGTGATAAAATAAAAAAAGCAAATAAAAATTATTTTCTGTTTAAACGTATTTGTTTAGTCTCTTAGACACACATGTTTGTACACATCCACAAAATAATTCTTCATATTTTTATCGTTTTATAAAGATAGAGATGATATAAAATGGAAGCAATGTAGAAATATATTTAAAGTAAAACAAGAAATATTCTAATGTATAATAATTAATATAAAATTTTTCAAATCAAAGAAATACTCAAAACACTTGACAAGAAAATTGTTTTACAATAAGTTATGTGAATGGTCTACAAACTTTGAGTACATCTCATTTAATTTATTATACCCAACACCATCTATTATGTCTTTTCCACAATAACTCACCTAACGAATGCTTTCAGGATTTTTTCATTATCACGCGGACCTCTAGAGCATTCGATTATCATGTTTGTTCCTTCGTAACATCGTAACAACTTGATGTGTTTATTTAAATTGTACCACACATAAGTTGTTTCAATTAAACCACCTAAATACGATGGCTCTCCGCGTCACTTTTCTTAAAAACACTCTAACAATAAAGTAAAACTTCTCAACCAGATTACTATTCCTCTCGAAACATTCACGAAGACTAGGCAATATACACAAGAACTTAGTGTCTTTAGTACTTTACTAGTATTTATAAGCGCGGGGAGCAAGCACTGTTTCACTGAATGTTATTAAGAATTAATTTACCAAGGTTAATTTTATTCTTTATTTAGATAAGAGAGACGCATAATCATATATTTACTTATGTAACTAAAATAATACGATATAGTTTTAAGTTTTTATTTCTAATAATTTATGTTTGTGAATAATGTATTATGAAAAAAATAAGTCTCAATAAAGTTAACTAACTAACTAAACGTTTGAAATGATGTATGCAACTCGAAAAAAAAATTATCTAAAACCCACATTAAAGTAAACCAATCGACTCTAAATCACTTTCAGAGTCGACTTAACGATGTCCATCAGTACGTCCTTCTATTCGTCCAAGTAAACTTTATAATAAAATTGCAGGTAAATAATTCAATGAAATTTGATACACAAAAATTTTATTGTCCAAGAGCGAATGCTATTAAAATGTTTCTATTATTTCAACAGGATTTGACATAAAAAATTTCCTCTAAGTATAAATCACTACTATTGAATGCATCCCAGGATGGCCCCCGCTAAAATTCTTGGGAAATTTGCAAATTTGCCTGTCCCGTTTTTCCGGGAATCCAGGAAATTTTAAAAGCTTAAAAATTTATATGGAAGAAAACTGCATAAATTTCAAAAAAAATTTATACATTTTAGTAATTTTTAAAGTAAATTAAGCTAAAAATCCAGCTATCTATATCTTAACGACAATTTCATTTGTAAGTTTTTATATACAATTCATTAGATGATTAATATGAGACGATTCTCTAGTATAAATTCAATTAAATATCTTAGTAAAGTGCTAGATATAAAAACCAGCAAGTGAAAAAGTATAACTGTTTGTAAGAATCTTGTAAACATTTTAGATAAACACTGTAAATTTGTCAGTATTGTAGAAAATATGCTGAATTTGTCCCATAGGAATTTGACAAAACTTAAGTTAAGGGAAAATTAATAGTTAAAAAAAAAAAAAAAAAATCATTAAATATCCATATAATTTTCAACTAGAAAAAAGATATAGAAAATATCCACACGGCGTGACACAACATGTACTATATCAGTATTCATTCGAGTTGATTAATCAGTAGATGTAGTAATTGATCAAATTTCCTGTACCGATACATTTAAAGTCCTGTTTAATACTGCTAATGCAAAAATTAATATCGTGATTATTTGGGTCTCACTTGTTCAACTAATGAGAATAGCTTTTAATCCGGGATCCAGAGAATCGCGGGAAGTTTTTTTCCAGCTCTCCCGGGAAATCAATTAAACTAGGAAATTTTAATAAAATTTAGCACAAATAAGTTTTATCTAAGAACAAAGTACAGCTCAAAGCTTCCTTTCGGAAGTGACCTTAAACTTCTTAAATCCGACATAAATAATAGTACAAAAATACACACAGGTTACCACAAATCTTATATAAGAATTAGTCCCCAAATCTGCACGAGCCGGTCAAACAATGTTGAATAGATAGCTAAAAATCTGGCTGTATCATGCGGATACTTTTGTACATGAGAAGAATTATTAATTTTCTAATTTTAAAGTTTTTACTTTCTTTGAATAAAAGCAAGCTTAAAATTTGCACTAGCTCACAATTACATGGTGCTACAAAATAAAAATAGTTAAATACAATTGGAATGTAACATAATGTAGTTTGTGGATATAAGTGAACGATTTTTCGGACTCATGGCTTTATCTCGAGTAACTGTTATCCTACAGTTGTTTTTTGAACTGTATTAGGAAGAAAAGATTTTATCCTTTGTCAAAAGTAAATTAAAATTCAAATTTACAAATTAAATTTTTTGTTTTTTATTCGTATGTTTTGGATTTTACGCAACTTTTGACCCATTCTTGTTAGAATACATATTTTTTAATATTTTTTCTTAATGCTATATTTTATTTGAAATAAAATGTGCTTCATTTGGATAAAATCAGATAAGAATTATAGCAAATATGATTTTTTAAAATTTCTAAAACTCATAAAATACTGTTATTTTACGTGCATTTTATTGTTCCCAAATTTTGAATCATAAATAATATCAATAACATTATATGAATTATAACATGACTTTATGAGTTCCTAAACTATAAAAAACGTATCTTCTACAATTCTCATATGATTTTCTCAACCGATAGTGCATTTTTTTCCTAATAAAAACTAAAAACAGATGGACCAAAATTTGACATTGAGTTATTGATTTTCTGTTGTTTTTATTTTAGTATACGAAAAACAAAACGAATTTCGAAGTACAGGCAAGTTTGTTCCCTTACATATTCCCTCTCGCTTTCCCTGACAGGAAATCGGAATTTCAGCAAGAAAAATGGTCTTGTTTAAACTCAGACTTATAAAATTAGACATGCTAATATTGTTGCACATAAACACTTTTATACTTCTTTTACCTCAAAAATCGGCGAGATATATTGAAAACAGATAGCACTTTTTACAATATTTCGCAAATAAATAAATAAATAAATCTATATATATATGTAATTCTCGTATCGCGCTGTTTGTAATTGAACTTCTCCGAAACGGTTTGATCGATTTTTATGAAATTTTATATGTTTATTTGTTAAGTATGAGAATAGGTCGTAATGGGTAAAAGCTCCCTATCTCTATATCTTCTTAACTAATTAACTGGTTTTCATAAAATCTGACATGCAAACTTTGAAAGAAACTTAAATATATATATATATATATATATATATATATATATATATATATATATATATATATTTGTTTTTTTTTTTTTTTTTGAAATTCCAACATTTAGGGAGTAAAATTTCCCTCTACCCATGTCTTCTTAATTAATTATCCGATGATAGTTTGAAGTCTTGAAGGAACTAAAGGCTATAAATTTTAATATATAGGGCGTAAAATAAAGCAAACAGGGTAAAAGCACGCCCATCCATCCCCACACACTTACAATACATTCGTTAATTTTAATTAAAAATCAAAATATTCACTAAAAATAAGTTATATGGCAAAACAACGTTTGCTGGGTTAGCTAGTAAATAAACTAATAAATACATTCAATATTAAAAATGGTTTTTTAATAGTCGTTAAAAAAAGTAACTGGTTTGCGAATTCTATTATTTAAATAAATAAATGCAATAGCTTTCTTGGTAAATCTGAAGCTGGGAAGAAAAATACATTTTAAACTAGGCCTTACGGAAATAAAATGGTTTACTTTTAGTTAATTTTCGGAATGACATATACCTACTTACTTTCTTTAGAGGTACGTAAATTATGAAATAAATTTTCATATATTTCCTTTTTAAAAGAATACTAAAACTTCTGATAAAAAATATTTCAGATAGAATCGAAACAAAACATATTTTCGTTGTTCTATAAATTTTAAATTAGTAAAATGATTTTTCTAGTTATTTTGAAAATATATTTCAATTTATTTGCAATCTATTGCGAAAAATGTTATCCGTTTTCAATATATCAGGTCGATTATTTAAAATAAAAAGGAGTTTTCTGGAGGAAGCATTTTCAAAATTTAATGATTTCTTTGGACCCATACCTTGGACGTACCAACACGACAACGCTCCGATTCATACTGCCAGATCAGTAAAACAATGGATTAATCAACAAGGTGTTAAACTTTTGGATTGGCCCCCGTATTTACCAGACTTGAATCCAATGGAAAACGTCTGGGGTTGTCTTGCAAGAAAAGCTTATGAAGGACGAAAACAATTTGAGAGGATAGAATCCTTAAAGTATGCAATAACGGAAGCATGGTGTTCAATTTCGCTAAATTACTTAGAGTCATTATACAAGTCGATGCCAAATCGCATTTTTGAGGTTATTTGTAAAAATGGTGGCAGTACTCATTACTAATTGAATGCTAGAAGATAATAACTTTCATTTATATAACCAAAATTTAAAAATAAATTACAGTTTGCTTAGTTTTAAAATATTTCAAGTGACACACGAAAAAGTACCATAGAAATACATGTCTTTAAATAAATGCATAATGTTAGTGTAACAAAATATGTATATTTTTTATTTCTTCAGGAAACTAAAGCCAACACTTTGAAATTTGGTTGCGCAAAAAATTATTTTTTTCTGAACTTTAGTTTAGGAGATATACTTAATTAAAGTTAAAAAAAAATGTGATTCCTTATTCAAGTGGCAGGCAGTATATGTAACAATATTAAGATATTAACTTTTATAATTTTTGTTTAATCGGCAACACTTAAATTTCTAATAAATAGTTAAATATTTATATATTTATATATTTAAAATACTCGCTAAAATTACAAAAAACTTCACGCTATACTCTGATTTTATGCCAACACTTGTGTAAAAATTAGAAAATATATACCTCAATGTCAAATTTTCGTCCATTTGCGCTAAAATAAGCATTGCCATATATGCTTACTGTATGTATTATATTGATATATAAAAACTAGAAATCTTACTTTAAAAAATAATAAAACCTTTGCTATAGAGCAAGGTCCATATTAAAACAAGATTTTTTATAAAAAAAATCCAGGTAAAATTTTTTACTTTGATTGCTTATAACATCACAGTAGGTTAAATAATTTTATGTCAAAAATTTTAGCTTTTTATTTTGAATAAAAAGGTTTATATAGTTCTTTTTCAAAATGTTAAATCAAAGAGTTATAGCGTAATAAAGATTTTAGTTATTTTTAAGGCCCTTTTTTAGGAAAAAAGTCAAACTTGACCCAATTTTTGCACACAAATTTGTTTCTTTAGCCTCATCTACCAGAAACTGCCGGTGAAGGAAGCAAAATCATAAATTGTGAATTCTAATCTACACGTATCCTCTAACGCCTTTATACACATCCATAAGCAAATGTATAATTATTATATTTTACTTCAATTAAAAGAAAACAAGTTAGAGCGCTATATTCGGCTATGCAGAATTTTTTATACCTTTCACCTTACCGAAAAATAATAAAATTTACGCCTTAATGTATGCTTTCATATTTTCAAATTTATACTTACAACAATAATCTACGTTTTTTTCCAAACTACAAAAATGTAAAAAAATTTAAGCAATTATAGCAGACGTTGCTTCCTTAAGAAAAAAACAACGCTGGTAGTTTCTGATGACTACTAAATTTATATACATATGTTTGTATGGAGATACACGCTTATACAAAAAACAACAATAATGAGTCCTTGCAAGCTTCTACATCCAACTAAACAAATATCCAAACATACATAAAAAATGATTATGTGTATATATGTATATATGCAATCAACAATTGCTGCTTGTTTATTCAAAAAGCAACAACACTGAAAGTTATTGCTGTTTTTGTATATGTTTGTGTGTATATTTCCAATATTCTTTTAAAATTTTTGCCCATAACTCGGTTGTTTATGAACCGATATGTTTATTTTTTCAGCATAAAAATTCAGATAAAAAGTGTCGAAAGGACAAAAACAACAACGCTGAGTCCTTGCAAGCTTCTCCTTCCAGCTAAACAAACATCCAAACATACATGAAAAGTGATCATGTGTATATATGTATATATGCAATCAACAACTGCTGTTTGCTTATACAAAAAGCAGCAACACTGAAAGTTATTGCAATGTTTTTGTATATGTTTGTGTGTATATTCTAATGATTTATTTAAAATTTTTGCCTATAACTCAGTTGTTTATGAACCAATATGGTTATTTTTTCAGCATAAAAATTCAGAAAAAAAATGTCGAAAGGAAGTCCCTAGCTTATATAGGGGTTTCAGGAAATCGATTTTAATATATCTCTGCCACTTCCCAGAAAAAACTTTTTGGTTCTCTGTAATGGCAACTACTTACTAAAATAGTTTCTCAGTAATGAGGTGTCATTATTATTTGCCCACTCTGTATTACATAAATAAGTACTCTATAGTATAATAGCAAGGCAATATTGCAATCACTTGAATGAGTTGGCTAGAGCGCCGGATTAGCAACCAGAAAGTTATTGGTTCAACCCCATACTGATGCTGTTAGTTTTTTATAACAAAATGTCTAAAATATTTTTTTTGATAAAAAGTTTTTTGTCACTTAGAAAATTAAGTGCGAGATGGCGTACTGAGTAGTGCGGTAGTCTTTAAAAAAGTATAGATAATTTGCGTCCAAGTTCAGATCTCACTGACGGCAATTTTTTTTTTCGTTTAGGTACATATTTTTGTGTATTTCTAAAGTCTAAAAATAACTACATGAATTTGTGGACAACTCAAACAGAAGTAACTAGTTATTCAGGCAAAAAATAAGTAGTTTATTTTTGTTTCAAATTATACCTGCTAGCTTATATATATATATCCTTTACACCTGTGGGGAAGGGTGTATAACCCATACACCAGTATTGTATAAACAATTGTTGAAGAGGAATATAGCGAAAATATTTTGTACTAAAACAGTGAAGTTTCTATAAAAATAACTACATGAATTCGTGGACAACTAAAAACAAAAGTAACTAGTTATATTTATTAAAACATATACCATGCATAACTTCTTATTAGCAATACATAGTACGAAGTATGAGTGTCTATTTCATACATAAAATTTTATGAAACCGGAATATAAATGTTGCAGGTGTTGAAAGTATTCATAAAAAAATAAAACGAATTAAAAAGGATTTAAAATAGTTATATAGTTATAAAAAAGCGAGTGGAAAAATTTAATAGTTCAAGGGAAATAATTAGCTAGTCGTTATTATTTTTCATTTAAAAAGTCATATTTATCTAAATATTATGGATACTCTATGTTTTCCATTAGTGGTGTTCGAAATTATGTGTGTTAATAATGTAAAAAATCTCGAATACATAAGCAAATGTTTATAGGGTCATATATATGTGTCAGAGTCATTAAATAAATAAATCCATATGACTATAGAATCTCATCTGACTAATGTACAAAATTTTTATTCAAGTTTCATTTAATATAATATTTAGTGTGATATAAATACAGAGGTTAATTTTATTTTAAATAATAATCTTCTTATACCAATTAATATTTTTTAACATATTTTAATCAGTTTTTATAATCTAAATTAAAAAACTATTTAATAACTTTTATTTGTAAACAAATATTATATAAATGTTCCTATTTCAGTACATTTTCTATATACAAATTAATTTATACAAAATGTAAAAAGGGGTAAATTAAAAAAAGAAGCTATTTATTTGCTAACCTTCGAATAAATGCAAATTATATATATTTTACCCTTTAAATGTTGATCTATCTCAAATTAACTTTGCAATTATATAATTGCTAAATGTTAATTATTTTCATTTAATATCTTTAACGCTTCTCCTAATATTTTAATAAATTTGTTACACAATGCTACAAAAAATTAAACTGTTAAAGTTGAGAGAACAAAATGTGGTATTAAGAAACTCGATTATGGTATTTTTAAAATTTATATGAGGAATTTCAAAAATTTTGAAAAATTTTAGCAAAAAATATTTAAAAAATTTTCTCTCTTCTGAACACTGCTAAAAGTCGACAAATGGTAACGCCAAATGGTCTTTTTCATGGCCATTTTTTGAACCGCTGACTAAAGGGCTGGCTGGCTGTCCATGTAAACTTTGTGCACAAATTAAAAGTCACAATTTTGAAAATAATTCAATGAAATTTGGCACGTAAGACTTTCCCGATAGCCGGACGAAGTCTGTTGAAATTGGTTATGATCGGTTCATTGTTTTACCTAGCCCCCATACAAATGTCCTCCTGGGTTTGACGATCATAAATGACTTAAATATAGTAATATTTTAATGAAATTCGATGTCAGGAAGTTTTGTATAAGTTTCAATCTATGCATCAAATTTCATGAAGTTCGATCCATAATTGACCATAGCTCCCATATAAAACACATGTTAGAATCAGGTCTATATTCGACACAAATAAGTTTTATATAAGTAGAAATCATAGTTGCAAATTTTATGAGGATCGCTCCATAATTTACCAAAGCTCCCATATAAACCCGCTTTCGGGAATCACCTTAAAGGCTAGTATTAACGTAATATTGTGTATTCGTATATTTTATTTTACACTTTGTAAAAGTATCGGTCCGCAATTATCCACATGTATAATATAAAACCCCTCCACGAATTTTGATGGATATGCACAATGGTGTGGGGTATCATCTGGTCAGGCTTGAACGACTATATCTTTCTTACTTCTTATTAATAAAATTGATTATTTTATATTTTCTTTTTATCAGATAAATAAATTTTAAGGGGTGCTTTAAGATATCGAAGTAGTTGGCGCCTTTCAAAAAAATAAAAAATAAATAAAAAATATAACAAAAGTAGTGGGTAGTAATGAACATATTTTATGATATTTTTCTAATAAAATCAAATGACTATTAGTACTGGTTTGAAAAATATAGACTTTTAAACCTTTCTAATGACAACATTTCTTACAAAACGCGCGATTTTATTTTTTTTAAAAGTTAATTTTTCTCAAAATTTTAGTGATAAGTTTTACATAAAAAGTAGTTTTTATTTTCATTATTATTATTATTATTATTATTATTTTTTTAATTCGAACAATTATGCAAAATCTTTTTTGGTCCATAAAATAATAAGTCCTTAAAATATCTTAACCTAAGGGCGTACCTAAGAAAATAATTGAGATTATATATACGGAAACGCTATACGGAAACGCAAATTGTCGTATACTTCAACGGAACTTAATTAGCGATAAGGTTTCTGCTGAAGCTGGTGTATGACAAGGCTGCATCTTTTCGCCGTTACTCTTTAAAGTAGTGCTGGACATTGTCATGAGAAATACAACGAGCAACAACAGAGGCACAACATGGTAGATACCTTCAAATGGTAGAGATAGAAGCTGCAAAAGCAAGACTCAGAATAAATAAAAATAAAACGAAGATAATGAGAGTAAACGCAACATCCAATCGGTCATTCTTTATCATTCTTTGCTACTTGGGTAGTATCATAACATTGACTGGAGGCTCTTCCGATGATGTCTTGAATCGCACCATGGGAGCTCGACAAGCTTATTTGTTTATTTATTTATTTCAAACAATTTTAATCATAAAGACGATTCCTGTAAGATGATTTCTGTAAAAGCGGTATTTGTCAATAGCGAACATTTATGCCAAATATACGAAGATTTGTGATGATGGTTCCCATGGCTGGTATCCTGCCAAAATCGAGATATACCTCAAATTGTATTTTAAATCACTTCGTATTTAAAATTCTGGTCCCTAAATTTTATTTCACTTAAGCGCACAAATTTTCTACCAAAAAACTGCAAAACTAAAAAATATTGCAAACTTTTAGTTTAATTTTTTATGACCGTATAACTTTTCACTAAATAGAAAACGGTTACTTGTTATCGAAAAAAAGTTTCAAAAGTTTCAACTCAATTTTTTATATTTTTTTAGGTTTAAATGGCTGTGAGATTTCAAGATAATGATCTAAAATTTTGGATTTGTTAGTTATTTTGTTAGGTCTACAAAAATGCGTAAACAGTTTTCCTTATTTTTTAAACAAAAGTTTAGAAAATTTTTAAAATTCATTATATATTTTCAGAAAAATTTTAATAATATTTGAAATTTTTTAAATTTAAAAAAAGAATAATTATTTGAATATCTTGTACCGTTCAAAACCCATATTGACATTGTTGCATGAAATAAAAAACTGAATGCGCAGTCCTACATTCGTGTGTATATTAAATGATTCTTATGTGTTCAAGCATCGCACAATGCTTTGTTCACATATAATGACAAAAATAGAAGGAATTATTTAAACTGAAACTTGGTGCGAATATATTTTGAAAAAGTCGGTGCAACTACACGCCTACCTCCTATATATTAAGAAATTAAACAAAGGATTTGCAGCTAAAATACTGATCATAATTTTACCAAAATTGTGATGGTGGTTAAATATAGGTTATTTATGAGTCTGCTAATTTTTATCTGAATCGAAACAATAACTTTTTCATCTCCCATATATCCGGAATTAAGGTTTTTATCTGGAGAATTCCCGGGACGTATTTCCCGGGAATTATACCAATTTTTCACTTCCCGACTATCAGGATTGAAAACTACAAAAAATGAGAGTTTTTACAATTCTTAAAAATCCAAAATTGTATAAAAAAGATTGATTGATCATGATCAAGAAAATATATGGCTAGATGATTAATTTGCTTTGCACAGTTCGATGTAATTAACCCTCAATAGTTTATTAAAATATTAAAAAAATAAATTCCGAACAAAGAAATACTGAAATGACAAAACTAAGGTGTGTGTTCAAATAAAACGTAATATGTTTTTCTTAAATAAAAGATGAAAGGAATAAGTTAGGATTAAAATTAAATCAACTACTTGTAGCATTTCTCCTCCAGGTTAGATTATTTTTATTTTTTTAAGTATGAACTCTGAAAATAATTTTAAAGTACTTTTACGAATTTTTTTCGGTATCTCTCTATAAGAATTTAAAATTAGTAATCACAATTGAGCTCTGATGGGGCGTTTTTAAATTCACTTTCAAGTTTTAAGCGCTTTTAGAAATATCACGAATGTCTTCAATTAATTACGTCGAACTGGGTTCAAAGCAAAGTAATCATCTAACCATATATTATATTGATCATGATCAATCAAAATTTTTGTATGCAATTTTGGATTTTTAAGTATTGTAAAAATGCACATTTTTGGTAGTTTTCAATCCTGTTAGTCGGGGAGTAAAAAATTGGTAAAAACCTTAATTCCGGATATATGGGAGGTAAGAAAGTTATTATTTCGATTCAAATAAAAATTAGCAGACTCGTAGATAATCTATATTTAATTACATATATATATATATATATATATATATATATATATATATATATATATATATAAATGTAAATTTGAAATTTGCTCACTAAGAAGCAAAGCAACCCAAATGTGGGCGTGGCATCTAGTCAGGACTTTCTTCAAGAATATACATATACATATGTTAATCGGTTCAGTAATTTAGACTAATCAACTTAAATAAAGTGAAATATATTATGACAAAAATGGTCGTAAAAAGAAAGTGGTGTAGAGCAAAAATCAAATATGGTAATACTAATAGTCTATAAAACAACAAAAATATAAAATAACATTTTAGTGAAATAATTTAAATGATTTTTATTTCCAATCATATTGAAAAAAGGGCTCCGAAAAATTCGAACTTCATGAAGCCATAAAACCCAAATTAAAACTCAGTTTCAAAAGCGCTTTGAGGGTTTTTACGTTTTCATTTTGCGTTGGAATTATTGAGACTACTTTTTTTTGTTGCACTGTGTTATCAAACAAGTAAATAATTACTCCGAGAGATAGATTGTTTTGCACACACAAATAAAAATAAAGTATTTAAAGATAGAATATGTAGGAAAACGTAGACAAAATAAAAAAATAGAAATAAATTAAAAAAATAGTAAATAAATCATTATTTCATTTGAGTGTATATAAAATATTATAATATAGTTACATCCTCCTGCTTTCTAAATCGATTAAAAAACAATATCTCAAAATTTTGGAGGTGTTTCAAAATTTTTGAAAAATTTTTTGGTGTTACAAACTCCCACTATGTTGGAGCAGGTTATAAAAATCAATGGAAAATTGGTTATAAGGAAAATTTTCTTTAGTGAAAGGGTTCAACCTTTACTTTGGTTGAGGGATGACAAAAAAATAAATTATCTGTACTTTTTCGTTTTTAATTTGAAAGTTTTAGCCATTTGGCAACACTTCTTAAAAGATGTATTAAGCCGTGAAGGTTACCCTCAATTTTTCTATTTTTATTAACCTAAGAAAATTTATGGACATCTGTAGTAAATTTGGCAAAAAGTGAGTAAAAAAACATCCCGAAGAATTTATAAATGAACTGAATCTGTTAAAAACTAAGGCTAATAATAGAGTTTTTAGACAACTATTTAAAACATCAAATGAAGAATCTTTTTGGTCCGAATTGGGAAAATTAAAAAATTGATTTGATGAATACATACGTATATCTTAATTTATATTTTTACTTTGGCTCATAGCACTGTCTCGGCGGAAAGTCTTTTTTCTAAATTGTTACTAGTGAAAAAGCAGGGACCTTTGGGATGGAGTAGAAAAGCTCTATGGAGGGTGCGCGGTCTTCACGGACGGTTCGAAAATGGAAGTTGGCACTGGTGCAGGTGTATACTTTATGGGAACTGATATCAGACGATCCTACAAATTGTCTGACAGTTGTAGTGTCTTTCAAGCAGAGATTCTTGGCATTTATAAGGCTCCAGGCTTGATTGAAGGGAATGTTGAACGAGGGTCTGAGATTACTATCTATGTTGATAGTCAGGCGGCGATATTGGCTCTGACTAGTCATTTTGTTAGGTCCAGATTGGTACTTGAGTGCAGAAGGGAATTGAGAAGGTTAATGGATTCCTATATGATGAGACTCTGTTGGGTTCCTGGTCATTGTGACATTCTTGGCAACGAAATAGCCGATGAGCTAGCTCGCAGTGGCTCGGAGCTGGATAGGTCTTTCATAGAGTCATCTGTTAAGATTCCAATTGGGTCCTTCTTTAGGGCCATAGGAGAGTGGACTCTGGACAACACGAATCGAGCCTGGAATGACAGATCGGACTGCAGAGTTTCTAGGGCATTATGGCCTAGCTTGAAACTGACGGATTCCAAGCATCTTCTAGGTATGAGTCGTGGTAGTCTTAGAGTCATAGTAGGTATGATTACGGGTCACTTTTCAATAGGGAATATGATGAGTAAGTGGGACATTGGCACATCAGACTTTTGTAGAACGTGCGATGATGTTGAGGAGCTAGAGACAGTGGAGCACATACTCTGTCACTGCGTAGGGCTTCAGCGTAATAGGTTGAAGTGGTTTGGAAGCCATACACTACATGAACTAGGTGAGCCTAATGGCAAAGGACTTGTCAACCTCATAGGGTTTGTAATGGGAATAAAATGGCTTAGGAACAATCATAACTGATTGATTGGGTATAGGTTCCACTTTTCTCTTTTTTTTCTTCTTTTCATAAAGGGATCACAATGGGCCGTTTGGCCTCTGGGTGTAGGCGTGAATGCGCCGCCCTTTCCAACCTAACCTAACCTAACCTACTAGTGAAAAATAAGTTGTCCAACAGACTTAAGGTCAACACATGTGAGTCCATGTTTTCAATCTTAAATGTTTTAGACGGGAATTCGTATGATTGGAACCCGAGAGAAGACCTCGTACAAAAGTATAAAAGTTTAATTAATGAAAAGAGAATTTTATGTTTACTGCTTTTATGAATTAATCTTTATTTTTGCAATAATAAAAATTATTATAAATAAATTAGTGAAATTGAATTTAGTAGTTTTTCTAAAATACAGTATTTTTGCTTATATCAAATAAACAAATTTTGACAAGTTTTTTAGGTATTGAAGCAGTTGGCCCCTTTTGTTCAAAAAATCCCCTTTTTTGGCGACTTTATTTTTTGAAATCCTCTCTTTTGGACACTTTTTAAAAACTCTCAATGGTAGCGCTGTATGCAGCTTTGTGAAACCACGATCTTCAAATAATTAAACTATACTATTATATAGTAATTTCTTTGAACTTAATACTACGTATAAGATAGCTTTAAATTATTTATTAAATAAAATGAAACATAGTTTTTAACGAATAACGAATGGTCAGTATTATTATAAGGATATATATAATCCCAATTTTAATAACAAGTGTGCACTTTTACATTTTTTCCATACGTTTTTAAATATCAAAAGAAAAATAGAAAGAAGTTCAACGTTTATTTAATTCATTTAAGGTTGTTAAAGTTTTCCTTTTTATTTATTAAACATACTTTTATGATTTCGAATAGTAGTGTGTATAGCCCTTTTTCAGTTTTATTTTCGATTTTTAAACTAGTTAGTATTGTTTGTACAACTTTTAGTTGTATTGTGCCAGCAGTTGTTGTTATATGGCGCAAGTATTGTAACAGTTTATGGTTAACACGTTGACAATATAAATCATATTTATCGCTTTTGCAGGAAATGCAATAACGTTAAACTGTGTACAAATGTTAACAAAATACAGTTTGTACTGAATTTTTTATTCTTTTCGTTTTGCTTAAAGAAACAAAAAAATATGTACGTTCAAAGGGAATAAAAATTAACTTGACACGTAACAGAATTTATGTTTGTTTAGTCAAATCATGAAAAATCGTAAAAGTCATTTTATTGGTTTACTCTGATTGGATGTGTTTTAAAGACAAAAAAAAGTGCATATTAAAAGAAAAAAAAAGTAGAATAAAAGTTCAATAAATAATAAACATTTTACTATGTAGTTAGCTTTTAAATTTTGCTTGTTCTTAAAATTGATCTTTTGTGTTAAAGTGCTAAAATAAAATTGGATTAAATAAAAATTAAATGTAATAGGTTTTCGGATATATATATATCTATATATATATATATATATATATATATATATGTATATATATATATATATATATATATATATGTATATATATATATATATATATATATATATATATACATATATATATATATATATATATATATATATATATATATACATATATATATATATATATATATATATATACATATATATATATATATATATATATATATATATTATTTAAATAAAAATTAAATGTAATAGGTTTTCGCATATATATATATCTATATATATATATATATATGTATATATATATATATATATATATATATATGTATATATATATATATATATATATATATACATATAT
The DNA here is from genome assembly GCA_932274085.1 of Protocalliphora azurea. Lineage (NCBI taxonomy): Eukaryota > Metazoa > Arthropoda > Insecta > Diptera > Calliphoridae > Protocalliphora > Protocalliphora azurea. The sequence goes on along the minus strand of OW026523.1, from coordinate 67,902,105 downwards.
ATATATATATATATATATATATATATATATACATATATATATATATATATATATATATATATACATATATATATATATATATATATATATATATATTATTTAAAAAGCGCGGTGTTTTGAGGCGTAGCAAAAAAATAATTTTTGTATTTTTAGAAAACAATTCTCTCGTTATAGGGGGACATTGCCACAATTTTTGCCGACCCACCTTAATATGGCATTATACGTGTTATAAAGAATTATATTATAAATTAAGAATTTGTACTGACTACTGCACAAATTCAATTTAATAAATTTACTCTTCTTGTTTAATTCAGTATATATATATATATATATATATATAACTTTGTCAGCAGAAGATTAGTTAACCAATGATTTTGCAATTGATCGGAAACCTGGAACAGGACAAATAAAAGACCATGAAACGAATACAAAGCCAAAAATGTGGAACAATTCTTAAAAAGTATTTCAAGCATTTTCGGACGTGAAGTGGCTAGTGTCAAATATTATGAACGCTATGTGTGCAAGGTTTAAGCCAATATTGAAATTTCAAAGTACAAAAGCTGTTAGACAGTAAAGCAAAGAGGAATTCTAATGCCGAAAAGAGAGCAAAGCTTCTAATTTTTCTTTTTTTTTACGTTTAAATGTTGCAGGTGTTAGATGAAATGCTCCAGAAGATTACCAAAAAACAATCAAAATTTCTCAAAAAGTTTCTTCTTTGGCAAGATATATATAGCTGAGTGAATTTGGATATTTATCTTAAGGAGTGTAAATAAAGAAGACTGCCTCCATTTATAATAAAACATAAAGTCTCAACATTTTTTTCTCTTATTTGACATCGTGCCGTTATAGTAAAAAAAAAACTATATAAAGATACAGTTAAAATAATATTAATTTTATTCCGAAAAATTCCAACCCTTCTAACTGCCTAGAACTGCAACCAGTTGAAGGAAGACTAATGCTGCTCTCAAAACATTGCCAAATTTTAAATACAAGTGGACAACTAGTTTCAAAAAGGTTACACAAAGTACAATCGAATTATTAACGGAGGGTGCTTCAAAGAAAATAAAAAATTCATAAATATATATCATCAAATATCGTTGTACCCCTTTTAGAGCAGTTGAACCCCCTTGTTTTGAGGTTCGAGAGATCGACAAGGCTATTGTTGATTTAAACTCCATTTACAAAATCAGTAACAAGATGCTTTTGGGGCTACCCCGGATAGAAATAAGAATAATACTTTTTATTTTTAATGCTATATAACGCCTTGAATATTATCCACCAGAATGGAAGGTGTCATTGGTTACAATGATACCTAAGCCCGGAAAAGATCACACTAAAGTAGAATCGCATGTTTGAGAAGCTACTAATGAAAAAGTTGAAACCAATAGTGAAACGTTGCGATTGTATTCCAACATATCAATTTGTTTTTAGAGAAAAACATAGCACAACTCACAGACTTATAAGTGGTATATCTAAGACGTTTGAAGAAAAGAAATATTGTTCTGCTCTTCATTGACGTTTCTTAAGCCTTCGATAAAGTATGGCACGAAGGATTATTATTTAATATTAAACAATATTTACCCACAATTACGCATAAGCTGTTGGAAAGCTTTTTAACTCATCGAAAGTTTTTTCTTCAAGAGGGAGACTTTATAAGCTCACCACAGTCCATTGAATCTGGTGTACCCCAAGGCAGTATACTGGGTCCCTTTCTATATTTAATATACAATTCTGATATGCCAACTAATAGTCGAATCTATATATTAACATTTGCAGATGACACAGCTATTCTAGGCGTTCATGAAAACCCTCAGGAAGCATCTAAACTCTTGCAAGATCATATATGCTATGTAGAAAAATGGTTGCAGCAATGGAGAAGAAAAGTAAATGAATAGAAATGTATACATATTACCTTTACTCTCCGTCGAGATTCTTGCCCCCCCCCAATCCTGATAAATAATTAAATTATACCCCAACAAACGGAAGTAAAATATCTTGGTATGCATCTATTACCAACTATGGGGCACGGCCTCAGCTTTAAATGTTGAAAAAATTCAGAGAATCCAAAATATAATACTACGAATGATAACTGCAGCTCCCTGCTATGTGACAAATGAAAACATTTACAATGACCTTAATGTTCCTCTTGTTAAAGATGAAATAAGAAAACACGCAGAATCATATTTGATTAAGCTTGAAGTATACTTAACCCACTTGCTCGAAACATAATGAGAAGCGATGGCTAGGACCGCTTGAGAAGAAGGAACACAACAGGCCTCCGCCTAAGCTAAACCCTTTGATTACATATAGTTTTTCGTCCGGCAGTGGTTAGACTTAATATAGATTAAGATTTAGAGTCAAGATTTGAATAATCATTGTTAGTTCCCTTAATTTTGTGAAGATTCAATATATAAACTTAGATGAAAAAAAATTAATTTATCAAATATGATTAAAATCAAAATTATGAACAATTCAATACTTTTTTACAATATCACTTTCAGTTATATTAGAAAACTTAATTTAAACTTTATCTTTTAATATAACATAAAGATTTTAAAAAATTTAAATCACTTTTCCTGAATACTGTTTAAATCTAAAATTTTTAATTAAAATAAAAAATAAAATAAAATAAAATAAAATAAAATAAAATAAAATAAAAAAGCAATTTTTCGTGTTGTTTAGCTAAATCCCTTGATTAATCAGAGTATAACATAAAAAAAAGGAGAACAATAAGTACAAAATAAAAATGCCAACCGCAAAATTTATCCGTTATATAATATAAATTCATGCATCCACTGCTACTTATTTTCAATATTTACAGAGACGCACAAGAAAAATAAAGTTTAATAAAGTTGTTTAAGCTTAAACTAATAAGTTGTCAAAAAAAAAAAAAAAAAAGAAAAAAAAATGAATACAAAAGAATAATAACCACAATGAAGCAAAACCAAAGGCCAACAAATGTTAGCTCTGGAGCACAGAACTTAGAAACAAACATAAACGCGCAACAATATTTAGGTTACTAAATAATAGTTGCCAGATTATCATTTTTCAATTATGTTGAAAGAAGCAGTAATTTTATACAAGGAACGAAATATGAAGAAAGTAAAAACCTCTCTGTTTGCATTTTAGCCAATTAATAAACAAAAAATTTCATCTGGCAACTTTAACTTGATGTTCCACAAACTGTTTTAAAAAATGTATGTTAGAAACTTAACAAAATTCCAAAGATAGTATGTAAAAAGTATGAAGACAGAATGCTAAATATTTCTTTGGTGAAGCAATGGGATACACTGATGTTTGTTGTAATAACTTGTTGGGCCACCAATGTTTTTGTTGCATGTTTCCTTCTTTTAAAATATGTCTTTAGTTAGTTGGGATAAATAAATAAAATTATATTTAAACAAGAAGAAATTCTTACACACATACATTTACCCCGCATATACCATCACGCATACATACACACATCATCCACAAAGAAAAAGGCGAGAAAACTAAACTGTAAAACTGACACCCATGCGGTTGGTTTATGAAAAAAAGACAACTGTGAGCTAAAAAAGGGAATATGAAAATATCTATATACCAGCATTAACAGTGGATTTACAAAAAAAAAAAAAAAAAAACGAAGCAATACAGATTAAAATTTTCGTTCATAAAGATGTGTACAATAGTAAAAACTTTTGTTGGAAATGAGTATGAAGTAGGAAATCCTTGTCACGGTTGGAAACTTTAAAAACCTTTTTAAAAGTGTAGGGAATTACAAATGTTTAGTGGTGAATTTGGAGATTTAAGTTATCAGTTGACATAATTTTACTTAAATTACACACAGAGAAAGAATATAATGTTCTCGTAGTTATGTTTTATTGATTTTAATAATTCTGTGCACATGATAAAAACGTTTCTGTTTATATTTAATAATTAAATGATTACCATCAATCAAAACTTTTATATGGTTGACTATAAAAAAAATTATATTTGGAGAATATTTTTACCAGAAACAAAAATTTATAAGCATTCAAAAATTTAGCTATTTCTATTAAATGTAGACAAACAATAAATGTTTGTTTTCAGAAATGTTATGTTTTCGTCAAAGATAGAATGTTTGTTTTATACCATTTTTTGTTTTCCACAACTATAGAGAGTTTGCTTTTAAAACATATATTTTTTCTCCACAACTATTGGATACACATTTTTGTGTAAGCAAACAGCTTTTTTTGTGTTTATGTATTTTTTAAAAATTCGTGAAAAAATATTTATTATCTGTAAAAAAATTAAATGGAACTAAATAAATGCAAATAAAAACTGTAAGAACATAATATCTGAAAGGGGTATTCTACACTACACTAAAAATTAAGATAATATATATCATACTTTCGAGGATCTTTATTTTTCAGTTTCTATTTCAAAAGAAAATATTAAATTACCAAACAAAGTTCATATATAAATATATTTATGAAAATAATTACTAATCATTACTAATTCTAATTAATATGTAAATTATAAAAATATAAATTAATTTTAATATTTAATACAAAAATAATAATTTCGAATTAATGTGTTTGATTTTTATAAATTTAGCACGTAAAATATATAGTGTTTGATTACATTATAATAAAATGGGATTATAACATAACAAAATCAAATTATAATATTAAAAATTAGATAATAATATAATAAAATGAAAACATATTATTATTTAAGGGAATATATATAATATGATAAAATGGAATCAAAATAGGAAAAAATGCACCATGGTACGATAAAAACACACTTTTATATTATAAAATCGGCAATAATATGATTAAAAGGGTTCATAATATTATAAAGTCAAATCATAAAATTATGAAACCGATCAGACATATGATGAAGTGGAATCACAAAAATTATTATTTATTATCATTATAATTTTTAACCGTAATTATATATTCCAAACACAATATGTTGCTCTTATATTTTATATAGATTATAGTTACCACAATCATATTTTTTGTCTGCGTGTAGTCAATAAATGCTATTACTAATTTTATTTTTATAAAATCATCCACTTAAGCATTTTTGTGTGTTTATTTGCACAATAAAGCGACATTATTTATATTTAACAAAAATATTCGCCAGCGGCGCTTCATTCTCTAAATCAAAAATAACTTAACTATGTAATTTTATAATACAGTTTAAAAACTACAAAAAGTACTTCAAAGCACTGCACAGTGGATCGAATTTCAAGTATCGTAGGGTTGTTCTAATAAATGTAATATAAATGTAAAACATAACGATAATTACCAAAGTATATACGATAATTACAAAAATAGTTAACTTTGAAAAATACATTCTTTAGTTGTAGAAATTTAAGTTCTTATTTTAAAACATCTTTTATCCACGATTATTTTCTTCAGATATAATATATTACCTCAATTTATTCATTATTATAATAAAGGCATATCAGTTGATAATATGATTTATTAAAAAAAAAAAAAAAAAATACTTTTCGTGAGTATATTAAAGAAATTTTATTTTATTCAAAAAATTAACTAAAATGTCCGCACTGTATTTCGGAAACGTGGTTCTTATCAAAAAATTTAGTAACCTAAAATTTGTTAAACTTTAAAACTTTTGGTTCACTGAATGTTAATATTTTTTTTATTTTTTTTAATTGGTATTTCAAATAATAAAGCTTTATATTTCCGTAAATTAAATATGAATTCATTCAGAAATTCATACATTATATTCTACGAAAGATTTCAGCTCGCGAAATAAAAAAAAAACAAGATTTATTTTAAAAATTTTAACTTAGGATTATCGATGAGATCTGATGGCACATTCTTTAATTAATTTAACAACAGCTTTTGTACATGTAGAGTGTTGTGTGCGATACAGCAAAAAAATTAATTCATTCTACCGTCATGTAACTATTTATATTTGTCCTTTTAGATTGTTTGATCCGATCCAGTGTCTTCTTTCATATGAAATATAACACAAATTTGTGTGGGAATTTTGTGGGCCATTTTTCATTGGGCAATTTGTTGGTAGCCTTGCTATATTTAATTTACAAATTTTTTACAATATCTGTAAAAAAAAATTAAGTTAATAAAAACAAAAAAAAAAAAAATAATTTTAGCTTTTTTCTTGTTTTATTTTTTGGAGCATTTAGCCTTTTTGACCTTTTTTAAAGTTCACATTAGCCTCTTTTTTTCTCCTCCTTCTCCTGCAATGCTGTATTTTTTATTAACTTCCAGCTATTTCAATATGATTTTTTATCCGCTCATTATTTGTGGATTTATTCAGAGATTACATAGGTATCCAAAAAAAAAAAAAAAAAAAACATACATATGTATATATGGACATACATATATACATGCATTCATATATATATATATATATATATATATATATATATGTATACATATATACATATATATACATACACACATACATATATATCAATAAACTTACAAAATAATTTATTCAAATTAGTTTAGAAATTTCAAAAAATAAATAGCATTTTTGTTACAAACTAATAAATTTGTATATTCATTATATGCATATTTAAATAAATAAAATAAAATTAAAAAAAGGCGATTCTTATTTAGTAGATCAAATAATCATATTCCAAATATGTATTTTACTTAAATGTGGATTTTATTGGAGACCATTGATTTTATTTTTGCGATGTTCAAAAGATTTTCTGGAACTTGTGAAAATGTATCAGGATGTCTCTTAAACAGCAACCCTATCTAACATTTGAAAGCGTTTGAAGGCACCAAAGAAAACTTTTTGAAAATAACTTACACTAGTGCGTTAAGAGCAATTTTTCTTAGCAATATTAAAAGATACGTAAGTTTTAAAAACTTGGACAGTTACACTCAAATCACACCAATTTCTTTGTCTGTCAATTTGAGTGCGTATTGATGAATATTTTTTTTTTTTTTTAGGTGGTATTGTATTTCTCTTTAGTAGATTAGGTGTGAATAAATAAAATACGAATAAGAGTAAAATATTTGTTTTACTAATATTCGATGAAACAAATCAAGTAGATATGGAAGCTTGTAATATAAGTATGTATGTTGATAAAAATGTATGAATACTTTTACGAAAATGCAGACATCAAAATGATTAATTTATTAAATTAAAACAATATTAAATATATTTTTATGTAGTAACATTTTTTACTGATTTAAATAAACTTAAAAATTTTTAAGTTCAATCTTTTAATTCACTCTTTTAAGTTAAACAAAAACAAAAAAAATTGAATCATTAGTATAAAAAAAATAATAATAAAATTTAAATATTAATACATTCATATGTTATTCATTCTAAAAATGCAAACGCCTTTAAAATGTACATATTATATATGGAACTGAAAAATTAGTTAAAATACTTTAAAACTTTTTCTATTTTTGGTAACGAAGTAATTCAGTCTTTTCAGTATAAAAAAAAATTGAAACAAAATACGGATTTGATTATTGCTGTATAGAAAAAAGAATTTAAATAATGAATTCGTAAATATAATATTCACTCTGTAAAGGATTTCGACAACATATAATTTTTTTAACTTTGGATATTCTAACTCAAGGGCAAAAACCATAAAACTTTTTGGAACTATTTTACTTTTATTATTTATGTTTTGAAATGGTGAAAAAGTAAACTCGAATTCGAATAACACAGTTGAGAAAATTTTTTTTTTTGCGGTACGCAATTTTTTTTGTCTATTCGGATACATATTATTATGATGTACAAAGCTTACAAAAATTTTCTTACTTTAAATTGTTATTTAAAAAATTAACTAGGTTGCACCATAAAAACATTAAAACATATCTCGAAAAGGACTTGTAGGATTTGGTTTAGAAAAATATCAATAAGTTAAAATTACTTCCAAATTTTACGCAACATTTTTTTTTTTTTAAATACTCTTAATAGTTATAAATATATTAAGCCTATTTCATGAAAAAAAAACTTAAATTTGGTATAAGTTATCCAAAGATTATTAAAGAGAAAAAAATATTAAAATTTAAGTTTTTCCCACAAAATGGGCTTAATATTTCCTTCCTAAAAATAATATTCAGGTTTGAAATCAATTATATAAAATAATCCGACTCTCTATTTTTGATATTGCTCTTATGAATTGAAAAAAAAAAAAAAATATGTAAACAAAAAGGAAACACAAAACTTTTGCACATGAGTATTTTTATGCGCTATTACACTTTAAACACTTGTTTTTTTTTTTTTTTTTTTTTTTGTTTTTTGCACAAACGAAAAAAATTGTTTTATTTGTTTTTGACATTTTATTTTCCTATTTTGGTATTGAAAATTCAAACAAATTTTAATTTAAACCATTTTTATAAAACTTTGTGTGTGTTGAAAAAATAAAAAAGCACCAATACATTTAGGTTTTTATTACTAATACATACATAGAATTATGTACTTTCTTACTAACATACTCTTGGAGGTAGGTACACATATCAAAGTGTCGGACTACTTGTATATATTTTGGTTTTAATATTCAAACATAAAAAAATTTGGTTATCTTCTCGTAAAAAATATTTGCTTTACTTTTGACTAATTAAAATATTTTATTTTCTTTTTTAGTTTATTATTATTATTATTATTATTATTATTTTTTTTTTTTTTTTTTTTTTGTTCAATCAAATACAAAATTATATAAAAACTCATTTGATATAGTATAATTGAAAAATGTTTTTATTTAAAAATTAATAAATTGATTAACAAATATTTTATATTAGAAATAAAAAAATGAAAATAAAATAAAAGTATTTTCATATTGTAATACATAAGGCTTTTAATTTCTCGGACTTACTCTTTTCGATAATAACCTTTTTTAATCAATTTCTTAATGGATACTTTTAAAATTATCCAAATTAAAAAGTTAATAAAATTTTTATTATTTTAGGTACGGCTTAGAAAGGCTAGCAATTATCATGGATCAAAATTTTAAGTCCTGGTTTTAGGAAATTTGCCTTAGAAAATTTCTTTCAATTCCACTTTAACTTCAATTTGTTTTCCGTAGCAGGACCATATTTATGGAGACCATCACATTTAATAATACGGTGCTCAAAAATGAGACTTATTTTTTTAACAAGATGGGCACTAGACTGCACCAAAATTTACCGACTTTTGACCAAACGTACAACTAGAATTGTTCTTTGGGTTGTAAAAAGATATTGTGTCACATATTACAGAAATCTGATATCGTTAAGCCATGCCGCTTCGGACCTAAAATTATAGGATGCGTTAATATCGGAAAGTTTTTTAGAAAAATTTAACTATTATTACCTAAGAAATAAGATATAAAAAGAAAAAATCGGTTAAAATATTTCAAAGTTCTTCCGAATTCCCCATAACATTAATGTGATAGAAAAATTGTGCCATGAATGTACAAACAAATTTTTAAATTTCTTATAGATCTTTTAATAAATGTAATTTTTCATTAAATGTGAACCATAATTACTGAAAATTAAGATTTGTTTCTGCAGGATAATTCAAACCCCTTTCCATACTTGGTATAAAAATTTTGTTTTTTTAAGACTTGAAACAGCCTTAAACTCTAATTTCAAACTTTATAAAATTTTTTTAAACAAATTTCAAAAAAAAAACTTGGAAAAAGCTATGCAGTTTTATAGACAACATAACAGGAAATAAGACTGAAAAAGAATTAGATCAATACAATTTCGTAACAATATATATATTCAACGTGTTTTTTTAATTTTGTGAAACTTTTGAACTGTTAAATATATTTCAATGAAATATACACTGGGGCATATTCCTATAAACTCATTTAAAATTGTTGTTTTTCTTGTTGGATTGCTAAAACGACAACAATCCTTGTTGTTGTTTTCTAATTTAGCAATAGGAACATACTGATGATCATTTCAGTGGATTATTCGTATAAACGCAATTGAGAATAATTTGTCCAATTGTTTCTAACAACATCTCCGTTTAATGGAAATATTTTTGTTTTAATTGAGAAATTTCATCAGCTTAAAGGATGCCCAAAGGAACTTTTCTTACATACCAGGAAAAAATTCAAATTTAATTTTTTTCGTGATCAAGACTGTTCTAACAGAGAAATTGGACGAAAAATTAACCGTTTGGAAGGAGTTGTTGTTGCTTTCTTAAGAAAGGACAGAAATACGGAGTTCGGAAACCAACAAAAGGTAATCAAAAATTAACAAAAAGCAAATTAATAAAATAAAAGAAGAAATTAAATGCTACACAAATAAAAAAATAAACTTGATCTTCATGTCACTTCTAAACATATTGCACACACTTTGCGAACAGATGGTAACATAAAATGGAAAAACGAAATGGACAGATGATGAGAGGCATGAAAAGAAATTAAATTTGGATGGTCCCGATTCATATTCTTGCTATTGGAATAATTTAAGGTCGAACGAAATTCGTATGTCGAAACGCAATTTCGGTGGAGGCAATGTTATGGTTTGGGCAGTCTTTTTGCTGCATGAAAATCAAAAATATGTTTTATTCCAACTAAAATGAATAGTGCAATTTATAACGAACTGTTGGAAGATGCTCTTCTCTCATTTATGGATGAAAAAATGGATGAAGATTACATATTCCAACAGAATAACGCTGCAATCCATAACCTGAACCAATTTAAATCGTGATTTAATGAACACAGTATTACACTATTGGACTGGCCGGCTTGCAGTCTGGATTTAAACCCAATGGAGAACCTATGGGGATATATGGTCAGTAAATTTTATGCAAGGAATACACAGAATGAAACTATAATGACAATAAAGCAGTTAAAACTAAAAATTAGGCAAGTCTGGGAAGAAATTGACAGTTATTTTTTTCAAAAATTAGTCGTATCAATGCCAGACCGAATTTTTGAAGTTCTCCAAAACAAAGGCTCATCAAAATATTATTAATAATGCTAAATTGGTTCATTAGTTTAAATGCGTATATAGGAAAATGCCAGTTTTTTTAAGTGAAGTCAATAAATAATTTAATAAATTAATTTGTAGCACCTTTGTTATTTTTTACCCTCATTTTTGGTAAATTGATTAGAAAACATAATGTGTGTTAATAGGAGTATGCACCGGTGTATAAATAGTTTTTGCTGAGGTATTTTTTAACTATTTTGGAGAAGCACAAGTTTCTAGCTGGTCTCGGGTCAGCGGAAGAACCTAAGAAATTAGTAACTTCTTTTAATTATTTCTTATTTGACTTTATTTATTACCAAAAATAAATTAACATAATTACTATCTACTAAAAACTAAATGAAGTTTTGTGCAAATATTTGAATTTCTTTAATGAAAGTTTTATCCGTTATCAAAAGAACACCCGAGTTACAGGTATTCTTATTTAAATTTTTATCACAATGACGATAACCTTGACATATAAAGCTTTGTGTTGCGTTCATTGGGAAATGCTTAAAAGCAGTAGAGGAATTGTTACTGGAAAATTGGATAAACTTAACAATTTTTTCAAATTATTCGAAACAAAAATGAATAAAGTTAATAATTGCGCACTGAATTTGGAAAGCGTCATGGAAATTAAAACCGCTAATGTAGGACCAATACTTAAGCAGAAATCAAAAAAAAGTAGACTGTCGGAAACACTGTCCACGCAATTGCATCCCCAAGTGGATGATAAAGGATATTCAAACATCTTCACCAGTTTCTGAGTTTTCTGAAAATGAGGCGATAGCGCTTATACTGGAGTTGGGATTAAGCAAAAATAAATATATAAAATTGAAAAAGGCTTTACTCGATAAAGGACACCCAATTCTGCCATGTCACAAAGATATACTGGAAACAAGCAAAATATTGTCCCATCAACTAGTGAAATAGATAATGAAAGAGCATTTATTGACTTGTTGCAGTTACTTGAAAATATGGCTTCAAGGCTTCTCTCAACATTTTCGAAAAACGAGGCATTGGAATTTGATAAATCGGATCTAATATTAATGTGCAAATGGAGATGTGCTGGATTGTTAGCACTTTCAGAATACAAACAAACGTCATCAGGGGAAAATTGTAAAGTGCTTTTATCTCATCGCTGGTTCCACTACGCTTAAGGGAGGATTTCAGTGAATCATCTACGTCAAGTAATGCTACGAAATATGTTTAGAAAAATCCAACTTCAGGATCAAAGGCATGTTGCAGACCAATATACCTTTGAAAAATGAGGCATTGAAATTTGATAAATCGGATCTGACATTTATATGCAAATTGGGATGTGACGTCAGCACTATCAGAAACAAACAAACGTCATCAGGGGAAAGTTATATAGACCACAAAAGTGTTTTTATGGCATTGCCAATTTTATTACGTTTAAGAGAGGATTGGACTAAATCATCTACGTCAACTAATGCTACCAAATATGTTTAGAAAAACCCAACTCCAGGATCAAAGGTATATTGGAGACCAATTAGGCTTCAATATACAAAAGAAAGTAAACAATGCACACAAAACTTGGTGGATACATTTAAACAATCAATTAAAAATTTAAGTACGGTTTGTATTGAAATATATGGCTATTATATCAACGTACACTTTGAACTTTAATTAACAATGATTGATGGAATGATATACTGAATACTGATTCAGCGTGGATATGCCAAAGTACAAAGATGTGTTTCACTCGGTGCCACAGTTGCCCTAGGAAGTACTCTTCATGCATCTCTAGACATTATTATATGCTCATTACCTATAGAGGATTCAACACATAGTGTGAGAAGCGGCAATGAGCTTAATTTAACTCAGTAAGTATTGTACACTTTATCATGGGGAATTAGTTGACTAAAGGACGGACAATAAGGCAAAAAGGAATAGTTGAAAACCACAAAATATATTGCATATAGTTTTTGAAGAAATTCGCAATGGATCACTACCGTTCTGAACCAAACTGGAATCAATACAGCGATTGTGATGGATTGGATATATTGAAGAATAGCGAAACTGGAGAAGAAGTACCACAATGATCAACAATTTTTTGAGTAGAGGTTTATATGCTAATGTTGAAGGTATTATTAACATCAGATGGCATCATTAACGGGTTACATTACTATTGATAGAACAGTAGAATCAGTTTGTGCGTTAAAAGTAGGAGTTTCTTGAAATTAAGCAATTTATATGACTGAATATGATAAATATTCTGATTTTCAGGATAAAAAGGATTTGTTATTCCCACAAATTTTAGCGGACAATATATAATTTAATCCATTTGAAACTGTCTGTAGGGTAAACGATTAAGAAAAAAAGAAAAAACATTGTATCACAGAAAAAAGTTTGTACATAAATATAAAAATTTACTTTCATTGATTTCAGTTCTTAATATTTAAGCATAATTTCTTAAGCATTGAAACTTTTTTTTATATTTTTCCAAATGAATCAAAAGTCAAGATGATTGAAAAAATTGTTTAAATTTTCATTTATATTTTCAATTTGTAAAGAATTTTTGAAATTCTTTTTAGAAAAGTTTAAGTTTTTAATGATTTTTAGCTACATTTTGGGAACAGAACAGAAGCGCTTATTATCAAAATGATGTGTTGCAGAATGCGAGCGAAATTATGCAAATTTCTAAACATTATTTTTTTACAGATTCTATTTGGAATTTTGCCATTTTAAGGCATTTTCTAAATCGAAAATTTAACAACATTTTTGGAAAATTCTAAAAATTGTCATTATGAACGATTTAATAATATCTATGAACAAAGTTCTATTATTTATGAAAAAAGTTTGGGAAAAAAAGTCATGATCTATTCATAATATTTGTGAAAAAAATTTTAAAATGTATGTGCTTCTCTATGATGTGATATAATGTTGATTGGTAAAAGATGAATTTAATTAGCAATACGCTGTTAGGAACACTAAACGGGAAAAAAGCAAAAAATGTGCTTAAAATCCGTAAAGAGTTATATGAACACTATTTTGTCTACTTTTGGATAATGGGTGATGATGGCAGTGATGTTTGCGAATTGCAATGAATATAGTGGAAAAAAAGTGAAATAAACAAAAATTAAAAATTATACTTGAATTTTTACACTCAAACAACGAGACAGACAGACAAACGAAAAGGCATTATAACAGACATGTCTTAACAAGCAACCAAAAACAAATGAATTCAGGTTGATAGACGAATATTCTCAGACAAATTCGATTAGAGGCAATTTAGATACTTTGTTGTTGAGCATTTTGTTAGGAATTTTAAATATACTGATATGTATGTATGTGTCTATTTTGTGTGTTCTTACCAAAGATAACAATTAAACTTGCCGTGGGGGAGTATGACAATGCCAAAAATATTTCTAGTTTATGCATTGAATTCAAATTGATTTTTTGTTTGAATTTATGAAAGATGTTCAATATAAGAGAGAGAAATTTTAAGTTCGAAATTCTGGAAACATTCTATTACACCACCCATCTGTAAAGATAAAAATCCATCCATGAATAAAAAAAAACTAATTTTTTAATATTTATCATGGAAAAAAGTTTTCATTTGGCACAGAAAAATTATAAAATTTTTTCACCAAAAGAAAATTTCAATTTTCCACGGAACTTTGTTACCGTTCCGAAAACACGCTCTTAGTTTTCTTATAATATAAATATCTTATGTTAGTTGTTTTTAGCAAGCATTCCTTCATTAAAATTTATCAGGCATATTAAAAAAAATCATCAAAATGTTAAATATTATTATTAGAATATTAGAATAAAAAAATATTTTGGTAACCAATTTGGCATTAATTATTTTATTTTTATTTGCAGTTCTTCTTGTTGCTTGGTGCTTTGTTGGCTATGACGATGACTGCTCCCTTTCCCGTAGCTTCTCTCGATCCTGCTCCTACCCCATAACCTCGAGTATTCTATAGCTTTTATCCCGCCTATGGTTATGCTGCCTATCTGGTTAATTTTGTATTGCGAAAATGGATTGGACGGAATCGAAATTGTAAACAAGTCATGGTCTCGTTTTCATATTTTTATTCTTAGTTTTTTTTTTAATTTTTTGTGTTATAAAAAGCATTTCAAAAAGTAAAAATCACTTTTTTTAATTTATTAAAGGTTGATAAATAGAACTCGTAGTAAGTAGTAGACTTCTTAGATGTTTTTTTATTTAATAGGTGATTCCATATTAAAACTGACAAAAAGCAGGCATTTTCGGATTTGATATCTCCGAAATTCGCTATAGATGTTACCTATTACAAGTGTTGTTGCACAAATCACAAACTTTCAGATTGAAGAGCCTCAATGGTCCAAAAATGTGACATTTTAAAAATAAAAAAACTGTCAAATTTATTTCCAAAAGTGTACATACTTTCATTTAATTGAAAAAGAATTTGACTTAAAAATTATATGTATAAAATTTATATACATCGAAAGTTCAAAGGTCAAAACCAATAAAATAAACAAAATTCAAGTTGTACACTCTTTTGTTTTTTTAATATGTTAAAAAGCGAATTTTAAAATAAATACTCTGAACTTTTTTGTCAGTTCATATTTAAAAAACAAAATTTTAATATACAAAATTTGACTTTAGTTTATATTTTGTTACATAACTTCTAAACTAAAAGAGTGTCCGATATAAAATTTTGCACGAGTATAAAGAAGAGTTGTAATAACACTACATCATTTTTTAAGAATTTTAAAAATGTAATAATTTAATTTTTTTATAAAAATTTTTATAAAAATAATTTTTATCTTTGAACTTTCGAATTAAATATATAAACATAACAAGTTCGAATTCTTTTACCTAGCCCGCAATGTTAAATTATACACAGATTTTGACGGTAATGGAAAATAAACAAAAATTTTATTTATTTTCTTTTCATTCCTTTTTTTACTTTCAATTTTGTTTGCGAAGTTCATATATATTTTTAAAAATATTGTACTATTTCTTGTGAGAAAATGAAAACAAGAAAAAATGTGGAGAGAATTTAATATAAAATTTATTTTTACACCTAATCGCACTGCGAATACTTTATATAAATTTGTATGAAAATTACCGCACCGGACTTGTTGTGTTTATACATTAAATTAACTTAATATATATCATTCTGTAGGATATATCTTTAAGAAGGTGTTAGTAATTCGATTTAATCTTGTTCATAACTTCTAAACTAAACGAGTGTTCATCTTGTAATTTTACATGTGTATTGAGAAGAACTATGTTAACTTTATAATATTTTTTAAGTATTTTAAAAGTACCTTTTTTTGAGATATAAAAAAATTACTTGCTGCTATATTCTGTACGCCTGATAAAAATTCACATTTTTCCGACAAATTTTAACCAAAAACTTTACGATTAAAACAAGAAAATTGTTTATATCTTTGTTGTTTTTAAAGATAATATGGGTTTTCTAACTTTAATCTTTCTACTGTGAGCTAACATACTGAACAAGAAATCTTTAGAGATTTTATAGGTACACCTACTGTGAGCTAACATATTGAACAAGAAATCATTAAAGAGCTTGAAAAAAGTGAAAAAAGTTAAAAGTCGTAATTTTGAGGAAATGATTAGTTTGTCATCTGCTGGTGAACCATTTAGGAAGTTTATGCTTAACATGAGTTGGATATCCGCTCTGGTTACCCTATAGTACATTAACCAGTTTATGGACGAGATCTCTGCTTGAAGAATGCGGCAGTGATCTGGTAATTTAAGGGAAATGTTAACGGGAATATAGATACCCCCACAAATCCCTTCAGCAGTTTTGGACCCATCAGTATAAACCTCAACTGAACCAGCTTTTAATCCTGGAGTAGTTGAGATTGGTACTGAGAAGTCTCTGCCAAGAAAGGCAGACAAATTTTAACCGAAAATTTTTACGATTTAAAATGAAGAAAATTTTTTATAACTTTGTTGATTTTAAAGATCATTGATTGAAATTTGGTATACAAAAACAACAAAATATGGGCTTTCTAACCATATAGAGATTTCATAGGTACACCTACTGTGGGCTCAGATATTAAACAAGAAATCTTTATAGAGCCTGAAAAAAGTGAAAGGGGGGGGGGTGCTTTAAAAAATTATAAAAATCATAATTTTTGAGCAAATTATCAGTTTGTCTGCTTCTGGTGGAATATTTGGGAAGTTTATGCTTAAGATGACGACTGAATTTATTAAGGCTTGGAATTTAAATTGTAAAATATAAAATGAGGGCTGACATTTATAAAATTCTAAGACGTGTAACTTATAGTTCAACACTTTTTCTATCACGTGCCACCAATTTTGTCTAAATATCTCTAGTGGTTCAAGAGTTACAGCATTTTAAAGAATTTCGCTTTCACAAAATTACTTTCTGCTGAATTCTGTGCGCCTGGTAGAAATTCACAATTTCAGACAAATTTTAACCGAAAATTTTTACGATTTAAAATGAAGAAAATTTTTTATAACTTTGTTGATTTTAAAGATCATTGATTGAAATTTGGTATACAAAAACAACAAAATATGGGCTTTCTAACCATATAGAGATTTCATAGGTACACCTACTGTGGGCTCAGATATTAAACAAGAAATCTTTATAGAGCCTGAAAAAAGTGAAAGGGGGGTGCTTTAAAAAATTATAAAAATCATAATTTTTGAGCAAATATCAGTTTGTCTGCTTCTGGTGGAATATTTGGGAAGTTTATGCTTAAGATGACGACTGAATTTATTAAGGCTTGGAATTTAAATTGTAAAATATAAAATGAGGGCTGACATTTATAAAATTCTAAGACGTGTAACTTATAGTTCAACACTTTTTCTATCACGTGCCACCAATTTTGTCCAAATATCTCTAGTGGTTCAAGAGTTACAGCATTTTAAAGAATTTCGCTTTCACAAAATTACTTGCTGCTGAATTCTGTGCGCCTGGTAGAAATTCACAATTTCAGACAAATTTTAACCGAAAATTTTTACGATTTAAAATGAAGAAAATTTTTTATAACTTTGTTGATTTTAAAGATCATTGATTGAAATTTGGTATACAAAAACAAAAAAATATGGGCTTTCTAACCATATAGAGATTTCATAGGTACACCTACTGTGGGCTCAGATATTAAACAAGAAATCTTTATAGAGCCTGAAAAAAGTGAAAGGGGGGTGCTTTAAAAAATTATAAAAATCATAATTTTTGAGCAAATATCAGTTTGTCTGCTTCTGGTGGAATATTTGGGAAGTTTATGCTTAAGATGACGACTGAATTTATTAAGGCTTGGAATTTAAATTGTAAAATATAAAATGAGGGCTGACATTTATAAAATTCTAAGACATGTAACTTATAGTTCAACACTTTTTCTATCATGTGCCACCAATTTTGTCCAAATATCTCTAGTGATTCAAGAGTTACAGCATTTTAAAGAATTTCGCTTTCACAAAATTACTTGGTGCTGAATTCTGTGCGCCTGGTAGAAATTCACAATTTCAGACAAAATTTTAACCGAAAATTTTTACGATTTAAAATGAAGAAAATTTTTTATAACTTTGTTGATTTTAAAGATCATTGATTGAAATTTGGTATACAAAAACAACAAAATATGGGCTTTCTAACCATATAGAGATTTCATAGGTACACCTACTGTGGGCTCAGATATTAAACAAGAAATCTTTATAGAGCCTGAAAAAAGTGAAAGGGGGGTGCTTTAAAAAATTATAAAAATCATAATTTTTGAGCAAATTATCAGTTTGTCTGCTTCTGGTGGAATATTTGGGAAGTTTATGCTTAAGATGACGACTGAATTTATTAAGGCTTGGAATTTAAATTGTAAAATATAAAATGAGGGCTGACATTTATAAAATTCTAAGACGTGTAACTTATAGTTCAACACTTTTTCTATCATGTGCCACCAATTTTGTCCAAATATCTCTAGTGATTCAAGAGTTACAGCATTTTAAAGAATTTCGCTTTCACAAAATTACTTGCTGCTGAATTCTGTGCGCCTGGTAGAAATTCACAATTTCAGATAAATTATAACCGAAAATTTTTACGATTTAAAATGAAGAAAATTTTTTATAACTTTGTTGATTTTAAAGATCATTGATTGGAATTTGGTATACAAAAACAACAAAATATGGGCTTTCTAACCATATAGAGATTTCATAGGTACACCTACTGTGGGCTCAGATATTAAACAAGAAGTCTTTATAGAGCCTGAAAAAAGTGAAAGGGGGGTGCTTTAAAAAATTATAAAAATCATAATTTTTTGAGCAAATTATCAGTTTGTCTGCTTCTGGTGGAATATTTGGGAAGTTTATGCTTAAGATGACGACTGAATTTATTAAGGCTTGGAATTTAAATTGTAAAATATAAAATGAGGGCTGACATTTATAAAATTCTAAGACATGTAACTTATAGTTCAACACTTTTTCTATCACGTGCCACCAATTTTGTCCAAATATCTCTAGTGGTTCAAGAGTTACAGCATTTTAAAGAATTTCGCTTTCACAAAATTACTTGCTGCTGAATTCTGTGCGCCTGGTAGAAATTCACAATTTCAGACAAATTTTAACCGAAAATTTTTACGATTTAAAATGAAGAAAATTTTTTATAACTTTGTTGATTTTAAAGATCATTGATTGAAATTTGGTATACAAAAACAAAAAAATATGGGCTTTCTAACCATATAGAGATTTCATAGGTACACCTACTGTGGGCTCAGATATTAAACAAGAAATCTTTATAGAGCCTGAAAAAAGTGAAAGGGGGGTGCTTTAAAAAATTATAAAAATCATAATTTTTGAGCAAATATCAGTTTGTCTGCTTCTGGTGGAATATTTGGGAAGTTTATGCTTAAGATGACGACTGAATTTATTAAGGCTTGGAATTTAAATTGTAAAATATAAAATGAGGGCTGACATTTATAAAATTCTAAGACATGTAACTTATAGTTCAACACTTTTTCTATCATGTGCCACCAATTTTGTCCAAATATCTCTAGTGATTCAAGAGTTACAGCATTTTAAAGAATTTCGCTTTCACAAAATTACTTGGTGCTGAATTCTGTGCGCCTGGTAGAAATTCACAATTTCAGACAAAATTTTAACCGAAAATTTTTACGATTTAAAATGAAGAAAATTTTTTATAACTTTGTTGATTTTAAAGATCATTGATTGAAATTTGGTATACAAAAACAACAAAATATGGGCTTTCTAACCATATAGAGATTTCATAGGTACACCTACTGTGGGCTCAGATATTAAACAAGAAATCTTTATAGAGCCTGAAAAAAGTGAAAGGGGGGGTGCTTTAAAAAATTATAAAAATCATAATTTTTGAGCAAATTATCAGTTTGTCTGCTTCTGGTGGAATATTTGGGAAGTTTATGCTTAAGATGACGACTGAATTTATTAAGGCTTGGAATTTAAATTGTAAAATATAAAATGAGGGCTGACATTTATAAAATTCTAAGACGTGTAACTTATAGTTCAACACTTTTTCTATCATGTGCCACCAATTTTGTCCAAATATCTCTAGTGATTCAAGAGTTACAGCATTTTAAAGAATTTCGCTTTCACAAAATTACTTGCTGCTGAATTCTGTGCGCCTGGTAGAAATTCACAATTTCAGATAAATTATAACCGAAAATTTTTACGATTTAAAATGAAGAAAATTTTTTATAACTTTGTTGATTTTAAAGATCATTGATTGGAATTTGGTATACAAAAACAACAAAATATGGGCTTTCTAACCATATAGAGATTTCATAGGTACACCTACTGTGGGCTCAGATATTAAACAAGAAGTCTTTATAGAGCCTGAAAAAAGTGAAAGGGGGGTGCTTTAAAAAATTATAAAAATCATAATTTTTGAGCAAATATCAGTTTGTCTGCTTCTGGTGGAATATTTGGGAAGTTTATGCTTAAGATGACGACTGAATTTATTAAGGCTTGGAATTTAAATTGTAAAATATAAAATGAGGGCTGACATTTATAAAATTCTAAGACATGTAACTTATAGTTCAACACTTTTTCTATCATGTGCCACCAATTTTGTCCAAATATCTCTAGTGATTCAAGAGTTACAGCATTTTAAAGAATTTCGCTTTCACAAAATTACTTGGTGCTGAATTCTGTGCGCCTGGTAGAAATTCACAATTTCAGACAAAATTTTAACCGAAAATTTTTACGATTTAAAATGAAGAAAATTTTTTATAACTTTGTTGATTTTAAAGATCATTGATTGAAATTTGGTATACAAAAACAACAAAATATGGGCTTTCTAACCATATAGAGATTTCATAGGTACACCTACTGTGGGCTCAGATATTAAACAAGAAATCTTTATAGAGCCTGAAAAATTTGGGAAGTTTATGCTTAAGATGACGACTGAATTTATTAAGGCTTGGAATTTAAATTGTAAAATATAAAATGAGGGCTGACATTTATAAAATTCTAAGACGTGTAACTTATAGTTCAACACTTTTTCTATCATGTGCCACCAATTTTGTCCAAATATCTCTAGTGATTCAAGAGTTACAGCATTTTAAAGAATTTCGCTTTCACAAAATTACTTGCTGCTGAATTCTGTGCGCCTGGTAGAAATTCACAATTTCAGATAAATTATAACCGAAAATTTTTACGATTTAAAATGAAGAAAATTTTTTATAACTTTGTTGATTTTAAAGATCATTGATTGGAATTTGGTATACAAAAACAACAAAATATGGGCTTTCTAACCATATAGAGATTTCATAGGTACACCTACTGTGGGCTCAGATATTAAACAAGAAATCTTTATAGAGCCTGAAAAAAGTGAAAGGGGGGTGCTTTAAAAAATTATAAAAATCATAATTTTTTGAGCAAATTATCAGTTTGTCTGCTTCTGGTGGAATATTTGGGAAGTTTATGCTTAAGATGACGACTGAATTTATTAAGGCTTGGAATTTAAATTGTAAAATATAAAATGAGGGCTGACATTTATAAAATTCTAAGACGTGTAACTTATAGTTCAACACTTTTTCTATCACGTGCCACCAATTTTGTCCAAATATCTCTAGTGGTTCAAGAGTTACAGTATTTTAAAGAATTTCGCTTTCACAAAATTACTTGCTGCTGAATTCTGTGCGCCTGGTAGAAATTCACAATTTCAGACAAATTTTAACCGAAAATTTTTACGATTTAAAATGAAGAAAATTTTTTATAACTTTGTTGATTTTAAAGATCATTGTTTGAAATTTCGTATACAAAAACAACAAAATATGGGCTTTCTAACCATATAGAGATTTCATAGGTACACCTACTGTGGGCTCAGATATTAAACAAGAAGTCTTTATAGAGCCTGAAAAAAGTGAGGGGGGTGCTTTAAAAAATTATAAAAATCATAATTTTTGAGCAAATTATCAGTTTGTCTGCTTCTGGTGGAATATTTGGGAAGTTTATGCTTAAGATGACGACTGAATTTATTAAGGCTTGGAATTTAAATTGTAAAATATAAAATGAGGGCTGACATTTATAAAATTCTAAGACGTGTAACTTATAGTTCAACACTTTTTCTATCACGTGCCACCAATTTTGTCCAAATATCTCTAGTGGTTCAAGAGTTACAGCATTTTAAAGAATTTCGCTTTCACAAAATTACTTGCTGCTGAATTCTGTGCGCCTGGTAGAAATTCACAATTTCATACAAATTTTAACCGAAAATTTTTACGATTTAAAATGAAGAAAATTTTTTATATCTTTGTTGATTTTAAAGATCATTGATTGGAACTTGGTATACAAAAACAACAAAATATGGGCTTTCTAACCATATAGAGATTTCATAGCTACACCTACTGTGGGCTCAGATATTAAACAAGAAATCTTTATAGAGCCTGCAAAAAGTGAAAGGGGGGTGCTTTAAAAAATTATAAAAATCACAATTTTTGAGCAAATATCAGTTTGTCTGCTTCTGGTGGAATATTTGGGAAGTTTATGTATGCTTAAGATGACGACTGAATTTATTAAGGCTTGGAATTTAAATTGTAAAATATAAAATGAGGGCTGACATTTATAAAATTCTAAGACGTGTAACTTATAGTTCAACACTTTTTCTATCATGTGCCATCAATTTTGTCCAAATATCTCTAGTGGTTCCAGAGTTACAGCATTTTAAAGAATTTCGCTTTCACAAAATTACTTGCTGCTGAATTCTGTGCGCCTGGTACAAATTCACAATTTCAGACAAATTTTAACCGAAAATTTTTACGATTTAAAATGAAGAAAATTTTTTATAACTTTGTTGATTTTAAAGATCATTGATTGAAATTTGGTATACAAAAACAACAAAATATGGGCTTTCTAACCATATAGAGATTTCATAGGTACACCTACTGCGAGCTCAGATATTAAACAAGAAATCTTTATAGAGCCTGAAAAAAGTGAAAGGGGGGTGCTTTAAAAAATTATAAAAATCATAATTTTTGAGCAAATTATCAGTTTGTCTGCTTCTGGTGGAATATTTGGGAAGTTTATGCTTAAGATGACGACTGAATTTATTAAGGCTTGGAATTTAAATTGTAAAATATAAAATGAGGGCTGACATTTATAAAATTCTAAGACGTGTAACTTATAGTTCAACACTTTTTCTATCACGTGCCACCAATTTTGTCCAAATATCTCTAGTGGTTCAAGAGTTACAGTATTTTAAAGAATTTCGCTTTCACAAAATTACTTGCTGCTGAATTCTGTGCGCCTGGTAGAAATTCACAATTTCAGACAAATTTTAACCGAAAATTTTTACGATTTAAAATGAAGAAAATTTTTTATAACTTTGTTGATTTTAAAGATCATTGATTGAAATTTGGTATACAAAAACAACAAAATATGGGCTTTCTAACCATATAGAGATTTCATAGGTACACCTACTGTGGGCTCAGATATTAAACAAGAAATCTTTATAGAGCCTGAAAAAAGTGAAAGGGGAGTGCTTTAAAAAATTATAAAAATCATAATTTTTGAGCAAATTATCAGTTTGTCTGCTTCTGGTGGAATATTTGAGAAGTTTATGCTTAAGATGACGACTGAATTTATTAAGAAGGCTTGGAATTTAAATTGTAAAATATAAAATGAGGGCTGACAATAAAATTCTAAGACGTGTAACTTATAGTTCAACACTTTTTCTATCATGTGCCACCAATTTTGTCCAAATATCTCTAGTGGTTCAAGAGTTACAGCATTTTAAAGAATTTCGCTTTCACAAAATTACTTGCTGCTGAATTCTGTGCGCCTGGTAGAAATTCACAATTTCAGACAAATTTTAACCGAAAATTTTTACGATTTAAAATGAAGAAAATTTTTTATAACTTTGTTGATTTTAAAGATCATTGATTGAAATTTGGTATACAAGAACAACAAAATATGGGCTTTCTAACCATATAGAGATTTCATAGGTACACCTACTGTGGGCTCAGATATTAAACAAGAAATCTTTATAGAGCCTGAAAAAAGTGAAAGGGGGGTGCTTTAAAAAATTATAAAAATCATAATTTTTGAGCAAATTATCAGTTTGTCTGCTTCTGGTGGAATATTTGAGAAGTTTATGCTTAAGATGACGACTGAATTTATTAAGGATTGGAATTTAAATTGTAAAATATAAAATGAGGGCTGACATTTATAAAATTCTAAGACGTGTAACTTATAGTTCAACACTTTTTCTATCATGTGCCACCAATTTTGTCCAAATATCTCTAGTGGTTCAAGAGTTACAGCATTTTAAAGAATTTCGCTTTCACAAAATTACTTGCTGCTGAATTCTGTGCGCCTGGTAGAAATTCACAATTTCAGTCAAATTTTAACCGAAAATTTTTACGATTTAAAATGAAGAAAATTTTTTATAACTTTGCTGATTTTAAAGATCATTGATTGAAATTTGGTATACAAAAACAACAAAATATGGGCTTTCTAACCATATAGAGATTTCATAGGTACACCTACTGTGGGCTCAGATATTAAACAAGAAATCTTTATAGAGCCTGAAAAAAGTGAAAGGGGGGTGCTTTAAAAAATTATAAAAATCATAATTTTTGAGCAAATATCAGTTTGTCTGCTTCTGGTGGAATATTTGGGAAGTTTATGCTTAAGATGACGACTGAATTTATTAAGGCTTGGAATTTAAATTGTAAAATATAAAATGAGGGCTGACATTTATAAAATTCTAAGACGTGTAACTTATAGTTCAACACTTTTTCTATCACGTGCCACCAATTTTGTCCAAATATCTCTAGTGGTTCAAGAGTTACAGCATTTTAATTGTTTAATAATTTTAAAAATTTTTACTTTCGTATTGAAGTTTACATTAGTTAATTTGCAATTTAATGCCAACAATCACTTGTCAAGAAAGGGTATGCAAGAATATTATTTTAATATTTTTTATTTTATATTTTAATCGTTTTTAATATTTCTGTCTTTATAATCAAAGATGTATTATTCTATGAAATATTAAGGTTACACATTTAAACGCTCAAGTTTTGCATTTATGCAGTTCATTAACCCAATTTTTAAATGTTGTGCAATATTAAAGGTAAGAAAAAAAGATATTATTGTAAATATAATAAATAAATTAATGCAACTTATTTAAATGCAAAACAGACTAGAATATTAGTCCTTCATATTATAAAAGTAGTCCAATTAGTATAGCCCTATCCATCCTATTTTCATTTCAATGAAATTTGATAGGAAAGTAGTTCTCAATTAATATTTAACAAAATTAAATAATATGAAAATATTCACATATATTTTATAAAAATTTTAACCTTATAAAGACACAACACTAGTAAAAGTGATTGGTACTAAATCTTATAACAATATCAGCGTATTGTGCCTACTTCTGCCTATAACTGTTTTAACGTTGTTCTATGCTTATTGCTGCTACAGAAACGACCTTTTGTGTTACCTATTAGCTACCTCATCTGTCAGTTTATTGTTGTTACCTCTCCTGCTACACAGACAAGGTAGCAGTAAATATAAAAAATATTGTAAAGGAAGCGCTTATAAAAATTAAACTACAATTTTTTTTTAATACAGCAGTAATGCATTTGAAATACATGTTTAATAACTTCTGCTCCATTTCAAGTTATATTTCTTTTTAGCATAAGAGTAGTTATAGAAAGTGTTAGACTACGAAAAATCATAAACGCTTTTGCTAACACTACTGCTAATTTTTAGTAGTTGTAGTTTTAGCCAATCAAAAAAAAAAAAAAAATTTACAGCAGTTGAAGTTTTCCAAACGCTGGTAAATTAACACGAAAAAAGGAAATTATAGAAGTTAAAAAGGATAAATATGACAAATTTTCTGTAACGTTTAAAACAAGTATTCGACTAATGAGTTTATTTTATTTATTTTGATTGAATGTGCTTCACTAAGAACATTTGTTATATGTTTATTATTTTTTATGAGCTTTTATGTGATTTTCTTTTTTTAGGTTTTTCTTTAAATATTTGTCTAGAGTAAATCTACAATGAATGAAAGTCATGAATCAATGCAAAAGTAAGAAATAAGCAATTAAAATAGGGAGAATCAAGCTATTTTTATTTGAAAACTATATATTAAAAGAATATATTAAAATGTTGCTCAGAGTTGGTTTAAAGTAGACATATCCCTACTTTAAAATATTTAAAACACTTTTGTTATATTAATGCTGATAACCATCTTTGAGTAGAACTTTAAGAAGGAATTTTGCTTAAATAGGGTTTGTAAAGATAATATCAATCAGTAATGGAAAAAAAAACTTTCCTATTAAATGTATAAGCATAACTCGTTCGGATTCCTTTACATAACCCGCATTGTTAAGTTTAACGAAAACCTAGACGCCAACAGAAAATAAACAACAATTTTATTTATTTTCTTTTCAGTCCTTTTTTATTTTAACATTTTTAAAGTTTTAAATAAATGAAATAAAAAAAGAATTAAACGAAAATTTTAATTGTTATTTTATCAATCAAGTGAATGAAGTAAAAGATTATTGAATATATATATATATATATATATATATATATATATATATATATATGATTTGTTTGCTAACGTTCATAGGAAATTTCATATAAACCAAATTTTATATACGTTAGAAAGTTAACGTGTAGACAAAATATTAACTTTGATAAATTTGGTGCCAATATATGAATAGAAATACAATCATGAATCAATAAATGAAAGAAATATAAAAATAAAATTATATAGAAACAATTTGAAATATTTTCCGTACAAAATTTTTTAAAAACAAAAACAATTTATATGCAATTTTTTTTAAGTGAGTTTAAGCGTTTTACAAAATTAGACCTGAAATTATGCCAAGCCGAGTATATCTCGTTTTATGCTAACTATCAACGTTAGTACTCAACGGCAGCAACAAAACAAAGCTATTATTTTAAATTTTGTTATTAGAGTTTCTTTTATTTTGTTCCAATAAACCAAACAATATATAACGTTATCGAAACGATATCATATAGGTGATAAAACTTAATACAATAACGATAGTTTTTAAGGACTAAAGAGTACCTTTACTTATGACTAAGCTTTTTCCGAATAAGGTGAGTAATTGCATTTTTTTTTTTTTTTTTTTTTTTTTTTGGACACTAAGTCACTTTCGAAAGTGTCACAATGTCCATAATATGTAACTGGATTTTATAACTTGCACCCGTTACAATGTTGATCAATTCTTTATATGTGAAAACACCAAACTAAATATTTAAAAGTTAAAATGTAACCCATCTTTTAATGGCTTACTAACAATTACAACCTTTTTTTTTCATAAAACTTCCAAAATAAGGACACTAGAAGAACTGCATAGTCACCAAAACAATAAATATAATATATACGCATTAATCTACAAACCAGTGTGCCATAAATACGAAATCCTTACGCAGTCCCGTTAATTAATATAATAATTGAATAAGTATTTTTCGTAATTGAAATTGGATTTTATATTTTTATACGTAAAATTTGAATTTGATTTCTTAGAATACTTTGATTTTGAGTAATAAAAATAATATGCAGCTAAGATTATATTGTAGAAAAGGATCATAGATTATTATCAAATATATTTTAACTGCTAATCTACAAATTTTTCAACTAGCGCTAAAATATGACTACAAATCTGTAAGAAAGCTAACTACTGTTACCAGTGAGCAATTTTTCCAGCACAAGTATAAATATTAAAAATCTTAAATTCGTTTAATTTACTTTAAGAGCCTATTTTTAATCAATTTATTGTTTAATATCTATAATAAATATCCCTTTTCTTCCTAATTTTATATTATTTTCAAAAAAAAAAAAAATATATATATATATATATATATATATACATATATATATATATATATATATATATATATATATATATATATATATATATATATATATATATATATATATATATATATAACAATTTTTATTAAGTGTTTTGAAGAAAAAGCTACTATGATTTAAATATTTTTTGAATAAACAGCCAAGAAAAATAATTTCCACTTCTCATTAAACATTAAAAAGTTCATAAGATGTTGGTTTTGTGTCCAACAGCGCATATTTTAAAAATATTAAATTAGTTTTATTGTTTCTGCTTTTGAATTTGATGTGGCATTTTAAATCTGCTGCTTTGCAAACTAAACAAGAAACTTTTGTAATTTCCAAATATTTTGAGTTTCAAAATCGACTAAAATCGCCGATGCCATTTTTCAGTATCATTTCTTGCTAAGAGGAAATCTATTTGCAACTTGTCTTTTAAGTTTTTTCTTACTCCAGGTTTTCCAGATAATTATTTCAATAAAGACTGGTCTGTAAAAAATTCTTCTTTAAACAAAAAATAAATGGAATATAATGATTTTGATGTGCCAAATAAGAATATGTTCTAATTTTTTTTATCACGTACCGAATTTTTTATGATCATAACTAATATTACCGACCACTTTAATAAGGCGGTATCACTAGTATAACTCAAGAACAAATTGGGCGATTTTGACAAATGAAATAGTTGAATAAAATCACCTTTTAGTTTTAAAATTATACAGAAAAAAATTCAAAAAATATGAAGTAATCAAAAAGCCAAAACTCCAAAATGTTAACAATATTTTTTATTACTTTGATTTTACATTGTCATATTCAAAATTTCAACTATTTCAGTTTTGTTTTTTTAATTTTTGATCAAAATTTCATATTGACAAAATAGAAATATGTGTCAAAAAGTTAAAAATTATAAAACATTTATACAATATTGATTCAAAATATATGGAAGGCGAATTATGTAGCTATAGCAGATAACGCATTGGCATAAATAAATATTAATAACTAAAACATTAGAATTATCATCAAGGAAGGTTAGTAGTAAAACTATTGTGTTATAACTAAATTTTTGACATAGAATTTATTATTCCATTTTAAAAGTTCGAATACTGAAACTTGGTGATTCTCACGTTAGACTTCATTTAATTAAAGAAACTTATTGCATAATTACTTCTAGGACCTTAGTTATCTTAAATTACCTGGTACTACATTACAAATTTACATATGTTTTATCTTAAAATAATCAAGAATAATTTATAATATCCTTTAACTTACATTAAAATAAATTTTCAATATTTTAAAACCCCAATTGTAAACTTTAAAATTTCTTTTGGGAAGAATTTGTTCCATGGAGTACTTCACTCAGGTGCTACATGTATGGAATAAGGTAAAATATGATTAAACTCATGGTAAAATTCCCAAAGTGTCAATTATAATAATTGAAATATATGCTATGAAAGTTTAAATCTCAAATTCAATTAAATATTACTAAAATGTAGGTGAAAAATTTGAATAATGCACCTTCGATAAATAAGAATTCTACATATGGTATGATAAAATAAATTTTACCTTAAGAATTGTTTTTATTAAATTTACATTTAATTTTTTAATTATTTTATTTTACTTAGAATTGTAAATTTCCTACCGGATACCATATATACGGTTACTAATTGTTTAGGTATCACAAAAGAAAGAAAAAAAAAAATAATAACTACACGCGGTTTCTATCTCAATGGTAATTTCTTTACCAGTAATATTTTTTTGAATAATTCATTCATAAAATTAATTTGGAGTAAAGTTGTAAAAGCAAAATAAAAGAAAAAGTGTACAAAAATATAATTATCAGCTTTTATCATTGAAGTCATCAGCAGAGAGCAGCGAAAAGAAGAATACAAAAAAAATCAGTGACAAGAACACCCTATTAACTATTTTTTAAAATTTCTTTTATAAGAAGCTTTTGTTTATTACAACAAATTACATAAAAAATAAGATGAAACAAAAACCCTATTGTCCCACCTTTGGTTCAAATTTGAGATAAAGCAAATTATAAATACTGATAAAATTTTTAATAACCAAAGTATATTATATTATAAATATGTATTATACTATGTATTATTTATTGTTATTTAATGAAACATAATTTCCCGAAGAAATCTAAGAATAATTATCGTCATGACTTGCTGAATGGCCATCACATCGATCATCATGAATAACAAACAATTTAAAATCATAAAATAACAACAAATTTTGTAATCATCTTTATAGATAAAATATGAGTAAACTTTACCACGGTATTTTTTATTTATTTTGCTTTCTACAACTACAAAATTTATACATCTTTATCTAAGAGATATAATACCTATATTTACAATATTTTTTGAAATTTAGAATAGTACTGTCACAGAATCCTTGATTGATATATATTGTTTTATTTAATATATTAAATATTTAAATATTAAAATTTTAAATATTTAATATATTAAAATTTATATTTATTTTCTTTACTAAAACTATGAGTTGCTAAACTTATTAATAAAGGGAATGAATCTAAAATATCTAAATCTTTTGCAAATAAAACAAGATGTGTTTCGTTTAAATCAATGTATTAATTTTTAATGAAGATGTCTCATTTACAAATTACACAAAAACATAATTTATAAATGAGATATATTTATTAATTTCTGAACAAAATCAAAATTTATGCATTGATTTGAATGAAATATATCTTATTTCATTTGCAATAAATTTATCCTTACGATTAAAGAATAAAAATTTGCATTTTTGAAATTTTTGAATTTTTATGATTTTTCTTTTTTTTAAATTTTTTTAATAGTGTTAATATCTCCATAACTCTTTAGTGTATTAAAAAATAGTGTGAGTATAACTTATAGGTAATTTTAGTTCCAATTTTTTAATATTTTACTGAACCAAATCGGAGAAATTGTTGTCTATGTATATACTTCAATATATGGTGTAACATAGTTAAATTTACAAATATCGATTCATCACGAAAAAGTTATTTTCTTAAATATTTCAATTCACTTGGTAATTGTTTTCATTTTAAAATTTTTATGAATGAATAAAATTAAATAACTTTTTTAATTTATTTAATTTGTTTATCAAAACTTAATAGCTAAAAAATAATAACAATTAAAATTATTAATTTCATGTAAATTATCTACAATGATATAGCCGTAATTTATTCCAATACAATTCCGTTCTAGTCTTTAAGTTTCAAATTCGATTGGTATTTGATGCTGGATATTTTTAAGATTCATAGGATTCTTCACAAGAACCTAGAGTGCCTTTATGTAACTAGGGGTTGCATTCGATATTTCACAATCATTGACTTAACATATTAAATGAAAATACTAATCACGTTGAAAAAGGTTTGTTTTCATCAGACAATCCAAATTTTGTAAGAATCTTGTTTTTAAAATATTCTTGGTACATTAGAATTTATCCGTAACGTCTTCTGGTTTTCTTTTGCTTTTCTCCTAGGTACTGCTGCAGAGTTAACAATATGGTCGTATCAGTGTTAGTGTTGACAACCAGGCTGATTTTTATTTTCTTATTTGCCTAAGTTGTCGAATGTAGTTTTTTGTTATGGTGTCTGTGTGTTTTGTTTACATTTTTTATTTCATTTTTGTTATTGTTTGTTATTGTTACAATGAGCAGAATTTGATATTTTGGGAAAACAAATGAGAGAAAAAATCCATGTTGTTTTTTACTGATGTATTTGTTGTAGAATCGTTCTAAACTAATAGTAAATAAGCCTTGAAGACGTCATCAAAATAAATGATATCCACCAGATAAGGACGCAGACCATACGTTATACCGCATTCTGATCCATATATCCAATACAATAATGAATATTAGTGGGAAAAACAGACAACCTTGTCTTAAACCCGTATTAACCGGCATTTTTTCTCTGGGATGGTTTTCGTGTAGAATATGACAGCTTACATAATATGTATTTATTACATGTGAAACAATTTTTGTATTTTTTAATATACGTGTATAACTTTCCAATAAAAGATTTAGTTTTCATTTTATCTTGAAATGGATTAGAGAAGTTTAAATTAATTCTTGAATGGAATAAATAAATATTCTATTTGGATTTAAATAAAATTTCAATCATATATATAACTCATATAATAAAAAAATAATTAAAATTCATTCAAACAGTTAACTACTTTCTCCTAATTAATATTATCAATTTAATAATTGAAGCAACATCAAATAAAAATTTATTTATCATAAGTAATTTCGTAGTTGAAATCCATTTTTAATTACAATAATAAAAGGAAGTGAAAATAATGTTTCATTTAGATACGTTTATTGCAATTAATATAAAAAGTCCTATTTGTTACCTTTTTAGTCACACTTTTAGATCTATACCATTAAGTTTTTTCTCGTTTTTCTAAGAACAAACAGATTTACATCACCTAAAGTATAAGATTTTTGTTAATACTAAAATACGTTAATAATTGTATAATATTAGTTTTGTTGCAGTTTGATTAACTAAAAATCTATATCTTATATAACAATGCCTTTTCCACGTGCACTTCGCTAGCCTTTTTGATTTTTAACTAAAATTTATTTTATATGGGGCCAATTTCTTCGTTCTTCCTGTAAACTGGTCAAAGATTCAACTTTTTTGGCAGAATTCCAAAATAATAATTTAAGAAGTGGTAAAAAGTGAATATATTTTATAAATTATAATAGACTAAGCAATCAGGAACATATATTAAAAATATAACGTGGCAACGCTGACAGCCTGGCAAGCATTGAAGTTGAAGGTAGTTTAACATTTTTTATATTGTTATTAAAATGGAGCTAGAATTATAAAAGATGTATTGCATTACCAGAAAAATATATCAAAATATTAAATAGTGTAAATTTTAGCTCAGAAGATGAATTTTAAGACCTTTATTTTAGGTTTTATATAAATTCTGAGTTTGTCGTTATTTTTGAACTTTGAGGTCGTTTTTTTTTTGTCAAGGTAACCTATAAGTTTGAAAAACGAAAAGTTATGTTTCGGCATGAATTTCCATGAAGCAACGTTCTTAAAAGTCTCTGTTTCATGTAGCAATTCAGATAGCGCCAAAATTTTGCAGCAAACTCTTGCTAACGTCAATTATCTTTTAGTTAAATTTTGATAAACATCAGAGAAAATTTCTTGTTTTTCACAAACCAGTAGGAGAAAATATTATGTTTTAACCTATTGGATAGTGTCACTAATCAATTAAAATCTAAAAAATTACAAAATATTTAAAACAAAACCAAAAGCAAATCGGTAAATATCATACTTATAAAATATATCTACTGTAGCAAAAAATATGTATTATAGGGATTTAAGCAAAAATATACAACGTCGGTTTTAATAATTATTATTGCTAATTTTAGACAAAATTACTTCAATATAACCCCAAGAAGCTATTAACAATAATTTTTTAATTTATGCCAGAAAAAATGGATTTTTGATCATTTTATCCTGAAGCTATCCGCTCAATTCAAAATTTTAATTGAAGATTATTTCCATAATTTCTTTAGGTTCACTGTAATACTTCTTTAGATATGGGAAAATAAATATTCGATTTTTTAGAGGGCTACCTCCCTGGACCTATTCATCATATTTTTAATTCATGAATGCAATATGAAAGATAGTAGTTTCCAAGAAGTTTGAACGCTCTCAGTATATTAAACCCTTAGATATTGTAATGAATATTTACAATGTATGGGGTGTACTATTTCACCTGATCTTACCCGTCGCATTTTTACCCTAAATTATATAAGATGTTGAGAAAGTTATTCCTAAAAAATTTTAAAACCTTTTCGGTAAAATTTATTAGGATATACGATAATTAATATTTTCGTTGTTTTCCCATTTTCATCCCAAGTTGTAAAATTTTAAAACTTTTGCAGCAATAGTATTTAAGTTATCCGATAATTATTATTTTCTTTGTATGGGAGACTATTCTCTCTTGTCCTATCCTTTTCGTTGTCATCTCAATTACAAAAGACGATAAGAAAGTTATTATTAAAATTGTAATACTTTTACGGATATAATTCTTAAGTTATACTATAATAAATATTTTCCTTGTATGATGGGTACCGTTTTAATGGTTTAAATTGCTTTATTATTTTACTTCTATCCTCTTAAGAATTCCAATTTATATTAGATAAGAAAAAACATGATATAATTAACATCTAAAATTACAGATTAAGAGTTTGAAGCCAGTCAGATAAAAGGAATATATACTAAGAATGAATTAAAGATTACAAAAAAACACAACTTTTTTAAATTTTTTAAAATTTCTGATTTGCAGTCTGATTTTTTTTTTAAATAAAGTAAAGTTGACAAAAATTGACAAATATTTCCATCCGTAATGCGATCACAAAATGTTTTTGTATGGCAAACAACAAATCAGCTGAATTTAGGTAAATAAAATTATTTTATAGCAAGCAAAAATGTTTTCACTGCAACGCAGTGTGGAAAATAGTTTGCAATTTTTTGGGAAAATAACTGCTTGATCTTACAAAATTGTTGAAAGAGAAAACAATGTCAAATAATAGTTGTATTGAATATAAATCACTAAAATGCAAAAGATATGAATAAATGAGAAGTTTCAAATTTTGCTAAAATATACTTTTATGCACCATCATTATTTTTGGAGTTATACCACATTTTATGTTAAACTAATTTTTTTTAGTATCGCTATATTACCGGATGATATAATCAAATGGTAAGTATAATTATATTAACCATCTTCAAAAGATATTCAGTTATCTTTTTTTTGTACATATTGTTGATAAATATTTTTCTGGTCCATGTTTGGGTTCGCAGATATAAAATTTTCAATGGGCGTATAGAGTATAATTACAATTACATACTGAAAGGATTGTCTCTATAAGTTTTTGTTAAAATCGGACAATATTTTTAACTAGTACCCATGTAAGTGGTATAACGAAAACACAGAAAAATTATGATTTTAGTCTACTACTTATATACATTCTAGAATTAAACGTGTTCCAATTTTAATAAAAAGTTGTAAGGACAGTCCTTTGACTTGCTTAAGTATGCACCCGTATTCTTTACAGTTTGCTATTGAAATATTATTCTGTTGCGTTATTGAAAATTTGACATTTACAGACACCCTGGTATAGACGAAGAAGAAATTTCTCGACAATTTGTATAATAAATGTTAAGTAAATATTTCTGGTAGATGGCTGGTATAATTATCTTTACAATTTTAATATATCGTCTTGAAATATAACTGATACTAAACAACATTAAATGTAACATAAAATGAGCAATAACTTCATAAAGATGGGATTTTCAACCGAATTCCTTCAACAATTTTGTACAACACCCTTCCTCATTCCGCCTTTGAACCTTCTTTCGAACCTATTGCTTTTTCTTTTCTTCCAACTTTTTTTCTTCGTCTTCTAAAAAAACTGTCAAAGTTGCTCTTTGTCATGAAACCAAAAAAAAGTATATTCTTTGTTTATTATATTTTTAGTAAAAATAATTTTAATGTTTTCGACACTTTGATAAAATAAATAATCTTTCAAATGTGACTGATGAGAAAACATGTTTTCCTATTTGCCTATTTGACTATATTTAATGTCTGTTTGAACAAACCAAAATGGGAAAAAAACTGTGCAAAAAAGTCTTAATTGTGTTTCCAACATGCAAAAACACAATTTATATTTGGCATGAATGCCATACAAAATTATATGTATAATTATTAATCTTTTTGATTAATTCGAAACTAATTCAGATTTCTTAATATAGATTAAAACTGAAAATGGATGATCAATAGGTAAATAATTCAAAAAATTAATTTTCAAGTTGTAAAGCAATGCTTGGAATTTTCTTAGCAAATTTTTTAGTTTCTAATGCATTTTAGCCGCAATGACCCAATAATGATTTTGAAATGATAGAATTTTCTTGCTATAAAATTTCTGAAATACAACTAGACCCACCTAAGTTTAAGTTATTTTATGAGCAGGTCAAATGAACACTTTGTAAAGTCAGTATTTTCTAATCAACTGGTCCGATTTACAAACAATAGTAGCAAATAATTTTTGCATTTTATGTGTGATGTCGCCTTCCTGGATTAAAAATATTCAAAAAATTATTTCTCAAATTTCAAATTCAGAATTGTTTATTTTTGCACTTGAGTTAGTTAGTGACGTGAGGATCTTTCTACATAATTTGGGGGAAATCGAATTTGATCCAAGTTTTGTTAAAATTCGAAATTTAATATTTGAAATCGGATGAGAAAATGCTATTAGCAAGTGTGTGTGAATTTCTATTTAGATTGGTTTAGCCAACCACAATTTATAAATTTCACATAAAAATTGTCGGAAAACTACTTTTATCAACGATATATTGTGTCCAGTTACCAGAGTCTTTAAGTTAAATACAATTTTCATGAGATCCTGACAAAAACTTTTAGCTTTAGTTTATTTTTATTGTAGTTAACCATATTGTATTTTACAGACGTCTTTCAGGTTAAGGTATTTACTAACTAATATTCCAACAATTTCTCATTACGTTTGAAATAACTGCCTGCATAGAATACAACTAGAAGTTTATATGAAAGGCACTTCGAAGCAAATTATAAAAAAAAATACTAAATTTCAAAACACAAAAACAAAATATATGTGACTACATATATTTTTTTGTTGCATGAATTAGGTTTATGACAATTGAATCAGGTTTTTTCTCTCACATAGATATCTAGTTATTAATCTATGACTGCCTGTTTCTCCATATTGAAAGAAAAATTCATTTCGACAAAACAACAAATAAATTTAACATTTTATTGTTATTCTCCGTAAAAATTTCCGAAACGAATTTTTCGTTCGACATAAAGAAACAAGTAGTAGAATAATTATAATAAAATAAGAAGCATTGTCGAAATTTTTTATTTCATAAAAAATATTGTTTTCATGAAGCTGAAGTTTTTAAGTAGTAATAAAATTTGTTAGTGTAATTTAAAAATATTTGTTTAAGTGATAAAACTATCACTAAAAAAATAATTTTCAATAATTTGGAATTTTTAAAATAGGAAAAAGAAATGAAATTAAAAATTTGTGTAAAATAATATATACGAATAGAGAATATTACCTTAATATTAACATTTATATGAATTTATGCACTTTAGGGTGATTCCCGAAAGTGGTCTTATATGGGAGCTATGACAAATTATGGAGCTATCCTCATAAAATTTGTCACTATGATTTCTACTTATATAAAACTTATTTGTGTCAAATACAAACCTGATACAAATATTTATATGTGATTTATGCACGTTAAAGTGATTTTCGGAAGAGGGTTTTATATGGGAGCTATGGTCAGTTATGGACCGAAATGAAATTTGGCAAAATTTCTTCAAACCGAATTTCATTAAAATATTTCTATATTTAAGGCATTTATGATCATTAAACCCCTGTTCCGGGTGGACATTGGTATGGGGGCTATGTGAAATAATGGGTCGACCAAAATCAATTTCAATGGGCTTCGTCCTTGTGTCATAAAAGTCCTACGTGCCAAATTCATTGAATTATCTTCAAAATTGCGACCTCTACTTTGTACAAAAGGTTTACATGGACAGCCAGCCAGCCATGCAACCAGCCTCCAACCAGTCGTCCAGCCAGACGGACGGACATCGTTAGATCGACACAAAAAGTAATTCTGAGTCGATTGGTATACTTTAAGGTGCGTGTTGTATAACTTTTTCTATGCGTTACAAACATCAGCACAGTAGTCGTATACTTAATTAGTCATATTTGTGATTAATATCACTCATACGTACCGTAATAATAAAACATGTATTACTATTATTATCATAATATAACAGTAGTCGTATACTTACTCTGTCATATTTGTGAGGCAATATCACTCATACGTATAGTAATAATAAAACAGCAAAATAAAAAAAAACAATAACGTTTAGCCCAAAAATTGTCATTCCCAAAATATTGCTAAGACAAATACCCATAGTAACTAAATAAAAATCCAATGAAAACTCGCTTTAATTGCCTTTATCATAATATTTGTTGCAAATTTAAACTACAATTCATTGCAACAATAATAAAATATTACATGAAATGCTAACACTTACCATTGGGTTTAGTTGAGAAAATCAAACATGCAGTTATTTAAAGCTTATAACACTTGTTGTAAGTATTAAGACACGTCTAAAACTCATGTTGCACGAACTGAAATAACAACAATTCAACTCGAGTTAGATTTATGCGTATGCTTGATTGCTTAAAGCAAGTGAAAATACCGTACAGCTCAGTTAAAACACTGAGGATGGAGAGTGAAAACTAAAACCAGCAGATGAAAAAGAAAAAACGATATATTAAAACAAGCGATTTAAGATTTATGTTTTGTTTTGTTTTGCTTTATTTCACTTTTCGTATACCACTTTCATTACAAGCTTTAACCAAAGGAAGCAGTAGATTATAATGTTAGTGTGGATGTTGGTATTGTCTTATTTTACAAAACTACGTTGGGAAATAACAAAAGAGTGAAATGAAAATGTTTTACAGTAGCCACCACAAGGCTCAGACGGACATTTAACTAACATTTTTATAAAAATTTTAGTATAAGCATGAGAAAAAAGTAAATAAAATAAGATGAAAATAAACA
The DNA here is from genome assembly GCA_932274085.1 of Protocalliphora azurea. NCBI lineage: Eukaryota > Metazoa > Arthropoda > Insecta > Diptera > Calliphoridae > Protocalliphora > Protocalliphora azurea. The sequence goes on along the minus strand of OW026523.1, from coordinate 67,863,229 downwards.
AGCTAAGTAAAAGTATTTGCAAAATTTATTTATTTCTATATACATATTTTAGCTACTAATAAAACGAAAGACCAAAAATAAAATACAAAAAAAGTTTTTTGTGCCAGAAGCACACTCTGAAAAGTAATGCGATCTTGACATGGTAATAATTTAACATTATTTATAACTACTCGTAGTCTTACGAAAAAGCTAAAGAAAGTAGATCCAAAGATATTTTTGTTAATTTTATTTTTTTTAATAAGATTAATATTAACACCCAGACATATTAATAAATGCTTAAATGACTCATTAATTTAAGAAAAACTGAAGGCAAAATTTAAATTACAAATTAATGAAAGCTTAAAATTTGCCAAAAAGGATTAAAATAATCTTTCTTTATGAGAAGAATCACAAAATTTAGGTTTGCAAGAAAAATAGAGAAAAATAATACTTGTAACATAAAATAAACATTTTGTCTGAAATTTAAATTTAAAACTAGTGTTGTTTTTACTGCATAAGAATTTTATAGCAATGAGGCTTAATTGTTTACTGAAATTTCTATCCTCAAATTAAGTACTATCTATGATTAATTTGTGTTTTTATATTTGTATTGAACATAACAACATTTTTTTTTATCTCCCTCTGCCTTACTTATGGAAATCTACAAAGAGAAAACAGTTTCGTTGTCACAACCAAATTTTTCACCAATTGAATTTTGTAGTTTTCCCGTACTATCACACAATTTGATTGGTACCCATAATTTTTTTCAAATACAATTCAATTGTGAATGAATGAATAATAAATTTGACATTTTTTTAAACATTTTACTTATAAATTGAATAGGCTTTTTTAAGACCCTGCAATATGTATTTAAATCTTAAAGCTAAACACTAAAGACTAATTGGTCTCTAATGGGAGCATATTTAGGACAATAATTGGTCCTCATAGCAACGGGGTAGAAAATCGGCTCTACATTCTAGTAAGAATATAATATTCTGAATGCTATTATTATTAAAAAAAGCTTTCTGCTTTTCAACCACATAAAATGGTTAATATTTGGAGAGCACAGAATTAGTTCAGTTGTATTTTAAACCTTAACATATTTAAATATATTTATGTATCTCAAAAGTGGATTTATTATTTAAAATTTTATTGCTACGTCCAAATTTTTTGATAAAAATAATTCAAAAAATACGTTTTTAATATATTAATTTAGATTGTATATGTTACAATCTAAATTATTATATTAAAGACGTGTTTTGAAAACATTCGCCACTACTGGTTTTTAACGCACGTTAGCGCATTGCAACGTATAGACAAAGAATGTATAAACCCAGCTATTCTGCAATGAAACAATTTTGGTTTTCAACACTAATTTAATAGAATTTGGGCTCATAAAATGATAGCGAGGTTTTGTAGGAAATTCTTTTTGCTTTCACCTTCATCGATCGTAGACAAAATAGCTTCAAAATTTCAACTCTAAGGAAAAAGTCACAAAAAATATAAATATTTTTCTGCAAAGTAATCTAAATCAATTTCTATTTTGAAAATTTTTTATCCTTCTATGAATACAAAACAGTATATTTCTGCAATATTATAACAAGTAAATCATAATTGTAATATATATATATATATATATATATATATATATATATATATATATATATATATATATATATAACTCCTTAATTCATATCATTTCCTTATCTCTACAGTTAGACGAGTCACTTGTAGAATGGTTTAATATTTCTATCGTTCAAGAATGGCATAATCTTCTTTTGAAATACTTTATCGAAGATCTAGGACAATCAAAATGATAGTCTAATAAGTCTATAAAAAGATGGTGTAGTAAAATACTTTCCTTTACCATTTTAATGTTAGAAGTCTTACAAATTTTTGGAAAAAACCCTAGTTTTGAGATTGTGTTCAAAAATATTGACAATGCAATTATTGCCGCGTTCGGTAGGATTTTAATGGATGGTGGTATTGAATTATATTAAAGTGATTTTCTAATATTTATATTTTATTTGACAACTGTATTAATGTTGTCGAAACTAAGATTGGACAATAATATTAAATGAAGCATATTTTTATATTTGAAATTACATTTTTTTTATTGTATTCGAATTTATTATTTTATTATTTTATATTTATTCGCATTATTTATTACCAATTTAGTTGCAACCGATAACGAAACTTAGCGGTTTTGTTAAATTGTCATCCCTAAGTTTAGTACTTGCTGCAACGATTATAAAATGTCGGCTAAAACCGAGGCTTCGCTCGAACAAAATTGTTGTTCATATACACTCTTCTTTTAAAGTTAAAACACTTAACACTTATTTGAATTTTAAAATGCTTCACGTCTATAATAATTTGTACTTAAAATTTACATAATATTTACTTTCTTATTTATTTTTAATAAATCGAGCTGAATTATAACATTTAAAATAACTTGTAATTCCTTTAAAGTTAATTCGTTGGAATTCCTAATCTGAAAGGTGAGCATAGTTAATTAATACTTAATAACCTCATTGGATATAAAACTAATTAATTTGAATTTTGTTCTTTTTCCCCATAATCAAACTCCTATCACAAAATTATAAGCCCCACTCGCATACTTATAATTTAGTATCTAATTTTATAGGTCAACTATTAATTCCCATAATTTATCACCCCCTCTCTTAACTATTGTCAACTATAGAGGAGATATCATTTACCCCTTTTATTTGTTGTCTCATATAAATAAATTCAAATGTCATCAGGCATAATAACAAATATATCGTAATTTAATGTAGTGTGAAGTGTCTCTCCCAATATAAACTTATTTGTTGAGGATTCGGTACCGTGAGCTTTTCTTAAAGGACTTTATGCCTTTAGCGATGTCTTAATATCTTTCACTGCCTTCTATAAGGAAAAATTAGTATATTTATTATTTGTTAAATTTTTAATATAATTTGTACTCTGACGATCCTTTTCTATTTGGAGAGATTTTCTTAGTTTTTAATTGCTGTGGACAGCAACAGCTTTGAAGCTAGTGTTTTGGTTTATTGGCATTCTCTTCTAAGTTGTCTTTTTTCGAGAAGAATTTTTTTCAATATCATAATTGGAAAAAAATGCTTATTATCTCTTTTAAAATTTGACTTTTAGAATAATCCAAGGCTGAATTAATTAACCACGTATCTATTTATATTTTCCTTGCACTGAAAATATGGATTTGTGTGGATGTGACTGCTGATGTATTTTCTATATTTTAACTTATTCTTACTATAATAAGTATTCGTAGGATAGTTTGGTATATTAGTCCTTCCATAATATGTTACCAGTATTGGAGAATGGTCAGAAGTTAAGTCATATGAAATTTCTGTAATTATTGAATTTCGGTTTATAATTTAGATATACCAAAATTTCTGAGATCTGGAATTTTTTGTATTATTGGCCAGCTAGTACGTTGGACGTACAGGAAACATGAAACCTATGCCATTTTTGCGATATCTGGTACGTTATAATAGACTGCTTTATTTGGAATCTGGAATTTATCAATCTAGAACCCTAGTAATTGTGTTAACCATTAACTTTTAAAAATTCTCTTTGTTCATTAAAAATCATGGTGGACTATACATCGAGCTTAGCGTTAAATTATCAGCTAAATACTCAAGGTGAATACAAGGTATTATTTTGATATAAAATAAAATAAAATATAAAAATTGTATTTATTTGTGAGAGTCTCTGAAACTAACCTCACATCATTATTTTGCTGTTTCATGAAGTGTGATATTTCCGATTTATGGTGATTTAAACAATTTGAATTCCAAAAACATATTCTTAAACAACTCATTTTTTCGTTTCGAATTAAATCATTTGCTTATGTGCTCTTGTAAGGTGTTTTGCATGGATAATATAAAGTTTGACATATTTTGGTTTAGACAAGTAACTGTTTGTATTAGAATTTGCATTAAAGTTTCTAACCCTCCTAAATTAGGTTGTTAGAAACTCGTTCTTAAAACATTATAGAAAACAATAATAGAATACATAAAAATATAAATAGAAAAAATGAGTTTTTGATTGTCATTTCAATCAACCTAATACAAGAAAAACCAATGCATTAAGAAGTTCTGGAGCCTAAAGTACTTCAAAGCTGGCGTTTTTCTGCAAAAAATTAACCAGTTAATTAGAAATTATTAAGGAAAATTGAAATATTATAAAACAAAAGTAACACAATTTTCTTACAAACGTTTATATTAAACATTCTAGTCGGCTAAATGCCAGAACAATAATATGAATAAATTTTGTACATCCTCAAGAACCAGCAATTTATTTTATATAGTATAAATGAGAAGCCTTTTCAAAGAGTTTTAATTAAATTATAAAAGTGCCCAACAGAGTTTTGTACACCCACAATAGCAATTTTCTCCATTAAACAAATTGTCGTTATTTAGTATTATAATTTTAATTCCTTTGTGTTATTTATTGTTAATTTTCTTCAGTAATTTTGTACAAAATAACAAACAAGGAACTATTAAATTGTTGGTTGCAAACATCGATTTTTACACCCTTTACCATAGGTGTAAAGGGTATATATAAGTTTGTCATTCCGTTTGTAATTTCCGCAATTTGTTCAGCACTGAAGTATTAACTTTTATTTACTAGATTTTACCGATGCGCATGCGCTGCCTTATTTGATGCGATAACTAATGTTTACTTTATATGGGAACTATTACCTTCCCTGGACCTATTCATCGTATTGTGCGTGAAATTTCATGTAAATAGCTTCGTTAATTGTAAAATTGAAAAAATAGATTTTTTTCAAAGTAGACGTAAAATGTGGGTGTAACTTCCAATTGAGATCTAATAAAGCCCATGACCACTTCTGGCACTGATACTATCTGTGTGTCAAATTTCTGGAAAATCTGTTCAGCCGTTTAGGTGTGATTGATACACAAACAAACAAATAAACAAACAAACTTACACCTAATATTTATAATATATATAATGATATAAGGATTTATAAAATCTTAATTCTATTTCAACTTTATAAGAAAATGCATATTATTTAAAGTTTTTAGTGTTTAGATAGATATAAATATGCAAATATATTTGTAAGTACATATAAGATATTTCAATTTCATATAACATATCTTAATATGAGTGAAAGGTATATAAGTTTCGGCATAGCAGAATATAGCTCTTTAAATTGTTTTTATTGAAATTGATTTTTATAATTATAATAAAAAAAAATTATTAAAACCACTATTATTTAGTCAGGAAATTTTATACTTGACTTAAAATTCGATTCCCTTACACGTGTTTTTAAAATGAATATGCCAAATAATTGAGTTTTGTGTACCATAAACTTAAAATTTTTTTTGAATTTGCGAATGTTTTACAATAACAATTAAATATTCCGTAAAATTATCAAATTCTTGTTTTTGCGACCGTTTTCCAACCAATTTTGTTTCTGCGTGTAGTAAGTTATTATAAATAACAATTAAATTGAACAAATATATCCTTCCATCAGAAGTTAGGTACAGTAAAAATAATTCGATATATCATAATAATATTTAATAGAAGACATTGAAAACTCAAAATTCATATCCTTCATAAATTAAATATTCTACTCGCCGGATGACAATTGTTCACTATTAAGTACTCACTCTCCGTTGGAGTCTTTGCTACATTTACTCCTATCGGACGCGTCCCCAGGTGGCGGATCGGGGGATTGGTTGTAAGGCACATGATATACACACTCTACTGAATGGTGCATTCTGGCTCATCGCATGGGGGTATATATCATGTGTATTATCTCCGATCTTAGGGCTTTTACAGCTTCTCGCGGACCAAATAAATGTAGTGCACTTTAAGGTCAAGGTGGTAGGCAGCACTGCTGAGGACCTGAATGGTTAGTTGGTGCCTAAACAAACTAACAGCTAACAGCTCCCCTCCAACGCCCATGGCACGGGTTGGTTGTAATTCTAGCCTAGTCCGCGCACGCCGTCACTGCGCGAGATGGTCCTTTTCCTTTACTGGCATACTCGTGGGACAAAATAGAAAATTCAAATATTCTTAAAAATTGGACACAAGATGACGGACAGTCGTAGGGCGACAGGACTGAAATGGACGTGAGTACGGACGATGATAATGAGATGATAGGGGTCCAACGTGACATTCTTCTTCAGGAAAGTCAACTGTTGGGCCAGCTATCAGAGACGGATGAGATTCTGGGTATCTCGAGGGATTCCTTCACTGGGACCAGCGCCACTGAGAAACTTGAGAATCTTACTCTCGGCTCTGAAGATGAACATGAGATCACTGTAATCTCAGTTCGCGCTCAGAGTCTGGAGAAGAACTCGAGTGTTGAGGCGGGGTCTGAGCGGAGGGATGGCTCGACGAACTCAGAGGGTCATTCGTCTGGCAGTGGTTTAGTTCGTCAAGACGCGGTAATGCTTGATGCGACAACCGGCGATATAAACCGAACTAAAGAGGAGCATGCTCGTAGTGGCGCAAGAGCCTCTCTTGGTTATCTGCACAAGATAGCCAAGAGAGGCCCTTTGCCACTTACAGGTAAGGATAAGTACCTTATCAGGAAGCACAGGAGGAACGTCAAAAGATTCGAACGAATCTACGGCCCTGTCTGTGTCTCTTTGGGAATGTCTTATCCTGAAGGATTGTATGTGGATGCTGGCAACACTCCAGAAGTGTCTCGTGAGAGCACAGGAGAAAAGCCAACCTCTTCATTAATCCCTACCGAAGTGAACTATTCTGGTAGTGGCAACCCGGGCAAACCTGCAGTCCTAGTGAAACAGCAGGCAACGTCTGGTAAGCCAACAACTACCATTGAAATGGTTGGTCATACACCATCCAGCAAACCTGGCAACCAACAAAAAGTTGTCAGAGATGCTAGGCCTGGAGATGATCAGCCATCAACTAGTAAGAGGACTTTACTTTCGAAGCCTGCCAGCTCCAGTAGTGGGGCTGTACGAACTTCGATTGGGAAGCCCTCTACATCGAAGAACGCTGGTCAAAACCCATCCGGCTCTCTTAAAGGCCCTCATAGGGGGGTTGTTAAGAGTGCCAGGTCTGGGGATGACCAGCAACCTTCGATGGCCAAGAAGGTTGTTCACACGCCAAACAGCTCTAGTAAGGGCCTCCATAAGGAGGTTATTAGGAGAGCTGTATCAGGAAGTGAACAACCCTCAACATCGAAAAGAGCGAAGGAATCAGTGTTGCAGAATTGTATTCAAGCTGCTGTCATTGACAGGGTTGATCCAGATGGGAGGATCAGCGTTGAGCAATGGCGACAAATTGAACACAAGCTCATTGAGGAAATCGCTCTTGTTAAAGGAAGGCCGGATGAGGTATCCTTCAAAGGCGCAGACTGGATGAAGGGTGTCAAGACTATTAACTGCGGGAACGAGAAATCATTTGAGTTTCTCAGGAACGAAGCTTGAGGTGATACTCGCATCTGAGCTGCCCCTGCGTCCAATAGTGACAGCATGGTTCCCTCCACCCATTTTAGAGGTTGGAACCATTCTGACAGTATTGGAAAATCAGAATAAGGGTCTTCTTACAGGTCAATGGAAGTTGGTTAACACCATGACTTGTAAGGAGAACCAAGGCAGAGACTTCAGATTCGCAGTGGATCAGAAGTCTCTGAAGAAGCTGGAGTCACTGGGGGGAGTTGTCAATTTCGGATTTGGGGTGATCAGGTTTAGGTTCAACAAATCTGATAAACCCAAAGAGGCTGTCAGTGGTGCAAATTAACTTGCATCACTGTGAGGCAGCCTCAACCGAACTGACAAGACTCCTCATTGACTCCAACGTGGACGTGGCCCTCATACAGGAACCCTGGATTAAGAACACCAGGGTATGTGGTCTGAGGGTCACGGGGTACAACCTGTTCATACCATCCACAACAGAAAAGGTACGGACATGTATAATGGCTAGGAATAATCTAAATATTAATTTTCTTCATTCCTTTAGCAGTGGGGACCTTACAGTCGTCCAACAGGAAGCCGCAGGATGCAGCGGGCTTATAATGGCGGCTGTGTACATGCCGTATGAGGCAGCCGATCCACCAGGTATCGCTCTGCAGCAGTTGGCGGAGCACGCTAGGAGGAAAGGCGCGTACATGGTCTTGGGATGTGATGCGAATGCTCACCACTATCAATGGGGAAGCAGGGACATCAACAAAAGAGGTGAGTTGGTATACGATTTTATAACTTGTTATGATCTGCATATCTGTAATAGGGGTACTACTCCTACGTTCAGAGCGAAAGATAGGGAAACAGTTATAGATGTAACGCTGGCTAACCGTGGGGGAAATTATGTTAGGGATTGGAGAGTAGTTTTGGATTACTCTTTTTCTGACCATAGCATGATATCTTTTGGTCTCGACTTTGAGAAGGCGAGGGAGCAGCCCTATAGGAACTCGAGAAGGACAGATTGGAAGTCCTTCAGGAGGTCAGTTTGTAGGGACCTTAGGGATACTGAGGACTGGAGAGATTCAGTTGAGGGTATCGAGTTGGCGGTGAATAATTTCACGAATGTTATTAGGAATAGTTTTGCGCTCAATTGTCCAGTGATTTATCCTGGGAAAAGGAAACAGCCGAAATGGTGGACTAGGGAACTTAGGGACCAGCGGTCTACAGTTAGGAAGCTGTTTAATAGAGCCAAACTAACGAGGAGTGATGAGGATTGGAATAGCTATAGGGATAGTTTCTCTAAGTATAAGAAGGACATTAGACGAGCGAAACGGACTTCATGGGTAAATTTCTGTGAATCGGTGGACTCTGTTAACGAGTTGTCTAGGTTTAGGCGAGTATTATCCAAGGACCCAGTGGCACCTGGATACATACAACGTGAGGATAACTCGTGAACAGAGTCTAGCTCAGAGTCCCTCAGTTTACTTATGGAGACTCATTTTTCAGGCTGTAGGGATATAGAATCTGTTGGAGGGACAGGTAGCGTCAGTGATAACCTACAACCCGAATCAGATGCTGGGGATACCGATGTGATAAGGGAGGTGATCACTAGAGACAAAGTATTATGGGCGGTAAATTCATTCGAGCCATACAAATCTCCTAGCCCGGATGGAATATTTCCGGCCATGCTACAGAATGTCGATGAAAGAGCCATCTCTCTATTGACGGAGGTTTTTAGGGAATGTCTTAGAATGAAGTACATTCCCAGGGGGTGGAGAGAGGTAAGGGTCATTTTCATACCCAAAGCGGGTAAGACGACTCACTCGAAGCCCAGGGATTACAGACCGATCAGCCTATCGTCTTTTCTATTGAAGACAATAGAAAGACTGATCGATCTTTACCTTAGGACTAGTATAGGAACTCAGGTCATTAGCGAGTCTCAACATGCTTATCTCAAGGGTAAGTCCGTTGAGAGTGCTCTGCATGACGTTGTGAGTTACATTGAGCGAGGTTTGCTGCAGAGGGCTTTTCTCGATATAGAGGGGGCCTTTAATAATATCACGATAGAGGCTATCGAGGAATCACTTGTTTCGCTGAATATAAGTAAGCTCCTTGTTGAGTGGATAATTCTGATGCTTAGCAGCAGAGTTATCAACTCAAACATGGGAGGCACTTATATGAGGAAACTCGTGACTAGGGGCACACCGCAAGGGGGAGTCCTTTCTCCATTACTGTGGCTCTTGGCCGTGAACGTCATTTTAAGACAGTTTGATGCTAAGGGACGGAAGATTGTGGCCTACGCCGATGACGTTGTTTTACTGGTCTCTGGTAAGTTTTTATCTACGATCAGTGAGGTCATGCAGACAGTTTTACGTGATCTGTCCCTTTGGGAAAACAGTAAGGGATTAGGGGTAAACCCCGGGAAAACGGAGCCAGTTTTGTTTACTAGGAAATACAAAGTTGAGCATTTTAGCTTGCCAGTATTGAACGGGATTGAGCTTGTATTGTCAAGTGAGGCCAAATACCTGGGTGTGTACTTGGACAGTAAATTGTCTTGGAGGAGAAACACTCAGGAGAGGGTCAAGAGGGGATTCAATGCCTATTACACCTGCAGGAACTCTATAGGCAAGAATTGGGGTCTTAAGCCGCAAGTTGTATACTGGATTTACACTTCGGTTGTTAGACCTATTCTTACTTATCGCTGTACAGTCTGGTGGAAGGTATTGAGTAGGGAAACGTACAGGAAACTTCTCTCTAAAGTTCAGAGGTGTGCTTCAATTGGCATCTCAGGTGCCAGGAGAAGTACACCTCAGGCGGCGCTGGACATAATCCTCCACCTTCTTCCAATTGAGGAATTCGTGAGGGGTATGGCTGTCCGTGGCCTATTTAGATTGAAGGAACTGGCTTTATTAGGTTCCTCTAGAGCGGGGCATGTCAGCATACTAGATGAAGTCAGATTCAACGGTCGGACACTATCCTTGGCTGAGCCTACGGATTATGTCGGGACCACGATTGACTTCGGGGCTACTCCCGCTTTGGTGTTACCTAGCAGGGATCTTTGGGATAGAGTAGAAAAGCTCTATGGAGGGTGCGCGGTCTTCACGGACGGTTCGAAAATGGAAGTTGGCACTGGTGCAGGTGTATACTTTATGGGAACTGATATCAGACGATCCTACAAATTGTCTGACAGTTGTAGTGTCTTTCAAGCAGAGATTCTTGGCATTTATAAGGCTCTCGGCTTGATTGAAGGGAATGTTGAACGGGGGTCTGAGATTACTATCTATGTTGATAGTCAGGCGGCGTTATTGGCTCTGACTAGTCATTTTGTTAGGTCCAGATTGGTACTTGAGTGCAGAAGGGAATTGAGAAGGTTAATGGATTCCTATATGATGAGACTATGTTGGGTTCCTGGTCATTGTGACATTCTTGGCAACGAAATAGCCGATGAGCTAGTTCGCAGTGGCTCGGAGCTAGATAGGTCTTTCATAGAGTCATCTGTTAAGATTCCAATTGGGTCCTTCTTTAGGGCCATAGGGGAGTGGACTCTGGACAACACGAATCGAGCCTGGCATGACAGATCGGACTGCAGAGTTTCTAGGGCATTATGGCCTAGCATAAACTGGCGGATTCCAAGCATCTTCTAGGTATGAGTCGTGGTAGTCTTAGAGTCATAGTAGGTATGGTTACGGGTCACTTCGCAATAGGGAATATGATGAGTAAGTGGGACATTGGCACATCAGACTTTTGTAGAACGTGCGATGATGTTGAGGAGCTAGAGACAGTGGAGCACATACTCTGTCACTGCGTAGGGCTTCAGCGTAATAGGTTGAAGTGGTTTGGAAACCATACACTACATGAACTAGGTGAGGTTAATGGCAAAGTACTTGTCAACCTCATAGGGTTTGTAATGGGCATAAAATGGCTTAGGAACAATCATAACTGATTTATTGGGTATAGGTTCCACTTTTCTCTTTTTTTTCTTCTTTTCATAAAGGGATCACAATGGGCCGTTTGGCCTCTGGGTGTAGGCGTGAATGCGCCGCCCTTTCCAACCTAACCTAAGTACTCACTCTTAAGATCCATCGGGATGCAAATTGTATTAAAACAGGTTTTTAAATCTTGTTGAATCCAATATATTTTGTTGGAAACTCCTTTTCGGGGAAAAAATTATCCGGTTGACATAAATATATAAATATTAGCTTAATTACCTTAAATCCTAATTCTGAATTAAAAAATACTAGGTTTTCATTCAATAATAAAATTCCCAAAAACACAATCATATAGAATTAATTCCCTATTGCAATAATTCATAAAAATGTATATTAAATTTTTTTTAATTCAAACCTTCTTCAAATTGAGTGAAAATATTTTTGAAAATGTTTTATAATCTTTTACAAAATTAATCGAAAAATATTTTTTATATCTAATTATTTGATTTAAATTAAAGAAAATTTAAATGTTTAACTGATTGTACATTCTTTAAGCAATCAGTTTTCTATAGAATTATTTCAATACATGCAAAGTATAAAGAAGGTTATCAAAATGAATTCGATTTTGAAAAATTAATTAAGTAATTAAGCCTTTGGAATTTTTGTATACTTAGTACCATTCATGTTGCAAAAAGGAGTTGGTTTCCTTAAACTTTCTGATTGGCAAAATAATGATGTTTTATGATTTTCTTTTTAGCAAGTCTTCTTAAATCCAGACGTATATCAGGTTGCGTAGGAACTTTAACAAAACTTAATTGGGAGAAAGCTAAAATATTCGAGTACCCGATAAACCTTACCATATCAGATTGCAACGAAATTTGGTATATATTCTCACTACTGAATTTTATTAGCCTACCTCTCCGTTAGATTATCAGTTATTTGTTTGAACATAATTAGATGGTCATAGTATGAAACGATACGTATGTACTTGGTAGCGGGCTTGTTCAATAATTGTGGGGGAAACTTATTCCTACTAATGACTTAAAGTGCAATAACAAAAAATTATGTACACTTTAAAAGCCCTTTAACAGAACCTCACCGCAAAAATTATAATTAATTAAAATTAAATTAAGATTAGATATATAGAAATAAATAAATTAGTTACTAAATTTATAAAGGGTTAATATAAGTTAATATAAACTTAGTTATAAAATTTTTAGATAATCTTTAGTAATAAGATATTATAAAAAGGACTGAAAGGAGCCAGTATTAATATTTGGTAGTTACACTAATGCCCTGGATAAGATTTTGGAGAGATTTATGTTTTCAAAGAATAATCGAATATGAATGCACTTTCTCTTTGATTATCGAATGTAGAATATATTTCTTTATTTAAAAGATTGATGTAGTTTTTACACCTGGCTCAAAAATTCCAAAATCCGAGAGATTTTGATGAAATATCAGGTCACTGAAGTGCAGTCTGGGAATTATTATATTTATTGTTCCAGACTGGTACAAAAAGAAAATATCACCAAATAAATTTTCACTGAATAGAGCTTTGAGAAATATTTATGCTTATTATTTTTGCATAACCGAAATCCGATAAATGTTCAGAAATTGAACAATTGGAATTATTATACTAAATTATTTTATATGGACTTCACTTTACTTTTAGGTCAATATTAGTCATAAGCCAAAATTGAAAAGAATTGATTTCTGATTAACGTCTATTCACATCATTTCTCATTTTAACTCTTTCTCCAAACAAAGATATATCGTTAAAGCTTAAAAAAAGAGTGCATAATCATTGAATATATCTATCTCAATTATCACGTATTTTGCCTATAAATCATGCCTGTATTACGATGAAAACATACATGATCACTAATAATGAAAATATGTGTGAAAAACAATAAAACAAAAATGAGAATAGTTTAGGTTTACCAGCTATTCATATAAGCGATTAAATAAATATACTATGTACTTTACCCCCTGTATCAATATATATTAATTAAAAAAGAGTACCCTATAGCACCTAAAGAAATGTACATCAATATATAGGTAAAATTTTATTTTAAAATAAATAATAACACTTGAAAGTGTTCCTTAAAAGGTTTGAAACAATATGTATTTGAGCAGATTTTTTTTTTTAAATTAATATGGTACATAATAATTGAGTGTGTCCCAAAAAGTTTGAACTTCCATTGTAATGCAAAAATTACACATTTTCAAAATGTAGTTTATCCACATTTACATAATTGTTTAAATAGTTTATTTAGCGATGTCAAAATTACAATTTAAACGCAGTTTGAATTGCTTTAATCTATTTAGTGGTCACCTAGATACTGTTGTTCAAATTATGTGTGTGAAGATAAATATGTCGAATTAAATACATTTTGACGTAACGACTTACATCGAAACATATTTAACTTTTAAGTTAAATTTGTTTATTTTTAACTATGCCCAACTGTCAAAAACATTTTTAACTTATATTTACATATGTCAGTAAATAAAACATATTTAACTAATCTTGTCTCTAGTGTTCTCCGAAGGATTTTGATCATATTTTTTTATTTAAAAACAATTTTTTGAAAATTACACTTAATGGATTCTGGTGATATCTGAGGGATTTTGGTCATATTTGGCCATCTCCTTCTTTGTCACTCATATGGACCATATGGAAAATGAAGACAATAATCCCCTCTGTTAAACCATATAGCTGCCATTCCTCAATTGTATTTCGGAGATTTTTAAAAAATTTGAAAATTACATTTAATGGATTCTGGTGGTCTCTGATGGATTTTGGTCATATTTGGCCATTTCCTTCTTTGCCACTCATATGGACCATGTGGAAAATGAAGACAATAATCCCCTCTATTAAACTATATAACAGCCATTCCTCAATTGATAAATATTTGACCTCAATACCGATTTTCGATTTTTCGATCAACCATTTTAATCTCGATTTTTATAATCGATTATTTCTAAAAGTTATTAAAAAATGAATTAAAATTAAATTGAATGTTTTAAAATGCCCTTAGACCTTTAAATATATACATATTTTATGTCGATATATTTAGCATCTAAACCAGAGGATATACTCTTTGAAATAAATATTATGAGGATGAAATGCATTGAATACAATAGTCGTATGACTGTTCGAAGAAGATCAAAAGATAAAAAGAACCGATATATTTATTATTAACCTACGTCCGCAGATTACTCTGATAACGTAACTGAATGTCTTAAATTTAGCACCATATGATAGGAAGTAAATTAATCATTTCACTAAATATGTAGTGATATAAAATATTACATATAGAACTGACACTGAAACGGAGTCTGATGGCACTTGTTTCAGAAGTTATATACTATCATCTTTAATTTGAATGGTAATGCCACGTTTAAGGCACTGATTTCGTAAGTCCTGAAGTCGTAATTTCTACTCAACTGCACTCAATCACTATCTATACTTCTCAGATTAGTCCTGGTAACAGAGTATTAATGAATGCTAAATATACTGGTAGCCTACGGATGTAAATAATAAGGGCTTGAGAAAAGGATGACTTGTTTTATTGAGGATTAGGAACATTCTTTATGTGAATGTCCGGCACTGGGGGAAGGAATGAAGATTTTATATAACAGGTACTCAAAGTTCTTAAATTATAATGAAAAAAATTTTTTTTAATTGTATTTTTACTGATTTTTTTTTATTATTTAAAAAATTGTCATAACATTTATTTTTTAGAAGGTTTAAAATTTTCTTGCAATTTATTTTTACAAAAAGAAATTCATTGTGCAGGGTTAATTTTTCGATTAATCGAAGCTTAAAAGTCGATTTCAATATAAAGTTAGCTTTTAATAATCGATTACAAAATAATCGTTTTTGGACAAAGAGAATCGATTTTCGACCATAATTGAAATCGATTTACCAGTCGCTAGTTAAAAGTTTAACTATATGAGTTATAAGTGATTTTTATATGCTTTTTATATAATTTTTGGTGTAATTTTACAATCAAATATATAAATTTGTAATGATAATTGTATTTGTGCACAATAACATAAAAAAGGTCCTGGACAATAATGTAAAGCTGTTATTGATTATTGGTCATTCATACCTCCAAATAAGTACAGTGTGCGGCGATAATAACTAAACTACTTATTATTATTATTATTATTTTTATTATTATTATTATTATTATTATTATTATTATCATTATTATTATTATTGTTATTATTATTATTATTATTATTATTTATATTAATATTAATATATTGCAAAACACTCAGAAAACATGCACATATATGTGTGTACTTACTATATTATACAAGCTTCTTTTTCTTCATAAATATATACTCCAAACTTTAGAATTTGTATGATTACTTTGAGCTGAACAGCTCAAAATATTATATATTAATTCTAAATTTTCATTTGTTTATTTTTTTATTTTTCTTTTGAAATGTAAATTTTTGTAGTTTTTTAAAGTTCTTTTTAATAATTTTATAATAAATCATTTTAATAAAACTCAAATTTAAAATTAAATAACAGGCTTAAAGAAAAGTGCTATCCAATATTTTTTTTTCTATGCAATTGGAAAACATGCAGTTCATTTTTTTATTTTGTTTTTTACCTTTAAGTTTTACAAATTAGTTTTTTAAATAAGATTTCAAATATAAAAATTTTTATATTTTCTGAAATAGAAATGCAAAGTT
This sequence comes from Protocalliphora azurea, assembly GCA_932274085.1. Lineage (NCBI taxonomy): Eukaryota > Metazoa > Arthropoda > Insecta > Diptera > Calliphoridae > Protocalliphora > Protocalliphora azurea. The sequence goes on along the minus strand of OW026523.1, from coordinate 67,847,190 downwards.
ATATACGATTTAAATTTCAAACTATCATAGTACATAAACATGCCAGAAAGTGATTTTAAATTAATAAAAATAGAACGAAAATATTTTTTTATATTGTGACACTAAGCAAAGTATATACAAGAAGACCGACTCTGTTTTGGTAAAATTTCTCTCTCACACTCTCTAAATTTTGGAAATATTAAGTTTTCTTGCACTTTATTACACTATCATACAAAATTTTAAAATTTTTAGTCACACAATTAGCCTACTTTCATTTTTAAGAAGCGCAAAACACAAATTATTTTTTTTTCTATTAATATTTGACAATTTGTTTTGTTTTCTTTGGAAATTAAATTCTTCAACAGAGTTAAAATTTTTGGTATTGAAAATTTTAATATGTTAGACTGGGTTCACTCAAGGAAATTTTTCTTGCTGGAATTCTGATTTCGTGTGGGTGAGAACGAAAGGGTATATGAAAGAGTATAAACTTGTCTGTACTTCGTAATAAGTTTTGTTTTACATTTTCGTAATTTTTTTTTTATAAACAATACTATTTTTAGTTAATTTCTTAAGGGTCTATAGCACAACATCCATTGTCATAATATCCATGTACTTTCATCGAAGACGGCGTCTGAAATATATCAGAGTTTAAAATCCCTCAGATTATGTTTCCTTCCATTTTTGGTAATGTGGTTCACTACTTTTTATGAAAAATCAGTAAAAAATGAGTACGAAAAACGTAATGATTTCAAAATTTTTCTGCGTGTTTCTTGAACTTATTTACTCGATAAACCCCAAATAAAAAAGGTCGTCTTCAAAGTGATATATAAAACATTCTACTATTATTTTAAATTTACATAAGACTTGGGTCAGAATAATTTATAAACGCTTACATGTATCAGGATAATTTGTAAAAACGTTATAGAGTATTTTAGGTAAAGTTCTGAGGACAGCTGTCTATCAATAAGAGGCAGCTCACTTGGGTCCAATTTGGTCCCGGTATGAAACCCTGAGGGACCATATGTTACTAACTCACGCGTCCATAACAGTGTTCGAAACGAACCAACTCGACGCATGTATAAAATAATTTATCCATCTGATGTCAATATCAGAGAGATCTGATAATGCATGCACAAACGGACTTGCAAAATTAGTAGTCCTGATCCCAGCAAGAGTGAAACTGTGGCATAAAAGATGCGCCACCGTTTCTTCCTCTTCCTCATACCGACAACTTCCCTGAGCATTAAGTTAACGGTGGTATTCCAGAGAAGTGGAGATAAAACTCCTCCTTATGGATCACGCCTATTTCCTACCTTGCAAATGCTAGACGCACACGTGCTGGACATTATAACCCTATTGGTTAGAAGTCTCCATATGAGGCTGATGATCAACTGATGAATGTTCAATCCTTCCAGGGACAATTTGATTGCCTCCGGAATCACATTGTTAAAGGCCCCTTCTATATAAAGGAAGGTCACTAATGTATATTTCTTATACTTTTTCATTTTCCCTACAAGTAAATGTAATGCACTCTCAAGGGATTTGCCCTTCATGTAGACATGTTGCGACGCAGATATTAGGTAAGGGTTGATCGTTCTACGTAGGTATATGTCGCTTAACGCTTACAGTGTCTTCGAGAGGAAGGAAGATAGACTGATAGGTCTGAAGTCCTTCGGTCTTGTATGTGAGGTCTTACCCCATTTATAGATAAATACCACTGTACATCTAGTCCATGACTCAGGGTTATAAGAACATGATAAGCATTTTAATAATATCCGAATTAGCCAGGGAACTATTAAATCTGCATTTTACCGCAGGTCAGCAAGTATAATGTTGTCAGATCCCGGAGATTTAAATAGAGCCAAGCTCTTCAGAGCCCATCTCAGTTCACTATCCGTTATGGGAATGGAAACATCACTGATGATCACCGAAGATATCACAGACCATCCCGTTAGAGGAAGACTGTAAGGAAGGTCGCATTCACTAAGACATCTAAGGTCTCTTTACCGCTTATTTTCGAACTGACACATGGTTTCTGGATGAAACTCGTAACAGTAGGTGATGATGCTAGAATTTTGCGGATCCGAAAGAATTGCTTTCTATGCCACTACAGAAAGCCCTCCAGGATTTGCGTTTCGCATTTCTTATCTGCTTTTTAGACCTGTTAACTAAGGAATTATAAGTAGAAAAGTCTCCTACCCTTGCAGATTTTGTGCCTGTAAGCAATAGAAGTCGCTGTGTCGAAAGCGTTCGTTAGCGTTTTGACACAGGGAATAAAATCGTATAAAGATTTACCCCTTGTATTTGTATCAGAGCTTCCCCAAACGACATGACGGTCATTGGCATTTAAATTTATAAATTTACTTTTTTAACAATAAATTTAAATTCTTGATTTTAAATATTTTTTTTTTTTCTATTTATCGAATAGATTTTAAATATTTTTTTCTATTTATCGAATAGATATAATAAAAAATTTTTTCTTTAGCATATGGTTTTATTGAAATATCTTATAAAATCGCTAATTCTGGATCTATTGTCTAGAAATCGTGAATGTTTTACGTAGATTTAGAAGTTTTACTTGATTGTCATTATTATTATTATTTTTTTTTGCTTTAGTTCATACAACTTGTCGTGAGTAGTTTAAGCGATTTCAAAGTGACGAAATAGATCAAGAAACAATTTCCTGGTTATAAAAGCACTTCGATGGTGCGCGTTTACTTATTGCATCAGCTGAAAGCTTTATTTATCGCCTATTTTCAGTTTTAATCCTTTTTTATGTATCTGGATTAGTTTCGAATTAATGAAAAAGAATAATATGTTATTTTGCTAGACTTTCATTTTATTCATCTAAAAGCAGTGCCACACGACCTGAAGACAAGAGACATCGAAATGCAATTTTAAATGTCTGAAATACTGTTTCTCTACCATAAAACAAAAAATGGATCTACTATGACAATCCGAAGCCAGACCAACTGGGCTTCTATTTGGACAAAAGTATTAAGGAACTTTTAAAACAACCACCAAATAGTCTTGACATTACCCCTCTGACTATTATTTTTTCATTCGATTCAGAATACCTCAAAAAGGATAAGAAGATGGGAAAGATGGGAAAAGTCATAGAATCCGATGGACAATATTTTGAATAAAATATATTGTAAATTGCACCTTTAGCTTGAAAAAAATGCGTATACCAAAATACGTACATTTATATATTTGTTGACGAATCTGCAACAAATTTTTATAAATTTTGCATTTGTATTATTAAAGAATTCAAATATGCCTGGGAGTCCGCATGAAAATGAAAAATTACTGAAAGGGTCCGCGGGGTGTATTATTGCGGGAATCTCTGACGTATTGTATGTGTATCTAAATTGACTGAGAAATCCCATGCCACAGAAAAAAGAAGATCTTTTTATCGTCCTGTGTAATTTATAATTTTATTTTACAAACTCTACAATTTAATTACAATTAATTCCTTTTCAAATATTTTTCAAATAACTGTATCCTTCTTGGAAAATGTTTTTCATAATTTCAACCATGATATAAATATGTTTTTAAAATAAACAAAAAGCATTACCACAAAAATAATAAATAATAAATAATAAAATTATTTTAGAAAGTTTTTTATTATGTGTAATTTGTGTATTGTAAATAACCACTTTTTCACATATGTAGTATTATTGGGAATTGAAAACACGTACATCTGCATTTTTGCTGAAGTATTTAGTTTTACAGCAGTTATTGAATATGTATATAAAAATACCCATTTAATAAACAATTTCCAACTAAAAATATCTTTCTTATTCAAAGTTTCATAAGTATACTATTTGCATTAAATGAATGTATGAAACTTTCTCTATGAAATGTGATAACTTGTATATCAAATATATTCAAATATAAGAGTACTGTTATGAAAAACCGCAGAAAAAGTAACAAATACTTAGATATTGCCATTGAATGGATAAATAAATTGATTTGTTCCGAATGTAATTTAATAGATACTTGAAAGCACTCTCAAATAATATATATCTTATTTCGATCGGTTTAGAAATAAGAGATATATAAATCTTAATTTAATGAAACTTTGAACTTTTGTATCTCTTAAACTAAATGTTGTTTAGTTAAAATGTGGGTATCACTAAACTTCGAAGAAAAAGCTCTACAAAAAGTAAAAAAATTTATCAAAATCGGACATTTGCATATAATAGTGATCATTTTTAATAATTTTCTCAATGTAAAAAAGTAATCAAAAAACTCAGATTTTTTAATTTATACGGTAGCACGATTTGAGGTACTAAAATTAGTGTTGGCTTAAAGTGCACATGGTTATCATGGCGTCAAAATGAAAGAGTTGTGCTACCTTGTTATTCTTAATCATGATTTCGACTTAAAAAAATAAATTTAATACAAAATTGTTTATCATTTGTGTAATTTAATTGCAAGTCTTTAAGTAAAAGAAAAGGATTTATACAAAAACTTTCTTTGTATTTCAAACAATATTCTTTTCTTTCTTCAATTAATGTTTAACCTTTTTTCGTTATGTCAATATTTTTAAATATTTTAGTAACAATGTTAAATTAATTCATCAATTACAATTTGAAGTAATTTATTTCAGCTTCCATTTTGTAATACAGTTCATTGCTAAAGAAAGAAATTTCCCTTTTTTTATAAAATTAACTTGTTTAATAAACCGGAAATAAATATTTACTACGTGACACCAACTAAAATAAAAGAAACCACCAACAAAAAGCCATTAATATAGTAACAAACCGCAATATGTATTTGTGTGGGTAAAAACAAACAATAATGCAAAAAAACACAGACAGATACAGTTACATAGATAACAGCATATTTGCACTTACATTTACAGAAACCCATAAAAATTTCTGGCAAAAAGTAAAAAAAAAATATTCCAGTTAGGGAGTGATGAAATGAGAAGCTAAATACTATAGAGAAGGCTATGTTCACATTTGGCAAATATTTGATATTTGATCAAAATTGTGTGAGCACTAGTTTTACAAAAATATTGTTTGCCGCTGTTTGATCTTGCAAATGTTTTGTAAGAGAAAACATAGTCAAACAAAATTCGATAAAATTTCAGCTATAATTAGTGATAAGCAAAAAATGTTTTTATATTAAAAAATAAATATTTTATATTGTGGTTACGTCATTTTAGCAAAATATATGACTAGTGTGAAAGTATCTTAAGAGTATGAGTGCGAGAAAATATAAGTAAAAGGAAATGAGCAATATTGCCACAGATTTTATTTGTTGCACGTGACATTTCACCCTTTGCTAATGGTTTTCAAAATAAAAATGTTTCAATGTTTTTATGTATTTTTGTATGCGAGTTTGTTTGAGAAATATTCTGTATGTCATGTTGCTCTTATCACAACAAATACAAACAACGATGACAGTCAGCAGTCATAAAAAAACAAAAGTTACGTGTCATCGAAATTTCTACAACATCATAAAATTATAATAAATTTAAAGCAGGAACAAAGTTATAAAATTTATTTCCCAATTCAATTTTATGTTTGCAATTTTAAAAATATATGTACAACGTCAACAGCTAAGCGCAATTCACCTCTTCCCCTCAGAGTTGAAAAAGCTTTTTTGCTTAAAATTTTTGTTTATATTAATTGATAAGAAAGTCTTAAAAATGTTGATGTTTCGAATAAAATATCTCATTAAATATCAGAGACAATAGCCATGGAAACTAAAAGTTAAATGTAGCTGAGCTTTGAGTGCCCAACTTCGAAAATTTTTAATTAAATTTCTTAAAAATTGTCCATCTCCGTTCTTGTCATTGAGTGAGTTAAATAAGTATTTTTTTATAAGAATATTTGTGAGTAATTGCTTTTATATGCTTGAATGAAAGTGCTTGTCTGTATATTTAGTAAATAAGTAGTATTTATATTTATTCAAATTACTTTAACAAATTTTAAATCCGCTTAAGCATTACGTATTTTTGTCGTAATTCTTCTTTTGAATAAGTAATAAAAAATAATTTTAAATATTATTTTTGAATATTATGTTCAAAGTAAAATGATAAAGCATTATTTTCTGTTTTTTTTTTCTTTTTCAACGGCAATATGAAAGAACTTAAGTCGATGTAAAAGAATATGTACGAATGTTCTGATCATTTCATATGCTTACCAACTGACACTTACACCTAAGTTTTCTGTCACTTTCTAATGCAAACACAAATACATATGCACACTGAATATAACATTATAAAAATATTAATTTTCTAATGGTGCACATGAATTCTATGAACACATTTCATAGCCGTTTAATAGTTGTTCATTTGCAGCACCCTACATCCAATATTATATATATTATTTCCGTACAGTATAGCATATTTTTTGTAATTTTTAAACACTTTATTATAAGTAACAAATGTTTTTAATTATTTTCGTGAATTCCATATTCGAATAGATTACAGAAAGCATTAATTTACTGGATCTTTAAATATCCGAACATCACTTGATCTATATTTTGAAATCTATTTCATCTGCTCCAAAGAGAGGAGCATCACAAAATGAACTATCTAGTGGAAAAAATCAAAAAAGTTTTTTTGGAATTCAATACCAAAATCTAGTGATAGCTAAGACAGCGATCAAGATAAGTTGCGTATTTTATTGTGCTATTAGTTTTCAGTAAATATTGTAACTGTAAAGTAAAATAATTTTTGAATTACTTTTAAATTTAAGGTAACAAAAATCTGATTTGGAAAATAACGTGCCTATTCACAAACAATATTATATATATAATATACTCAAAAATAATATACTCAAAAATAGTCTTAAATTTCCTATTCGTTATGCGACTTTAGTCGTCAATTGCCCCTTTTTTAACTACTTGGTCACTTTTATAGCCTATGACTATGTGCTAAATGACCAAAAAGCTTTATTGTTTAAAATATCTCGACCCAATATATATTAATTCCAACGAAGAAATTAATTATTTTGAATCTGCTTCACAATGTTATAAACAATGTCGCCAGTTTAGCCTTTTTAAGACAAAATGTAGCCTTTTTATTTGCTTTTAGCCTCAAACTTTTCGTTTTAGCATCTATCATTTTTTTCTTAGCCTATAAAAAGGCTAAAGTGATAATATTATAACAACAAAGAGAATAATTGCTTATTTATTTCACTAATTTTATTTTTATTAATACATCCATTTAAGCCTTTTTGTATTTTTATATGCTTAAAAAATCGATATTATTTATACTTAATAAAAAATATCGCCTTTATGAGAATAATTTTAAAAACGAAAAATAACGAAAAATCTCTTCAAAACATTGGGTAATTTTTGTATGAAATAAAACCATAATTTGTATGGAAATTTTTTGGACGATTTTTCATTGAAACATTTTGCTGGATGCTATTTCGAAATTTATTACAATTTATTACAAGAAGGAGAAAAAATAAGTTTCTAAATTTAAATAATAATAATAATAATAATAATAATAACATTTTTCTGGCCTTACTTTTTAGAGCATTTAGCCTTTCTTGACCTTTTTTAAAATTCAATTTACCCCCTTTTTTCTTATCCTCGGAGAAATTGTAAATAAATTGAAACTTCTAGAAACTGATAATGATAAAATTTATGAACAAGAATTTAAAATCTCTAATGCCGTAGCTTTTTGGTCCAGATTGGATAAATTAAAAAACAGATTCGATGAATACTTAATTCATAGTTTTTACTTTGCCTCATCTTTTTTCTAAATTATCACTAATTAAAAGCAAATTGTCCAACAGACTTGTCAATCCATGTTTTGAGTCTTAAATTTGTTAGACGGGTATTTATAAGACTGGAGTACGAGTAAAGATCTTGTACAAAGTACAGAAGTTTAATTAATAAAAATAATATTTTATGTTAATTATTTTTATGAATTATTCTTTATTTTTTTTTTTGCCATAATAAAAATCATTATAAATATTTATTTATTATTCATTTAGCTTATAATTACAAATTATAAGATAAAGAATAAAGATGAGCAATAGCAACATAGGCCTTCAGGTAAAAAAAAAAATAATAGTAATTAATAAATAAATAAAAGATAAAATACTTTACCATTTACATATCACATGAATTTTATAGGAATATAAGATCATTTTGTTATATACATTTGACGATTTAAGAAATTTGGTAATTAGAATTATATTTTCCATGGGATATAGTGGATGAGAGTTTTGGAATATAGAACTAATTACGTTGACTATTGAAGGGCATTCATATAGGAAGTGTTTTTGAGTAGTTGAAAGATTAATATCACAATTACAGAATGGGTTAAAACTGGCACTAAATATAATTCCATGTGTGACTCTGGTATAACCCAGACGAAGACTCAAAAATTTGTCGCAATCTAGTCTACATATATATATTTCCCATGGTCAAACATATAGTCTTGTATAGTTTTTCTGTCGCTGATAATAACGCTATGTGGAATTATAAAGAAATTTAAATAATTTAAAATGTGTCTGTCAGTATCTCTATGATTTAATTATAATTTGATTATCAGTGAAATATAAAGGCTATTTTTCTGCATTTCTAGCTGCAACATCAGAAAGTTAATTACCTCGAAAAATTAATTATTGTAAGTAAATTATTTTGTTGTTAATAAAATTTCCCTAAAATACAAAATTTTTTGTTTTTATCAAAGAAGTTAATAAGTTTTTTTAGGTATTGAAGCAATTGGCCCTTTTTTGAAGGGCCCTTTTTCGGCTTTTTTTTTTTTTTTTGAAATACCCTTTTTTGGACACTTTTTAAAAATTATCAACGGCAACACTGCATTCCATTTACATCATTTAAAGAGTTTTACATGAAAATTTAATACATAATTAAATTTTGGTTAATATATAGTTCTCAGTTGGATTTTTAACTTCATTTTCTTTGAAAGAAGATTAAAATGTATAAGTTTTTGTTAAACTTCACACAGTTTTCTTCCATTAATGTGCAGGACATGAAAAATTGGGAATTTCCTGGGAATATCGAGACGAGAAAGCCCAAGATGCATTACCTGTTTAATGTGGGGATCGATGATTAAATACCAGTTTTAAACCAAGCGCTTCATTCTATTAAAATTGCAGTAAAGGCTCTTGAGTGAAGATATTGCAATACAGTTATTGGGAAAATTATTATCAAAAACTATATGAAAAATTGGAGAATAAAAAAACCTGTTATCGAGAAATTTGTTACCTTCATTAAAATCTGGAATAAATCAAAGAAAATCTATTCCTTATTAAAGTTTTTGAAGGACTATTTCTCAAAAACTTGTTCTTACGCGAATAAAATAACCGTTTACTTTACTGCCGATGAAATGGTCAAGAGGTTTTTTGAAGTGGATAATAATAGCGGAACAGCTTGAAATTATAGAGTTAAACCAAAGAAAAAAAATGTAGTAAATATATCAAAAAAAAAAAAAAAATAGTACCTTTGAAATAACAAGAAACATAATACCTAATTTATAATGTTTATACGATGTCTTGTTCAGCATAAAACCAATATCCGTATATAATGGAAAGTTACTTTCGGTAGCTGTAAATATATTAGGAACAGACCATCTGACGAACTTCTAAAGCCTTAATAATATTTTTATAATATTCCCTTGAGTATAATTAAGTGCAAACTTAGCTAAGAAGAATTTACATAAGGAATATTTCATTTTACGGTTTAAAACTTAAGTTGACAAGAAAATAAATAAAAAGGTTTGGTCTTTTATATATTTACAGTAGAATGGTCCCAATTTTCTGCAAACATTGTCTTCAACCTAAACTCTTATTTATATATTTTATTTAAGCCTAAAATGTTTTTTTTTTTCTTAATTATGTTAACTTTTTATGAAATATATTTTTATATTAGAGATATTAAATTTTTAAAAATTTGAAATTATTTCGAAAATATGAAAAAATCTTCACCCCATTGGCTGTAAAATTAAATAGGTGTGGTGAAAAATATTTAACTACACAGAAAAGATAAATTTAATGGTTTGTTTGAAATCTTTTCAAAAGTTTAAACAGTTTTATTAGATTTTATATTTTTATTTATTTTATTTATTTATTTTTTTTTTTTTTTTTCAATAAATATTTTTGAAGACGTCAAACCATTTTCATATTTAGGAAAAACTTAAGGGATGGGAAAAGAGCACAGAGTAAAAAAAAAATCATATATTTGAAAACTTTTGTCATAAATATTATGAATCGAACATGACTTTTTTCCCAAACTTTTTTCATAAAAAATAAAATTTTGTTCATAGATATTATTAAATTGTACTTAATGAAATTTTGCTAAAATTTTAATTTAGTTTTATTGGATTTAATTCAAATGCTAAATAAAAATAGTTGTACATGAAAATATTAAAAAAAATAAATCCATTTAAATGGCAATTTTCGAATAAAATGCTATTAAAAAAATAAGTATTAGAAATTTTCTTAAATTTGCTGCCGTTCTATAGCACATGCTTCATTGTAATAAAAAACGCATCTGCTGTGTTCGTCTCCCCCAACAAGTGCCTAAAAATCATTAAAAATCAAAAATTCTGTAAAGAAAATTTCAAACATAAATTTACAAATTGAAAATATAGTAAATGAAATTTTAAACAATTTGTTGAAGTCTTCTTGACTTTTGATTCATTTCAAAAAAAGCTATTTTAGAACTTAAGTACAATTTCGCAGCTAAGACCGGGCCTAAATTTTTAAAGCAAAAATAATTTTGAAAAATTTTATATAAAATGATCTAAATACAGTATTAATATATTATATTTACTATATTAATGATTTATTTGTATATGTTATAGATTGCAATATAAGAAAAATTAAAGTTTTTTTATGTTAACTATTAAATTTTTTTTTTATTGTAATTAAAACATCCTAACAAAATTTCGAGAAATGAGCGCTTGAGAATAGGAAACGCAAAAGGTTCACAGCTATTACTCATATTATAACTTAATTCGTTTGGTCCTGAAATGATATAAATAGAACAAAGGCCCTTTTTAGCTTTTAGTAGGAATACGATTTCATTTCTAAAAGGTATTCTTATGGGTCACTGTGTGACAGGACAAATGTCTTAACGTAAAGGTTTTCTCCTATATTGCTGTAGAATTTGTTTAGTTGAGAATGAGAAAGATTGGCTACAATTCCCTTTATTCGATTTTCAAGTACGACAGGATCTCGGACTTAAAGAATCTACTTAAGATTTATAATTTAGAACCAAAAAAATGATAAAATTTTAACAAAATTTTCTTTGATAAACTCTGACATTAAAGAATTATAAATTCGTTTTTGATCAACACTAATTAAATAAACAATCGATATATGTCCAATGTATACACATATGTATATATGAATTCCAGTCAAATTTTGTTGTTCGAATGTATGTAAGTTCTTAAATGTTATTATTGTGCATATTTTGCTTAATGGACATACTAAGTGCTCTATATTGTAGGTATTTCATATCTAAAAATAATTTTGCATAAGTGTATGTATATGTATGTGTATTCATTTATGCTTTTGGCACCACTACAACTGTATATAATCTCAATTTAAATGTAATCGTTTTAATTGTATATGCAAAATTTAACAAAATATGTTTTTGTTCTTTTTATACATGCCATTATCTATACAAATGTCATAAACAAAATATAAATCTGTAGATTAAATTGTATCAATATGTGTTTAACTAAACATTGGAAATTAAGTGTGTGTACAAATATTTGGACCTGTGTTAGTGCATTGAATGTTCTTGTATGTACTTTATAAATATAAGATAAATTTTCAATTTTAGAATTTTGTTATTTAATTCATAAATGTAGGCATACGTTGTTATATATCTTTAGCTATTATTTACTATCAATTGCATTTTAATATTTTGTTTTTGTCTTTTAATTGATAATAAATATGTGCAAATAAGGTCAAAATTAATTGAAATTTTACTGTATTTGTTTTATACAAAAAAGTTTTGTTTCGAATTCAAATTAATATCATAAAATTAAACAAGGTCAACATAATTTCAACAATTTATAAAATTCATAAATTGATCAAAGATTTAAATTGTGTTGGTTTGGTAACACGAAAATAATTTTACTAAATAGTTAAATTATTTATATTTAGTATTGCTAAGAATGTGTAAACATTTAAACGATTTAAAATGGTTTGAAATTAATTAACTATTTATTTGCTAAATTAAATAAGAGCAAAATTTACACAAAACTTGCTGAAGAAGGCCCAGTTTTTTAAAATCTGGCAATAATTAGTATTTTGAAAAAATAAGAATAATAAAAATAATTTAATTAGATGTTAGAATTTTATGCTATGTGCCAAATTTTGTTTTTAAACCTGACGTTTTTTCTAAAATATAATTAAAAGTTGATTTTTCACATGAAATGTAACCCGAATTTGCATGGGAATTTTTTGAGCGATTTTCACTAACTCATTTTGCTGCATGTTATTTACAAATTTATAAGAATTTATAAGAAAGAAAAGAATGAGAAAAATTAAGTTTCTAATTAAAAAAAAAAATTCTGGCTTTAATTTTCGGGGCATTTAGCCTTTCTTGACCTTTTTAAAATTCAATTTAACCTTTTTTTCTTATATCCTGTCAAAACTGGTCGCAAGTTAGAGACTTGACTGACATCACATGTCTATAAATTATGGGCGAACAATTTGCTCTACCTAGAAAATTATACAACCTCAGACAAGCATATATTCTTTGGTCGTCAATGGGATAAAAGTTTGACGTTATGGACAAATTTCATTTAACTTTCTACACTATGTCAAGTCTAAGAAATGAGTATTTCGCAGAACTACTTGCGAATAATTTTTGTGTGATTTTTTTGACCTGTGTTATTATTTATTATTTAAATTTTTTTTGTCCTCATTTGCTAAAATAAATATTTTTGAAACATCCTGTTCAACTGATTTAACAACGGTATACTTTCAATTAGGATAAAAAATCAAGTTCTGTTATTGTTGAAAAGATGTCACTTGTTTTAATTTTTTTAAGTAGATTATGTTTAAAATAATACTAACAATCATTTAAAAAGCAAAACAAATTTGAATACCAGGGTAAAACAAATCAATCAACAATTCTGTATGCTAACCAAAAGTACATACAGATGAAAACGGCTATGTAAACGAATTGATTTTTGAAATTCAGTTTGATCAGTTCAGTTCAGTTGATCAATTAGTTGCATATTGGTATAAATATAGTACTATTTATAAAAAAATGTTTATGGAAAATTTTTTGTGAAAGAAATTTATAGGAAATTCCTTAGAAAAGAAAAAATATCGAAAATTTTTCAGAAAAGAATATTTATCAAAAGTTTTACATAAAAAGAATATTTATCGAAAATTTTCTACAAAAAATAAATTTGTGGAAAATTTCAAAAGAGGAAATTTTTGAAAAATTTCGAATGATAAAAATTTAATTTAGAAAATCAACCAAAAGAAAATTTATGAAAAAATGCTTATAAAGAAAATTAATCGAAAATTTTCTATAAAGAGAATATTTATCAAAAATTTCTTATAAAAGAATATTCATCGAAAATTTTCTACAAAAAGAAAATTTATCGAAAATTTCTATAATATCTCATTTACATCAAACAAAAACTAACTAGTTTTCGTGAAAGCCGAATTTCAATTTACATACCTGTTTTTTTTTTCTCTATCTAGTTTTTGTTGACACATTTTTTGTTTAAGAAAATTTTGTTGAAAGAAAATGTGAATTATTTTTGTAGGTAAAAATGTTTTTTTTTTACAAAATTTTAAAAATAATTTATTCACAAAATGTATTAAACAAATAAAACTGTTATATGCCATTTACGCCAAACAAAAACTAGGAGTTTTTGATTGAAAAACTTCATAAATTTCTTTAGTTTCTCCATACAAATCAAAAATCCTTTTCAGCTACTTTTTATTCAAAACCAAATAAAATCTAATAAAATAACTATTTATGATACAGTCTGTTCAATTGATTTCAGAACGGTAAGTTTTCTTTTTCTTGACTTTTTTCATTTGTTATACAAGTTTTATTCACAAATAACACTATGCGACAGTCAACATCGGGATGTGATGAAATCAGCGGCAAATGTTATATCGGTAAAAAAGAAGTTATACGTGTCCCTGCGATTCGCTGGGTCACGTCCATGAATCGAGATATATCGATATGAAGTTAGTAACTATCATATAGGGGAAATTGTGACCTTTGGTGGTCTTTTTTTGACATGACTCGAGAACCACCAGTCCGATTTTGCTGAAACAAATTAAAAAAAAAAATAGGAATTACAATTCCTTTAATCTGTTCATACAATGTTTCGCTACATAAGCAACAGTTTCACAGTTATAAATAAATGTATGAAAAAAAAAACTATTTTTTGCCTAAAAAATTGAATTTTTTTATTTTTAATTCATAAAAAATCCAAAACGGTAAAAAAAGTGTCAAGTCCTATTACTTCAACGTAAAGTCACATAACTTTTAAACAAAATGAGACATAGATCATGAAAATCGATGAACGCGTTTCGCTTTTATTCACAATTAAGTGAAGGTATCTCATTTTTACAAGAATATTGATTTTATGTTTCAATGAATTTGGATAATATTTATTATATATTATTTATTATAATTATTAACACATAAAATTAAAATTATTACAGGTAATTATTAGGTTATTACATAGATACATAGGTTATAAAAATCGATGAACGCAAAACTTATTTTCGTTTGTTTGCGCCCTTTACTTTCTTGCGTGGTGGTTCGCCCACTTGTTCAGAGTCTGTATCGGATGAGGATCTGTCTTCATCTGGACAAAATCAATTGTTTTTAATCAGTCAGTTAACTTCATTTTTGTGACTTACCCTCGGAGGAAACTCCCATTGTATATTCTTCTTCTTCATCTTCATTGTCGGGATCTTCGATATCCGGTGACTTTGATATTAGGCTCCAAATTGTTGCCTTCTTTCAAAAGCTGGGCAAGTTTTTCTGCTTCACGTTGAGAAAGGTTTAATTCTGCAACAATCTTGTCCATTCTTGCTTGTGATACTGGAATTATTTTGTTCGATGGGCCGGCTTCTGGTGTTGGTTTATAGGTGAAATCCGATTGATCCATTGTTTCAATAGAAAAAGAAGTTTCTCTGTCAGGACTTGGAAGCGGTGGAATTGGTATTTCATCCGAATGCGGTAGAGGTATTTGTGCACTTTTAACAGATATGTAAACTCTTCGTTTAAGGCCTTTACGATTTACTCCACATATTTTGTTTGCGCAAGCGTAACAGTTGTCGGAATTGTGCTCTCCTGAATCAGTCCAGGAGACATCAAAACGAAGTGAACTGCGTTTCCCTTGGATCCACATGTTAAGACCATTGTAGCGTGTTTTACAAATTTTTTCTGGGATCCACGAAACGCCGCGAATTATTTCGCAATCCAAATAAAGTTTAAAAGCGCGCTCCACTTGCTCAGTGAGTAATGCAGCATTTGTTGAAAAAGCTCTTTTGCCACAAACGTAACAAAATAAATTGATATTTTCTGGATAATTTGCACTCATTTTGGATTTATACTTTTACTACTTTTTCGTCACTTTAAAAAAAAAACGTACTTTACGCGTTCGGAGACACTTGTTGAATGACAAAAATCGATCAGTGAACACCTATAAATACTACGTAAGTTTCAATATTTTACTGAGAGGTACTTATGAATTCGCGCATCTTTTAAGGGTGGCTATAAACCTGATTCGTGTGCGTTTTAAATTTTTCGAAACGTTCTAAAACACGACCACTCATAAATGTGGGTGCAATTTGTGTAAAAAAATTATGCAGGTAGCCAACGGAAAAAACCCAAATAATTAAAAAAGTACATTTTCCTTTTTCCTTTTAATTGTCCACGCACATTTATGACTGTTTTTTAGTTTGTTACCGCTACCATAAAAATCAAATAACCTTTTGTTTATTACTTTTTTTTTAAATTCTGACAATCATAAAAGAAAGCCATCTATGTGTTTTCCAAGGAATTTTGAGCATATCTCGAGCAAATTTTTGAAATTCATACCTTCACTTAATTATGAATAAAAGCGAAATGCGTCCATCGATTTTCATGATCTATGTCTCATTTTGTTTAAAGGTTATGTGACTTTACGTGAAAGTAATAGGACTTGACACTTTTTTTACCGTTTTATATTTTTTATGAATTAAAAATAAAAAAATTCAATTTTTTAGGCAAAAAATAGTTTTTTTTTTTCATACATTTATTTATAACTGCGAAACTGTTGCTTATGTAGCGAAACGGTGTATGAACAGATTAAAGGAATTGTAATTCCTAATTTTTTTAAATTAGTTTCAGCAAAATCGGACTGGTGGTTCTCGAGTTATGTCAAAAAAAAAGACCACCAAAGGTCACAATTTCCCCTATGTGATAGTTACTAACTTCGAATCGATATATCCCGATATAACATTTCCCGCTGGTTTCATCCCATCCCGATTTTGACAGTCGCATAGTGTAATATAAAGTTTTTCTGAACCACTTTCCTGTTATATAGTACAAATACTGAATAAAAATTACAAATAAATAAAAAATAATGTATAAACAGCTATACAATGTGTCACGAAGTTACAACACGGACAGTTAGGTTTAGTCGAATTGAAAACTTTTGATAATGAGTTTGAACCCTTCCCGATCACTGACCCCTACTATTTGTCGCACAGTGTAATTTATAAAATGTTGTATAAGACTTTCTAAAAAGTAAAAATATACCGAATTAGTTTTAAATAAAAGTTTATGCAAAAATATGCGTGTCAAAAAAAACCAAATAAAGAGAAAACTAGGTATATGAACAATTTGGTGTTTTAAGCTCAGTTTTTTGTTTGGTGTAAATGGTATATTAAAGAAATTTAAAATTAGTTTTCTTCATTGCTTAAAAATTACATGAAAATGATTTTTGACTTGTACGGAAAAACTATATAGTTTTTCTACCAAAATCCAAATTAAGCCGAAAACCACAAGTTTTTGTTTGGTTTAAACGGCATATGAAAAGAAAATTTGAAGAAAGTTTATCGAAAATTTTCAAAAAAAAGAAAATTTATCAAAAATTTGCTATAAAAATTAAATTTATGAAAAAATTTGCTACAAAAAGAAAATTTTACCGAAAATTTATCAAGTTTGCTATGGAATTAAAATTTATGTAAATTTTTCTACAAATACGAAATTCATTTTTATAGACGAAATTTATTGAAAGTTTTCCATGAAATTAAAATTTAACGAAAGTTTTCTGTTAATAAAAAATTGTTGTTCCCTTATTTACGAACAAATATCTGATCAACTAAAAGTTGTTTTCAAATATTAGTTTTCTGTCACATATTTTACAAAAAAGTATTTCTCGTCTGTTTTGAAGATATCATTATTTTCCGATATGTATTTATTTAAGAATTTTTGGTCGTGTTCGTGTTTTTGCGATTTTTTGAAAAGCTAAAATTTTAAAATTTTATAAAAATTTTTATTTTATTTATTTTATTAAACTAAATCATGAAAATTATTTTCGAGATATGTCGTACAACTTTAATAATTTTCTACATAATGATTTATCTAGAGAACTAAAATCAACTAAAAAAAAAAAAATACATTTATAAGCTCAATCAGGTGTAACTTAATTGCCTGAGAAATCTCAATCCACAGAAAATATATATATATATTTTTATCGTCCTGTGTAATTGAAAGCTTTATCAAAATTATTTTTTTTTTATTATTTTTGAACTTTTATATACTAAAAACCGATAAACAGTGTATAAAGTCGAATCGAACTGAAATGTATTAAATAGTTATGGAGGAGGACCTAAGCTTGCAGAAAAATCATCTTGCAATCACCCTGTGATAACAGACAACAGGGTGTCAAGTGTCGTATATGAAAAAGTTTATATAAATTGTGACTTCTACAAATCAAGCCCAATTTCAAAGATTCATATATTTCCGTATGGTCCTCGACAAGATAAAGAAAAAAAGATATTTATGCTTAAATTTTGAAGTTTTGATTTTTTTGCCTTGACTTTATTTCGTTTCGAGATAAGTCCTGAGGTATACGAGAAAAAAATGTTTTAATATTTGTAATTTGCAATATATTTTTAAATAATATGATGAAAAAATATGTTCATCTAGACATAAAAAATGTTCAGTCACCACTCTGAAATTGGTATGAAAAATGGCTACTTTTGTACAAAAATAGTACTATTCTTTCCCTTTTTCTCAAAGTTTTTTAATAAAAAAATATTTTCTTTACATATTTCAAAAGACAAAGCTTTACAAATTGGTAATAAAAAATTTACAATTATTTAATGGCGAATTTTAGAAAAAAAGTTTAATTTTTATCGACTAATAAAATAAAAAAAATTAAAAAAATAAAAAAAATTTCACGCGATTTTTAATTTATTGACGATATTTAATCATAATAATATATTTAGATCGACTTGGCACTAAATTGCTTCCCGCACGGCCAAAAATGAAATCAGGAGTGCCGATTTTATGAAAAAAGTCCCTTTGACTTAGTATTTATGGTACTCAATTATTTGTATACCAAAAGTCTTACAAGAAGTAAGGAAAATTAACTATCGAACGCGGATCTTACACATTGCACATTGGAGCAAAAAAGGGAGTTTTGCGGCATTAAATAAACCGTAAGTATTTATAACAAGATATTGGTATCGTTGAAAATGAAAAGATTTCAGCATCTTAAAAATGCTAAAAAAGTTATGTGTTATATTTGGAAAACAAAAATAGAAAGTAAAAATATGCTAAGCTTTTCTTTTAAATTATAAGTTGCATCATTGTTAAATGCGTATTTTTATGGTACTTTCAATAATACTTATAACGCACAAAAGCAATGTTATTTAGCTCCCTTCAAGTGTTTAATTTGACACTAAATATTTTACTAAACTGATTTAGTGGTATCCGTCAGTTTCCGATCAAACTATAAATATAAAATTTCCAAGATATCTTAATGAAATTTGACACATAACTTTCTTTTCAAGGAGATAACAATGATAGAAATGTTTTCCCGAAATATGTGTTCACTTTAATAGAAACATAATTATTAAGCTATTAGTTTTATCGTAAAGTATTGTGTCGACCGTAGTTTTTCAACTTATGAAACAACATAAATTTGATTTGTTTTTCCGTAAGGTATCGCTGCGGTTCAATTTTCTTTAAAAAAAAGTATTTTTTTAAGCTTTTGTGTGACAATCAAAAATAAAACGTTTAAAAAAGCAAATAAAAATATAAAAATTCAATTGAAAATTTTTGAAAATGAAATAAAAACAAATGTACAAAATGAAAGGTACAAAATTTTCACGTGCGGTTATAAGAGGTGAGTGGATTGATTCATACATATTTAAATTTTGAATAACTATAATATATTTACAGGAAACTTTACGTTATAGCTATGATGCCTTATAAAAAGACTGTCAAGGTCTTTAAAGTTAAAATTATGATATCTTGTTTTGTGACTATTAGCATATGCATACAAATTAGCATATATGTTAGTATCGAGATCAAATTTGGCTGTAAATTATATCAGCTCGTTGCACTGTAGAAAAATCTTGCAACTTTTCAGAGTACTAATTATAAAAATTTAAACTATCATGCACACGATATTAGTGTTTTGGTTGATTTTATTATTATTAAGTTGTCTAAAATTAAAATCCAATATCGAATAATTCACTTTAGAAATAATTTTGTACTGAAATATATTTACAAATGGGGTAGAACAATTTTATTATACTTTTAGTCCTTGGAATACTGGCTATAACTTGCATATAAATTTATGTTCTCCAAGCCATGTCATATACAACTTACATATGTTAAAAATTAAAATTTACATAAGTTTTTTAGTTAAAAAGTTATTGAAATTAAAATGTCGTAGTCTAATTAATAAACAGACGTTAAAAATATATGATTTTGTACTTTAAGATATCAAAAATTTATAATATAAGGGAAGATAACTAAAAATTTTACCATATATAAAATATCTGTATTTAAAGTAAATACTATATTGTAGTGGTTTAAAAAAATAAAATAATGTTGGAAAAAGCTTTGACTTTGGAGGCGCTCATATAGTTCAACAAATGGCATACCAAAAAATAACTTTAGAGTAAAGTTCAGCATATTGTTAGCTATTTAATGCGATATTTAGTTTTGCAAAATTCGAAGTTTTAAAATTTGTCTTTCTGCCGGAAAATTGTTCGAGAGACTTCCCTGTGGATTGTTTGAAAAATGAATGCCAATATTATCATCACAAACATCGCATTAACCTTTATCAAAATAAATTGCATAGCCGAGTTATTTCGACACTTGAAAAATCGATTATTATAACAAAAGTACATATTTTTCAGATGTTTCAATCAAAGTGGAAAAAATACCTTAAGGTTTGATGCAAAGGTGGCAGAAAAAATATTGGCTTCTAGGAATACTATTCTAAGAAACAATAATATCATTTTCAAAAGTAAAAATAACTACATTAATTTGTGGACAACTCGAACAAAAATAACTAGTTATTTAGGCAGAAAATAAGCAGTTTATTTTTGTTTCCAATTATACCTGCTAGCTTACCAGAAAGACAAAGTTTTTGCTTTTTACTGGATTGGGGGTAAACTAAATCACGAGTTAAATAGAGTGACAATACATCAGCAGGTAGTTTCGTTTTTATTGTGGACCAACAGCTTCATCGATCCAAACTTCTTAAGAAAACATTAATGCAATATATCCTCTAACATATTTTGATTATCTTTCTTTCACAGAAGTATTAAAGGCTTCAGTCCATGGAAATTAATAGGAGACACCAAATATGAGTGGCTATAATATATATTTATGATAATATAAAGGTATGTTAATAACTATCGCAACAAATAAATAAAAAAATAAATAAAAATTGCGATGTTTTGCAAGTTATAAAGAATTATATACTTTCTTTGAAAAATCTTGATGAAAATTTAAATTTCTGTTTCCAGGGAAATTTTTGTTTCAACTTAAACTCGTTTGATATTTTAAGTTCCCAATTAAAATTGTATTTTTTTAATAATTAGTATAAACTTTCCTTAAAAACTATTGGTTTTAGTATTTATTTCATACTTTTATTTATTTGTTATATTTAGAAGCATTCTCGTATTTTTTAAGTTAGTTAAGTAAAAACTCAACCATATTTATTTTACAAGCTTGTTACTTTTAAGTTTATTATTATATTAAACTGAATAATTATATTTGTCTTTGATCTGTTAAACAACAATCGCCACTTGCAAAGGTCAATTACCTGTACACACTTTTAAATTAAATTCATAATAAATCTGTATGACCTTGAGACTAATAGGCCATCAATACAAAGTACTTGTATACGTAATTAAAATAATGAATAGTCTTAAAAGAAGATGAAAACACATGAATAAAATATATTGATCAAATGTTTACCTTTTTCTATTTAGTGACATTTCGTTAACTATTGACATTTAAAAAGTAATCGTTCATTATTTCCATTAAATGTTTATCATCAAAATAGTCTGGGGAAGTAGGGTTTCGCATTAATTCATTTAATGTAGGAAAACGAGATATACATATGAAAAAATTAAACAAATTATTTATGTGATGACAACTAACACAATCTTATCTTAATGCCTTAAAATACCATAAAACCATTCTACCTGAAATCCCTACAATTGACCTTTAAACTTCCTCTTGAATTTATTATTGGATTATGTAATTGTTATCATGTAATTGTTATTAATTGCTCTCATTATAGCTTTATTCGGGTCGACTTGACTTGATATTTACATATATATTATTTTTGTTACTTAATTTCTCAAAGTGTGTTTATTAGTTTTTATCTCTCTTTAAAACATTGCTCATTATTGTTGTTTTTTTTTTTAGTTTTTTGTTTCAACAACATTATTAAAATTAATTGGACATATTTATCATGTTGTTAGCAATAATCGGGCAATTAACTAATGCAATTAAGATTTAGTTGTTCTTCTTTAATCATGGTCTGTTATTGATATAAATTAATTTAAATATGGGCTAATCTCAAACAATTGGATAAGTAATAAAATTTCACAAATACATATTAAGTTTTCCACATGACTTTTAATTGCTCTGTTCTCTGATACAAAATACATATTTGATTGTAAATCAATATAAATAATTTTCTTTAGTACCATTATACCAGGGGTGCCTTTTATATTTGGCGAATAACACATAAAACAATAATACTTATTTTTGAAAATAATAAACTACCTGCTGATTCATTGGCACTCTATTTAACTCGTGATTTAGTTTGCCTCCAATCCAGTAAATTTTGGTAATTCGTAAATAATCTAACCTGCTACTATTTCGATAATGAAGTTGGTGATCCCAAAAAAACTTTTTTTCTGATAAGCTAGCAGGTATAATTGGAAACAAAAATAAATTGCTTCTTTTTTGCTGAATAACTACTTATTTTTATTAGAGTTATCCAAAGTGACTCAAAAATATGTACCTAGAATAAATTAAAAATAAAGAAACCAAAAAAAAGTCAGTGAGATTTTAACCATTGGTTTTTACACTTAATTTTCTAAGTGACAAAAACATTTTAGTATAAAATATCTTTTTAAACATTTTGTTATAAAAAACTAACAGCACCTAACAATCTTCTGATTGCTAATCCAGCGCTCTAGCCAATTCATACACGTGATTCCAATATTACTGTGCTATTATATTCGTACTATTGAGTACTTGTTTATATAATACAGAGTGCGCAAATAATAATGATGCCTCATTACCGAGAAACTACTTTAATAAGTAGTTGCCATTATCGAAAACCAAAAAGTTTTTACTGGGATACTGTAACTTGTTTTCAAATGGTACGATGTTTTAAATTCCATTTCCTTCTAGAAAACAACATTATATTTTGGAACCATTGGTAATAATGTTAAATTTTTGAAATTTTACTCTTCCTTGTTAGTTACACCTCCAGTTTCCAATCGTTTTCTTACCACATTATCTGGGACTAAATAGACAGCTATAAAAGCACCTGTAATGTTCTTTATTAAATCACAATGGCGTTC
Source organism: Protocalliphora azurea (assembly GCA_932274085.1). Lineage (NCBI taxonomy): Eukaryota > Metazoa > Arthropoda > Insecta > Diptera > Calliphoridae > Protocalliphora > Protocalliphora azurea. Next base: position 67,824,145 of record OW026523.1, on the reverse strand, counting down.
CAATAAACTTTTGGCATCAATACAATAAAGCACTTGTTTTCCGAATTCGTCCACTCCCTTACTTATTTCTATTTTATTTGCTATCTAATCGAGTCCTTTAAAGTGTTACCAACAATGTTCAAATTTGGGGATATCTTCCATAGAGAAATTTACTCTTTTAGAAAAAAGCACCAATTTATTTACATTTTTTAGGGCTTAGTTAATTCCATTTATTTCTTACAGCTTTATCCAAAATTGATATAAAATCAGTAATTTTTAGGTAGATTTTCTTCTAATATATTTATCGAAATACTGTCAAATATTACTTATCACAAACGCAGCTATACCTCTATGTGTCAAATTACTCACCTTAAAACCAATATGAATTCCTTATTATTTAGACCTTATAAAAATAAATAATTTTTTAATTTTGAGTTCTGTTTTTAGTCTCAGAAGCGACCAGGGACGGCAAAATCCAGACAGAGAAGTTCTTTCTTGAAAAAATGAAACTACTTTCAACTGGCTAGAAATACGGTAAAGAAGTTAGATTATGCGATGGGGCTAAACTAAAAATAGTTCCACAGGTTGACATATCTAGTCAACCCAAAATTAGAATTTTTGTAATGACACCCATACTACCAAGAGATTGATTGCTAAATATACATATAGTGCAGAACTCAAGGGCATTAAAGGAAGATGCTTCTCCGAACGAATGCTGGGAGAAGCAGTATCCTGGTAGTGAACTCAGGTACCTTGCAGAAATTGAAAGAAAATGGCTACCGTGTAAGTGTTAGTCTTAGTAGTACTATCGCTAAGCCAATCAAGGAAGTAGAGAAAAGAATAAAAGCAGCTACTTTAAGCAATAATATTTACGTTTACACTAAAGAGATCATGAATGACTAAATATTAATAATAAAAACATTCATGGGTCAAACAGTTAGTTCAGGTTGTGCGCTTATAATATTTATTAAATGAATGATTATTATCCATAATACCCGAATGCGAAAACTTAAAAACCATACAGTAGAGTGCCAGTATGAGTTGTGTGAATATGTCGTATATGATTTCATTGTACACTGAAAAAGATAATTTATTATATTTTCTTTTTCGATGTTGTTATAAGTGTATGTAAAAAATGTATATTCTTCGCAATACTTTTTTTTCTTACTTTTAATATTTTTGTATGAATGATTTCGTTTTTAGTAAGTAGATACTTTATTATTGCTAGAACAACGTAATTAAATTTTTTTTAAACATTCTTTGATTTAACTCCATGATTATTTTATATTAAAAAAAACTATTTGTTGTTAAAAATTAAAAACAAAATTATACAGTCAGTTGCATAAATATATATGCAACCCATATGTATTTCTTAAACTATAGATTTTTGTACTTATTTTAAAAAACATTTGTAAAAATTTTAGTCCTGTAATTAGCAATTTAGTCAATTTTATGATTCTTCTATAAACAATTTACATCGCAAAGATATGTATAAGAGGCATGAGAGACATTGTTTTAATCTACTGTATAAAAGAATAAGATTCACCTTATTCTTAAATTAAATTAAAATGAGTTAAAAGACAAAATGTCAAATTCTTAAGATATTGCTAAAATTGTGTAGATTATTAAATTTTGGTTTTGTAGTTATTCGTAGAAATTGGGTTTTCGATACTTCACAGTAATTTCATTTATATCTTTCGTTCTTGCGAAGATTAAAAGGAAATGATTATAGACAACTTTTGGTAATTTAAATAATACCAATTAAATTTATATTTTATGAACTGCTTACCTGATAAATTTATTTTTGGGAATAATTCCCACCATACCTTATTTTATTCGCTTTTTCGGTCTAATATGAAAAACAAAATTTAAAAAACTACATCGTTTACATATTTTAGTTCTTTCCAATGTAGTTTTTGTTGACAATCGCATTTCTTGTATATTTTTTAATTCCGCTCTATTTGGTATTTCTTCGATCAGAGAATATATCGTTTCAATATTAAAATGTATTTTAACAATTTTTAATAAATTATTTGTTGTAATAATTTCATAAAAAAAAAAACAAATAATTTCTATAAATTTGAAATTTTATTTCTCTATTTATATATAAAAACTACGGTTCTAGAATTTGCTAAACAGGATGTTTCATAAATAGTTATTTTAGTGGTTTTCATTTAGTTTTCAATAAAAACTAGTTAAAAATTGTTTTTGATTTGTATCGAAAAACCAAACAAATTTCTATAGTTTTTTATTCAAAAACCAAATAAAGCCAAAAACTACTAGTTTTTGTTTAATGTAAATGGCATATAAAGATTATTGTATTTTTGGGCCATTTAAAATATCAAAATTTGTAGGTTTGTATACGTCAAAAACTTAATAAACATATTTCATGGGTATAGTGTACTCATTATATTTTCAAAATTTTAAAAGATATGTTTATAAAAATATATATTCAGACATACTTATGACAAAACATTAAATGTTACACAAGTTCAGTGTTTTAACATTTTGACAACAAATAAAAACTACGTAAGTAATATTTTCCTAAATAATGTTTTTTTTTTCTATTTAAATAATTTGCATCCAATAACGTTTAAAAACACAGAAAAAATTATTACATTATATTTTTCAATTAATACAGTTGTTTAATGTTGCATCAAAATTGAATTAATATATTCAAGCAATTCAAGTAAGTTCTCTTTTCTCTTTTGCGAACAGTCTAAAGTTCACACAAAATGTATTTGATATTATTTTTATTTAAATTTAAAATATTCCCCTAATTCACAATGTAATTAATATGTAAAGCATACTCATCTGTATTTTTTACTACGTTATAAAGCAACAACCTAAAGTAGATTAATCAGATAACAACATTTAAACAGCTTAGATTTTTTTTTTTTTTTTTGTAGCAATATTGCGGCATGTGTTCTAAAATCTGTAGTATCAAACTGTTGTTTATGTTTACAATCATTGTTTACATTTTTTGTTTAGTTTTGTGTTATTGCGTCCTATTACTTTTTTTCCCCTTGAAATATCAAATGTATTATTTTTTATTTTTTTATTTATTTTTTTTTTTTTTTTTGTAAACAAACATGTAAAATGTCATAATTAAAGTTGACATAAGAGATTTCAATGCAAGAACAAAATACATGGAGTTCTTTATTATTTTGTTGATGTTGTAGTTATTGTAAAGTTGTCGTTACTTTACTTTTTGTACTATTGCAACAGCCAAACAAACAAAAAAAAAAAAATATTTATCATTATGGTACAATAAGTAAGGTAACGACAACTCTACAACAACTACAACACAAAAAAATCCATGTATTTTATTTTTGCATTGAAATAGATTGTAAACACAAAACACAATTTGGCACTACAGATTTTTGAACACAAGTCGCCATATTGCTAAAAATAATCTCAGCTGCTTAAATGTTACTACCTGATAATCTAACTTGATTTATCATATAATGCACAACCATTCATTGCAATCAGGGTTGCCAGATTTTTTTGAGCCTCTGTCGAAAAATCAGAAATCGGCTAAAATATTTAAATTTTATTTGGTTTTTTAAAGAAAAAAATTCAGATCTTCAATTACTAAGACAAAGTTTAAGAAAATACTTTAATAAAGCAATCAAAAAGGGTAAAAATTAGTTATGAACTGAGTACAGAAATAAATTAAGATATTTTAAAAAAGAGATAAGTAGGGAAAGAGCTTGCGGCTATAAAGGACCCTTCAAGGTTAAGAAAAGATCTTTTAAAGTAAGAGTACCCAATTTCGTAACCTTAGGATTTCAGAAGGAAATTGGACAGACACAACAGAGAAATCACTCAAAATGTTATTTCAGACTTATTTTTAAGATTGCGTTTTTAAGCAATATGTAGATGAAGATACTAGCGAATTTAATCAGGAGAATTGTTTGGATATAGGAAATATCATTACACCACATAATTTGAAATAGGCTGTAAATAACATTAGACCTATTAAATCACCAGGGATGGATGGGATTTATCCAAAATAATACAGGATACAATTGATATTATTGGATATGATCTAATTAAAATATTTACATTTTGTCTTAATAGAACTTATGTACCCAACCCAAGGCTTGGCGTAAAGTTAAATACTATCACCCTAACATCATTTATACTAAAGACCTTAGAGGAAATTTTAGAGGAAATCATTAGAAATAAACTGAATTACACAAATATTTCCAAAAGTAGACATGCTTACATTTAACATTATATTCTATGGTTTATCATATTGAAAAATCTTTTGCAATGAATGAATTTACAATGGCAGCTTCTTAGATACTGAAGGTGCTTTTAGGAATGTAGAATCTTCAGCCATTAAATATGCACTTATATTGAATGAAAGTGATATAAAAGTAACTAATTGGATTATGTCAACGCTTTTACAGAGACAATTTACGGCAGAATTAGGAGACTCCACTATACAAGCAAACGTAACAAGCAAAAGGAACACCTCAAGGTGTTGTTATTTCGACACTACTTTGACTACTTGATGTGGATGAAGTTCTAAACTCTCTCGATGCTACTGACATAAAAAGTGGTAGCATATTCTGAGGACTTAATAGTACTATTATCGGATAAATTCCTTGATACTTTATTTGATATTTTGGGTAATAGACTAAAGTTGCAGGAAGCTTAACTTTTGAAAGCAGATTCTATGAAGATTATTTAATATTTTCTATCAAAAGATAGTGACTAAGAATTATTATACAGTCAAACAAAAGCACCAACATACCGTCGATACGCTGACGAAAAGTAGTGTGTGTTTTTTGAATACTTTTGAGGAAAACAAAAAACCGTTTTATTTTGTCAATTTACAATATTTTTATGATTGGAAGACACTAAGACGAAACTACAAGTCAAAATTTGCTTTCTTCATCAAATTCCAAGGTGGAACCCTTATTCTGTCGGATTGTTTAGTTTTTTTCTTTTTTTTTTTTTTTTCTTTACAAAAATCCTACCTAAAGCAAAAAGAATAGTGTTTTTTTTTTAAAGAAAATCTACACATAGGACTTTTTCAAACTTAAAAACCCGTAATGGAAAACGCTTGGAATGTATGACTAATAACGCTACCAGATGCGGTAATAATAAGTACTCGTCGACAGCGCACCGACGATATATTAACACAGCAAAAAGAACTGAAAAGATCATGATTTTAACATTGTGTTGTCACTGGAAAGAAGTACTAAGTGCCGAAAAAGTTGCAGAAGTTTCTTTTTAGAATGTTCTTCTTTTATGCTTCTTGTTCATTCGTTTGAAATACTTCTCTTAAAACTATATTTATAACATTTTTTAATAAAAAACATGATTTTAGCTTTATGAACTGATGATAAAAATACTTTTTAATTTTTAAAATTGTTATTTTCTTATAAATGATTTATTCACCTTTTTCCTACTATTTTATTTTCACTTTTTTTGAAGTAATTTTTATTAATTGTCAAAAGAGTGAAAATGTGCCTTTAGTTCCACTTTGTAAGTGGTAAAAAGTTCGTATTTTTGAAGCACTTGGTCGTTTTTTTGTTGGGAAGATGTGGCTGTAATTGCTACTCTTTAATAGAATTTCTTCAGTCTTTCAACACAATCTAACTTTGCAAAAGAATAAGCAGATACTCACGAATTCCAGATTTTGTAGAACGTGTGAAATGACAAACTAAGATTATTCAGAATTCTCCCTATGCTAGAGGTATAAAGGTAAATGATCTTGGTATATTTTGCACAATATTTCGGATTCTATCAGGACTTTATTATTTTGAAATTTAAACGTTAGCGAAAATCTGAATAGTTAACCAACAGAAAGGGAGCACAAAAAAACCTCTCTATTTTTTCGAAACTCCAGCGTATATGAAAAAATCTTTATCCTTAAAGAATACGCTACAAAGAATTTAAACTAACTTAACTAACAAAATTCTCACTCAGTTCCGAATGTATTATGTTCAAATCTACCTCTTGTTTATTATCTGGAAGTATACGAAGGGTGCTTATGTTTTGCGAAATGTGCAAAACTACGTAATTTACGTTAAATTTGATACCGGAATAATAAAATGTGATGTTTTTAAGATTTTACTTTATCAGTTAATTTTTTATAATAATGCTATTCCTGTTTCTAAAAGTTACATAAAAAGTTGTCTTGTTCCAAAAATTTAATTTTATAATAAAAAATTTGCATGCAATGATTTTCTATAACATTCGATCGCTAATATATCGCAGGTATGCGGAATCCAATCATAGACAATTTCGGCTTTAGAATGAATTTTGTGAAAGTCTTCTTAGAAAAGAAAAAACATACAACACCAATATATGATATATCGTGCGATCGATAAATTCCTCGTTATTTTTTTTACTAAAAAGTATTCAATATTTCATAAATATTTGAGAGTCCACACAGAAAAAATTAAGGTAATAATTTTTTAATAAAATTCATTAATTCATTTTATATTCAAATTTAAATATATTTTAATTAATGTAATTAACTCTCTATTGGTTTACAGTTTTTTGACAAAAATTTATAGCTTTAAAAAAATATACAGAAAAAAGAAAAACTTTTAAATAAAAAATATAAATATAAAATGACTTCAATCAATTTTCAAATATTTTCAACTATTTGGGCTCATTTTTTCGTTAAACAACTGAAATATAAATATGTTGTAAATATTTTTTCAGTAATTGGAGACGTTTTTAATATATAATCGCTTGGTAAGTACGAATTTTAAATATTTGATGAGAATTTTTATTAATTTCGATGCTCATGTATATGTCCCCACCACGTACCGGGAGTTAAACTTAATTTCTGTTCTGTGGAAGATTATATGCATACAAAAGGTCTGTTCATATTGATTGTTTTTGACGATTTGTTCAGACACATATTCTTAATCTATTCTTTAATGTTTTTATTAGTATATCAAGTTGCTCTGATAGGATTCTATGAAAATCTTTACTAGAATGAGATCAAGGGTTTCAAAAATCTTATTTATACGTAATTATCGGTGATTTTAAGAAAAGATTTAAGAAACCAGGATGAAACTATGTACCAAGTTTCATTTCTCCCAATAAAATTGGGATTTTTATTATTTCATTCGTTTAATTTTACTTGCATTGCATTATTTAAATACTTTTAATAATTCAATAAATAAATATTATGAAATTCATGGGTTTTTATTGATGGAACGATTTAAAAAATTAAATAAATAAAATTTTTGGTTGATATTAGGCAAACATTCAATAATAATTCTAATTAATTTGATTAAAAACATTAATTGAAATTTAAATGAAGATCAATTATTATCAGTTAATTAATTTTATTATTTTGATGATTGGAGCAAAATCAATTAAAAATATAATTAATATGAACAATTTCGCACTTGAAGTCCATTTTTATTTTTTTTTTTTTTTTCTGTACATATAAGATAACAATCATTAAAAAAAAGCTGCGCATTGATTTATATGAGGAAACGAAGAAAAAAATTCATCCTATGTTCTTGAAAATGAGTTTATGAGATTGTTATAAATGATGAAATCTAGATCTATGATTCCGAAACAAAAGTTCAATCAACAGTACAACTCCTTCAAAGTTTGTCCAACCCCATAAAAGTTGCACCTACTCGAAGCATTTAAAATCACATGGTCGCTTGTTTCTTGAGAAATCTGGACATGTTTAGAATATCAAAGTACTGCTAGTTATAAATGGCAGGCAACCATTTGTTTGCCAAAAGCCTTTCAAGAAATGAGAAAAATTAGCTGCCGAACCCTGATAATTCATCTTAAAATAATTCTAGCTTTTACATATTATTTGCAAAAAATCGCCAATGTTATCATCGAAAACATAGAATTGTATGATTATTCGCCATAAGAACCTATTATGTTATTCAATAACTTCATTGCATCAAAATAAAATATGTGGCTGCCTAGTTTTAAATCAGTGGAAAAACTACTTTAAGACTAGGTTGAAATATATCAGAAAACATATTTAATATCATGAATACTACTCTAGGAAACAATGATGTAATTTTCAAAAAGAAAAATAATTATTTCATACATTTTTCGCAGAATGTAAATTTTATTATATTCTCCAGAGCCTCATCAACCGATAAATTTCAATTTCCTCTGAGAGTCTTAAAGACTGGAAAATTATTTTCCAAACTCAAGTGACGTCTATGTTTTTCTTAGCATTGTTTATACCTACCCAGCAAAAACTTTTTAGTTCTCGGTAATGCCAACTACTTATTAAAGTTATTTCTTGATATTGAGACATCATTATTATTTGCCTACTCTATATTATATATATTAGTACTGAATTGAATAACAACGCGGTACTATTGCAATCACGTGGATTAGTTGACCAGAGCACTTAACAACCAGAAGATTGTTGGTTCAACTCCATTCTGATGCTGTTAGCTTTTCTTTTTGACAAAATTTCCAAATATATATTTTATATTAAATATAGTTTTTGGCACTTAGAAATTTAAATACGAGATGGTGTACTGAGTAAGACGTTAGTCATTTAAAACGAATGGTTAATTTGTGCCCAAGTTTAAATCTCACTAAGGGAATTTTTTTTTTTTTTTTTTTATTCTCATTTTTGTATGTATTTTTAAGTAGAGTCAGAAAATAGCAACATAAATCTGTAAACAACTCGAACGAAAATAACTAGTTATTCAGGCAAAAACTGAGTAGTTTAATTTTGTTTCCAATTATACCTGCTAACTAACCATCAAAGCAAAGTTTTGCTGGGTACTTCGTTATGTAAGGAAATTAGCATAAAATTAAATATTTTACTTTCACCTGCTAAGTTCTCTTGTAATTAACGCTTAATTATTTTTACTTTACATTACTGTAGTAATATTTTACAACTAAAAATGATAAATAATAAAATTTGTCGCATTATGCTAATAACGTATATGGGGAATTCTCTTTTTATGTTTACCTTTTAGAAACCGACCTTTAACCTCAAATATTGTTTTGCTTTTAATTCAGATTTTTTTTTTAATAAAGTTTTGATGCAGTTAATTTAACAACACTTTGTGGACCAGGAATGGTTCCAAGAAAAGTGTTTGAAAATAAAAAGTTTCTCATTTTTCCATTCCTCTAATACAAACTCCAAACACTTGTACAAATAGAACAACTAGTGATGCATGTTCAGTTTTCTTAAGGCTAAATCTAGCCATTTTATTTTGCTTTTAGCCTCAACATTTTCGTATTAGCTTCTAGCTTTTTTAGCTTTTTTTTTTTTTTTGATTCTTAAAATTGTCTGAAAAAGGCAATTCCAACAACCAACAAAATAATTTCTTATTTGCCATTATTAATTTTATTTTTACAGAGCCATTCATTTAAGAATTTTTATGTATGTATTCGCACAAAATATCGAGATTATTTATATTTAATAAAAAACTTCGACTGCGGCGCTTCATTCTCCAAACTAAAAATACTTTAACTAATTTTGCGGAGTTACTAAGTCGATTATTATAATTATTTTTAATATAGTTCATTAGCAATATGAAGTATTGTTTATTAAATTATTTATGGAAATAATTTTAAAAGCTTTATTAATGCGAAATTTTATCCAATTATCCAAAAAATGCTTAAAAGAAGAATTATAGTTCAAAAATAATGAAAAATCACTTCAAAACTTTGTCTAATTTTTCAAGTGAAATGCAGCCCAAATTTGTATGGGAATTTTTTGGGCGACTTTTCCTTGAGTCATTTATAAATATATTATAATTTTAGATAGATCGGTCAAATAAGTTGGCATAATATTCGCCGTTTATTGTTTTTCTCTTCTGAAGGTAATCGATGTGGATTATCCCGCGTGCATCCCAAAAAACTGTTGCCATCACCTTATTGGTCGACAAACTTACCTTGGCCTTCTTTGGAGCAGGTTCACCCGGAGAAACCCATTGTGTAGACCGCTGCTTGGTCTCCGGACTCAAAATTCACTTTTTTCCCATTTTTAGAAAAAATACACGAGATTATATGTTTTGAACAGCTGTTAAACGCAAAGTAAATGACGACACTCACTCAAAATTTGACAGTAGTCTATTAATAGGTGGTACTTGATGGGAATGGTGTTGCATTTCATATAACTACGAAGGAAGTTCGAAAAGTCACGGACTTACTGATCCGCCCTCGTAATATAACTTACAATAGGTACTTATTTTATTTTTATTAAATATTTAAAATTGTTTAAATCTTGAAAGATGCATAATACTTTAATATTATTTTATATTTTGTTAAATAATTATGATTTATATTGTTACTTAATATTCTTTCTTTTTAAATATAAAAAATTTAATTTCCCGGGAATCCTGGGTGTATTTTTGTCGCTGAAATATTATAAGTAATATTTGCAGCTTTTTATTTATTTACATCATTTGAAGAGTTTTCTTGAAGTTAGATGTAAAAAATATTTCAGCGAATTAAATGCAATTAAAAAAATTTTAAAAAATCTATGCACAATTTGGTTTTCACTCGATATTCTAGAGGGAGATTGAAACAGATTATATGATCACGATTATGTTCACTAATATAAAGTTCGATAACCTTCTTTAATTTTTGTTTTGTATACCTTTGTATAGGTTGCAAATGAGCATTTAATTTTTATATCGAGCTTATTTTTTTTTTCTTCTGATTTTAATCTAATAATTATTCACAATTTTTAATCTTAAACCTCCATAACACTGGCGCCGTTCGCAAACAGATTTGTCTTTCGTTAAAGCCAGCTAATATTGATGATAAAAGTAGCGTTGTTATGCCACTAAACAAATTAAATTTTTTTTACCCTAAACGTAGACGTGTTTGAAGAAATGCCCATATGTATGTAATTATACTTATAAATTTATTTATAAATGTACGCGTTTTATATTTTAAGATAAAACCACACTTTACTATATGAATTGCCTTAATGGCTGATGAAAACAACATTTAATACATATTTCAACATTTATGCTTATGTTTTAGATTTGTATGCGTATGCATATTGATATATTATATATGTGATCAGGTTGTAATTCATGAGATTTGTATCAGCTGCATTTGATATTTTTTTGTTATGTATATTTTTTTTATATACATATGTATATATCTATTTAAATAAGCATAAGCAATTTGGAGTTCCCCTGTAAAAGTATTTTGTTTCTAAAATTATCACCGAAGATTTAACATAAATATAATTGAACTATGACAAATGACTTTTAGTATTATTATATTAAAAATATCATATATTTATATTCGTTGACACTAACGACGAAGTAATATTTTTTTACAGCATGCGCTTGTGCTGATGCTTGTAACGCACAGGGAAAATTATCCAACACCCAATGTAAAGTATACCAATTAACTAAGAATCACTTACTGGGTCTATCTAACGATGTCCGTCCGTTCGTCCGTCTGGCTGTCTGAACGACTGGCTGGCTCTCCATGTAAACTTTGTGCACAAAGTAAAGGTCGCAATTTTGAAGATAATTCAATTAAATCTAGCGTGTGGGACTTTCATGACACAAGAACGAAGCCTACTGAAATTGGTTATAATCGGTTCATTATTTCACCAAGGCCCCATTCAAATGTCCTCCCGGAATAGGAGTTTAATAATCATAAATGCCTTAAATATAAGGAAGTTTTGTATAAGTATCAATCCTTGCCCCAAATTTCATGAAGATCGGTCCATAATTGACCATAGCTTCCATATAAAATACTCTTCCGTAAATCACTTTAACGCACATAAATCATATACACCTGTTAGTATCAAGTTTATATTCGACATAAATAAGTTCTATATAAGTAGATATTACAGTACAAGTTTTATGAGAATCGCTCCATAATTTACTAGACCTCCCATATAAGTCCACTTTCGGGAATCACCCTAAAGTGCATAAATTAATATAAATGTTAGAATTAACGTAATATTCTCTATTCGTATATTTTATTTTACACTTGTAACTGCATGGGTCCGCAATTATTCACATGTCTAATATAAGACCGCTCCACGAATTTTGACGGACATACACAATGGTGTGGTGTATCATGTGGTCGGGTTTGACTTACTTATTTAGTATATGATGTGCGAGTTGCAGAAACAACTACAATCACTACAATAAATATAAATACACTAAAGAAGCCACCTAGATTAGATAGCTATATTAAATTGCCTAATTAAAGAGATCTAGATCATTACAAATTTTAATAATTAAAAATAGAATAAACAATTTATTAGACTTTGGTTTGTATTGGTTTAAAATAAATAATATAAACAATTTATTGAACTTTTCTTATATAATAATTAAATTATTATTAAAATAAAATAAAAATTAAATAAATTATTAAAATAAAAGAGTAAACAAAAACTATTGTAATTTGGTAACGAAAGAAAGAAGTTGTTTTTTTTAAGTGATTTTGATCATCAAATTAACTCGAGTGAGTGTTATGTCAATATATTAATATTAAGTATATGCCTAATAAAATTTAGTAACAAACATAATTAGCCAATAAATAAAAATTATAAAGACATTTTTTACTGAGCGAATGATTTTTTTATGAAGTTTACACTTGAACTGGAAGGAACAAAATACGACTATTTTTCAAAATAAATAATTAACGAAGTCATTAAAAATTAAACTGTGTTACAAAATAGAAAAGGTTGCATATATATTACAATAAGTCTTGTTGAGGAGATAATTTTGTAATTTTTGAGATTTTTTGATGCACCATCAAAATCTGAAAATATCAATAAAAAACAATTTTTTACGCCTAGACAGAATAAGAAAAACATGGTCAAAAATATATTTGTTACTAATTTTGATTTTTTTTTTAACGATTTTAGATACAGGAAAAATCGAGCTTTCCAAATATATCTACATTTTTTATATTACGCAACTTTTATTATTAAAAATATCTGCAATTTTCATTTTTATTTTTAAATTTTTTTTCAATTTCTGCGGCTTTTTTTTTAAATCGAAAGTTTATTAGTAAAGATACATTATTTTTTTTATTTTTAAATATGTTATGACAAATACCTTAGGAATTTATAAGAAAATATATTTTGAAGCAATTTTAGAGCAATTTTATTTTTGTATATTATATTTTGTTTAAGTAACAAGTTAAAAATATTGTAAATTCATCAATTCTTAATTGACTTTAACAAATAAGGGCTTGTACTATTTCTTAGGTATTGTAGATACTAGAAAAAATTTACAAAATATAGGATTTCATATAAAATAACAGAAATAAATACGAAAGTTGAAAACATTGAGAAAAAAGGAAAGAAAACTGCAGATACTTTTTACAAAATTTTATCAAAAGTAGTGTAATAATGTAAACAAATGTATATCCATACTTCCATGAAAGAACGCCCGAAGAAAGGATTTTTTTAAATATTGTCTTTCAATTTCCATAAATGTTTGTACCCACAAGATCCATTCAACAATTTGTCGGTTTCAGTTTTGCGAAACTTTGAAAATTAGCGAATTTATTCGCATTTTTGCTTTCTTAAAAACCACAAAGATTTCAAAAGTATATAACTTTAAATAGAAATATCTCTGGGAAGACTTTGAGAATTTTAATGAGTTAAACGGAATTAGAACTTTGCTTATGTCGGCTTTAATACAAATGCTTCAAAAATAAGAAAGATTAGTTTAATGCAATTGCATTTTCAAATCAGCTAATTCCTGATTTTTAAACATATTTGGATAGTATGAAATATTTACATTAAAATAAAATTTTAAAAGTTTTTATCCGCACATCTACTATGAGTAATACAACTGTTGAAAAACATGTTCAAAATTTTTCATCCAGAAATAATTTTAATTAATTTTTTAAATAAATTTAATTTGTATAAAAGTTAATAAAATGTAAATAGCACTCAATTTTAAATATTCCTATCTCTTCAAATTATTGACAGATTGGGGTAATTGAAAAAGCATATAAAAGACTAGTGTCTTCTTTTTGAGTACTAACAGTTGTGAATTCATTAAATTTAAATTTTTCTTTATGTGTATTTTAAGCTGTTTTTTTTTTCTTGAACTCTAAACTGCAATATTAATTAGTCTAATACATATAGGTTAGCATGGTTACGGCATTATCACTACAATAATATTGTGTTCTAATTATTAATTTTTATTTATTTTAATAATACTGTGTTCATGATAAAAATGATTTTGTTTCAATTTTGTCATTCAATGTTTATATTCAACAAAAATTTTAATATAGTTGCCTACAAAAATCTTATTTTTGTATATTTTTTCCAGAAACAAAATTTTATTAAAATGAAAAATGTCACTATTTCTACAGACAAATATCTTCCCTTGTTCTTAAACCATATCTTGTTTTTAAACCAAATTAGTATTATTATTCCGGGAACAATAGAATATTACAAATAATTATTATACGTATAAATTTTACAAAAATGGTTAAAACCAACACAACTTGATTGTTCTTGAATATATTTTATTTTTAATATTTGTTTTTCAACTTTATTTTTATACTTATTTAGTTTATACATGAAGCAGACAAGCTTTTATTATATTTTGTGTGATTTAAGATATTGATAAATACTATTAGTTAATAAAAGTATCTTATATTATCGTGCATAATATATGTAAATAAAATAAATAAAATTAATTAATGAACAAATAATGATTGATCATAAGAATATTAATACGAAACATGTTTATTTTATTTATTTAATAGCCTATGAAATTACAATTTTTTACAGGCTAGCATATATATTATACTTAAAGCTATCTATTATTATTTAACTAAGTTAAAAATATTCCTCTTAATGAGGATTGGATTTACTGAGAAATCAACATATGGATATAAACTGTTAAATTGATTGCATAAACGTCTCATGGGATCAAAGTTGGCATAATTGATTCGAAAATATTTGATTTTTAAAGATTTGGACTTACGCATTCGATGTTACGAAGCAGGAACTCAGAATTAATTAAACCGTTTAATAAATTAATTACAAATGAAATATTCATATATTTTCTCCTACTTTCAAGAGTAGGGAGATCAATAAGCTGTAATCGACTTTCATATGATGGTACATTAATATTACGATTCCACGGAAGATTACGAAGACAAAATAAAAGAAATTGTTTTTGGACCGATTCAATTTTCATTATAAGAACTTATTGAGGATCCTAGTCCATGGAAGCATATTCCAAGATTGGTCCTACGAGAGATATGAATGATTGCTTGGAAACATAAGGATCATTAAACTCTCTCCCTCAACGCTTGAGGAAACCTAGAGCCCTAGAGCTCCTTTTGCCTTATTAACAATTTGCGAAACGTGAGAATTAAAGAATAGTTTAAAATCAAGCAACACACCCAGATCAAGAAATTCTTCGACTAGATCAAGTTGATATTTATTTATTGTGTATCTACAAAGTACTGGACTTCTTCTGTAGAACATCATGTGTTTACACTTTCTTAAATTCAGATCCATTAGATTCATCATAGACCAATAGTAAAGATTGTCAAGATCTGATTGGAGTAAGGAACATTGATAGGAATAGTTAAAGCTACGAAACAGCTTTACATCGTCAGCATACATTAATATTCTAGAATTCTTAATGCAAGTTGGTAAATCGTTTACAAATGTTAGGAATAATAAGAGGCCGAGAAGACTACTTTGCGGAACACTGGATAAAACGGGAATGGTTTTCGATATACATCATCTAAATAATACACATTTGCATCTATCTTATATATATATAAAAGAAAGTGATGTTAGTTACTATTGTTATAACTCAAGAACGACTAGACCGATTTTGATGATTCTCACCAATTCGGATCGGTCACCGGCCAGAAAAGGATAATACGAAAAAAAATTCGCGAAAAATCCGCGATAAAAAAAAAACTCTTTTTTGTCATAATTTCTTTGCCTTAATAATCATTAAAAATATTTTTTTTAATACAAATTATAACAATTACTGTTTCTGTTTCTATCGAAACGCTTACTTTTTTGTGCAATTTGTTTTCTGGTGGTGGTGTAGAATTCTATTTCCAAACGGTAAGTTCCAAGTAAAGCTCATCATTTAGTGAGGTTGTGATATTTAAAACCATTTGTTGTATTTTTGGCATTCGTTATTAAGTGTTATTCACAATGCCGCGACCCCGGAGATCTAATATTTCGCGTCGAACACGTAATGCAAGTACTTATCGTAATATCGTCAATCAATTGAATATATATGAACGAGAAATCGCACGAGAACAACCCCGTATTAGTTTGGCCCGACTTCGTACATCACAAACGCAGGAAGAAAGGCAGGCGAGAAATGAAACGGCTCGGTTAGCAATGAGAAATCGTCGAGCAAATGTAGCAATTCAACAACTTTAAAATTTTTAATCAACGCATAAGAAGAATTGCTTCAAGTTCTGATTTGAATCAAGCAGCGTTCCATTACAACTGCAATTTCGACTACAGCTCTCATCATTCCGTTCAAAAAAAAGACATTGTCTATCCGCTAACCTTAAGATGAAGTAATAAATAAATATAAATTCAAATTTGCCTTAAATACATGCGTATATTTTTTGATTGAGCCCACATCTACATCATATTTAAATTCTTCTGTAAAAAACACTTTATAATAGGTATTCCTTAGATTTTTATTTAAAGGTCGTAAATTTCGTTAAAATATCAATTTAAATCGTTCAGTAATACAACACTAATGTTTGCTTAGGGCCAGCAACGCGGCTCGGGTCAGCTAGTTTTTAATATATTTAGAAATTCATTTAATGAAAACATGAGTAAATCCGAGTTTATCCAAGTTAACCAATAGGAGATCGTGATTTACTTTATCGAAAGCTTTACTGGAATCTGTATATATTGCGTCTGTCTGTAAACCGGAATCAAATGCAGTTATAACTAAGGTTGTAAACTTCAAAAGGTTATTAGTAGTGGAACATCCTTTTCTAATTCCATTCTAAAATGGCGAAAGATAACATACAACTTGTTGCGAAAGGATTTCAGTAACTATCTTTTCGAAAAGTTTTGGAATAACACTTAATTTGGCAATACCTCTATAATTGGAAATGTTGGGTCTGCTTGCGGATTTAAACAAAGGTAAAATATAGGATTTTCTCTATACTTCAAGAAAATAACCACTAAATATTGATATGTTAAATAAGTGGGTTAATGAAGATATAAAGGAATGTAAACATTTTATAAGAACACAGCTTTGAACACCGTTAGGTCCACATTTATCAGAATATTTTAGGTTCTGTACAGCTGCCAGTACCATCGAACTATCTAATGTTGGACAATTAGTTAGAGTTACAGCAGGAATTGGATAACGACAACTGGAAATTTGATGCAATTCTTTATCAGAATAGGTAGATGAGAAGAAAGCAGTAAACATATCGCAAATATCTGTATCATTTGAAAATTCTTTATCTCCAAATTTCATCATGGACGGATATCCAAAGACTCGACGCTTAGAATTTATAAACTGATAGAAATATTTTGGATTATTTTCAAAGTTTCTTTTCACCTTAAAAATATAATTATTGTAACATTCGATATTTTCTGAATTGTAAACTGATATGAAGTATCTAATATAAACAATTGATAAACCGGACTTTTTATATTTTCTATAATATTTGTTTTCAAATTTTTCAAGCCATTGAGCTACTTTGTATTCCAAGGCGGCCCAATTTTTTTTCTCGTCATTTGCGTTGATTTCTTAAAACATTTAAATATGCCATCATAGAATCTATTCAAAATGATGTCAATATTACGAGGGCATACTTTATAAAAACTAATATATTCAAACCAATTTTCAAAACAAGTTAGGTGATTTAATTTGGAATATTCAGTTTTGCTAAAATCAAAAACCATCTCATAATTTACATTGGATTGTAATGATAGTTTTGTTTCGACGTATAAGCTAGTTTCAAAAGTGGGGTGATAAGCATCTTCAGGTGTTAGTAATGGATTAATGCGAAGAATATTAAATTTTTCAGGTTGATCAACAAATATCAATATTCTCTAAATAAAGGAATTTTAACTTTGTATTCATACCTCTAACATTCTGGTACGCGATGGAGATAGCTGAGGAATTTTAATCATTTTTTGGACAAATATTAATATTTAACAGATTATTTAATTCAATTAATTTTTTGTATTTGGATCAGACGCCCTTGGAAGAATTACGTTATTATCATCACAATAAATAAGTTGTCGAACAATTGTATTTTTTGACCAAAATTGTGGATTAACAAGATGATCAAAAATACTTTCTGGGACAATTATCTTAAATGAAGCTCTATTGCGCGCAATTATCTTGTAAATTATTATAATCTTCGATGCCAAGGTTCATTTTAATATTAAATTCAACAGCATTTATTGTTGTATCTAATGAAAAACGGCAGCAAATATGGTTTTCCTTGGAGCTATAATTTTTAAAGGCTTTGGAGTTACTACTGAAAACGGATTTAAAAGTGAGTTGTTGACGACATCTAAATTAGTTGGGATGTTTGACGATGAGGAAGTTAATAAAGTAAGTTCTGGAGGCTTAGTTATAGCAGGATGTGGAATCAAGATTGCCGAATTAGATACCGTAGGATTAACTAAAGTTGACTCTGACGGAATTACATTACAATTGGAAGCATTTGAAGCATGATGAGGTGGAATAAAATTATTAATATTAGGAGTTAAAACAGGAGCAGGACTACTACTTGGATTTGCGATTGGTAACAGGATAGAATCATTAGCAGTAATAACCCCTGCATTTTTAGGAATACAAGGGGGTGTTGATGATGACTTTGAAGTTCCTTTACGTTTTGGTCTAGGGGAAGCAGCAAAACTATCTAAATTTGTGAATTTAGAAAAAAGTTCACCATATTTAGTTAGTTTTCTTGTAGATAGGAAAAGTGTTTTTTAATTTCATCGAACTCAGCTTTATAATTTTTGAAAAAATTGTAAAATTCAATGCCAATTAATCTGCGATTTGGACAAGCTCACTGCAAGTTTTTGGCATTGTCGGATAATGCATCAGCTTCACGACCTTTGAGACTACTATATTTTAAGTGATAATTTCCCAAACACAGCCAACAGGAAACCATACGTTCTACTCCGGAAATACTGCAGTTTTATTTATACAGTCCATCTCAAACTTTATTAAGGACACAGTATTATGTAACTGAATGGCAAAAATAAAAATTTTATAAAAATCGAACGAAACTCAGTAAATTTTTGGATGTTCTTTCATGTAATTGTCGATATATATTTAAGAAGCTTGATTTCTATTCTATGTAAAACAAAAACAAAAAAATATATAAAGGTTTTTTTATTCCATCAAGCCGTAAATACTCATCGATAACTTTAGATTTTCAGGGTTTATTACAAATTTTAGGAATGACATAATAATCTACTCAATGTGGTCTACGTACTCTAGTTCATTTCAAAAGTGTATTTTTATTTATGTATTTAGGAGTATTTTTTGTATGTAAAGTTCATTTTATCATTTATATGTCTTAATTTTGATTGATTTTGAATCATTTATCAATTTATTGCTTCTGTCTTTGTGGTCTTCTATTTTTTGCTGTTGTTATTTTTGTTTGTGTCTGCATTATTACGTGTATTCAATTGTCGTCTATTGAGACAAAATAAATAGATTTTTCATTCATTTATAATATGGCAAATATGAAATATGATATTAATACCCAAAATCCAAGTGTATTGAATCAAAATGAATTCTGTTCAATAGCGACAAAACAGACAATAGAAATGAATTATTTACGATTTGTGAAGTTTGCGTTAGCCAAATTTATGCCAATTGATTTAAAATGTATGTATATGTTTGCTTGTTATATTTTTCACTTTTTTAATTTAAAATAGCTTAACAGTGGTTCTTACAATGACAAATAATATACCTTTAATATAAATTTTACAATATGTTCGAATGATGCAAGGTTAAAAAAAGTCTATTAATGAAATTGTCAATCTTTAGAAGATTTAGTTTTGACATATTCTATTTATTATATAAATTTAATTGTAAATAATTCTACATAGTAATAATGATGTTTTTTAAATTAAGAGAACACCATGAACATTTTCGTAATATATGTGTAGGTAAAAACCACAATGTTCTTTATTTTGATTAATAAAATATTTATTTAATGATAAAAGTCCAAAACTACTTTGTCTTTACTCTGTATAAATTATGTTTCGTCCGTCATTTATTCGTTAAAGTTACACCCTGAAACTCGTTAGTTCATTCTCATCATTATCATCATTATCACTGGCTTGTATTTTAAGTACCCGTCCAATTTATCTCCCCAAATTTTCAGTGTTGTATGTACGTCCACATCTAGTAGTTCCATCGTTGCCACACGATCACACATTCAGCCATTCTGCGCAGTCGTATAAGCATGATGATCAGATACTTTCGGACACTCACCTCTACCGATCCCCCTGACCCTATACTCATTGTGGTTCAGTCCCCCCCCCCCTCATCCCACATGGATCGAAGTATTCTGATTCCAATTTGAGGCTTGTTTCGTCACCGGTTGGGTTGATGGCTACCGAATCATTTCTGTCATAAATATGTGCCTTTGTGCCTTTCCAGTCGACGTTCTTCCGTTCGTAATTTGGCTATATGTACCATGTTAATATCATGAAATTCATCCCTTTGTAATCTATTTCCCTCGCCATAACCTGAACCTCAGATGTATCAGAAGCCCCCTGAAATACAGATATACCACCTAACAGAATTTCACATAGAGGTGATGACTTCCTATTTGGGTTAAAAAGCTAAAATATACATTATTATCACTACCATAGAAGAAAACTTTGCAAACTCATTGTAAATTTTTAATGGAATAATACTCTGATTTTTCTCTTTTCTCTTACTGATTAATTTTTCTAACGATTCTTGCATCACTCGAAGTCATTATTATATCACCGAAGTCATAAAATATCATTTTCGATGGCCACCGGATAAGCGAATTTTTCTGTCACAAAGAACTTCAAATTAATATCACCGCCATCTATACGTTCAATCATCTCGAAATGCCTTCATAAGCCAAATCGTAACTGTGATGCAGCTCCGAGGATCCCTAACAAAATTTTCATCCCATAATTTATCAAAAACGTCATACCTTATAACATAAATGTCAATACTTGAGTCAATTATTGCATAAATCCTTACAACATTAATTTCGATCTCCTTAAAATTCCGATGCGTTGATTGCTTTTATCTAACAGAATCATTGATACTGGTCACCATGCATAAATAGATTCCTTCGATCTTTACATTGGCATTCTCCTGATCCTTGTAATTAAACGATTTATGACCTAGCTTTCCGCACTTAAAATATTTCGCACACGTGAATTCACAGCCTCTAGCGAGGTAATTTTCCCCACCGTATTTGTAACATTTTCTGCTCCATTTTGTTTCCTTTTTCGGTTGTTCCTCTCCTACAGAATCTGTTGGAGTTTTGGAGATTGATTTCTGTTGAACAGATGCTCGAATCTTTTCATACGTCCCTAATTTATCCTTCAAGTCATTCACATTCCTTGTCTGATATAAAACATTTTTACCATATTTGGAGTCAGGAATCCCATCGATAAAATACTATGTCTCTCAATCTAAATGTATAGGTTTTCCCATTTCCATTAGCATGTAAAGGTCTTGTAGCCTTCTTTTTGCAATTCTTCAACATTTTATGAACCTCAATAGCTGCAAGTTTGGTACCAAATTCCTCAATCAGCGATTCCTAACTTTCAACACCACTTTCGCTACGAATAAACATTCGAGCAGCTCCTTTTAACAATTGTTTCGCATAACTTCTTTTCTATCCAATTATGAATTTATATAATATATGTGCCACAAAATGTCGAAAGTGAATCCTCTATATCCTTCAGTTTGAATAAATTTGTACCAAAATTACTAGCAGCCTCAATGTCATCCTACTACGAGCCAACATTCAGTCTGAAGTATTTCCTATTCCTGTGTACCAAATTGTGGTCCAATTGAAAATACACTGGGATTGATAAAAAACTTTTATTGCAGTTATTTGTAAAATATTGTGGTGCTCTTTTTAAATTTTTAGTATTTAATTATGTTGTCTTGCACAGTTTCAATAACTGAACGAGGTATATTTTCTATTTCCTACAGCACGATATTAGAGAGCCCCCTAAAATATACCAATCGACTCAGAATCTCCTTAACTAGTCAATACTGTTTCACTATTTTACCTAGTTCCCAAATAATATGGCATTTAGTTTTAAAGGATCGTTTAATTTTAGCTTCAATATAGGGTCTTTTCCCGAAAATCAGTTAAAAGTACTTAAATCCCACATAAATGTTTGTATGTTAATAAAATTTGGCTCAAATAAGATTAACGATAGTACCCATATAATACTCTTTATACAAAATACAAAATAGTGTAGAATAACACATCGTGGGTCTTCACCGAATATAAATTTTTTTAATAGTAGCTTATTTTGAATTTATTTGTATTTAGGTTTTTTGTTTGTATTTTAAAATCATTATATTTTCTATTGATTTAAACTATTTTCTTCATTGTCAGTTAAAATTTGATTGTGAAGTTACAGGAACCTTTAATTTTTAAATATGTGATGAGTTTTTAGCACACTCTATTTTTATTGTTTTCTTGTTGTTGGCAAGATTAACAGAGTAAATAACATTTTTAATACTAATAAATATAAAGTTTTGATTTAACAAAAAAAAAAAAAACATGAAACTGGAAAAAAGTCATCATCTCCTGGTTGGAAAATAAAATGGCCAAATTCGGTTAAAAACAACTAAAACGGCAACACTGTTAACAATAACAGTATTATTTGCAGTGATGCCAATTAATATCATTAATAAACGCGTAGACATGTTTGAAAAAAGTACTAAAAAATGTTAAATTTAAAAACACAACAGTTTTTTGGTGCAATCGAGACAAGTTTTGTGAAAAAGTGCAAAAATGGGCTAAAATTAAAATTTCTCTTGAAAAGTAAAAAACAAACATATTAGCAACATTTTTACTATTAATCACCTATATGGAATGTACAGATTTTGGAGATTTTATTATTATGAACCTCGATCCATAATTGTACAGTTCTTTGAAAAATTTTCCACTCTAACAATTGTAAGTGTTGAAGACAGTTTTCTTTTAATAAAATTCCTTAAGGAATTGTTAAGATCTCTTTCTAAATTTGTGTTCTCGTGTTTTCATAAATATTGGGAGAACTTGAACTGTAATTTTGTATCTTGGAAATGTTTTCATCAAACAAGGTCATACTAAATTTTTTTTTCTTTAATATATATTTTATATATATATATTTCAGTGTACTTTCTTATTATTCTTAAATAAATATCTGAACTAGTTCCAGTGCTTTCACAAATATAAGGAGAACATAGTAAAAAAATTTTCAAATATAAGTAAAAATTTAAAAAAATAATTTCCATTTTTGCAAAAAGTAAAAAATGAAAAAAAAGGGCTAAAAAAAATTGTTAAAAGTGCTAAATATGCGGGTTTTTTTTTTTAATTTTGGACTAAAAAATATTTTTTAAATTTTCCACTACCAAAAATAGGCTAAATCCATTCCAATATGGGCTAAGTTGGCATTACTGATTTTTTTTAACCTACTTTTATATATTTGTTTTTAAATTTTTTGCTTTGATGTCAACAAATTTTATAATCTATTTTTTCTTTACTATTTTGTTCTTTCTCACACAAATTATATTAAATTTTAACGAATTTAACATGTACTACGTTCAAATCTCTTATATATAATTTTTGTTTTAGTCACTTTAACGCTTTTATCACTATTTAATTATTCTGTTTTTTTTTTTTTTTTTTTTTTTTTTTTTTTTGTTCACTCAGAAGGTTTTTTTTAAGAGTTTCATGGAAATTATAATTTTTTTTTTAAGAGTTTCATGGAAATTATAAAATTTTCTTTTACTTTCATTCACTCGAAATTTATTTATTTACTTATTTATTTATTTTTTGCTCGATTCACTTAGAACATTTATTTTTTCGTATCAGCTCAACAATTTTAAGCACTAGATTTAAATTTTTAGATTACTGTTTCGATTAGTTTACTCAGAATTTTTAACACGTTTAGTTTTGCATTAATTTCCTGTTATTCTTCTTATTCACTCAGAATATTGACTACTCATCTTGATGTCTATTTTCCCATTTTTTCCACTCAGAATATTCCTAAGCACTTAGCTAAATACTCCAACTTCGGAACACTGAAGACTTAGCACATATAATGAAAACCAGAATACTTTTTTTAATTTTATTAATAATATATTTATTTAATTAAAAATTTAATAATGAATAATCCTATGCGTTGCTCATTGTCCAAATTAAATTAAACAGGTGGCAGCAGTTCTACAAAAACAACAAAACTTTGAATTCAATAATTTTTTTATACATGGAGTTTAACACTTTAGCAGGTAAACAAAAGTTCTGCTTATATTGAGTTTGACCCTTCAGCAGGTAAACAAAAGTTTTGCTTATATTGAGTTTCACAGCACTAAGTACTAAAATAATCACCTGATTAAATAAGGTCACCTGTTTGAATTCGCCTTGATCCAAATCTGCTCTGTCCTTAGCCTGCATAACTTATGTCTCTTCTGTATTTTACTCTTAAAGTCACAACCTAAAAATTGTTAGTTCATCATCATCAGTTCATTGTCCATATGGTGGTATTTCAAGTACTCTTCCAATTCATCTCTCAAAATGTTCGGTGTTGTATGTTCATCCGCAACTAGTTGTCCGATCGTTGCCACACAACACATGCATGGGTAAGGGGAGCTTTTACCCATTTTGTCCTATTTTCCGCTCTAAATGTCGAAATTTCCAAAATATGTATATCTTTGAGTTCCTTTTACATGTTACAGTATCTGCATGATAAATTGTAAGAAAACCGGTTGATTAGTGAAGAAGAATTGTATTTTTCGTTTTATTATATAATCCATAAGAGGCTTAAACTTAATATTTATTAAGATATCTGTAATAAGCATACGTACAAAGCATATCTTTATAAGCAGTGTTGCCAGGAAGTGGTGTTTTTTGTTTCATTAATTTTAATACATTTTTAAAGATATTGTAATAAATTTATAAATAAAATACAGAACGGCTGCCAGCAAATTGATCGAGTTAGAAGTCGCCTACAAAATTTGCATAAAAAATTTGGTTTATGCATATACCTATACATATATTGTTTAACAATTTCCAAATTATTGGATGATTTACCGCTTTTATAAGAATTTTTTAAATTATATTCATAAATGTTTTAATTAAGTTTATTAAAAAATAATTAACTATAATTATTGATTACATAAGTCTATGAAATTAGGTAAGCTATATCTGATTTGAAGATTGAAGCGCCGCAGTCGAAAATTTTAGTGAAATATAAATAATATCGATTTTTTGTGCGAAATAATACATAAGTAGAATATTATTTTACTCTACGTTGAAAAACTGAAATTTCATCCTTTTAAGGAAATTTTAAGAATCGAAAAAGGCTAATAGAGCTAGAAACTGAAACTAAAATTTTGAGGCTAAAAGCGAAATAAAATGGCTAGTTTTAGTCTTATAAAGGCTAAACTTGAAACAACGTTTATAATTAAATGCTTGTAAAAGTAATTTTTTTACTAATCAAATAACTATTTGAAATTACAAAAGATTAACATGAATTAATTAAACTTCCACAAAAAAATATTAAAGACCAATTACTGTCATATTTTAAATGCAACATTATACTAAACTTTTCCACATAAATCTGTCTTCAATTAGTTATACTATTTCCTAAATTTATAGAAAATTTAATTGAAGCCCCAAAAAAGCAATAATAAATTCCAAATAAATTTAATTTATTTAAATGTAGATACGAGTATTCCTACAAATGTGTATATTAATTCTATACCAATTACATTTTAAATATCCGGCATTCTATATAAATAGTATTATTTTTTTTATGCAATACATTCAATTGCACATACACGCCTCTCAATGATTTTATTTTTAGATGAAAATAAAACAAATTCTTCCATAAAAGCACTGTATCGTAACCAAAATTCAATTTTTACTTGAAAAAAAAAAACAACTAAATGGCAATAAAATTCCATCAAAACTAAATCAGTTGTATGTGGAAGAAAAAGAGATTACTAGTAGAAAAAAACCGCTATAACTTGTACATGGCACATCCAATAGTTTTACCGTGTCGTTGTCAATCAAATGATCAGCATCACCGGAAATGAATGCAATTTCGTTGTTTAGTGCCACAAATAGTCATTTAAATGACAAATACATACATAGATACTTATATATAACATATATGGCTGATTGTTTGTATTGGGTTTAACATATTTATATACTATAATGATGTGTATTAATGTTTGAAGCTACTATATCCTTTAAAAGGTGTTACATAGATATACTGTAAAAACGTTATTATTATTATTATTTTTTGGTTATATATTTTTAGTAGAAGAAAGTCTTAAACCGTAACTTTGTATCATGGAATAAAATTTCATCAAACGATTTTTCTTAAATATAATTATTTAAATACATTTTTCCGTGTGCTTGCTTATTATTCTTAAATGAATATCTGAATGCTGAACATTTAAACATTAACGTAAACGCATTTATATGGCAAACAAAAATTAAAAAAATTGATATTTTCTAATAGATTCCATCTTATTTATTAAGTTTTTTTTTTCAATATTTTTAGCAATATAACAGTATGACATTTTTGTAACAAAAGAATCACAATATCATTTATTTTTTTTTTTTTTTTTTTGTATCGCCCTAATATACATACAAATATAAAAAGTATATTTACAAATAAATATAAACAAAAACTAAATGGTAAAAAGGATATTGCAAATCAGTAAACAAATTTAAAATGCAATAAAATTTGACATGTTTTTTTTACTAATAGTTATTTATATTTTTATGCATTTTTTTTAAACAAATAATAGAAATTGCCAAAAAATTATATATATATATATATATATATATATATATATATATATATATATATATATATATATATATATATTGCGCAAACAAATAAAAATTATTTAAATATTCCTTTAAAGATATTCTTTAGTATAAATGTTTAATCAAAAAAAATAAAAATAAAAAATAAATAAATAAAATAAAAACAAATAAATAAATAAAATTTATTTTATTTTGTTTAAAAATATAAATAATTACACAGGTCGACGTTAAAAAAATATCCTGAGAAATATGTTACAGGTAATGTAGGTAAGGGATAGTTACAAAAAATGTCTACCCAGCTTGTATTTTGATCAACACCTTAATGTAATTCAGCATAATATAATCTACTCCCCTATACATTTGTTTGATATGGCTTATCAGCCTGCACTATATCGCTAACGGTTCATATTCTATGTACCTCTAAATTTGGACACCTTCCGATTTTTTGTCAAAAATGAACAAAATTTAAGCTTGAATAATTTGTATGTACATTATCAGATTTCATAAAATTTGGCATCATTGAAAAGGACTAAGATTTTTTTTCTCATAAAGTCATACAACTAAACAGGACCTCTAAAGTGAAAAATAGACTTTATCCTTGGATTTTTTACATGATGTTTACAATCAATTTGTCGTTATAGTGTAAAAATTTCAAAATGGGATCTCAATGGGATCGAAAGTTACAACTGTCTTTCTTTACTAAGTAACAAAGTTTATATTAGACATTAAGTGTTTTTTTAAGCATATTTATAATATATTCAAATTTTAATATAACGGATCATTATTTACTGAAATAATTTTGATATTATTTTAGAAGTTTCCAGAGCACATTAACAAAATCCGCCGAATTATCTATGAGAATTTTAAAGATTATTTACTCAAATTTAATATATTGGGTTACAAAGGAAAAATATACTGGAATTTGTCATGATCGTTTTATTATTTCACCTACAGCACATACAACTTTTTTCCTCGCAATGGTAGTTTAACGCACATAAATATCTGAAATATGTTGTATTTATATAATTTCAGAGTTTTGTACTGCCTAAAGATGACTTTGAGGCGAATAAATTCCACATTATTGTCAATATCAATACAAAATTTTATATATTTGAGTTGTATACAAGTATAAATCATCATACATAATTTCACAATAATAGGTCCATATAATTCCCATTCCCGAAAATCAAATAAATTTTCATAAATCTCGCATGAATATAAATGTTGGGATAAAATTTAACACAACTAAGTTTTGTGTAACTGTACTAAATTTCATAATGATCGGCTCTCATGTAATTCACATTCTCGAAAAATACTAAAACGTGCACAAATCCCGCATAAGTGCAAATTTCGAAATAAAATTTTATATAAATCATTTTCATATACGCATAGATTATTTTGATTTCATAATGATCGTTCCAAAGTTCACCATAGGTCTCAAATAAGGCCCTCTTCTGATAGTGATTTTATTGCCTATACACAAGCATGCAGAATATTATATGGTTTATACTGACCAACACTGCTTGTTTTTATCCTTTCTACTTGCTTTGATACTAAATTTAAAATAAAAATATCAGAACACTTAAAAAGATATTAGTTTGTTATTAGAATTGCACTAACAAACAACAACGACAAATAAAAAAATCAAAGATATAAAATATTTAAAACCGTAATTTTGGGTCGAATTTTTTACAATTACCCTATAGTAATTACAGTAACCAAAAATATTTCAGTTTCTCTGCATGACATCTCAGTTTTAACCCATTGACGACGAACGAAATGGTGCTTATCTAAGCAGTTTTTAATTCATATAATTTTTTAAGTAATAGGTGAAGCAAATTATTCATACATATTTTATAAAAAAGAAATGGTGTTACAAAATTATACTACAAGTCAGATCTCCAACCTGCCTCATATAGCGCCAAGAGGTCTTTAAAGTTGTCAAAATAAAAAAAAAATGTTTCAACCCTTATTAAACCATGAAAAAATCAGTGGTAAGGAGTGTGTGTGTGGAAGGAAAATTTGTATTGGATATAACTGACACATGACCTAAAATCTAAAGATCTAAAAAATTATGAGTAAAAAAATCGTATCGCAAGTAACTCCAAGTAATTATTATTTCTGACTAAATATATTGTAGAAAGTTAAATGAAATGCTTCCATCACTAATTCGTTCAAAAATTTGTTCATACTTTTCTTTATTTAGGATTAAAAAATCTACTATTTTTAATTTTTTTATTTTATTTTTTTAATTTTTTTATACTATTATCCAAAAAATTGTATAACCTAAAAACTCTGTAGAGGTAAATTTCCTTTGATCATCAATGGGTTGAAAATGTGACGTTATGGAAATATTTCACTTATCTTATCTATTCTAGTCTAAAGAACAAGAATTTTGCAAAATTGTTCGCGATATATTATATATAAAAATTTATTATGTTTCGAAAACAAATGCTTTTAATAAACTATTTGAGTTTTAAATTTAATAAGGTACTGATGTTGGTATTGCACAAAAATATTAGTTATAGTATACCAAGTGGTTCAGAATCACTTTCTGAGTCGATTTAGTGATATCCGTTTGACTGGCTAGCTATACATGTAAACCTTGTAAAGAAAGTACAGGTCGCAATAGTAAAGATGTGTTGATAAAATTTGACACAAATAATTACTTTTACACAAGCACAGAGCTTGTGAAAATTATTTACTCTTGATCCATTATTTAACTTAGCCCTCATATAAATGTTCTCCCTGTAATAGTGGTTTCTTTTACGTATATAATTCGCATACAAATGTTAGTCTCAAGATAATAATTGACAAAAAAGTTTTATAAAGTACAAAATTTTGTGGAGGTTAGTCTATAATAGACCATAACTCTCTTATAAGGCCCACTTCCGGGAATCGCCCTTAAGTACATAGTATATCATATAAATTTTAGAATCAACATATTATGATATGATATGATATGATATGATATGATATGATATGATATGATATGATATGATATGTATGTATGTTTTATAGAAATATGCATTACACACAATTGACCACATCACGCATAACAGATCCCTCCCCGAATTTTGATACACATACACAATAGTGTCGGGCACGATCGACTATATCTTTCTTATTTTTTTTTAATTAATACTTATGTCGAAATTTGTAGCATATTTGATACTCACACTGTTTTTGCTTAGAATAAACTTCCGATAATTTTTTCTTTTCATCTTAAAAAGAAATATTTTTTTTTTAAAAAGCACAATTAAAAAATATAAATAAAAAAAAACACAATTAAATTTTAATAAAAAAAGATAAACTATATCTCAGCAAATAAAAAACAAATAGCTCTAGCATTTTTATGTAAAAATTCTAATAAAGGGCTGAAAAATTTGGATCAGCCAAAAATATAAATTATAATAATTTCCCCATCTTTGTTGTTAGAATTGAAATTTAATTTCAAGTACATAATTTCTCAGAATTTTATCTTGAGCAACTGACAACAGCTTTAATTTGAAAAAGTTGTTATGTAAATTAGTACAATCTTAAATTGTGAATTTTAATTTCTAAAACAACAATAGGTTGTTTCAATTGTATAAATGACAATTTTATAGATATTTTAACCACAACAATAACACTGAACAATCTAATATTTAAAAAATATAAAAAATATACATATACGTACAAATGGAGCCAAGTTGAAAAGTCACCTCTTTTCAATAATCTTCTTATTTTCAATCGCAATATTTTCCTCTTTCCTCTCGATTTGAAACATATGATCTGCCTTTTAAATTACTAACTGTCAGAAATGTTCAGACCAACCTCAAACTTTGAATATACTTTTCTTACTGCCCCAACATACATATGTACAAATGGAACCCACTGACACACACCATTCAAAGTCATTTCAAATTCATAAAATATACATATGTATGTAAGTATGTATGTACACAGCAAATATACAATCTTTATATTTCAAACGTTTGAAAAATTATGTCTTTTTTCTTTGATATCAAAGGTTAATTCAAACCTTACTTCAAATCTTCAGCAAAATTGGAGAAAAAAATTCACCTTTTAGCTGAGAATAATATTTTTCTCAAATTATTATCAAATCCTTCTCAAACGTTTATATTTAAATTTTTATTTTTTTTTTTTTTTTTTTTTTTTTTGTTTTTTGATTTCGAAACACTCTAAAATTTTAAATCAAAACTTTGCTGGGTATATTATGTTAAGTGCATTTGTAAATGTGAGCATTGTATTATTTGTATGTGTAGGTAAGTATTTATTTTACAGATAGACTTTCAAAAATGTTCATGTAAGTATTTGAAATAGTACTCTTGAACATGATACAAATTACATAAAATACAAACATTATTACCAATACATATATACATTTTATGTATATTCCCAGCAAACACGGTGTCAAACGTTTGAAATATGATGTCTTTAAAATTTCAAATGTAGACACAGGTTTCAATTCAAAGTGAGAATTATTTGAGCAAAATCATTTGAAAAATTTTACTTTCTCAACTTGATATCAATTTTTCTCAATTTTATATCAAATTTTGTTATTAAATCATTCCTAACTCTTAAAAAAAAAAAATAAAAATTTGTATATATATAAATACAAACAAAAAAACCAAATAAATAAATAAATATATTTTAAAAATGAGAGTTCTGCGCTTAGATTTTTCACTTACTTTTTAAAAAATTTAATTTCCTTAATTTTGAAATTAAATTACATTAAAATTTGGCACATATATAGAACGTCATTTGCTCTATGCAAAAACGCGTGGTCATTTTTAGCAACGCCCACTTTTGACAACAATATTAGTCTGTCTATCTTTGAGATGTTATTACAGTCAAATTACGAAACCTTTGAAAATAAATCTTAGTGCACAGACAGTGTATCTTATGGGTAAAGTAAAAGCTACATTAGAAACTTATCGAAAGCCACACTTATATTCTACGGTTACTTTTTATATAAGTAATTTTCTTAATTTATCACGTCACTAGTGAAACGATCTATATGAAAGTTAGCACATATGTAGAACTACATTGACTCTATGCAAAAGCGTATCATTATAGTTAGCCACGTCCACGACACACCCTGTTTCTTACAACAATATCTGATTATCATTACAATCAATTTATCAAACTTTGTGCAGAAACAGTGTATTATATTGAAGGATATATAAAATATATCAGAACTTTATTAGATACTACACCCATTATTTATGCCTATTTTTTAAAAAGTAATTTGCAAATTTTTTTCACATTACTATTGCAGCGATCTATTTGAAATTTTCACTCCCTTTATATCCACTTTTTGTGATAAATAGTGGTCTATATATGTAATTTCAATATCTATTAAAATAAAATTAAAATAAAATTAAACACAGATGGTTTTTATCAAATTGTGTTATTGAAATGAAAATAAGGAGAGTATGACTACGGAGAGTGGTAGCAATATACAGTGTAAATAATTATTATCAAATATCTAATGAACTGTTAAAGTGAAAGTCTTTAAATTTTTGACAACTTTTTTGCTATGAGACGGGAACTCTAGCTTAAAATATAACATTTCTAGAGAACTGTTGAAGTGAAAGCTTTTAAAATATGTGGAAATAATATTCTTTCAAAATTTTGTAGTTGATATGAAAATAGGGCAGGCAGGTCCAAAAGGAGTGATAGCCCCTCCATGAATTAAATACTAACTATCCAATATCTTAAGAACCATTACAAAAAATGTTTAAATTCTGTAAGAAATACATACTTCCATATCAAACTGAGTTGATTAAAATAAAATGGAATGGTTAGCTTCAGAAAAAATGATAGCCCATGTAAAAAGTTTATATTAGTTATCGTAAATCCAGAAAACTCTTGTAGTGAAAGCTTTTAATTTCTTATCAAACCTCGAGCTAAGAAATATAGAGATGGACATTTCCAAAGCTATATATTCTAAACGAATGAATTGAACGCCATATATTATTTATATGACTTGTTAGTTTATTTATAGGTAAATCAAAAATAATAAAAAATAAAATAATTATATCCGTTATAAAGTATCCAGCAAAAACTTCGCTTTCCTGGTAAGCTAGCAGATCTAATTGGAAACAAAAATAAACTACTTATTTTTTGCCTGAATAACTAGTTACTTTTGTTCGAGTTGTTCATAAGTTCATGTAGTTATTTTTAAACTCTAGGGATACTCAAAAATATGTACCTAAACGAAAATAAAAATAAAAAAACAAACAATTTTACCCTGAGTGAGATTTGAACTTGGGCACAAATTAACCATTCGTTTTTAGTGACTAACGTCTTGCTCAGTACACCATCTCGCACTTAATTTTCTAAGTGACAAAAACTTGTTTAGTATAAAATATCTTTTTAGACATTTTGTTGAAAAAAAACAACCAACAGCATCGGAATGGGGTTGAACCAATAACCTTCTGGTTCATAATCCAGCGCTCTAGCTAACTGATCCACGTGATTGCAATACTACTATGCTATTATATAATTGAGTACTTATTTATGTAATATAGAGTAGGTAAATAAAAATGACACCTCATTACCAAAAAACTACTTTAATAAGTAGTTGCAATTACCGAGTCTCAAAAAGGTTTTGATGTGTAATTAATAAAAATTAAAAATTAAATTTATTTTGATGGTCAAAACTATTCACACAGCCATTTAAATTTAGGATTAATATCTTGTAGATAAACCTTTTTCTCTCTAAAATTTCTTTTAGCCTATATGGCATTGAATCAAATTACTTTTTCGTTATTTCTCATCCAATATTTTTCCATTACTGTTGCAAAATTTCTTTAAGTCTTGCTCGAAATGTTTTATTTTGCCACTCTTCCCTTGAGTTCGTCCCTAAAATGTTCGATCGGATTCATATCGGGCGATTGTGGAGGGGTTGGTAGGATATGTAGCACATACGAATGTCAAGAGCAGTATTCTTGGTATAATTTTCCTCTTGAAATTAAAATCCATCAATGAACACCAAACTACCAACACCCGCTGCAGGCATACACACTCACACTATAACTCCTGCCCTAACATATTTTGCAGTTTTAACTGTGTTATTTGCGCCTACTTCACAGCTGGGCTTTCTTCATACCCGTATTCGGCTATCAGATTGGAAAATATTAAATTTGCTTTTATCTGTGATCAGCACACAGCTCTAGAAATCTACAGGACGATTCACATACGTTCTAGCGAATTTAATTCTCTTTCCTTGACTCACTTTGCTAATAAGAGGATTTCTTCATACTTCAGTGTTCTGCGTACAGCTTTGGGATGAATTCTTCTGGCCATCTCTTCTTTAAATTCTGCTGCTGCCTTGGTTGAAGTGATTTTTTGGTTTTGTTATTTTTTCTATCCTCTTTTCGGAAAGCTGTCGAGGTCTTCCAGTATGATGGTGGCTTTTTAGACTCTCATAATTTTCTGAAAAGTTTTATAATGCTATAAATGGTAAACCTGCTTTTTTCCAGAATTTCATTAATTTCTGTACAACTTTTAATTTGATTGTTTAATTCTAATATCAAGTTCCTTTCCGTTTTCGTGGTTTCCTTTTGCCTACGTCAAATTTTAATACCTTTTATAGTTTTTGCGAATTAATATTGACGTAATTGATAAGATTAAAAAATTCATAACTATCGTTTTTTTCCAAAAAAAAGTTACCATATTAATCAAATATTTAAGTCAAGGATAGCGTTTTACCACTATTTCCATAGTAAATTAGTTAAAATTTTTAATTTGCTTCTGTTATCTTGTAATTTTAAGAGTTATGATAATTGTTTAATAGTTCAAAACATATTACTAATAAATAAATTATATCTCAAAATTTATTCGATTGGAAGTTATATACTCACAAACTTGTAATAATGATATGTGTCAATAATTTTGCCGGCATCTAAAAATTTTTCAATACCAATTTTTACTTTTTCCCCTTCAACGATGGCTGCACGGCGCTCTGTGCTATCTAGTAGATAAATAAAATAAAAAGTGCAAATTACATTTACTTCAGTTCCACATATGGTATTAATCCACATTTAAAAAGGTGTGAGAATTACATTTAATAATGATTTGAGAATAATAGCATTTCTCAATTTGACAATTTTTGTTAAAAAAGCTAGTATTTTCAAGTTATCTTTAAATCGTTCTCAAATGTTTGACGTTCGAAAAAGTGCTTGATTTCAAATTATTCCCAGTTTAATAACAAAGTTTTGTGTTTGCTTGGTTTTCAAGTGTGTGTGTTTATGAAAAGGCGTATTTGTATACGTTGCTTGTGTAATGGTGGCATCAGATGTTGTCAGTGGTAACACCAATGTAAGAGAATAAATGTTATTGTCAACATGTGACATGATACATATCATATGAGAATTATATAGTATATAGTTTTACTTACACACATGGGAGTATTACAGTGAGTGACAATATACATTTGTAGTTCGAAACTCTAAAGTTTTTAAATTTTCGCTTAGTTCGGACAAAGCCTATTAAAATCGGTTTAAATCGATTCATTAATTCACCTAGACCTAATACAAATGAACTCTCGGAATAGGTTCAATGATTATAAATTCTTTAATTATAGCAATATTTTAATGAAATTCAGCACAAGTAAGTTTTATATAATTATAAATCCTAGTAACAAATTTTATTAAGATCGGTCTATGCTTCACCACAGGTTCCATATAAATCTCTCCTCTGAAATTACAAATTTTATGAGAATTGTTCCATAACTAACCATTGCTCCCATATAATTTCTTTTCCGGGAATCAATTATAAGTACATAAATACTGTTTAATAGAAAAATGCACTTAATACAAATATATAATACTCCTTCTTCAAATTTTGATTCGTATACACTATGGTGGAGGGTATCATATAATCGGGCTTGACCGACTATATCATTGTCACTTAAATTAAGTTAGTCCATTTTATTTCCATTAGCAAAGGTTTTTTTTAATTATATGCGAGATCTATAATAGACCGATTCGCATAACAATTCTGTATTTTAACTTTGACTAAGGGGAGCATATATTTGCTTTATAAATTAAATTGTATGGGCCAAATCAAATAAAATTTAAAAGTAATGAAAAACGATTGGAACGAACGAGAGTTTTTTATATTTTTGAATTTTTACCCACAAGATGAAAACCTCGGATTTAGATTTGTATGAATGAACTGCTATCTGGACATATGAGAACAATATTACTTAATATATTATTGCTCTATCACTATTCAGTTGACTGTTATATTAATATTTTTATATTTTTAATTTTTGGTCTATATATATTTGACCTGCATGATATCAAATATTTATTAATGGGATCATTTTGCATCATTTTTGGTATACGAGTATCTCATAAACGTGCTCCTATAACCAATGTTGCCAGTTTAGCCTTTTTAAGACTAAACCTAGCCTTTTTATTTTGCTTTTAGTCTCACAATTTTCGTTTTAACTTCTTTCTTTTCTAGCCTTTCTTGATTTTTAATATTGCTTTAAAAACACTAGAATGTAATTATTTCAGAAGCGAAGATAATTATTTTTTTTTTTTACTGTAACTAATTTTATACACGTAGAGAAAAAACATGGATACGGCATTGTCACTACATCACTATTATGTTCTTATTATTAATTTTCATTAATTTTAATTTTATCATTTATTGTTTATATTCAATAAAAATTTTAATATAGTTACATACAAAAATTTTTTATTTTTGAATATTTTTTCCATAAACAAAATTTTTTTTAATAATAAAAATGTAATCATTTCTACAACCATTATATTACCAATCTTTTCCTTGTTCTTAAACCATATCTTGTTTTCAAACCAAATTAATAGTATTATTCCCATAATAGAATGTTACAAATAATTATGATACGTAAGCTTTGTAAGCTTTTTACAGAAATAATTGAAAAATACATAACTTGGTTGTTTTTGAATATATTCTTTTCTTTTTGTTTGTTTTTCAACTTCATTATAATTCTCATTTAGTTTATACACAATTAATTTTATTTTATTTTAATTTTTTTAAATTAAATTTACTTGAAAAATTTGGAGTCCATAATTTTTAGATTTTTAGAATTAAAATAAAATTTTTTTAAGATTTTTGGAGAGATTGTAAACATTTGATCTGTAATAAAATCATAAGATATTCCAGCGAATTTTTCAGAGATACTTAAATTTATTATTCTAAATGATGAAGTGTTAAACAATTTAGGAGCTGGGTAAAAGGAGATTTTTTTAATTTTGCCCATTAAGTTTACATTTTTTTAAAGGTCTGGAAATAGACATTGGCAAATTGTTAAAAAAAAAATCAAAATTTTCAAAACTGTATACTATTTGTAGATCTATGCTATGGATTTTACCTATATATTGCAAAAAATAGGTCAAAATTTCTATAAAAAATAAGTCAAAATTGGGATGGTCTGTGTTTAGCCCTAATGAGTAATTGTGTCTTTTTCAATTTTTGAATCATCTCCATGAAGATATATTTCAGAAAAGTATACATTTATTATATGTTCTTAAAGAAAATTACATTTTATTGGAAAAATAATGCAGATACTTCCCGGCTAAATACATAAAAAAATCGTAATTTTTGCAATTTCCAATTTCAAAATCATTTACCTTTATACTTGAAAAAGATATCGACTTAAAATTTCCTTTAATCGATAGATAATTTTTTTCTTTAACTAATTAGAAAAAACATTTATAAAATAAGAAAAAACTATTTTGCTATGTATTAAAAAAAACTGGACCAAAAGGTAACTAGATTCTTTATTGCAGAATAACTTTTTGATTTTTACAAATTGCGAGAAAAAAACTATATAAGCTTTTTTGTTTAGAATAAAAATTAGAACTTTTTGACATACAAGTTTTTAGCCTACTATGGAACTTTTTTGAAAGCTACTCATTTTAATATGGACCTATCCTATTAGCAACGGTTTTTACTATTTTGTAGAGTATATATATATATATATATATATATATATATATATATATATATATATATATATATAAGATTTGTAGTTTTTATAAATCAATATATTTTGCTACACATGGAAACTATACCAGCGCTGATAAATCAAAATGCGACTTTGAAGAATCGATTTGAATTTGAATTTGGCATTAAATGCAGGGTTTCAGATGACTTTTTTGAATCACTGTAGCGAACATACTTCACAATAGCTGGCAAATATTTTGATAAAAATATATTTTCAAAATAACTAGCAAATTCATTTATATGAGTAAAATTCATAGAGTAACGAATATATGTTTGGTTTCAATTGCATCCTAATTTTTTTCTCTGTTATTTTAGTATTCTTTCAAAAAAGAAATACAATTTTTCTCTAAGGACAGTTTATGACATTATAAAGAATAATTAAAATTAAAATATTTTATTTCGATAATGGTGTGCTTTGAACAATTAAAATGTAATTTTTCCATTCCAGATTCAGCATCTTTATCAAGAAAACTTTTGCATTTACTTACTCAAACACTGAAATTCTTAAATAACTTACTTTCATTCCACATCTAGTACGTTTCTATCTTGCATTACACCTATTTTTCGCTATTTTAGTTTTAATTTTTTATGAATATTAAATAAAAAAAATTATTAATATTACACATATTTATTCATTTGCGACCTACTGTAGACAATATTTTCTGTTTTCAATATATCTCACCGATTTTTAAAGTAAAAGAGTTGTTTATATGTAACAATATTAACATGTCAACTTTAACAAGTTTTGGTTGATCGGCAACACTTAAATTTCGACCGACTATTTCATCCAACAACAGTTTAGAAGTACCCACTAAAGTGATCTAAAAAGTCATGCTATACCCGACATTTTATATAAATATTTGTGTAGCAATTACAAAGTTGATAACTCAAGGTCGGATTTTGGTCCATCTGCGCTGGAATAATCTACATATGTAGCAAAATGTATTGAGTTATAAAAACTGAAAATCTTACTCTAAAAAATAAGTAAAACGAGGGCCTTTTTAAAAACAGTCCATGTATAATTTTTTTTATTTTCATTGCTTATAATATCACAATAAGTCATAGTAGGCTAAAATATTATATGCCAAAAATATCTAATTTTTATTCTGAATAAAAAAGCTCATATAGTTTTTTTTCCGCAAAATGTTAAATTAAAGAATGATAGCGCAATAAATATTTTAATTGCTTTTAAGTCCTTTTTTAGGACCAAAGTCAAATTCGACTGGCCTGTTTACGAACAATCGAACAAATTTTTGCACACACATTATTTATGTGATCCCACCTGATACAAACTGCTAGTGAAGCAAACAAAATCAAAATTTCTATAAATCCAATATATTTCGTGGGTGGTCTAATGTACAAATATACGTTACTTAACATTACAGCCTGTCTAGACGTAACATAATATGTAAGATTTTTCTGAGAGAATTACTTCACTTGTAGATTCCATTATAAGAATTATAATTATATTATGAGACTGTTGTGATGAAATTTCTCTACACAACTATGTTATAAGATGAACTGTTAAAAAGTACACATATAGACAAGTTTGTTTGTATGTGAACATGTATATTTTGAAAGTTACTAGAAAAAAAACAATGTTTTTTTGTAAAATTGTTTCCTTTTACTGTTTGTTTTATATTTTAAAAAACATTTGTGCTAAAAAAAGTGCGAATTTCTTAAATAAAAAGGACGTGTTTACTCTGTGACTGTTTTAAAATAATTATATCCTACAGGATTAATTAGAATACGTGTATGTCTTGTTTAAGATTTAACATAATATAAGAAAATGGTTACTCTCTTCTGCCGGTGTTATCTTACATATTATATCAGCGTTATTCTCAGTTGTAGACCTGGGGTTACGAATAGTAAATACTAAATATTACGAATGCGCCGCACTTCACATTTTAACTATAGACGTCTTCATTTAATTGTGAATAAAATCATTATTTGTTCATTAACTTTCATAATATATGGACTGTTTAATCGTAATATATCTAACTTTATGATGAAAGACTAAGAAACTTAATTTTTTTAATATTTAAATAAATTTGAAGGAGAAAACTTACACAGAAAATGCACTTTTGCACCACTAATTTCCGCACAACTTCAAAACTATTGAACGGATAAAAAAATAATGCTAAGATAGCATGGAGCTGATAATAGTCGGCATCTTTGGAAGTTTTGTTTATCTTAATTTATCTGAAACCATTCTCAAGTTATACTGCCTAAGAGGGTGAAACATTAAACATGCCCTTAGAAAATCAAAATCGAATAGAAAACAAACGGAAAACTGATTCATATTCATCACGTGAAATTTCATCTAATTCAACTATTTTTATTTAAAATAGGACTTTTCTGTAGATCAGTATTCTAAGGTTAAAATTTGGGTTTAACTGTCTATACAACTTTAAAATTATATAGAACAAAGGTTATTATACTGTTCTAAGAGTTATTTTTAATGGACATTCATCTGGTTTAGTGTTTGGATAATCCCTAATAGCTCGATTACTATTGTTCACACCCTTTG
Organism: Protocalliphora azurea; assembly: GCA_932274085.1. Taxonomy (NCBI): domain Eukaryota; kingdom Metazoa; phylum Arthropoda; class Insecta; order Diptera; family Calliphoridae; genus Protocalliphora; species Protocalliphora azurea. Next base: position 67,783,629 of record OW026523.1, on the reverse strand, counting down.
TACTGAGACTGCAAAAATATTTACAGTTGCATAAAAAATATTTTTTACTTATATTTTTCGCGGCAACAAACAAAAGAGTGAAATTTTGTAAACTATTATAATAAGTCATTTCAATTCTTATGCCAACTACAATTTTATGACACTGTAACTGCATGAATATATTCATGAATGTACGAACAGTATCTGGGTGTCTACTTATTATTTTGATAATGTTTTGTTTTAAAAAATGTAGCAAAGCATAACGAAAAAATAAAATTCAAAACTTATTTAAAATAAATTGAACGCAAATTTAATCAAAAGTAAAAACTTTAAAATTATAATAAATAAGATATAAATACTATATTATTGAAAAATACACATTGTTTAAAAGAAAATCCAAATAAACAAAGAAGACTAGAAAAATTTAAGATCTTTAGAGAAGTAAAGCTATTAATCTTTTTTACATCATATTTGGTCATAATAAAGATAATGTTTAATTTCGTATTCTTAAGCGTATAAGTGTTATAAAATTAGAATTAAAAATAAATCATACGCCAGCTTTCATCTACGAAAGTTTTAATGACATACAAATGTACTTGTTTTCTACAATTAAAAAATAATTAAATTATGTATTTGAAAAATCTATTCTAAATGTAATTTTCATTTTATAAAATGATTTTTTTTTATATTTTAAATAATAAAGATCAAAGAAGTAAATAAATTTAAAATAAAAATCAAATATTTTACAAATGCTTGACTTCAATACTACCCTTATTATATCATTTAGCAAATTTTCTATTTTATAATTATCTATGCACAATTCCACAAAGTTTAAAATGGAATAAACCTTTTTATAGAACTTATCCTCATGAAAATACTATAGAATAAAATGAAATAAGTATAAAATTTAATTAAATTTTATTTTTTCTGAGCATTTCAAAAATTGAATGCTTATTCATTTTAGGTTTTTGACTTTTTTGTTTTATTGTATTTTATTATTTAAATTTTCTCTTTTTTATAAACTTAAATTTTTATTTAACTTCTGTTTGAATTATAATTTTTTTCCTGGGATTTTTGTCTCTCCCATGCTTTCAACAATATTTATGTTCTCTAAGCACTTAAATGGAATTTTAATTTATTTTCTGGTGTAAATGTCATCACAGTTGTAGTTGCTGTTCTTGTTGTAAATACTTGAAGTTTGTTTTTTTTTGCTGTTGTTGTACAAAAATTTATGCAAAAAAAGTTTTATTGTTAATGTTAGGGTCGGATCTGTCATTGAGGGTATTTGTATGTTGGTGTGTAAATTTTTTTTATTATTTAGAAAAATATTTTGTATTTATATTTAAGGGTTCACTAATTTCTGTGTTTTATATAGATTATATTATATATACTTACATACAATGCACAGTATCATATTTGGCAGTATTGGAACGACAAAAATTTTAATTTTGGAGATATTTGACTGAAATTTTATATTTTGTTAGTAGAGAAGGCCGTAAACATTCCCACTAAAAATGGGAGGGTAAAATAACTGCCACATCCATACTAAAAAAAATATTTTTTATGCTTTTCGGACATACTTTTATAAATCATACTGTAATTTCTGTATAAAAAGTTTTTATCTAGTACCTTAAAACTTTGAAATAATTCCTAAAAATTGCTAATATGAGGTACCGTACATATTTTCTAATATTTTAAAATATTGCACAAAAGTCGCAGCCAATAATCTCAAAAATAATTTTGTGTATATTCTTTTATATACCAATAGTAGTTTTTAATTAAAACTAGTTAGAACTTTTCAGATCTAATCCACTATAAATAGAATTTTCAAAAGAAATTGGTTTTAATATCAAAATTTATTTTAAATAAAAAAAGAAGAGTTTAAATATTGAATTTTTTTTACCTAAAAAATTACATAAAATAATTTGGATATATTTATCATTACACACGTTACAATATCAGCACTATTTACTAACATTTTAAATAAAATTAAAATATTTTTAAAATTAGCAATTTTGAAAAACCATAGTTCGCGATATAGACTCTTTTCAATGTTATAAATATTTTTTCCATAATATATGATGTGCTTACTAGTAAATGCGTAAAAAATCGTTCAATTAATAATTTAAATAAATATGATGCTGTGCAGTGGTATAAATACGTAAAAATGAAGTAAAACATGTATTGCAGAAAATTTATTTATTTCAATATAATTTTGGCAAATAATTAATACAAGTAATAGCATAATATTTGAAACAAAAGAATAAAATATATTGTATTTAAATTTTCATATATATGCATTTTTCTGTGTTAAATGTTTTGTCTCAAAATAACTCATAATAATTTGAATATAAAAATATTACTTATTAATAAAATCTTTCTTTTGAACCACTGTAAAAATCTTTTATTTATCACCCTCATTTCATATGCACAGAAGAGTGTGTGTACACTTCTATGAATTTGTCACTCTTTGATTTGTATTGTATTTAGATTTATGTAAAAACTGATTTATATCGTATACAATTTAAGTTTTTCTCGTTTATTTGAAGTTGTTTTTTATATTCCTTCAGTGCATGAAATGGAAAATATTTTTAAATACATTTTATGTTTTTTTGTTAGATGAATCATTTAACTTAAAAGAAGGTGAGGATGAATCGGGAAATTCTAAAGTGTGCACGTATTTGTTTTTATAATAAATAATGTTTGGTTAATATTTTTCACAAAATTTAGAGTTATATAAAGCATAGATGCGTATAAGGGCGTATAAACCCAATTATTCAAAATGCTTTTTTTGCATAATATTTCCGTAATAATCAACTTAAGCATATCTATAAAAATATAATATAGAAAATTACTTTAAACTAATTATTTTATGGAGTTCTTATTTTGTATTTATTTTTTATCTTTTTTTATTTTTTTTTTTTTTTCATTCTAATTTTAACTTGAATTTGTAGGTGCTTTTGAATACAGCATAGTCCATTATTAAAATTGGAATAGAAGATAGGCATTTCGGCTTTATGTAATTATTTACTCATATCTCAAAAAATTTTATTATCTTGTGAGTTTAAAGCTTCAAATTAAAAACAAGTAAAAAAGCGCACATCCATCAATTAAATAATATAATAAAGTGATCTTTTGGAGCTATTTTGTAAATAATTTCATAAAAATTATTCTAAGGAAATAAGTAAACAACATATATTCAGTCAAGTCTGGTTACCTACACCATGTATTTTTAATATTTTTGGAGATGGTCTTTCATGGGACCAATGGTCAATTGTTGAACGGTGCTTATAATGTTTGATGGTATAATTTATATTTCCGAAAAACATATGTATATGTAAAAATACCTTGATTTTATCATTTATATGGCATATATTTTGCCCTTGATTCCCAAAACTCGACTTTATATTAAAGAGCCTCACGGAACAAAGTTGGAAAGATTGATCTCTTCTTAAATGATTACCCAAATATTACATCTAAATGTTTAATTTTACTTGAGCTACACCATTTTTAAACAAGTCTATAAATACGTATTTCTTTTAATGTCATTATCAAATGTTCTTTAAAAGAACGCTTAAATTGTAATAGAGGCATATTAAGGCTTTGAGTACTTATTTAAATAATTGTTATGTCTCTTTTAAGTCGCGGAATTTTAAGATATTTCTAACGGTTTTTGTCATATTTTCTTTATCCAAACATATAATTTTATATATTTCTGACATTTTTCAACATATATTGGGTTCTAATGTACTTTTTGAATGGTCTAACCTGATACTGTTGAAAATTGCACCTAATTAACCCTTTAACAGCAAGAGGTTAAATTAGCAATTTTTATAAACAAGTCACATGTCTCCATACAAATCAATGCACCTTACTTTATATGGAGGCTATAATCAATTATGAACCGCCTACAATTAAATTTTGCCCTTTGTTTTTTACACATATTAAACTTATTGTCGTCAGATATTATTATTATACTAGCATTTGTATGAGACTTATACACTTTAAAGTAGTTTATGCTTATATAAAGCCCACTAAAGTATTTGGAAACATTCCTTACTACTATTGTTCTATAAAAATATGTGGATATAAGCACTTATTTCAATTTAAGCTCCTTTTCAACCGCACAATTTACCATGTTCTGATCCGTATTTTTAAGTGGTACTTTTCATGTAGATAGATGCTTAATAAATCTTACCAAACATTGAAAACATGTAGGAGAACGATAAAGTTTTATTATTTTATGAAGATTTTATCGTCTTTTGTAAAATTTTCTTTATGGTTTATAAGCCCTTATATGTGACCATGCTGCATATGTATATATAAATATTAACTAAAATTTTAAACTTCATATAGTTTATTTGCTTCAAGCTTAATTGTTTTCACTACACAAATTAAAAAAAAAATATCTTATTTACAATAGCGAATGGTAAATCTTTAGAAAGATTTTATTTATTTTGGTTTTATAGCTTGGATGCAAGACATTTTTTTCATAAAAAAGAAAACAGATAAATCGACTCATAACATCACTTTTTTCATATATAACGTCTAATTTGTATCATATTTTACGTTTTGAGATGGTCATCATTTCAAAAATAATTTTCAGATTCCAATGCAACGGACTATCTATATTATTGTATCAAATTTTCCAATCTTATAGTATATTAACCCATTTGTAAAAACCATATATATACATTGATCGCAAAACTTTTGCAGGGATCGCAAAAATATAGTACTGTGAACATTTTATATATATATTTATATTTTTTTTATATAACAGTGTGGGTTACTACCACAGTAAATGGTCAGGTGGATTTCTCAGGATCAGATAATTCTAGAATGATCTTCCAAAGAAATAATACAATTGTATTCTTTCATTTGCATAATAAATTTATGTTCATAGTAGATTTTGAAACGACTTAATAGAACTAAAAGTTCCGGATTTAATATTTTTTTTTGAGATTTTCTGTTTCAGAAATACATTTTTAACACTAAACCTTTTTAGATTGCTTTTAAGTATTGTCTTTTAATTGAAAATAAAATTCTTTACTACAGTGATCGATTTCGGTACTTAACAGTTGTTCGGCTCTTTGATTTTCCCCATTTTTTTGACATTCATTTTTTTAATTTTTAATATCGTTAAAGAATTTAAAGTTTCGAAAAAATTGGAGAAACTAAAAGAAATTTCGACGAATTTAGGTTAAATTAGGTTCTTAGGGCAGCTGTATAATCAATAAGAGACAGCTCACTTGAGTCCAATTTGGTCATGCTGTGAAACCTGGAGGGATCATGTGTTGCGTATGTCCATAACAGCGTTCGAAACGAACTAACCCGATGCATGTATGATAGAATTGATCCATCTGATGTCAATATCAGAGGGATCTGATAATACATGCACAAACGGACTTTTTATTGATCTGCAGGCCGAAAGCGGTACTCCAACCAGTTGGCCCGTATCTTCACCTCGAAAAATTAATTCATCTCTGCATCCGCAATAAACTTACCCAGGATATTTGAATAACCCCTATCCTAGACCAGCTCCAGGACTGAATATCTCGCCATCTTATTCAGAGATTTCCGGCATTCATGTACCAAAATGGATGTAGAAAAGACACCTTAGAGCGATGTGATCGCGGCTTGACTGTATGCACAGATTTGGATATCCGCTCCGAATACCCTATAGTACATTAAACAATTCACCGCCCTCTTTATGGCAGAGATCTCTGCTTGAAGAATGATGCAGATATCTGATAAATTAAAGGAAATATTTTTCCTATAAACGGGAATATAGACACCCCCCAATCCCTTCAGTAGATTTGGTCCCATCAGTATAAACCTCAACTACACCAGCTATTAATTCTGGAGTAATTGAGATTGGTACTGAGAAGTCTCTGTAAGAAAGGGTATGGGGATGCAACAGTCGATATTTCTGGGAATGCCATTAAGGAATCCCAGAATGGTACATAAGTATGGGCTTAATCACCGTGTCAAAAAGCCACGATGGCCTTCCTACTCATATGTAGGACAATACCGGCCTTAGAGGCTCTAGCCCGTGTATTCTGGAGCCAGGATAGTTTGGTCTCCAGTATAATCCCAAGATACTTCGCACTATCTGACACCTTTAATTCAATACCGTTTAGGCGTGGAAGTGGGAAAGATAGAATCTTATATCTTCAAGAAAAGAGGACAATGAGTTAATGGTGATATTCCAGAGAAGTGGAGTTTATCTTCCTTGCGGAGTACCCCAACTTGCTACCCTGTGAATGATAGACGTACCCATGGCGGATAACCTATTGGTTAGAAGTCTCCATATCAGGCTGATGATCGACTGATGAATGTCCAGTCTTTCCGGGGACAATTTGATTGCCTACGGACTCACATTATTAAAGGCCCTTTCTGTATCCAGGAAGGCCACTAATGCATATTCCTTATACTCGAGAGCTTTTTCAATATACCCTACGAGTGAATGAAATGCGGTCTCAACAGATTTGCCTTTCGTATAGGTATGTTGAGACGCTGATAATAGGCAAGGTTTTATCGTTCTATGTGTAAGTTGATTAAACTTTACAGCGTCTTCAAGAAGAAGGACGACAGACTGATATATCTGAAGTCCTTCGGTCTTGTATGTGAGGTTTTACCCACTTTAGGGATAAAGACCGCTATACAGTTAGTCCATGACTCAAGGATATAAGCACATGGCATGCTGAGTATATCCGAATTAGCCAGGGAACTATTAAATCCATATTGTACTGCAGGTTATCAATTATAATGCCGTCAGTGACCAGAGATTTACATGGAGAAAGCTTTTCAGAGCCCATCCCATCCCTATCACTGTCCGTTATGGGGATGGGAACATAATTTATGACCTATGAAAATATTACAAAGCATCCCGTTAAAGGGAGACTACCAGGAAAGTGCGCATCCATTAAGACATCTAAGATCTCTTGACCGCTTATTGTCCAACTACCACATGGTTTCTGAATGAAACTTGGAACAGTACGAAATCGACTGGTCTCAGAGTGGCTTTCTACACCGCTACAGAAAGCCCTCCAGGCTTTCCGTTTCGCATTTCTTTTCTAATTTTTAAACCTGTTAACTGAGGACTTATATACCCCAGTCTCCTAGCCTCTTGGCCTCATTAAATAGACGGCGACATTCTATACGAGACTCGTCTATGTCGGAGTTCCACCAATATGGTTCACTTCTACCCCTGCAGATTTTGGGCCTTCATGCAACAGTCGCTGCATGAACCGCTGATGGTCGAGAGATTTGGGAGGAGTTGGGACAGTATATCATGTTGTACTGTCCAGTTTGTCTTCCTTCTGTTCTAAAAGTGTTTAACCCTGGATAAACAAACTTCTATGTTGAAATCAATGTACAAGTGATCAGAGAATGAGCAGTCATTGGAGACCCTCCAATCCCTAATCATATTAAAGTGCCTAGTACTAACTAACCTCCTTTCTATGAGTTATTACAAAAGGTTGGTTCCCTAAAAATGTTCAGAATATCTTGTATTTGTATCGGAGCTTCCCCAAACGACATAATCAGCAGTAGCGTCAGCTCCAATTATGGGCGGTATGTTGTTTACTCTAGCCGCCTCTGTTATCTCGCGAACCTTAGTTCATGGAGGTTCGCAATGTTCATGGGCCTTGTAACTGGAGATAATATAAATGGTGCCAGAGCTTGTCTCCCAAGCCGCTACTATAGTGTACTGATAACTGAAATCAGAGAAAATTAAGATTCTTTATTTTTTGATTACTACTATACAAGATCGTATTCTACATGATCCCTCAGCATGTAGCAGCTTGAAGTTGTCCACACATAGTTCGCAAACCCTTTCGCCAATGATCCATAGTTCCTAGACTAGCTCCTCTCCTGTTTCTACCATTCGGATGAGCAACGCATCCGAGATTGCTTTAGAATGGTAAAAATTAACTTTTGCGTTATCTTCACTATGTGTGTCCTTTGGGATGATTGTGACGTTTACGTCATCTCGGTTGGAGTCCAAGAGGGCGTTTCCGTCAACTACTGCGTTCACTCGCTCAAAGTGTCCCCTTGAGCATGAGAACTAGCAGTCTCCTCACAAGACATTCCGAAATTTGATTATCATCGATCTGAACCGGTTAGCCTCTGCCATCCCCTCGGTAGACCTGTAGGAAGATCGAATCAAAAACACTTTTCCCACTTTTTTACGAGGGGTGGCAGTGACTCCTTATTCATTGCAATCATAATCTTTCTCGATTCTCCGTCGGATTCGGAAGCCCTGGTTACCTTCTAGTCGCCTGTAAGGATCTCAGCGTTTCCGACCTTAATGAGTTCCATTATCTCCTCTTGTTTGGATGGTACGTTCGGTACTCGTGCCACGGTCCTAGGCCGACGTGGGATCTCTTCAATAGAAACCAAAATAAATTCACTTTTTTTTCATTTCATTTCATTTATTTCATATAACATTAAGTCCTTGGAGCCAAATTTGTCACAATAATCATTGGCAATACAATTTTTATTATTAAACTTATAATTATCTTATTATATTAATAAGCATTAAACTATTTAAACATTTAATTGTTCATAAGGGTTGAATGCGATGGAATTAAGAGCAAATACGTCCTGAAAGAGGTCCCAAATTAAAATTTGTTAGCTATAGAAGTTTGACAATTTGCTTTAATTATTTTGTAAAATATTATCATTAATTTAAAGGATATAAAGTCATCAAAGTCACAGTGAAGTAAAGTTTTACAGAATGACGATACACGATCATGTAGCTTCAGACCAAAAATAAATCTTACCACTCAACGAAAACACAGTTTTAGCCCAGTTAGATTATTCTGAGACATGCCATGGTAAAATTCAATATCATATATGAATATTGGACGGCAGAGAGATAAAGCAACTTTAATCCTAATTTTAAATGCAAGGTACCCAACCGCACAATATGCCCACAATTGCAGGAATATGTAAAATTGATGTGTATGTTCAACCTAAAATAAATCCCAGAGATTATAATAGTCAACACATAGAATTTCGATGTCGTTGAACTTAAGTTTCAGTTTTCTGTACGAAATATTAGAAATAGACATAGCTTTGGTTTTCGAAGGATTCAAGTTCAAGATGTTAGTTCAGATCATTCAAAACTGGGGGATAAATTTTTTATTATTATTACTTTTTTGATATACATAAATAAATATACATATAAATATATATACATATGTATTTAAATATGTTTTATTGTATATAAAACTTATTAACACAAAAGAAAAAGAAAACAAAAGTATAAAATCTTATTCATCTTAAAATAAAAACAACAGACTGAAGGAACATTGACTCCATATGGCGTCTCTGAAATATAGGAAAAAGGTTAGTTAGAAAACAATTAGTAGACAAATAAATTATATGCAATTATATACAAATCATAATAATAGTAAAAAAAAGCTACACAAGTAAAGAGGTTATTGTCAGTCAAACCCGATGATATAACTATGAGAAATATTGTCTTCCGAATTAGAAATTTATATGTATATAAAATATAATAAGACTTATGAGCGAACTAGATTTTCAAAGGGATGCTTATGTAGAAGCTTTTTTTCGATTATAAACCAATTCTTTGCAAATTATGAATTTTGATTTCTGTAGTAGATCTCATATGAATGAGCTGTTCAATTACTGTACGATCTCCATAAAGTTCTAAATTGTTCAATCCAAATTTTTGATGTCAATAGTCTTAAGCCATTTGTTTTTAAGTTGTCCAGTTTTCAACTACTAACTATATTAAGAGAGTGCGCATTTAAGCACCTTTCCAAATTGCGCACTGAAGTAGGATTTTAAATATTGATGATACTTTAAATAATTAACAAAAAAGAACTTTTTTAATCGATTCAAGTGCTATGCTTACCAAAATGAGAGTATGTCCATATTATTTTAGCATTATAATTACACTAGCACAATCAAATTGCATCTACTATACAAATATTATCGTTGGGCAAAGCTAATTTTAATGTAGGTACTCTTTCCTGAAAGTTTAAAATAAAACTTTAGTTACTGGTTAGTTGGAGAAGATAGTAAATATTTTTTACCATTTTTCGTGACTAACAATCAAACGTTAAACAATAGCACATTTAGCCTTTTTGTATCTAAACGCCCAATATCCAAAAAATCGCAGAAAATTTGTGAGACCAATTTGAAAATTGCAAAAGATGATTATTTCGTTGTTGTAATTCAGAAATGACATTACTGAATAAATATTTATAACTTACCTTATTTTACACTTACTTTCTTATAATATAGATAATTAAATATATATTGTGCTGCTAAAATTATGTTTAAAATTTTATATTTTTAAGTAGTTTATAGTTTTTTGTTAAACTTATATATATATATATATATGTTTAATAAATAAAATATTTATAGATTTTTCCTGTCATTTTATTTTTTTAAACGTAAGATTTTTTTTAGTAGGTTGAGAACGCTGAATTTGTTTTTTGTTGTAATGACCGAATTTTTATACTAAAATTGTAATTACTGTAACTGAAAAATTGGTTACGGATTGAAATTTATTATAACTATGATTTGTTTGGTTAGCAATACCAATGTTATGAGTATAATGCTTATTAAAATAAATGGTAAATTGATTAAATAAACTAATGATATAATTATAAGAAATATTATTCTATTATGATTACATTTTAGCGGTTGTATGTAAGAATGATTTTTTCTTTACAATTTTAATAACTACAACTATTTTCCATTTAATCTTTTTTCTGTGTATCTTATTCTGATTTGTGGGCATACGTAAAACTAATTCAGGGAAACATGGCATATCTCACTATGTAGCATTTATATATTCCGGAAACATACAGATCAATTGGAGTAATCTTCCTATTGAATCGAACGGATATATGTATATAGATTAAAGTACCTTGATTTGCATGGAGACAAAAATTGTTGCAAATATACCCCCATAGAATTAAAGCAGATATGCTTTAAGCTAATCCCCAAAATATTTCGGTTTAGTTATTTCATTAACGTGAGCTGCACTATTTTTAAAACACCTCCAAAACAAACAAAAAAATACAACATATGATAGATAAATAACGCTTAACATATAATAAGTAAGAATAATTAAAATTAGCTATCATTCTCGAGGAATACAAAATTTAATAAAATTTTCTAGTATTTTATTTTAAACTAAAGTTTAAATATTATGGGTATTTTAATGTATCATTATAATATTTTGAGATTTCCGGTCCATAATTGACTAATTTAATTTTTATATCAAATAAGTGTTTAGTTAAGAAAATAATTGCTACCAAAATCATACATTTATCATAAAAACCATAAATTCGTGCAAAATAGTGACTAAATTTCAAAAATCTCTTTATCTTAAATTCATCCATATTTAATTATAATAAATACTTCCATGTGACTTATTTGCAAAAATTGCTAACTTAACCTTTTGGGAACAAAATGACCTTCTTGCTGTTAAAGGGTTAGTTACTTGCAATCTTTAATGGTATCACGATTGACCATTCCAATGGTACATAAGAACCCAATATATGTTGAAAAATGTCAAAAATATAGAAACTTATATGTTTTAGTAAAACCGTTAATAAAATCTTAATATTTCGTGACTGAAAAGAGATTTGACAATTATTTAAATGACTATTCCAGGCTTTAATATACCTCTATTACAATTTGAAATTAACTTTCTTTCAACGAAAATTTTGATAATGATATTTAAAGAAATACGTTTTCTTAGAGGTGTTTTTAAAATTGTCCAGATTTAAGCATTCAGATATAATGGTTTGGGAATCATATAAGAACAGACCAATCTTCACTTCTAGAGGGTTACATTTGAAAGTCTTCTTTTTTTTTTTTTTTTTTTTTTTGTCCTAAGGCTCTCTTTATGTATACCGATTTCCATACTCACCGACAAATTCTTCCAATCTTAATTTTGGTAGCTGATGCTTTGCTCCAGCTGTAGTCCGCGGATCTCTGTTTTTGCTACAGCTTTTCCTCAGCAAAATGTCACTCCGACTGTAGTATATTGATTGTGAAAACTGTAGAAAATCTTCTCTTGATAATCTATTAATATTTATATTTCTGACGTTTATGGTTGTTTTTTGGTGAAATTTGAATTACCAGAGGCTAAAATATTTTAAAGAAAAAATTTTAATTATCAATTCTACTTAATTTATAGGCACATGCAGAGCAAAGATTTGTTGTAAGTTGGTTAAATTATAAAAATATATCAAATTAAAATGTCTACACTTCAACAGATTTTTTAAATAATAGCCTCAAAAACACAATTATAAGAGTATTATAATTCCTACTATTTAATATTTCTTATGCATGTTGAAATCAACATAATTGTGTTTATATTACAATATTATTTTTACTAATGCAATTTTGTTGCAATATTTGTTGGAAAAAAAATTTGGTAATTTTTATCGTTATGGTTAATGGAGCTAATTGGTTTCCCCACATTTGGTTAACGTGAAGAATATCTTTTTTCAGTGCATCTCTAACTCGATGTTAGTAAACGAAATCGATGATTCCAATGGATTTGTGTTACAGTAAGTGCAACCGACTGAATACGATTGGCAATAAATTCGGTTGTCAGAACGAAACTCTTTTCTCTGTGTAGATTTAAAGTACACACTTTGTGAATAAAAAATTAATTTTTTAGTTACAAATAAATAGATAACAGATTGTATAAGCAAATATTATTATTAATTTTATTAACTTTTATTAACTAATGACGCTTAGTTAATTTGAAAAAGCTACAATAATAACAACGATAATATTATTGTCATCTTGTATTAAAATGTTGCACTAAACAATTTTAAACAGAATAATATATTATTATGAAACATATCATATATTTTAGTACAGTATCGTTGTTTCATTAATTATATTCATGTATATCTTAGGGAATATTTAACAAATTAGTTTTGTTATGTTTTTTAGTAAATTTGGTATATTTATTGCACTTAATATTCACACACTTTAGACTTGTATACATAACAATAATTTCATTAAACTTTTTCTAATAGAAAACTTCGAGTTTTTTACACTTTTTTAAACTACGAAAAAGAAACAATTCAAATAGCTAATAAGAACTAAATTAAATAATATTATTAAATAAAATTATGTTACGATTGTTAGTATTATTTTACATTTGAAAATACAAATTATTTTATTGTAGGAAACGTAACGAATCTTTTTGGCAGTGACGACCATATTACGACACAATATTATATATTAAAATGATCAAAACGAAACTTTATTAATTATGCTTAGTCTAAAATAAAATAATTTTTACACTACTTACGAACATCACTTAAATTTGCAGAGAGTAATTTGGAACCATGTTTTTAATTTGTTTGCAATAGCTATTACATCTATTAGCCATTAAATGTGGAGCGATAGGGTCTTGTAAAAAAAAAGAAAAAAATAATAACAGCAATTTCTTCGAAGTTGCTTTAAATAAGTGTAACGATAACGATAGACTGAAATCATTGGAAATAGTGCTTCATTTGAGGCCTTGTAAGTTATTGAGTAATTGTTATTCTACTACATATTTAAGAAGTGTTGCCTACAAATACATAGAGACACATTTTAAAGGATAAAAATAAATAAAATATTCAATCGTGACGAATATAAGTAGTGAGGAAGCAATGCTACATACACATAGGAAAAAGATCGGCTGGAAAACTGTTACTATTATTAAAATTTTGCAAAATTAATACAACATGTATTATAAACATAAAAATATCGTGACATCAATAGATTTTCTTTAATAGTATGAGTAAGCAAATAGTTTTCATGCTACTATGGTTCTCGTAATTATATTGTAAGTTACATTAACCAATTTTGATTTTATAAAATAAAATGAAATTATGTGGTGGAGACAACCTAATTAAATTCATACATAAAATTGAAATATTGGTAGTTGCTATCGAAATCTTATTTGTAATAAAATAAGTTAAAGTTTAACCATATTTTCAGTTACCGTAGTTAAATTTTATAAAAATTCTATCATATTTAACAATAAAGGAAATCAATCCGGTTATCTCATCCAAATAAATGCTGTATTAATAAAATCAATTCACCGTAAACAAAATCAAATATTTATTTTGAAATTTTTAAAAAAATAAATATTAAAATTAAAATAGTTTCAATTTCGGAATACACATTATATTTGATTTAATATTTTTACATTTATTTGAAAACTCTAATTGTTACTTTAGTTTTTGCGAAAATGTGCAATTGCATACTGTTTCCTGCATTTACTTCAACAAATATTTTTTACGAATTAACAGCCAAATTTTAAAATTTTTGATGAGCCCCAATCCCTTACTCATATTCCCGGTATTTGTCAATGCATTTGCCGTTTGTTCGACATTACACGATTCGATTCTGCAGTCTAATTAATTTCAGATTTTACGTAGGTATAAAAGAAACCTTGCAAAATTATCAATTTGCTGACTTTATAGTAGCAAGTTGTTTAACCTAACCACTTTTAAGTATGCTAATCTATATAGAATTAACTTAGTCGATTTGATCAATCCACCCATTTAATCCTTGCAATCAAGAGATCTCAATACCATATGGAATTGCATGACTCACAATCACATTCTTATTCGATTTTCCGATGTTCGTCCGCTCGCCTTTACAGCTGTCCATGTAAACCTTTTGCGGAAAGTACACGTCGCAATTTTATACATATATAATAGTATTATATACATATACGAGTATAATAGCATAGGGTATCATAAGCGGTCGGACTTGACCCACTATAACTTTCTTACTTGGAAGCCAATCATAGCTTCCATATGAGAACCTCTCACAAAAATTGCTTTACGATAATATAGGGTATTGTAAAGAAACTACAGCTATTTACTTGTTTATTACTCACAGATTCTTAATGCAAGTAATACCTTTACAGTTAAATTATCGTCATATCAAGCTTCAAATACAGTTAAAAATCTTCAAAATAATGTTGTCGTTCTAGGGATAATAATTACATACTTTCAATTTGAAAACACTGATTTTTAAAATGTTGCAGCTAAATATCGCGCTATAATAGTAATTATAAAGTAGCTTCAAAGTTTTAAACTCCTTTAAAAAGAAAAGACGAATATAAAATGAAAATAGAAAACGCAGTTATACTACATAAAGTCGCTATTATGACATATATATATATATATATATATATATATATATATATATATATATATATATATATATATATATATATATAGAATTTATCTTTGACTAGGTAGACGAAATATATTCGTTTTCAGTGATATGCCAAATCTGAACTAGAAATTGTGGAATAATTCTGATATATTAAAAGCGTCTAAAACTCAGCAGGCAGATCCTGTGACCAAACCTTCATAAATAGCTGTTTTCGAAGAATGATACATACATATGTAATAAAATATTTAAGTCCAGACCATCACATACACAAAAATATACTTGACAACAAATCAAAATCTCAATCTTCTTTGCAATAACAACTAGAACTGTAGGTTTAACTTTTTTAAAACATACCGTCAATTTCAAGAACTTACAACACTTTGGAAAACAATAGCAAATAACCAGAAATCTAACTTGCTCTAAAAAAAAATCCCTTTTGTATGTGTTAATAGAATTTTCTTCAGAACTAATTTATACGAATGAAGAGAGTAATTTTTTCATGGCGAATTGAAAGAGGTAGACTTCTAGTTATCTTCTATGTTTAAAACTAACAACCGATAACTCTCAATGTAGATGTTGAAAGTTATTAAACCAGTGATAATGATCTTAACTGTATTGGATCCCCTTGAGTATGTTATAAATATACTTGAGTATGTTATAAATATACTTAAATCTTTACATTAGCTTTTCTATAAATTTAAATCAAACGGAAATTATTTAAATACATTGCAAATATTAAAGATTTTCCACCAAAAAATGTCTTAACAAATAATTCATCCTGTGGAAACCAGTACACATTGTCACATTTATCCAAAATATAAGGACAAAAGCACGAAAATAAACGTTTATTAACTAAGGTAATCAAATATAATGGGAAAAACACTTAGAATACAGAAAAGCGTCTATTGCACGAATTATTGATTCTCAAAGTTGCTACTTTTAAACATATTTTTATTTTATTTAAAATTTTTGTGAAGAAGTTGTGCTAACTTTAGCTGCATATACCTTAGGAAAAACTGCAGACATTGATACGAATTTTCTGGTATGTAATTCCAAATTGTTTGATTTTAATTTGTTAGTTCAGAAGAAAAACAATTATTGAAACTATATATATATATATATATATATATATATATATATATATATATATATATATATATATATATATATATATATATATATATACACTGCCTGCCACTTGAATATGTACTCACATATTCTAAACTAAAGTTCAGAAAAAAAAATTTTTTTACGTAACCAAATTTCAAAGTGTTGACTTTTGTTTCCTGAAGAACTAAAAAATATACATATTTTTCTACACTAAAATTATGCATTTATTTAAAGACATGTATTTCTGTGGTACTTTTTCGTTTGTCACTAGAATAAAGAATATTTTAAGACTAAGCAAACTGTGATTTATTTTTAAATTTTAGGTTACAAAAATGAAAGTTGTTATCTTCTGGAATTCAGTTAGTAATGAGTACTCCTACCATTTTTATAAATAACCTTAAAAATGCAATTGGGTATCGACTTGTATAATGACTCTAAGTAATTTAGCGAAATTGAACTCCATGTTTCCGTTATCGCAGCCTTTAAGGATTTTATCGTCTCAAATTGTTTTCCTCCTTCATAAACTTTTCTTGCAAGCCAAACCCAGACATTATCCATTGGATTCAGGTCTGGTTAATATGGGGGCCAATCCAAAGGTTGAGCACCTTGTTGATTAATCCATTGGCGGTATGAATCGGATCGTTGTCGCATTGGTACGTCCAAGGTATGGGTCCAAAGAAATCATTAAATTTTGGAAATGCTTCCTCCAGAATGTTTTTGTAAGTCGTTGCAGTCATTTTGTTGGATGCAAAAACCAATTCTATGGTACCATAATACGAAATGGCACCCCATATCATTATTCCGCCCTCTCGGCTGTGTCTGCGGCTTAAAAATAATTCCTCCTTATATAGGTCATGGAAGTAATAGTTATACCCGTCGGGACCATCAATATTAAACTTTTTTCATCGGAAAATACAACTTTAAACCATTTTCCGGACCATGAATTTGTATTTATGGCAAACTGTAGGCGATGTGATTTGCGTTTTTCATTAAGTGGTGTTTTTTTTTTTTTTTGCAGTTTTCGTCGGACTATGTATGGCCACGACTTTAGAACACGGTGCATTGTTCTCAGACTGGCACTGACTCCACATTTTTTCACGTATTTTTGATACCGGCAGAGCAGAATTTGATGCAATTCTTAGAATTTTTCGTTTTTCTTTTGGAGTTGTTGCCATTTTCTTCCGCCCTTTCATGTTTTTTCCATATCTTTCCACGTTATTTAAATAATTTTACACAACTGTCTTTCCCCTAGTAATGTTTTTGGCTATTTGGACCGGATTCTGACCCTGAGATTTCAAAATCAGAATGTTTTCTTTTTCATAGTTTTAAGAGCCTTACTACGTCCCATTTTCAATAAAAACTATTTAATAACTATCAAATTAAAAAATTCTCTATCTGTTTAATATTAAAAGAAGTCCTTATTCAAGTGACAAACGAAATAGTACCACAGAAATACATGTCTTTAAATAAATGCATAATGTTAGTATAACAAAATATGTATATTTTTTATTTCTTCAGGAAACTAAAGCCAACACTTTGAAATTTGGTTGCGCAAAAAATTATTTTTTTCTGAACTTTAGTTTAGGAGATATGATTAATTAAATTTAAAAAAATGTAATTCCATATTCAAGTGGCAGGCAGTGTATATATATATATATATATATATATATATATATATATATATATATCTTTTTTGAAATTCTTTTTTAGTGGACTAGGACCATTTAAAAACACGATTGGTATATAAAAGAATATTCATAACATTATACTTCAGAATGCTGACTGCGACTTTTTGCGATCTTCTCAAATATTATAAAAATGTGGTGTACTACATATTAACAACTTGTTGAGAATTATTTCACAATTGGTATTGGTCAAAAATTTGGTATGCAAATATTACAGTAAGATTGTTGTGATTAGATCCTGCCAAGACTACTTTTAAAATATTTTTTATTTTAACAAAATTTATAAAAATATTTCGGAAATTCATACAAATATGTATATATATATATATATATATATATATATATATATATATATATATATTTGTACGCAAGTGGCAGTAATTCTACTCGCCAAGAAAGTGGAAATACTTACTGACAGAATATAAAATTCCAGTGAAATATCTCCAAAACTGAATTTTTGTCGTTCTAAAACTGCCAAATGTGACACTGCGCAGCGACCAACAAACATGACACACATTATGATTTAATTTATCCTAATAATGGCTTTATTCTTTTTCATTTACATTTAAATTTCATTTCCACTCTTTCATAATATTTTTTTTGTCCATTATCCTTTTTTCGGTCCATTGTCCTTTTATTGAAGGCCTTTTACAAAAATAAAAAAAACCAAATTTAACAAAAAAAGCAGAGTCCAAGATAAACATGGTAAACAATTTTATATGTATATATAAACAATAACAGGAGGTTGCTGTTATTGTCTCTTTCAATTTAATTCATCTATCCATTCCTACTCGACGCCCTTATTCCTCCTACCCAACACAATTTAATGTAATTTGTTACCAAAGTTTTTTGTTGTTTCCTCCCTTTTATACCATAGACTTGATACATGGTTAATTTTAAAGGATTTTTTACTGTTCTTAGTGTACGTTTCATATCAATAGGTCAGGTCCTTTTCCTGAGTGTGTTCGTGAAATTATTGTACATTTATCTGCATGTAACACATATATTAGGACAGGGTTTCCCACCTTTTAATTTTTAGTATAGTAGAAATGAAAAATAGTAAAATCTCAAAATATATGTATTTTAAATATTTTATAGCTCACAAACAATTAAAAAATATAAAAGGCCTTATTCATAATAAAAATCTTAAATTTATAAACTTTGCGGACATTTTTTTATTAAGTTTTGATAGATTTAAAATTTTTATTCTGAATAAGGCAGTAAACGTCTTTGGTAAAATAAAGCAAAAAGGTAAAATCACGCCAACCCATCCCCACACTTAAAATACATTCGTTTTTACGAATATATCCCGTCCAAAATAATCAAAATTATAGGCTATAGTTCCTTCCAGATGTTACACTATTTGCCTGTCAAATTTCAAGAAAATCGGTTAATTAATTCAGAAGATATAGAGAGGGGGGCTTTTGTCCTATTTTACGCCCTAAATAATAAAAGTTATAAGCTATAATTTCTTCTAGATGTTACACTATTTGCCTGCCAAATTTCAAGAAAATCGGTTTATTATTTAATAAGACTTTACCCCTCGTGGCCTATTTTACGCTCTCTAATAATATGAAATATACTTTACGACCTATTCTCACACCTGACAAATATACATACAAAATTACATAAAAATCGGTCGAGCCGTTTCAGAGAAGTTCAATTACAAACACCGTGACACGAGAATTTTATACATATAGATATATTTCTTTTAAAGGAATAATCAGTCAAAAATTTTTGATATTGGCCCATATGTAGATACCAACTTTAGAAAAAGTTTTAACGCTTCATTTCTAATCATTCTATTATTTATACTTAAAAATTTTCGGGTAAGTCATTAAAAGAAATGTTGAATGGATTACAAAGTAAACTGGTTTGGCAAGAATTGGTTTTAAGCTCTGGATTATATCGAGAAAATTCATCGTGAAGTGAATCAAAATGTATTTGTACTTTTCATAGGTATGTTCTTTTTAAACAACATATGAATCCATCAGCCGTTACATTATACTGCATGCCATCAATTGTTTTTTTTTTTTTTCAATTATCTAGCATATGGATTCTCATGACTTTTTTAACCACCTAGGCACTTTCTTTTGGCCACCATTTTAAAACGGAACTAAATGGCGACATTTTAAGATTATGTGCTAAATGACGATCCATTATATATTAATTCCAATGAAGAAATTAATTATTATGAGACTGTTAAAAACTAAGGCTACTGATAAAGTTTATGAACAATTATTTAAATCATAAAATGCCAAATCTTTTTGAACTGGATTGGGTAAATTATAAAATAGATTTAATGAATACTTATATCCTAATTTATATTTTTACTTTGGTCCATAGCAAAAATTGTCCAACAGACTTAAGGTCAACAGTTATGAATCAATGCTTTCAGTCCTAAATTTCTCAGATGGGGATTCGTAAGACTGGAATCCGGGTGAAAACCTGGTACAAAAGTACAGAAATTTAGTTAATAAAAAGAAAATTTTATGTTAACTATTTTATTTTTATTTTCTTTATTTTTGCAATAATAAAAATTATTATAAAAAAATTATTTTATTATCAGTAAAATCAAATTTAGTAGTTTCTTCTTTCTTAAAATACGATATTTTTTGTTTTTGTTTCTATCAAATAAACAAATTTTGAATTGGCCACTTTTTTTCGAAAAATTCTCTTATGTGGCGACTTTATTTTTTGAAACTTTCGACACTTTTTAAAAATTCTCAAAAGTAATGCTGATTGTACGAAGCTTCAATAAATTTTTCCCCATGCAAATGAAAGGCACCGGAGAATCAAATTTTGGCATAATTATATATGCCGAAAAATATAAAAAAAAAACTATCATATACAATAAATTCATACACATTTTCAGTCTCACACGCAAACCCCCTGGAATGTTGCTATGGACACCTAGGGGCCCGCGAACTCCATTTTGGAAACCTTGTATTAGACTGCACCAAATTTTACCGACTTTTGAATTTTGAATTTCCCCTCGAATCGTTCATTGGGTATAAAAATGTATTGTGTGAAATATTAGTGAAATC
This sequence comes from Protocalliphora azurea, assembly GCA_932274085.1. Taxonomy (NCBI): domain Eukaryota; kingdom Metazoa; phylum Arthropoda; class Insecta; order Diptera; family Calliphoridae; genus Protocalliphora; species Protocalliphora azurea. Next base: position 67,762,610 of record OW026523.1, on the reverse strand, counting down.
GGATACGTTATGGTGCGTTTATATGAGGATAATATAGCTTTTTTGCAGTTACAGAAAAAAATTAGCTATTAAATACCTAACTTTGTGACAAAATGTTAATAAATCATAATCAATACATAATTATCTTTTAAACAAGATATAAGAAGAAAAAAAATTGGTCAAAATATGTTTAAGTTATTACAAATGTTTAATTGGAATGGTACTTTTAATTAAATTTGAACCATAATTACTGAAAAATATGTTTTTGTATCAAACCCCTTTCCATGTTTTTTTGATTTTTTTTTAAGATTGATTGAAAACTCCAATTTCAAACTTTTAAAAACTTTGTTAAACAAATTTCAAAAAAATATAACTATGCACTACAGGAAATAAAATAAAAAAGAATTATGTCAATACCTTGTATGACTCAACCGCACATTTGAATTTTGCGGATTTCCACAAAAAGGCATTTTTGCGGTTTTTTAGTATAAAGTCAATTCTGTTTAGAACTGATATTCAAACTAAAAAAAATTTTTACAGAATAAAATAAAATATGTCTCAAGAAATATGTTCTGAAATTTTTAGGATAATTGGACAAGGATAATATTTAAATATCGAAGGTTAAATGTTAAAATTTGGAATACTCGAAAGTTTTAAGGAACGCATAAGAAAATTTATTTATTTTTATCTTAATTTCGATAAAATTGTATGGAAATATAACTAAAAGACCGTCGTTAATATGTGTAATAAAAAGAAAAATTTAACCCTCAAGCAAGCTTGTGGTCAGCATTTTTGTAAACGCATATTTGCTTAAATTTTTGTGAAGTAAATTTTATTAGTTAATATCACAGACAAATAAAATAATAGTTAATTTATTTTGACAAGCAAAGTTATGCTAAATAATCAAAATTTCTTACATAAATCACTGCATCCAAATGCAGATAAAAACAATATCTTTTAGTGATGTCTTCCTTAAAAATTTTAAATATTTAAAATTGGGCTATTCTTCCTCCTTATTTTAAAGGTAATCCTTGTTCAATTTTCCTAACAATTTCAGAATATATTTTCTAAGATATGGTTTATTTAATTGAGTAATAATTTTGCTCAGTCTAAATGTCAGTTCAAAAAACTGAAATTATTTTATAAAAATACGTTTTTTTTTTTTTTTTTGTAGACTCCTTACACAAGTGGACTAAAGCATACTAATGGCCTGGGGAATTCGTAATAACTTAAACATTTTTTAAACCGATTTTTTTTTCTTTCTATCTTGCTTGATAGATAATTATGTATTGATTACGATTTATTGACATATTGTTACAAAGCACAGTACTTAATAGCTAAATTTTCTAAAAGCTGCAAAAAAGTCGTATTTACCCCATATAAAAGCACCATACAAACTTCAGGTCAGTTGCGGCACGGGTTAACGACATCCGATTTCATTAATATTTCACACAATATATTTTTATAACCCGCTGGACGATTCTAGGGGGAGTTAAGGAGAAAATTCAAAAGTCGCTAAATTTTGGTGCAGTCTAATATACATATACCCCCACGTATAGTAGTAGGTTTTTTATGATTGTTTCTTTATGTGTCTTTATGTCACTCAGAAAAAGTGTAAAAAAAGGCCAAAAACAAGAGAAATTGGGTTAAATTTATGGCTTCATGCTGTCTAGATCATACTGTTGCAAGTACAATGGAAATTTTGGTATTTTTAATTTAGTTAGATTCAGAAAAAATTAAAAATAGTGATACGTTGAAAAAAATATACAGACCATAAATTTATTGATATATAATAAATATAATATAATATAATATATACATATATATATATATATATATATATATATATATATATATATATATATATATATATATATATATATATATATATATATTATAGTATTATTAAAAGATTTTGCCTTTATGGCTAAAAATCTAATAATTTTGACAATGCACTCTTGTGTACATAACATTAAAAGTTAGTTTCACTAGTTTATAACACTTTTTCAGTCTACTATTACCGCTTAGTATAATGTTTAAGCTACAATAATGTAAAAATTTGTTCGCCTTTGTGTGCGTATCTGACATATGTGGGTTTTCATATATAATACATGTATTTGACTATATATTTATGTATTTCAGTCTGTCGTTACTAGAACGGTATTTATGTGACTCGGTTTTGTTTTATATTTCATGTTCCATCCGTTGGCATTTAGTATTATTTTGTTTTTATTTGTGTTAACAAGATAATACTGTTAATGTTTCTTACCAATTATTGTATAAAATGGCTATGTATGTATAGAAAAAGAAATATAAATTTTATTGTTTTCATTCAAAATTACAGAAAATTATTGTAAAAAAACTTTTTTTATTTTGTTCTTTTATATTAGATATAGTCTGGTGCTTTCAGTGAAATAATTTGTATGAATATTTGTTATTTTATTGAGAGTTATGCATATGCAAAAATTATCAAAATTTACATTTCTCTATCTAAATAAGGTACAAAAGACTAGCCTGTCTAGCAATTACTATTGCGTTGATATATATTACACATACCAGAATGAAAACCCACCTTAAATTATACAAATCTACTATTCTGAATCAACTTAACGATGTTCGTCCGTCCATCTGACGGGAAGGTGTATAGCGCTCTGTTTATAATTTTGTTGTAACAATTAGCTCATTAATACATTGAAAAAATACTCTTTAAATTTTAAAAATTTTTTTTAGCATAAACTTCTATCTGTCCGGCTGTCGGTATATCAAAAACAACAATTTCTGCTAATCTGTAGGTCGCAGTTTTAAAAGTAAATTTATGAAATTTGGCACTTGAGTCTACTTTGACCCAATAACACAATAAAATTGGTAAAATTATAATTAATTATAACTTAACCAATAATTATATATTAAATTATACTGAAATTTTCCCGCAAATAGATAGAATACTCAAAATTATTTGAAATATATTCATATTTAAATAAAATTTATCACAATTCAGTTTTATCTAACTAACTAATTTCATGATGATCGGTCAAAATAAACCGAACCTCACAAATATTCATATGTTAGTGATCGCATGAATATGAAATTTAGTAAAAATTAATATCATTTAAGTATAATCTTACTCTCAAAAATCAATTGAGTAAGCTGTAACTAAATCAGTCGAGAGCTCTTTCGAAGGTTCGGAAAGCACGGATTTTCTTAAATAAAGTACGAAATACTTGATTCAAGAATGGCGACAAATTCTTAATTTTAGCTCTATTAAAGAATACGTTTTAATGAATTAGTACCAAATTTTACTTGTTTTTAGGAAACTTGGATTGTATTTATAGTTAACATAAATAAGATTGATTTCAGAATAATCGGATCACATTAATACCACAGTGCACTTGACTTATGAAATATAGATCTTGAATTAATCCCAATTGTGATTATTTCAGGATCTTAAAACTTATTTTAAGATCGAATTCACTAAGCACTTATATTTAGAACTTTAATATTTAGTTTATATATAAAAATAAATTGAATATATATATATATATATATATATATATATATATATATATATATATATATATATATTATTTATATATATATATATATATACATTCTTCAGATGTATTGCTTATTATGTTTTCATTTCATTAAATATTTATTTGTACTTGGAAAATAACCCCCCCCCCTGTTGTCTTATGAAATGAAATAGTAAGTAAATAAAGTGAAATAGAAAAAAATATTAATCCTAAAAAAAATAATAAATACAAAATCAAAAATATAGGTTTTTGTGCACATAGTATCAATAAAAAAAAAATAAATTTGAATTTAATCTATATGTTCAAAACATATTTTGCTTTATAGTCGTCCTCCAATCAATTTTCAACTTGGTAGTAGACCGAAAGAGTATCCTCATCGGTGCCAAACTATATCATGAAATTAATAAACTGAAACAAATAAAATTTATTAATTATAAAACCGTGTGACGCTCATTTTCACATATGAAAAAAATCTATATACACATGAAACTAGAGAGCACACATAGTAAAGCTATGTACTTAGTTTCTATTTAAGACGTCAAATTTCTTCTAAAAAGGAAAGTTTCAAAGGATACACATTTTTAAAGTAGTTTATAAAATATTTACGAATGTATTATCAAGCCAATATGGGTATCAAATGAAATCTAATAATTTCTGCAATATAGTAATATTTTTTATTTAAATTTTACAGCAAGAAACTTAAGAAAATATCCTTTTGAAAATGTTACCTTTTACTATTAATTTTCAAGTACATGAATGCAAAAATCATTCTCACACGTGAAAAAATCATGACATTACAACCATCTATGACAAAACTGTGTAACTATTCTTGCTCCAGGATGTTAAATTTCCTCTCGAAAGGATTTCAAATTTTCGAAAAATATGCAATTTTTAACAATATAATAAAATATTTACGAATATTATGTCGACCCAATATTGATGTTAAATAAGAGCAACAAATCCTTGCAATATAATAATATTTTTTATTTAATTATTCCGGTAGGAAAATTTAAGAAAATATCTTTTTGAAAAAGTAATCCTGTAATATTGTATTTGTTACTTAATTACACATTTTATATAAAGGATTTTTTTACATTTTGTTCTGCAACATTTTAATAAAAACGTTTACTACATTGCAGGAATTCATAGTTCTAATTTCACATTCATATTGGATTGACATAATTTTGGTAAATAATTTGAATTTATTTTTTTTTTTTTACTTTGCATATTTTTCGAATCTTTGAAGTTCTTTTGAGAAAAAGTTTTATTATTTATGAGCTCTAGTTTGATACATATATCGATTTTTTCCTGTGGAAAATTGTCACACAGTGTAATCAGATAAATTTCAGAAATTTTACTATTTTCATCTTTTTCTCTTATTATTTATTTATATATTAAGAAAATTTGTCCTGATTTAGGTACAATTCCTATTTACATGTTTATATATGTATGTACAAATACAGGACAAAACATGCAATGCGAAAAAAATGTCATAGAGAGAAGAATTAAATTTACTTTACCCTTCATCCTTCTATTATCATCATACTACTCATACAAAGCTGCCTCAGGACATTTTTTCTTGTTTTTATTTTGTTTTTAATAATTAATATTTTTACTTCTTTTTGCATTATAATCATTTGGTTAATTAGTTGACATAGTAGAACTTGAGTTTCCTAAAAATTCTACACTAATTATATTTTTAATCTATAAATTTTACTTATATGTTTTTTCTCCGACCGTTAGAGGTTTAAATCAAAATTTCTTAATCAATGAGTTGGTTGTCTTAAAAAATAAAAACAAATTTGATTTGTTTCTAAGCAACATTTTTTTCTTTTTCTGCTTCTTTTGAAAAAAAAAAATAGCGTGTTTTGTTATGTACATACATACCTAACATAAATTATTTTTGGAAATAAGTTTAAATACTAAATAAAATTTGTTATTATTTATTGTTAATTTATTTAATTACAACTACGTTAATAAATTAATAGCAGTTTGAACTTAGAACATAAAGTTATTTACAAAATACTTCATATATGCTACATACCCCAATTTTTTTTAACAATTTCTCTATAAGACGACGTAAGTCGTCTTTTGGAAGTAAAACTTCAATATAAGATAATTCCATTAGCTGGTCAAATATTTAAAAAAATGCCACTTAATAAATTGAAAACCAATGCCATAGTATTTAAATGAATCACAATAAAAGACTAATGAAAATTGCATGACAAAATTTGGAAGCAACCAATAGACAAATAGAGAGTGAGAGAGTAAAAAGAGTAAATTTCATTCCACTCATATTCTCTTAATTCGAGTCAAATTGGACTTAGCTACAATTTTAAGAAAAAACTAATTCATTTAAATATAATTTTTACTTGGTATTAGAATTTTCAAACTCAAATTAAGTATTTTTAAATAAATTCTTGTTTTAAGTATACTTCAGTACGAATCGTACTTAAACTTGATTTTAGAATTCAGTTTTTCTTTCTGTGTACAGCCAAATTTTAGAAGGATCAGTCCATAAATGATCGTAGCCTTATCACGTTAACTCAAATGCAAAATTACGTTTGTGCCTTAAAGTGACTTAATATGGCGAAACTAGCTCTCATAAATATACAATTATCGAACTGGGTTCATAAATAAATAATTTCATGTAAATAATTACTAATTATTACTAATTCTAACTAACGTATAAATTATAAAAATATAAATTAATTTTTCCCATTATCTTGTAAATTATCATAAAATGGAAACATAATATAACTTAAGGGAATTATAATATGACAAAATGGAATCAAAATATGATAAATGCACCATAAAGTGATAAAATGTGATAATAATAAGATAAAGTCGAATCAATAAAAATACACTTTTATATATGATAATAAAAATTAATTAAATATAAAAAAGTCTTATGCGAAATTGATTATGTTGATACGTAGCTCTCAGAAATATAAAATATAAAATTACCGAACTGGGTTCATAAATTAATAATTTCATGTAAATAATTACTAATTATTACTAATTCTAACTAACGTATAAATTATAAAAATAAAAATTAATTTTTCCCATTATTTTGTAAATTATCATAAAATGGAAACATAATATAACTTAATGGAATTATAATATGACAAAATGGAATCAAAATATGATAAATGCACCGTAAAGTGATAAAATGTGATCATAATAAGATAAAGTCGAATCAATAAAAATACACTTTTATATATGATAATAAAAATTAATTAAATATAAAAAAGTCTTATGCGAAATTTATTATGTTGATACGTAGCTCTCAGAAATATAAAATATAAAATTACCGAACTGGGTTCATAAATTAATAATTTCATGTAAATAATTACTAATTCTAACTAACGTATAAATTATAAAAATAAAAATTAATTTTTCCCATTATTTTGTAAATTATCATAAAATGGAAACATAATATAACTTAATGGAATTATAATATGACAAAATGGAATCAAAATATGATAAATGCACCGTAAAGTGATAAAATGTGATCATAATAAGATAAAGTCGAATCAATAAAAATACACTTTTATATATGATAATAAAAATTAATTAAATATAAAAAAAGTCTTATGCGAAATTGATTATGTTGATACGTATCTCTATGACTGGGTTGTTTCTTCTAGGTTTTGTTACAACTCATGTCACCCCAGAAGCTGGAAAATCATTTAAATAATTATATTATGAAAAACAGCTATTTTTTATACATAAAGTTATACACACATATAAATATGCTGCATCCGCACAACCCATAGCGCGCCAATATTCTAAACTGTATGGCCAAGGATAATTTTGGATTACAAGCTAGAGCTCTCCAAAGAATGTTACATTAATGTATACATACAATGTTCATTTTAAGAAATAAGGTAAGGACCTTTATTAGATCTCCTGTTCGTGATTATAGTTTGTTGCGATGTCTGTTTTATTCCTTAACTTTTGTTATATTTAAATATGCTTATATTTTATTTGTATTTGTAAATCATATTTCTACTTATTTTAAAATAACATAAATAATCTAACAATTTTTCGATCAATGTACAAAACATTTGTTAGTCGAGAACACTATTTTTTTAATACTGTAGCCGAATTTTTCACATTTGAACGATAAAATCTTGATAACAGCAACCGAAAAACTAATTATATACACAATTATTATAATCTAAATCGACTGTTGATTATAACTACCAATTTTGAGAATAAAATGTGGATTTTCTGTAGTTTTCTCTAATGAATATATTTTTAAATTTTAAAATAATTTAATTAACTAATTTAATAATTCTGGTAACTCCAGTTCATTTATAATTATTATTAGGAATTTGTAGCTAAAAATATAAAAGATTATTGGCATTAAATAAAGTAGTTTAACAACAGTTGAAATTTAGTTCGCTCTATTAAATTTTTATAACTTCAATTGATTTCTAACCAATATTTGTTCTATGTGTGGACAAACATATGATAAAGTACAATAATAGTAATTATTATTTATAATCGTTATTTTAATCTTAGATTATAGTCAACACAGGCATATTTTTTCTCTGCGTGTACTTGTTTTAAGTATTTTCCGAAAATTCTATATACATATTTCTCCTCTTAAAAAATTCAAATAATTTAGTTATTAATATTTTTAGTTTTACATTTTTATTATTTTAATTTTATTAAGATTTTTTTAAGAAAACAATATATTTATCTTGAAATTTGCTTGAAATTTTTTTTCTTTTTCTAAAACGCAAAAAATCCGCAAATTATTTTTTTCTTTTTATTTTAATACTACACATTTTAAGTATTCAAATTATTATTTTCACCCAAGTTCATCTAAAAGCTTTTGGAATTTGTATAAAGTGACCGACTTAAAAAAATATATATTTAACATATTTCTAGAATATTAAGTTAAACACTAACTAAAAATATGTTTCTAGATACCTGTGCTAAACAACGTCATTGTAAAAGGATATTTTTATTAAATAAAACACAAAAATTTAACAAACTTAGGGATCTTGTTTAAGGTTTTCTTATAGATGATGGCAGAGACGGGGGATGTAATTAATAAAAGGGTCAATCTATAAGAAAAGATTTAATTATAATCACACATATAGGAGGAATTATAATTATAGAGATGAGAAAAAAACAGTAACAAGATTAGTGTTAGAATCCATAGGGTAGCTTGCTGTTGCTGCATAAAAAACTCATCTTTCTTTGGGTTACCTTTAGGAAATGAAGTGTAGGTATTCTGTTGGTTTCAATTAAATTTCAGGTTTTATTACACTTAAAAAAATTTTAAAGTTGATTTCTTTCAGGTTGCGGTAAGCATAATTTTAGATTAAAGTAAGTATAACTTTTATGTTAAGATAATTATAAATTTAGCGGTAATAACTTATAGATGAAGTGATTTTCTCGATGGACAACAACAATAGTAAGTAATTTATTCCAATAAATTTCGGTTTTTTTTCAATAATATTTTCCTTTACAATGTGTAATAAAATTGCTGCCAATTTATACAAAGTACATTTAAAAAAATAACTGTCTTATATTAATTGGAGTAATAATTAATATACTTGAAAAGTTTTAATTTTCAATTTTTACCACTGTGATTAAAAATTGCAAAAATATGTTACTTCGACTGTACACTCTCCGGAGAATGGCCAAAATAATTTTTGTTTCTGTAACAGATAATGATACTTTATTTTATCTATTTTTACATATAATCAATTACTTTCTCAAAATATTAATTTTCACTTTTCAACTAATCGCCACATTTCTCAATTTCACAAAGGTTATAATTTCAAAAATAATTCCTTAGAATTTGATATACATGCCTTCTATGGTTTACAATTTTCCCATAAAGCGTTTTTTTCTTGTTTTTTGCCTAATATTGCTATAGTAACCAAATTACATATACTTACGGAAAAATTATTTTAAAAATCCGTTAATTTTCCAAAAAAAAAAAAAAATTATGGAAATTTTATTCTTTTCATAATAATTTTTTTCATAGAATTTTAAAAGTTTTTGAATAGATGGTGTACAATCCAATATCAAAATGACGTATAAACTTCAGAGTATAAAGAATATCTTTAAAATTTATGTCATATTTACTCGTATTGAAACAAGAAAAAACTTATTATGTTGTGTGTTTTAATATATCATACTAAGAACAAGAAAATGGCATAAATCCATAATTTAAATAACATAATAAGATGATCTTTTGATACGATTTAGTTAATAACTTCTGCAAACAACATGTAGGCTTTATAAATGGTTAATAAAGAAATTTTTAATGCTCTAGATTGGTCGAAAATAGAGAATTTAAAAGAAAACTTTTTACGTTTATCGATTAATAAAAAATAAAAAAAATGTCAATCGATTTTTTTAAATTTATTGATGCTATTAAATTACAAAATATATTTAAATCGATTTGCAAATTTATTGAAAAAACTCAACTTTTCAAAAGACTTTTTCTCAAGCGCACAAAAGAACATATTAGTATTATAATTTCACAACTTTTTATATTGTATTATATAACACAAATACCTTTCATTCCTGCAAAAATCATTTAAATAGACACAACAAAAAATGTTTAGCAATTTTTTCAAAAATAAACAATATTTAATAAAATGTGTTCATTCTTACGAATATTATCTCGTTACACAAACAACACGTGCCAATATAATTGTGTGGTACGCATACGCACATATGGAAATACACAAAAAATATTATATAATAGTATATTTTGACACGAGTTGTCAGTTTTGAGGCTAATATATTACGTTAGTCAAAACGACCTTGATGGGCATATTATATATCAGTGAATTGCTAGATAAGTCAACTTTTATTTTCTTTTAATATTTTATACATTTTTGGAAAGTAGATGGAGTTTTTCTAATATATCTATATCTATATATATATATGATGAAAATACATGAAAAAAAAAACAGTAAAACTTTGGTAGTAATAAGCTTTTTTGTACAATCACATAAATATCAGTATCGGAATAAAAATTAATACAATTAAGTTTTTAAAAAATATAGATCACCCCACTTTACCGGTCCATAATTGGCCATGGCTTCCATATAATTCACATTCAAAAAAATACTTATACGTGTATAAATATCAACAAAATAAAATTTTATATAAGTAATATTCAAATAGGCAGCTACTGTAATAAACTACATAAGGATCGTTCCACAGTTGACTATAGCATCAGAACAAAAGTGTACTAACTGATATAGATATACTGTTATAACTTCTGACCCCATTGAGATCCCATTTTGAAATTTTTATACTATAAAGACAATATTATTGTAAACATCATATAAAAAAATAATTAAAATTAAAGGACCCTTTCTCAGGATATCCTAGGATAAATTATATTTTTTCACTTTAGAGGTCCTTACGCCAGGGCACCATTTTTGTTGAAATTGGATAATTGAAATAAAAGTTATTTACCCTTAAACTTTGTTCATTTATTTTGGACAAACTGTCAGAGGTGTTCCATTTCAAAGATCCATAAAATATGAATCGTAAATGATATGGAATTGATTCATATGCCATGAAACGTTCTAGTTTAATGTACACACCAAAATTAAAAAAAAATAAGATGTAAAATTTTTAAAACTGTAATTTTGTTTCGAAATTTTTTGGAATTTCCTTATAGTAAAATATAAACATAAAACTAAATTACAATTTGTGTTATGTGATGCGTCCACATAGCAAGTACCGCATCTCAAATAGTTTTAAAATTTGATTCTAACCCCTGAAATGCAATTAAGTTTTCCAAATTAAGTTTTTGAAGTAATGAATGTTAATTTTTAAGAAATAGCAATTTATTGGATGCTTTTATAAGAAATATTTTAGTGGTAAAATTCGGCGATTTTAGGCGGTTTCTATCAGACTTTCAAGCACAATCTTATGGAACGTAACTTTAAAATTTTGACAATATTTGATATCATATAAGAAATTAAGAGTAACTAATTCACTACAAATATTTTAACCAGCGTTTGGAGAGGCCTTTTCAACAGCTGTTATTATCAACATGAATCTTGATGAGTCTCTTATACTTTTATATCTACTTATACTCTAAATTGCATAAATTTTTTATAATATTATCTCAACATCTACATTTTTTTTTTTTTTTTTTTTTTTTGATGCCCTACAATTAAAATTTTGATATTATGCCACCTTAAATATAACATTTTTATATTAATTTACACAATATTTTTTTTTTTTTAGTACTTTTGAAGTTTGAATTAAAATTTTAATACGCAGAGAAAAGTTTGTGCATAAGTATAAGAATTTACTTTCATTGATTTTAGTTCATAATATTTAAGAAAATTGTCTTAAATATTAACACTTTTTTACATTTTTGAAATTAATCAAAAGCCAAGAAGATTTAAACAAATTGTTTAAATTTTCATTTATATTTTCAATTTGTAAATGTATGTTTGAAATTTTCTTTACAGGATTTTTGGTTTTAATAATTTCTAGGCACATGTTGGGGGTGCAAGAACACAACAGATGCGTTTTTTTATTACAATGTGCTATAGAATGGCAGCAAATTTAAGCAATTTTCTAATCCTTACCTTATATTGGAAAACTGCCATTGAAATTGATTTATTTTTAATATTTTCATGCATAAGTATTTTTATTTAGGATTTGAATCAAATTAAAATTAAAATTTTAGCAGCATTTTTGCAAAATACGCAAAATTTTAATTAAGTACAATTTAATAATATCTGTGAACAAAATTTTATTTTTTATGAAAAAAGTTTGTGAAATAAAGTCATGTTCGATTCATAATAATTATGAAAAAAATTTTCTCTATGCAATTATTAGGTACATAAGATACTTTTTAATTTAAATATGATAAAATTTAATTTTATTACAATTTTGTATATTTTTGAATAACAATAGCTTATTGTTATTTATATTTTTCAATTCACTATATTAAATTTAAGATTCATTTCAAGTTAAATAATATGCCATTTACACCAAAATAAAACTTGTATTTTTTAGCTTTATTCGGTTTTTAATTGAAAACCTACATTATTTTTCTAGTTTTTCCATACAAATGAAAAGCTATTTTTAACTAGGTTTTATGAATGCTATAAAAACTAGCTATTTATGAAACATCCTGTTTAATTAATTTCACAACAGTAAGCTTTCATATAGAACTAATAAATAACATTTTTTTATATTTTAAAAGATTTCATTTCTTTTATATATTTTTTTTTTTTTTCATAAATTTAGTATAAAATATTGTTAAAACATTTTAAAAACAAAACAAAGCACAATACAAATTTAATAAAAATTAATTAAAAAATCTAGAAGTAAATTTAAACTACATAGCGAAGAAAACAGGTATGTAAATGAATTGGTTTTTTAAATTTAGTTTTCGCCAAAACCAATTGTAGTGGAAGGCCAATATACCAGTCACGCGGCGACTGGCGGCAGCGTTATTATCAGCTTAAAAATCAATAATTTGTTTACAAATATTGACATAGGAAGATTTGAAAATATTGACATATATTTAATCTGGCAATGCTGTGAGACGTGACAGCGCATCAAAGTTGAATTTGTTTCAAATTTTTTTATTTTGGTGTAAATGTACTACAAATAATGTTTTGTATTAATATGGAAGTTTTTCCACTGAGGTGAATAAAATGTGGTAGTTTAATGTGGAATCTTGGTTTTAGATTATTGCGTCGTCAACATCTATGAGAGAACGCCAATTCTTATAAGGTTGAGTTTGTTTTAATTCAGTAATTTTTTTTTTATAAATGGGGTTTAGTTAACGGCAATCAATATCAGGTCCACAAATTATAGTTTTGAGGTGGACTGTAACAACATTTATGTAATAAAATTATTCTTATTTTATTAGAGAGATAAAAAGGTATAAGAATGCCCACAAGACTGATAGCTGGAATTATCAATGGCTCCCTTTCGTTTCCCTTTTTTCTATTAGAGCACAATATCCAATAGGGAGTGACTAATTTTACAACAAGTTGTCCCCGTTTTATTCACTACATATAGGATAATACGGAATAATAAGATGATAAAATTTTATCACAATATGAAGAAATTAGATAATAATAAGATAAGATGGTTTAATAATATGATACTAATATGATAAGATGGAATAATAATATGATAAAATAAAATCATAATATTATAAGACGAGTTAATAATGTGATAAGATAGAATAATATGATAAAAAACTAATATAATAGAATGGGCTAATTGTCTGATAAGATGGAATAATACTATTAAAATGAAATCATAATCTGATAGAATGTGATAATAAGATGGTATAATAATACGAAAATCTTAAATCATAACATAAAAAACGAATCATAAAAATATTATTTATAATCATATCTATTTTTAGCTGTGGCCATATTTTCCAATCATAATATGTTGCTCATAGATTATGGTAACTACAACTATATTTTTCTCTGCGTATAAAACACTACATTAAATTTAAAAATATATGTATCTTCAATATGAGCCCCTCTCTCGACAATCACTTCAGAATGCAAAAATCCCGCACAAATATCAGTACGTTGAAAAAATTTGCTCAACTGAATCGTCAATTTACCAGAGTAAAACCCATAATATCCAATCTTTGAAAATCTTGAACATTTGTTTGGACGAACATAATGGTGAAAGCTGTAATTGTCGGGCTTTACCACTATAACTTTTTCAATTCTTTTTTGTTTGCAATAACAATGAATAAGACACTTTATGTATCTTATTGCCTTTTACTAACAGTAATAAATAAAAATATATTTAAAATATTTAACATCACTTAGCTAACCACAGCTATCCATTGAATTCCCTTTTATTTCCTAAAACCATTCCCCCTCACCGGCAGCGTTGCCAGAATCTTTGGCTAAAAAATCATCATTTGAGCAATGAAAGATCATAATCATCAAAATTATATTGATGACACATGCTTTAACTCTCAATTATTAGAAAACAACTATTTATATTTGCGTGATTATTCTGTATATCGATTTAATGTATAAATTGTAGAAGTTCGAGGTATTTTTATAGATTCGAATTATAAAAGAAAACATTTTCTCTATGAAGAAGTCTTTCAACACTCAAACTAACAAGTTATCCATTTCTTTGTTTTCGAAGCCCTCAAAACTGTAAATTAATATTGGACAACAATTAGACTCGCAAGAGTTTAAAAAATACAAGAGTTTAAAAAAAGCAATGTGTGAGATCGTATCCTTTGGATTACAGATTATGATCATACAAATTTGAAACGCTTAATACATACGGGCACTAAATAATTTTCCATTCTGAATTTATTGGCCTTGCAGAATTCAGTCATGTGTCAGAACTTAAGAAAGTATTACAGCTACTCACGCGTTATCGTCGTTTAATACTCTATTTTTGGAATACTGGAGGAAAATGAAACAAACAATAGAAGAATATATCGGCACCTAATATGCAAAACAACGTAACCAATTTTTTTTTTCAATTTTTTACAGCAGAAGCAAAAAACATAAAAATCTAAAAGGCGGTAACCACAATTTTTAGTTTTATGCTTTAAAGTAAGTAAGTAAAATTTTTTAATCGATCACTTAAAGCAAAAGTAGATAGTATGTAATACAATCTTCAAACCAATTTTTTTTCTTAAATGGAACATATTTTACTGTTTCGTTATGGAGTTGATGTTACGGCATTATTACCTTCATCAATATTGATGTCATTTTTAAAGACATGAGTATTATTTTTTTTATAAAATATAATATTTAAATAAAAAATATAGTATATAATATGAAATTAGTTGTAGAGATTTTTATAAACATGTTCGAACAAATCATCATGACTTTAAAAAATGTTGATAATATTATTCAATTAAAATTCATATTTTGCAAGAAAAAATCATCAAATCATATTTAGGTTAAAAAAATCTTTAACGTAGTGTCTAAATTAGACAAATTTTTATCAAGACAAACGCCAAACCAGTGTAAATCTATACAAGTTAAACTCAGTTTCTGATTTCTATTTTGGGTTGTTAAAACTGTTAAACTGCATACATAAAAACATTAATGTATTCGCCTTATTGTTGTTTTTGTACAACTGTTTCCACTTTACATAAATTCGCGTTGAATTTGACATTCATCTTGGTAACAAATTACCTAATATTGACACTATGTAAAGCGCAACCAGTATCGCAATCAGCTGTTTCAACCTGCTTTATGCATGTGTGTAAATAGCTATGGAAACAGAAATTCCGGGTAGCGTATCGCAGAAATCCATAGAAAATAGATTTTTACGTAACTGTAAAATAAATGTTCAAAAACATATGATACGTTTACTTTTGTTGACTGTTTGTACAAAATGTTTCACGCTACTTTTCTTCATTCTGCGTTACGTCGCAAAGTTTACTGGTTGGGCCTTTACAACCCATCTACACGTAAGAGAATATGTAAGACTCTTTCGCCAGAAAGTGTTAAATTCGCTCTCTGAGAATATTATCTCACGTGAAGATTCAAATATTAGTATTACTAACTGTTGCCAGATTGGCGATTTATCTGCATTTTGACAATTTTTTATTGTAAAAGTTGCAAAGTGCGATTTAATGTTCACACACGTCAATTTTTCTTGTTTAAATCTGATTTTGTATTGTAGTAGATAGAGAGAAAAGGCTTATAAGAAGTTTTAACTTTTAATAGTGAAACCAGTATTAGTGAAAAAAAAAAAATTTGTGTGTGAAAAGAATAAATGTTTTTTATATACATAATTGAAATAGTTTTGATTAAAAAAAAAAATAGAAAGTATTAAGTAATAAAAAATTTAATTGAAAATAAAACCAATATATATGATTTTTTGAGTAATTTTTTCAATTGAGTTTGTATTGCCGTAAATTTTCATTTTAAATAAAGAAATGTAAAAAAATGTTTTTGGCCGCTCGCTCTTACTTATGGATCTCTAAAGTTTTGATATATTTTTCAGAATATCTTTATTAATACGTATGCAATTTAAATTATATAAATAATATTATATAAATGTTTAAAAGTTCAAATACCTTATGAATGATATGTCATTAAATCCTTGACAGGATTTATGCAATTAAATTTTTTTTTTTTCTTCATATACCGGAACTTACAAAATGTTGTTATTTCTAAAAAAAAGTTTGTTCGACGAATAAATATAGGAGAAAGCCCCTGAGTCCGGCTAAAGGCTGACCACCGGAACTTACAAAATGTGTTGTTATTTCTAAAAAAAAATTTGTTCGACGAATAAATATAGGAGAAAGCCCCTGAGTCCGGCTAAAGGCTAACTACATGGAAAAATCTTTATTAACGTTAAAAAGAAAATATTTTTCTTTTAACTGGGTTGGTAGTCTTAATTTATTCCTATTTTTAAAATTTTGTGTAACATAAATTAATGCTGAGAGTTGATTTAGTTAACTAATAGTTTCAAAATCTAATATTATTTCTTTAATATGAACATAAATTGCCAAAAAGATATGCATTTTATTTTTCTGATTTTTTGACGATTTAAAAAATATTATTCCGATTTTGACTATTTTTTTTTCTAATTTTGGCGATTTTATACTAAAATTATCTAGTAACAGTGGTTCTATAAAAAGTACTATGAGGCTGATCACGACAGATGAACAAATAAGATGAACCATAAAAAAAATAAATAAAAAATACACATATACGAAAGTTACTAAAAAAAAAGGGTTTTTTTTTGTAAAATTGCTACCTTTCAATGATTGTTTTGTATTTTTCAAGTTATGCTATAAAAGTGCGAATTTCTTAAATAAAAAGGACATGTTTTCTCTATGACTGAGTGAAAATAATGATATATGATTTATTAGAATACATGTACCCCTTATTTAAGATTTAGCATAACATAAACCAAATGGTTAATCTCTTCTGTCGGCATTATCTCACATATTATATAAGATTTAATCTCAGTTGTTGATCTGGGTTTTCGAATAGTAAATATTAAGTATTACGTATATCTTCATTTAATTGTGAATAAAATCGTTATTTGTTCATTAATTTTCAGGGTATATATCCGTGTGGAATCTTTTGCTGCATTTACTCCTATTGGACGTGTCCGCAGGTGGTCGACAGGAAGGCTTGGTTATAAGGCATAGACCTGTTCATTTTGTTATATGGTGCATACAGGATCATAACTTAAGTATTCAGATCATGTGTATTACCTCTGGTCCTAGAGTTTCCTAGAGTGCTGAGGACCTGAATGGCTAGTTGGTGCCTAAATAAACTAACAGTTAACAGCTCCCCTCCAACGCCTACAGCACGGGTCGGTTGTAAGCTTCAGCCTAGTCCATGCACGCCGTCACTGCGTGAGACGGTCCTCCATTTTACTAGCATACTCGTGGGACGAAAATAGATTTTTCGATTAATAATTCCATTAGGACAGAAGACGAACGGTCGCAGGGCGACAGGACAGACACGGACAACACGAACGACAATTTATTGATTATAGGGGTCCAATGAGACATTCAAGCACAGGAAAGTCAACTGTTGGGCCTACTGTAAGAGATGGATGAGATTCTGGGCATCTTGAGGGATTCCTTTCTCTTCTCCCAAAAGGCGATCATTAAATGGGCCAGGTGTGGGGATGACCAAAAAAATTCCATGGCCAAGAAGGCTGCTGGCACACCTTCCAGCTTTGCTAAGTTCTCCTACAGGGAGGTTATTAAAAGAGCTGGGCCAGGAATCGAACAGCCCTCAAAATCGAAGAAGGCGAAGCAATCAGTGTTGCAGAACTGTAGTCAAGCTACTGTCATTGATAAAGCTGATCCAGATAGAACACAAGCTCATCGAAGAGATCACCCTCATAAGAGGAAGGCCGGATGAGGTCTCCTTCAAAGGCGCGCAATGGATGAAGGGAGTTAAAACTATCAAATTCGGTAATAATAAATCTTTTGAGTTTCTTAAAAACGCAGTTGCTAAGTGGGAGTCTCTTTATCCGGGGGTGATATTGGCGTCTGAGTTGCCCCTGCGTCCAATAGTGACGGCATGGTTTCTTCCACCCATCCCAGAGGATGAAACTATTCTGACTGTATTGGAAAATCAGAATATAGGTCTTGTTATTCTGACTGTATTGGAAAATCAGAATATAGGTCTTGTTACAGGTCAATCGGTAGACTGTGACCTTCATGACCTGTAAGGAGAACCAAGGTAGAGACTTCAGATTCGCAGTGGATCAGGAGTCTCTGAAGAAGCCGAATCAACTGGGAGGAGTTGTAAATTTTAGTTTTGGGGTAATTAGATTTAGGTTTGCCAAATATGATAAACGCAAAGAGGCTGTCAGTGGTGCAGATTAATTTGCTTCACTGTGAAGCAGCCACAACCGAATTGACAAGGCTCCTCATTGACTCCAAAGTGGACGTGGCCCTTATCCATGTATATTAGCTAGAAATGATTTGAATATTAATCTCATTCATTATTTTAGCAACGGGGATCTTATAGCTATCCAGTGGGATGTCACTGGAGGCAGTAGGCTTGTTTTGGCATCCGTGTACATGCCATATGAGCGGCCCATCCACAAGGCATCGCTCTGCAGCAATCTGAATATAATGATCCTTCATTCAGAACGAAAGATAGGGAAACAGTTATAGATATAATTCTAGCGAACCAACTGGGTAAATTTGTCAAGGACTGGAGCATGGCCATGGATTATTCCTTTTCGGACCATAGCGTGATATCCTTCAATCTTGACTTTGTGAGTCCGAAAGGAAAACCTTATAGGAACTCCAGAAGGATGGACAGGAAGTCCTTCGATGAGTTAGTTGATAGGGATTTGAGGGATACTGAAGGCTGGAGAAATTCAGCTGAGGGTATAGAGGAAGTCATGAATAATTTCGCAAAGGTAATTAAGAGTAGCTTTGAGCTCAGTTTCCCGGTGACTTATCCTGGAAAATGAAGGCAGACAATATATTGGGCCAGGGAATTGAGGGCCCAATGGTCTCCAGTTAGAAGGCTGTTTAATAGAGCCAAGCCGACGAGGAATAAGACTGATTGGGACAGCTATAGGGAAAGTTTGACTAAGTATAAGAAGGACATAAGACGAGCGAAATGGATATCATGGATAAGCATGGGAGACACTTGCATAAGGAAGGTTGTAACAAGGGGCACACCGCAAGGGTGGTTCTTTTCTCCATTATTGTGGCTTTTACCAATGAACGTCATACTGAGACAGTGGATGCCATGGGAAGGAAAATCGTAGATTACGCTGACGATGTGGTATTTTTGGTCTCGGGTCAATTTCTGTCCACTATCAGCGAGGTCATGCAATTTGGGCTTCGAGAACTTTTGCATTGGGCAAATAGTAATAAATTAGGAGTCAACCCTCATTTGACATTTAGTTGTGACATTTAGTCTACCAGTTTTGAATGGAACTCAGTTTGTCAAAGGAGGTAAAGTACCCGGGCATATACTTGGACAAATTGTCTGGGAGGAGAAATACTCAGGAAAGGATCAGGAAGGGGCTTAATTACTACTACGCATCCAGAAACTCTATAGGAAACAACTTGGGTCTAAAACCGATAATTGTGTATTGGATATACACATCGGTTGTAAAACCCATACTCACTTAAGGATGTTCTGTATAGTGGAGGCTTTGAGAAAAGAGACGTATAGGGATTTTCTTTCTAAAGTTCAGAGAAGTACTTCAATTGGCATTACGGGTGCCATGAGAAGTACACCTCAGACAGCACTGGACATCATTAACCACCTTCTTCCAATTGAGGAGTTCGTGAGAGGAATGGCTGTACGGAGATTATTTAGAATGAAGGAATTGGTATTAATAGGGAACGTCACAGCGTGGCAAGTTAGCATACTTAATGAAGGCAAGTTTGATAGTCGCCAAAACGGATTATGTCGATACTATAATAGACTTCGAGGCTACTCCCTTTATTGAAATCCCTAGTAGGGTCCTCTGGACTGGAGGGGAAAAGCACCATGGAGGGTATCTTCACAGGTGATTCGAAGATGGAAGTAGACACAGTTGCGGATGTTGACTTCATGGCAACAGATATCAGACGATTTTCCTGACAGTTGCAGCGTTTTTTAGGCAGAAATTCTGATATTTACAAGGCCCTAGGATTACTGGAAGAGAATGTTGAGATAGAAAATGAAGTGACTATCTATGTAGATAGTCAGGCAGCATTAATGGCAATGACAAGTTATTGTGTCAGGTTCAGATTGGTGCTTGAGTGTAGGAGGGAATTTAGAAGGCTAATAGATGCCTGCAGAATAAGACTATGTTGCCGATGAGTTAGCTCGTAAGGGCTCAGAGCTGGACAGGTCTTTTTTTGGAGATATCGGTTAGGATTCCAATTGGGTCATATTTCATTGCCGTAAGGGAATGGACTCTAGGAAGAATGAAACATCCTTGGAGGAGTAGAATGGAATTTAGAGTATCTAGAGCGTTATGGCCTAGCCTTAAACCAGCAGATTCGACGCATCTTTTGGACATGATCCGTGAATCTAAAAGTCATTGTTAGTACGATTACCGGTCAACTCGCAATAGGGAATATGACTAGTAAGTCAGACACCGGCACGTCAGACCTTTGTAATACGTGCGATAGTAAGCTTGATAACCTTATAGGGTTCGTAAAGTCAGGGTTGATTGATGGGTTTTGGATTCCACACTTTTCTTTTTTTATGTTTCCTTTCCTTTTTTTCTACTTTTTTTCTACTTTTGTGCCTAATTATATTAGGGATCTTCTCTTTCTTCATTTTGTGAGCTTTCTCTATTATTTATAGAGGGATCACAATGCACCGGATGGTCTCTGAATTGAGGCGTGAAGACGCCGCCCTCTTTAGCCTAACCTAACCTGATCTAACTTTCATGGTACATGACTTGTTTTAATTGCAATATATCAAACTATATGACGAAAGATTAAGAATCTTAATTTTTTAATATTTAAATAAGTTTGATGGAGAAAAATTGTTTCAATACGGCATATAAAATGCACTTTTTCGCTACTAATTTCCAAACAACTTCAAAACTATTGAGCGGATAAAGAAGTAACGCTATGACAGCATGAAGCTGGTAATAGTTGGTATCTTTTGAAGTTTTTTTATCTGAGTTAGAGAAACCGTTCTCGAGTTATATTAATGTGACTGCTTAAACAATAGACTTACCCTAATGTTTTCCCCTTAGGACCTAATAGAAACAAATGGAAAGCATATTCATATTCAGCACGTTAAGATTCACCTCATTCACCTAATCTTGTTTAAAAGGGGCAGGTTAAAAGTTGGGTCTTACTGTCTAGATAGCTTTAAAGTTATCTAGAACAAGAATTATCGTACTGTTCTAAAAGTTATTTTCATTTATTAAAGTTGATAGAACCGACGCCAACAAAATGCTGTAATGGACATTCAACCAATTGCTATTACTCACACGATTTTTATTGAAACAGCAAAAATATTTACACTTGCATAAAAAATATTTATCAGTTATAATTTTATAATTTTAAATAAAGTGTAAAATTTTGTAAACTAGTATAATAAGTCATTTCAATTCATATGACAACCACAATTGTATGTCACTGTAACTGCATGAATATATTCATGAATGTACGAACAGTATCTGTGACTGTACTTATTATTTTGATGATGTTTTGTTTTAAAAAAATGCTGTAAAACTTAACGACAAAATAAAATACAAACATTATTGAAAATAAATTTAATCTTAAATATTAAATCAAAAGTAAAAACTTTGAAATTATAATAAATATAACAAATACTATATTATTGAAAAATACACATTCCTTTAAACAATGTGTATTTTTAATAAAACATCCAAATAAATAACGAAGACTACAAAAATTTAAGATCTTTAGAGATGTCTTTTTTGCATCATATTTGGTCATATTAAAGATATTCTTTAATTTCGTTTTCTTAAGCGTATAAGTGTTATAAAATTAGAATTAAAAATAAATCATACGCCAGTTTTCATATACGAAATTGTTAATGACATACATAGGTAATTGCTTTCTATAATTAAAAATTAATTAAATTATTTAAGTAATCACTTGTAAATGTAATCTTCAATTTATAAAATGATTTTTTTATCATAAGTAATAAAGATCAAAGAAGTAAATAAATTTAAAATGAAAATAAAATATTTTACAAATACTTGACTTAAATAACACCCTTATTTTCTTCATTTAACAAATTCTGTAGTTTATAATTATCTATGCACAATTTTTCAAAGTTGAAATAAGGAAAAAGCCTTTTCTACAGAACTTATTTACATGAAAATACTATAGAATAAAATGAAGTATAAAACTTAATAAATTTAATAAAATCATTAAAAGGAAGAAATTTTACAAAAAAAAAACATTGTTTTTTAGTAACTTCCAAAATACTCATCATGCAGACACACAAACACAATTTCGTATATGTGTATTTTTTTTATATTTCATCTTATAAGATAATTGTGTAGAGAAATCTCTTCACAACAGTCTCATAATACTTCTTATAACACTAATATTTGAAACGTGAGATAATTCTCTCAGAAAACGAATTTGACGCTCTCCGACAGAAAAATCTTACATATTTTGTTACGTCTAAATGCGCTGTAAAGAGACACAAAATATATTACTTTAACTGAGTGGAGTTTATTTGCTATACCATAAGGATGATAAATTCACTACAATTGTAATTTTTTCAGTACAAATCGCACTAATAATTAATTTAGTATAATTATTAAATTTTGTACTCTTAACATAATTATATATGATCTGGTTTGAAGAAATAAAAGTTCCCCAGATGATACAAAAATAAAAATTGCTTATATTGTGTTAGTGTAAAACCATGGTACAAAATATCAAAATGTAAATGAGTAAATGAATGCGGTAAAAAATATTACCTTCGAATATAAAAACAATTTGACACATTCGCGCATTACTTAGATAAAAAAAAGTTGTAAATTAGCCGGGTTTTTAAGATTACTTTCCTATTACACTATGATAAGATTATTTATTAAAAAAGTTTCAGGCCAAAAATTAACAATTCAATGATTGAAAACAAAAATCTTTTAAATCGTAGGAAATAACGTACTACAGTAAATATATATATATTTTTTTTTAAACTGATCGAAAAATTTAGTCACCAAAAGCAACAAAAAAAAAATCCCCACATCTAGCAGCCCTATTTTGAATGCCAAAAAATGCACTATATTTGCAAAAAAATAGAAGAGATTGCTAAATAGTATCCACCATTATGTTTTCAGAGAAAAGTGCAATAGTCCAAAAATAAGTATTAGAATTGCACTTTGAATGTCATTATGACAACGCTGTGTGGTATAATAGTTGCTAGAGACGAAGAAACAAATAAATTTCTCAATGAAAAACCTAAAAATAACTTTTACTATTTTTATGGGTAGAGTGAGTGTGTAAAAGGAAAATCGTACCATACAATTACACGTATACTCTCATTTATACCAATATTCACAAGTATGTATTTGTTTTGAGTGTACTTTCATTTCTACTCTCGCACATCTTTAGTAAATAAAACATGCTGCTATTATTTACTAACTACCAATTTTAATACAGTTTAGTTTAAATAAAATACCAATTTCTCACCATTCAAATTTTAAAATTTGATTTGTTCTCTAACAAAACCGCAAATTGATTCACTTATTTGAGGTTGAACAGACAGACTATGACTATATAGGGAGTGAGTAAAAATACATATTTATAACTATGTATATGCTATTTTTATTATTTAATTTATCATAATAAAACAATACTTTGTGTTTTACATAAATACTGAAAAGCTGAATGCGCTTATTTTTATTTGATAAATTATTATAATTTGTTACAATTTAGTTGAAAATTTAAATAGTAATTTGTTAAAATATTTAAACAGTTAATAAGGCAATTTAATATATTCAACAAACATAAATAAATGTTTCTATTTAAAATAGTTAAAAATAATAATAGCTCATAAAAAATAATTAACATCCGAATTAAATGGAGGGAATCGAATTTTGGCATATATATATGTAGCTTCGTCTTTGCATCTTTGCAACACCGATAACGCGGTGCTACAAAATAAAAAAATAATACACTTCGAATGCAACATAGTGTAGTTTATAAGTATGGCTGCGTAAATATTATAACATTTTAGAATTTTCAATATACCCAAAAAAATCGGAAGTTATTTCAAAACAACCGACTTTTCAGACTTTGCGACTTTAAAAATTTTTATCTCGAACATCTTCTATTCAATTTAAGTTTTTTTAATTGGAATTAGAAGGAAGAGTTATTTTTAAAAAAGTATATAGTGATATTTATTCATAGCATAACAGTGTAAGATATTAAGAACACAAACCAAATTTTTTATTTTTTCTTCATAATTTTTGCAAATGTCATCCTTTTTGATCTACACTTTATTAGAAAACATATTTTTTCTTTAGTAGTAAAATGAGCCATAATTTGATATAAATCGGATTAGAATTTTAGAACATATGATTTTTTTTTTTTTTTTGAAGTTGTAAAACTAATAAAAATCCGTTATTTTACGTCTATTTTGTTGCTGCCATATTTATCATGCAAAATAATGCATCATATGTTCTACAATTCTCATCTCAATTTACCAAGGGATAGCTCATTTTATTCCTAATAAAATATGGCATTAGGAAAAAATAAGAAAAAATATTCTAATAAAGTGCAGTTTTTCTCCTTAATATTTTACACAGTTTTCCTATGAATAAAAATGTGTATATACTTTTTAAGAAGAGTATAATCGTTTCTTTCTAATGCCGTTCAAAAAACATAAATTGGTTAACAGATATTCAAGAAGTCCAAAAATCGTTCTTTTTTTGGAAATAACTTCCGATTTTGGGGATACAACAAAATATTCTAAAAATGTTATAATAATCTATTTACACATATCTATAAACAACACTATATTACATTCAATTCTATTACATACATTCCGAGTGCTTTTTCGCTGTATCACCGTGTAATCATTTGTACGCTAACCCGAGTTATTCTCAGTTGAAGGTCATAAAAATCAGCATATATTTCGCTTATTAAGCGTTGGTAAGTTTTTCGATGCCATTTAAATATTTATAGACTACAACGTTTTTCACAATTTTGCTGAAGTACATTTTTATATATCATTATCAGTTTATCAGTTATAGCGCTTGTAACAAGAAGAGTTTAAAAATTTTGTTTATAGCAAATATAAAATTGAAAGAAAAAATTGTCTAAAAATTCATAAATTTTCGTTACACCCATTGACTACATCGACTACATATGTAAAAAATTATACAGATTATATCCGTATTAAATCTGACCCTTATATGCTCAAATTCAATACTGCGTGTTCAATTCGTTAACGAAAATTAATACGGTATTGGTATCAAGTTGACACTACTTCAGTGTCATTTCGTTATGTTTTCTATTTTGTATATTTAAATTTTTAATTCAACAGCATCAAAAAGCGGATAACGTAAATTGCCAATGTGACCACAACGTGGTGCAAAATGTCCCTTGATTTGCATTTGCTTATATGAAATTAAAGATTTACTTGAAATTTTTTATATTTTGCCCATTTAAACTCTCCAATATATATCACAGAATTGGTCTTCTTATAAAAAAACTTGTTCAAAAAACATTATATTGTACACGTACATTTTCACATTAGAGTAAATAAAATAATATTATTTACATAAATTTATTTTAATTAAATTTTTACATTTAAAAAATTAAATGTAATAAATAACTTTATTTGTTCATGTTAAACAATTACAATAATTCAAGCGTAATAAGCAAATAAGTATTTAAAACTAAAACTAGTAAAAAAATATTTAAATTAAATTAACTAATAAAACTGGACAGAGCAGTACAATAGCTGATGTGGAAATGATCAAAATTAACTATAAAAAATTATAAAATT
Source organism: Protocalliphora azurea (assembly GCA_932274085.1). Lineage (NCBI taxonomy): Eukaryota > Metazoa > Arthropoda > Insecta > Diptera > Calliphoridae > Protocalliphora > Protocalliphora azurea. Next base: position 67,736,161 of record OW026523.1, on the reverse strand, counting down.
ATAGAAACATTTGTGATTTTTATTACATTTTTATTCTCACAGAAAAAAAAGAAATAATAATAATAATAATAAATAATTCAGATTAATAAATTTTAAACAAGTAGACACGTACAATTTTATGTCAATTAGACTTGTGAAATTAAAATAAATATTATAATAATTTCCTATTTTTTTATTCAAAAATTATTCTTTGTTTTTTTCAGTGTACATTTAATTAAAATTGTAATTTTTTCAGCAACAAATGCTTTTTCATAATATTACATATCATCAAATGATGAGAATAACAACAAAATCTACTTCAAATGTATAAAAAAGCAAAACACAAAATGATTCATATTTTAATGTGTCACATGCAACAGTTTTTATATCCTACACCACCATAGGCGGTTGGGGTATTATGCGTTTGTGCTGATATTTGTAACGCATGGAAAAATTTATCCAACACCCATCTTAAGATATACCAATCGATTCAGAATAACCTTTTAAATTGATCTAACGCTGTCCGTCCGTCTGTCTTGCTGGCAAAGTACAAGTCGCAATTTTAAAGATAATTCACTGAAATTTAGCACGTGTTACTTTCATGACCATTATTTCCCCGCATATAAATGTCCTTCAGGAATTAGGGTTTAACGGTCACAAATGCCTTAAACATAGCAATATTTTGTGAAATTCGGTATAGGAAAGAAAATTTGGTACAAAGATTGATAATTATACAATATCAATCTTTGTACCAAATTTTATGAAGATCGGTTCATAATTGATCATAACTCACATATAAACCCCTCTTCCGAAAATCACTTTAACGTGCATAAATCATATACGAATATTAGTATGAAATTCATATTCTACACAAATAAGTTTTATGTCAGTAGAAACATTGCTAAATTTTATGAGAATCGGTTCATAATTTACTATAGCACCCATATAGATCCACTTTCAGGAATTGCACCAAAGTGCATAAAATCATCTAGATGTTAGTATCGACGCATTATTCCGTATTTGTATATTTTATTTTTCATTTACTAAAATTGTCCATAGATGTAACATAAGTCGCCTTCCCGAATTTGTATGCTCGTGCACAATGGTGTAGGGTATCACATAGTCGGCCTTGACCGACTATGTCTTTCTTTCTCTTTTTTTTTTTTTTTTTTTTTTTTTGGTAGAAAAAATATTGCTATGTCCAAGTGAAATAAACACTCAACACACTGAAAGCAAAATTTTACTTCACTTTCACACACACATAATTACAAAATAAATTCTATAGATGATATTAACGAGTAATAACCTACAATGTACGGTAAAAAAATTAAGGATAGTTGGAAATAGAAATTATTTTTTTAATAAAATGTTTAAATAACTTATTAAATAACATCAAAAAATTCTAATTTTTTTAGCAAATAGTGTTTTAAAAATATTTGAATCCATAGTACATATTTTATTTTTATACTTCCCAGCTAACCACAAACTTCAATAATGGTTTCGCCTTCGCCTACATTTCAAGAACATTTCTCTGACACAACATTCGAGAACGACTATCGCTGGCGATCCGAAAATGATCTCCATGTAAAAAATTTTGAAAATTATTCGATATCGATCTTGTTAACGACATGTGATTATTATCTTTGGCAAGAGTTAGAAAACGTAGTTTTCTATTTGTTTTCATTTCCATTTGGTACCAAATTTAAAATTAAAAGCTAATTTTCAAATTTATATTTTATTTTAAACAACAAAATATATAAAATAATAGAAAATATTCACAATAATAAATTATATTTTAAAAATAATTCAGCAGTATAAGCATTTTGCATAAATTTCAACTTCTTGAATTATTATTATTATTATTATTATTATTATTATTATTTAAAAATTGCAGACAATTTTACTAACATAATATGGCTCAAAAATGACACTTGATTCTCTTGGTTTAACTCATTATTAACCAACCAGTAATTTCACTTATCAGCGCTTTAAGCAAGCATAAAACTTACAATAAGTGTTGCCGTTTTTGTCATTTTTAACCAAAATTATTATTTTATTTTCCAATGTGGAGATGATGACTTTTTTCTATTTTGGTTATTTTTTGTTAAATCAAAATTTTATTTTTATTAGTTTTAAAATTGCTGTTTACTATGTTAAACTTGCCAACAATAGAAAAACAATAAAAAGAGAGTGTGCTAAAAATTCATCAAAGATTTAAAAACTAAAGATTCCTATAACTTCTCATTCAAATTTTAAATGATGAAAACAATTTAAGTCAATAGAAAATATAAAGATTTTCTAATATTTAACCAAAAAGTGAAATGGACTGGGAGATTTTTATGAGAAAGTTCTAACAATATAACAAACAATCTAGATACTTGTTTTTACAAAATAAATTACTATTAAAAAAATATATACTCGGTGAAGACCGACTTTATGATATGCTCCACCATTGTGAATGTGACTTAAAGTAATACATACTTGAGAGAGAGCATTATATGGGTGCTATGGTTAATCTTATTTGAGCCATTTTTTATAAGCATACAAACATTTATGTAGGATTTAAGTACTTTTAATTGATTTTCGGGAGAAGAAACTATGTAGAAGCTACAATTAATTTTAAAACGATCCTTTTGAAACTGAATGCCATATTTTATGTAGATATATACAAATTTTTTTATAGAATATTTTAGGATTAAAAAAGTTTTATTTGTGCAGAATTCTGTATAAATACGTTTATATGTATTTGAGATATTTGAGCTTCAAAATATTACTCCAAAAAAGCATTTATTTGGGTATAGACGAGAGGAGATTCTGAGTCGATTGGTATATTTTAGGCGCTTCCCAACATCGTACTATAAGGAATAAATAATGTACATTGTTTAGGTATTAAAATTGTGAAGACAACATATCTAAATAATAAGGGTACTTATTTAAATACTTAAGTTTCTCATTTGTGCATTTGTGCAAATTTGCGCGACATGTTTCATGAACCCCCTTTTCAAATGATGTGCAATATTAAGCAAATAATTGAAAAATTTTGTTGAAAGCTATGATACGTGCAATGATTTTATTATAACTAACGTTGCGAGACTAAATAGTCGTGAAAACTTATAAGTCTTATGCAAATGATTTTCCATACAATTTTTGACATTTCATTTGCGAATGTACAAACTAGCACACATTATACAGTTTGCGAGGGGTTTGCGCGTATTCATGAGGACCCTTAATAAAAATTTAATAAGGGCACCACATTATTTTGCAAATACCTACAATAAAAGTGTTTTATCAATCCCGATGTACTTTTCAATTGGAACATACTTTTCTACACAATTTTTAATTTAACTTATTAAAATTTAATATATTTGAGTGCTTTGGTACATGAACGATTGATATTGAATCTTTTCGCCAAATCTTCCAATTAAATTTAAATGTGCAAAAATAAGTCTTGTTTGCATTCTTTTTCTGTTAACAAATAATTTCAAAAGACAACCTTATTTTCTACTACTGCTCTACCCAGCTGTTTTGCAATTCTAAATTTATTACATTATGGTTTGCTTCCGACATCATAAGGACGTTTAGAATAATTAAATTCTTATTATTAAACTTTATATACCGACCCCCAACAAAATTTAATCAGGGACCACATTTTGATAAACACTGTTCTAAACAGTTGAATTTTAGATATCTTAAATACCTATAGACTTTACTTTAAATGGCCTAAAAACTAAACATAACTAAAGATTATGATTAGTATGCAGAGTATTTGAAACCTGAATACATATATTAAGGTTATATTAATGTTTATATAATAACTTTGAACATTTAAAATTTGTTTATTTTTTTCCCAATTTGTTTATTTTGGTTATTATGTGTACTTATAAATTTCATTTATTATGTCCAAAAGTTCGAAATATTATCAAATAGTTTTGTGGTAATTTTACTTACCATTGGACAAAAACATATAGCAAACATATGGCAAATATTAACATGATATGTTATGGGCTTTACATTTGTTTTTGAATTATTGTGATTGGTTTTTTCTTATTTTGTTCAGCTTGTATGATAGGGAATTTAATTTGAATTTATTGAAAATTTTTGAGATTATAATTTTCTAAAGAATATTTAGCTTTAAATTGTTTTTCTCATCACGTTTAACAACGCCTAGTCGCTAATATATATTAATAAATTTTTGAAATAATTATTCGATAATGAAAAAATGCTCTCAACAAAATATTTAGTAGTTGAATACCTAATTGCTATTTTCAAGTATGAATATAGAAAAATTATTGCTGTTAAATCTTCCACAAATATTCAATATTGGGTATATTGTACTGAATGATATGGAATTTTTCTTGCATCATGTGAAACGTACAACGGTACAAAAAATAAATAAATAAATAAAAATCAGATGAAGATTATATTAATGAAAATATATTTTAATATGAATAATAATGATAACATGGATTGAAATCATTTACTTGAAGTTGACATTGCAAACATGTTGAATGATATAAATTCCTTTTTTCTATAAAATATAAAAATCCTCAAGGGAATAAACTAGTACTGTGAGCACTTAATTTAAATGAATTGGGTCCATACCATAATGAAATTTATTCGTGGCTTATACTTTTTTTGAATATATGAATTCTTGTAATTAGAATTGGGGTTTCATCGGTCGGGAGATGGATTACATTCATCTAGAATGAGGTCAAATTACATGCACCTATGAAAGTCTTTTTATTTCAAATATTCTGGAGGTCGATTGGGTAAAGAATGGAAGGAAGTGTTCCGGTTGTCGATGGGGTACACAGGAGGAAAAAACATTCACGTCAAGGGCAGGTAGTCGGTTTGATCTTAAGTGACCATGCTAGCCATTTAAGAGTTAACTATGAGAAAAAGTAGCAGGGAGAAAAGCTGAGTGAAGAATGTCTACATCATCACAGCTGAGCAGGCGAGTAGCAGAACTGACGAATCACGGAAGTAGAAGAGAAAATAAAACAGTAGAGAGGAGAAGCAGCAGGAAGAAATACACAGGAGTGTAAGAGTAGAAGCGAGCAGAGGGGCAGAGGAAAAAATTCAAATACAGCAAGCAAAAGGAGGCAAAATAATCAAAACTGTTACAGCAGCGAACACAAAGGAGCCAAAAAAAGGAAGGTTCGTTGCAACAACCGCCGTCGGTTCAAACAAAGTACAGGAAAACTATAACAATATTAGCTTTAAAAATGTATATAAGCCAGCATAAAGTTTCAATGGCTCGCTTTTCTCTCTTTTGTGCTGGACAGTGAACAAGGCAGACGTGATGAGTAGCCGGTTAATAAAAAAATAAAAGAACTAACGGAGCAGTGTTAGGGGAAAAAACTTTAAAGTTGGATTACATCAATTCAACATAGGGTATACTAATTTACAATCAGTAAGATTAAAAGCTTCGGCAAGATTTTAAATCTGGTTGAAATGGTAGGAGGTAATCACTGATCAGGTCCAAGTGATAGAATATTTTCTTGGAAACTTTCACTCAGAAAATACAGGAACTAAGTAAATCTCGGAGTACATCCAAGATTTAAGAATCAGTAGGAGATAGTAAATAGAAGGTGTAGCACCGGCAAGGCAACACGGAGGCTTCATGAAATAGCACTGTCTCAACAAAGAAGAAAGAAGTTTGTAAAAGAAAATATATAAAGTGAAAAGATAAGTAACAAAGGAGCAAGAGTAGAATGTAAATAAAAGTGTTGTTATTTCATGTAAGAACCTTGGCCACGATTGAGTATATCCCAGCTGCAAATGACAAAAGTTATAATTGCAAAGCGAAAATCCCTATCAACAAAAGATCAAAGATCCTGCTTCAATAGCGCAGTATACTAGGCGTTAGGAAAATTAGATCCTTAAGATATTGCGTTGGTTAATTATCGGATTAATATCTGACAAAAAGTTGACACATTTTTATTTGTCTTCAGAATGCCTATAACACAGCTATATTTTCCTTCAGCTTTTGCAGTGAACTGATATTTACAATATTATCTGCTAATAAACATGTCTCAACGTTTAAACCACCGTTAGTATTTCATTCGATAAAGTTACTAAACCTCTATCGAAAAGAATCGAAACGATGATTGGCTTATCACACTCAACAAATTTAAAGTTAAAAAATTGAACTAAATATTTTTAACTAAATATTTTTAACAAAGTTTTTCAAACAAGATATTTTGTTTTTAATAAGTATTGATTAAGGTATTTCTAGACGAGCACACAAAATACTAACACTTTTCAAAAATAAAATATTACGCATTTTATCGATAGGTCAAAAAATCCAATAGAAAGATATTTAGCTAGTTCAGATGGTAGTAATACAAAGATTTTATATTTAATTTTTATTTTTCTTTAAAAAAAAAAAATTTTTTTAATGTAAACTCTTTTGTTTCTATTTTCATTAATGTACAAAAACAATATTGATATATATGAAAATGAAAAATGTTTTTGAATAATTTCAAAAAATTAAAAATACCATTCGAAAAAATCATAAGTATTTTTTCATAATCAAATAATTTGTGTTTAAACGATAAAATTGTATTATGATATTCAAATTTTTGACAAATCTTAATAAAATATAATCGTGTAGAAATACCTTTACGATAATAATGCTTTTATTTTAAGCCTACTTCTCATATTATTATAAAAACGCTATATGTTACGGCCCACTGGTAAGTAAACTTACCATCTCAGATTTCAGGACCCAATCTTTTCACTTTTTTAAACTTTTATGCTGAGTTTAAATGAAACCGTCCCACGATTTCGGGTACCGAGCAATAATGGGTTAAGTATTTTGCATTCGCAAGCAAGAAAATACATTGCTTTTTATTTAAGTAATAAATCCTCGAAAAATTTAAAAGAATAGCTAATTTCTCAAAGAATTTAGTTTCGAGATTTTATTCAGAAAATTTGAATATTACGATATCATTATTTTTAAAATTTTCGAATATCACGAGAATGTTTACCACCGAGAAATTATCGAGAAAAAATCGATACGATATTTTCTCATATATTTTGTTTTGAAAATTCTTCGTTTTTAGTGAACATTCACTTTTTTCAAATCCCATGTCAGGCGGATTTTAGTTTTCGACAGATATGTTGATATGCGATATGACACTTAAAAAAACATTATTTTAATTAGTTATAATTTCTTCAAAATTTAAAAAAAATTTATTATACTTTCTAAATAAAGAATAGAAAGTAAACCTTAACTACCGTGGGACTAAGTTTTGTGATAATATCCCTAAAAGATTTTGTAAGAAATTCACTTTTGTATGACTTTATTAATTTTTTAAGTAGTTGTTGATATTGATCATTCTTGTAGAATAGGGAAATCTAAAATTTTTATGAACCTAATTTTCTCTACTTTGAAGCATATTTGTCAGCTTTATTGCACTCGTTATTAATTATTACTTAGTTTCTCGCCACAAAATTATTATCATTCAAGGGGTCCGTCCATTTTAAAAAGATTCATGATTCATGATTCAAATGAATCCTTTTAAAATAGAAGGACTTTCATTAACATTTTTTTTATATCAGTAAAACTGTAAAAATGCCAGTATGATAAAAAATTATCATACACTGTAAACACTCTTTATTTAAAAAAAAATATATATATACTTCTTGGATATATAGTTTCTAAAAAACTCACTTATATTTTATACCTAAACAAACGTTCAATATTTGTATGACACACCACAAACGTTGTAGTTTTTTATTTAATAGATTCATATTTTGACCTCAAAATCGACATGTTTCTGTATTGTGATATATGTACATTAGACTGCACTAAAATTTACCGACTTTTGAATTATGGCCGCAACTCCTTTAGAATCATTCATTGGGCTATAGAAATATATTGTGTGAAATATTAGTGAAATCGGATATCGCTAATCCTGCCGCATCGGACCTGAAGTTTGTATGGTGCGTTTATATGGGAAAAATATGACTGTTTTACAGTTTTTAGAAAAATTTTATTAAATTCGCTACTTTGTAGCAAAATATTTTAAAAAAATCGTAATCTCCTTATAATTATCTGCCAAAGAAGATATAAAAAGAAAAAATAGGTTAAAAAATGTTTAAGTTATTACGAATTCCCCAGACCATTAATGTGTTTTAGACCGCTTCTTTAATGAATGTACAAAAAATTTTAATTTTTGAAAATGAAAAAATTACTATTTTTAATTAAACTTGAATCATAATTATTGAAAAATAAGTTTTCGTTTATCCAGAATAATTCAAACCTCTTACCACACTTAGTTAAAAATTTAGATTTTTTTAAGATTGTTTCAAAACTCTAAATTCAAACTTTTAAAAATTTTGTTGAACAAATTTCAATAAAGTTAGAATAAAACTGTACAGGTTTATAGGCAACACCACACCACAAGAAATAAAATAAAAAAAGTATTAGGTCAATACCTCGTATGGCTAATCCGTAACTGCGATTTGAATTTAGCGAATTTCGGCAAAAAGGTATTTTTTGAGTTTCTTTTTTTTTAGAACTGGCTAAACAGAATTATTACAGAATAAGATAAAACATGTCTAAAAATATACATTCTAAATTTTTAGGATAATTTTACAATGATAGTAAATAAAAAATTGAAAGTAAGAAGTCAAAATCTGGAATATTTGAAAATTTTCAGCAATGTATAATGAAAACTTATTTATTTTTATTTTGATTACGATAAAATTTTACGAAAATATAACCGAAAGACCTTCGTTTATATGAGTAGTCCTTAAGTGAGCTTGGGGTCAACATTTTTTTCAACGTACTTTTTCGTAAATATTTGTAAAGTAAATTTTATTAGATAACATCATGGACAAATGAAAGGATAAATACCTCATGCTGACAAGTAAAATCACATTAAACCATCAGAATTCCTCAGGGAAATCATTGTATCCAAATCCAGATAAAAACAGTATTTTTTTGTGATGTTTTCCTTAAAAATTTGAAATCTTTAAAATTCTGATTATTGAAAAGTAATCAAAAATCTTTAAACATATTATTTTAGATATGGTTTATCTTATTGTGTAATAATTTTCTTATTTTAATCACGAATAGTTGGAAGTTTAAAAGTTAGTCAGAAAAGATATTATTTTAAGAGCATTTTTTTTTAATTTTAAGGATATGTTTAAGTTTTTCACTTAAATAAAAGATATGAGAGATATGAGTTTTATTTTTTGAGATAAAATTAAAACTCTCTTAATAATTATTATGTGTTGTTTAAATAATTAAAAACCAAAATTAATAATTAAAACTTGAGTAAAAGAATAAAGCTCAAAAATAACACAGGTTGACAAAATGCAAAATTTATTCTGTAGTATGGGATATCATGTTATTATGAAGTATTATGTCTATAAATCACTTTTTCGAATTGACTTTGGTTCACGCAATAAATTTCTATTTGCAAAATTGACGAAGTTGCACCATATATTAAAGCATATCACGAGAACAACTTGTCTGATTTAGTTATATAAAATATACAAAAATTCGAATGGAAATTGCCTTGAAGTTATACACACGTTTTTTAATATTCTCAAAATATTAAGTCTATTTTGAAAAAAAAAAATTAAATTCCGTACAAATTAAAAAAATTAAATCAAATCATTAAAATTTTAAAATGCAGAAATAAGGATTTTTATTTTTTGATTATAAATAATTTTGTTGCAAATAAAGCAAGACATATTTCGCTCTTCTCTCTCTCTCTCTCTCTCTCTCTTTAAAAAAAAAGAGAAACCCATGCTAATTTCTAAATAAAACCGAATATAATGTAAAGACGACTTGAAAAAAATTTTCCGCATTTTTTGGTTTTCTATCTAATAGGACAAACCATTCCCCAGTTATGGTAAAATATACTCGTGGGGGAAATATTAGACATGCCCATAAAAAATCAGGACCCAATAAAAAAAATCAGAAAGCTGATTCATATTTAGCGCGTCAAATTCCATCTAGTCTTGTTTAAGAGAGGATTTTTTTGCAGTCCAGTGTAATATATTACCTCTTATGTGCATCATATTAAATCGTTTGAATAATATTAATAAATTATAGTAACTATACGCCAATATAACTAACTTTGCTAGATCTCAGTGAAAAAAAATCATATTTTTATAACTTTTGATTTACTAAGCCAATTTCAACGAAATTTGGTACGAAAGGCACTAAAAAATACAATATTTTTTAATAAAAAATAAATAAATAATTTTGGCTCTATGTAGGATACAGTCATAATGTATGTGGAATATTTACTAACTTTCAGAATTTTTCGTTTACATATGGAAGATACAGGAATCCTTTTCCCGATTTTTTGCAAACTTTGATATTCATTGCAGATATTCAGAATAAATTTGGAATACATTAATAGTTTCAGAAAATATAATTTTCGGAGGTGGCGCTTTTTGACACCCCATAGCTGTTTTTCTGAAGGCTCTATGAAGTACGTCTTCAAAAAGGTCAGTAATACTGATTATATAACTTGTGTGCAGAAAATTTCAGACAATTTAAATTTTCAGATTAATAGACGGAACGATATACTTGTTTGTGCATAGAGTTTCACAATGATACTGAAAATTATACGTTTTTTCAATAAAATGCTTGAAAATTAAAAGTATATACATAAGTTCCCTCATATTTATTATTCCTTAAATCAATTAATCGTCACATAGTGATATGATAATGAAAGACATATAATTTCATCCAGGTTATTACAATGCTCCAATTAGTCTACTAAACTTTGGATGACTCTTTAATAAACTAAATATAAAGAAAATACATTAGCAGACATATCCACAAAATTTTCTACATAGTTTGTAAAAAAAAAACACAAAACTAATACCTTGTATTATTGAAACAGAGGCTATTCGCCTTTCAATCAAAACAATATTAAAACTACATTTAAATTTAAAAAATTATCAAATATACAAGTAATCGTAAGTCCAGTAAGAAAATCTGTTGGTAATTAAGCAAAGGAAATTTGTTCAAATTATTTTCAAACTTTTCTAATTAATATCACTATTCATACTTAAAATCCTACTGTACGCAGCATTAGTTACTGTCTACAAGATATATAAAGTACCATTTCTAGAATCCTTTATCCCCAAAACCCCAAATTTCTAAAAATATTCGGGAGAGATATCTACATTACAATTTCTATAGGACGTTATGTCGCATTAACAACAATAAACTTTTTAAATATTTTAGTTAAAATATTACCAAACAAGAAAGAATATTATTTTTAATGCTTTTTATTTTAGAATATTTGTAAGGTACGAATAAAATACCAGTTTTTTACATTCTAAATGTTCGAAGGTTCAATATGTATTTGCATGCAAATTATATGTAAGATATAGCTTTTTTGTTTCGTTTTCAGGTTTTTTAAATAATAATGTATTTTTCTGGAAGACCCGGAAATAAATTAAATAAAATTCCGATTCCCGGGTGATTAAAAATGTCGGTAAATTAAAAACCCTATTCATAAACCAAAGATTTATTTATATCTTTCAAGCCATTTACAATTTTTAAAATTTTTTAGCTTTTTATTCATTTTTGATACCACATTAAAGTAGTATAAAAAATACGTTACCCAAGAAAGTATGTTTGATATTTATAACCAATTAGTAATCTATATTAAAAGATATTCAATAAAAGCTTAACTAGGATAAACAATTTTAAATAAATTATATCTGTGGTTATTAGTTGAAGAAAAATATTTCGAAAGGTAGGATCACCCTATTGTAAATATATAAAAAGCTTAAAGCTTTTTGTTTATTTCCTGACCAACTTAAATTTTAAACTGTAAAACGAAATATTACTTAAGTCTACGATTGTATTTAAATGTTTCTTAACTAAGGCTCTAGGTTTAATATATGTAGAAAATTCAATATTGAGTTTGAATAACATGTATTTTTCCCCCCTTTTTGGCACCTTTTTCACTCCCATGAGCATAGGCAATATTGTATTCCAATGCAAAATTATATTAGAGTCTCGTAATAAAAAACATATAGATTTTTATTACGAGACTATGTCAATAAACATAAAAAAGTGTTTTATGAAAAAGGTACCAATTTCCAAAAGCACTAAATTTATATTTGACATTTTTTAATAAATTACGAACGAGATTTAAACTTTCTGCGTTTACTAAGTTAAAAGATACATAGGTTGCCAAAAAAAAACACAGTTTTTACCGGTTTTCTCGTCAAAAAATCTGAATTTAAAAAAGTACCAGTAACTTGATCGATTATTCGAATTTCCAAGAATCCTTTCTTGGTAAATCTATTTAATGTAAGACCAACCTACGGTCCGAATTTAATTTTTCTAGCTTCATTCATTTGGGCTATGAGATGAAGTGTCAGTCAGTCAATCACTCAGTAACGTTATATATATATATATATATATATATATATATATATATATATTAATATATACAACAATAAATAATGTATATCATTAAAAACCGGATACATAAATATGTACCTACATATAAAAAAATAAAAAAATACATAAATATTTACTATTGAGGAGAAAAGAAACTAGATGAATGTACTTAAGCAAAACCAGGAAACTTATAAAAATGTAAGTAAAGTATAAAGAAAATATTCTAAGTGGCTATTTCATGTTAAAGGTACTTTCAACAACATTCACTTGTTCACTTATATGTATGTATATTGGATGTATAGAAAAGAGCATAGTATTTATGTAGTAGATACCCAGCGGTTGTAAAGGTGTCAATTTATCCTTTAGCATTAAATATATAAATACTTAGACGATTCACTAGTTACTTGTGATAGTGTAAGTGGTTGCTAAACGATCACCTTTTGCGCTACATTTCTCTTGTGATATAAGTAACAGAGAATGTTGATAGCTCCTCGGCTTTAGTAATTTACATTAGTGTATGTTATTTTGTTAAAACTATTAATTTAGTAAATTCACTATATAAATGTAATGCAGTTAGTTGCCAATCGGCAAAGGATTATTAAGTTTGTCTCTAGAAAATCCCTTGATTATATACGAATTCGTTACAACTATTAAATTAGTGAATGCACTATTGAAATGTAATGCAATAAGTATCCAATAGACTCCAGAAATTTACTTGAATATATGCGAATATGTTACAATTATTAATTTAGTGAATTCACTATTGAAATTTAATGCAAAAAATTAAATTTGTATCTAGAAATTTCCTGTATTATATACGAATTCGTTACAACTGATAGTTTAGTGATTTTACTATTGAAATGTGAAGCAATAAGTGACCTACCAAAGGTTGTAAAAGACCCAAAAGTATTCTTTAAGTTTGTTTAAAACTTTTTTGTTATTTTTGTTGTAATATATTCGAACAGGAATATTTAAGGAAGGTAAAATAAAATAATAATAATTTTATTTTATGTATCTATATAAATGTATAATTTCTTTAATACATTGGTTGGTATTTTCTTGTCAAAGAAAATATGATTTTACTAAATTCATCAGAGATATATTTAAAAATCAGATATGAAATCTAACTAAAATATAATAAAATATTAATCAAATCAAATTATAATGTTAATTAAAAATAATTATAGGAGTTGTTTTTTAAAAGTCGTTCTGAATACTTAGACTAGAACCCCAATAAATATAAAGTGAAAACAAGTAAGAAAGCTATAGTCGGCCTAGCCCAAATACACCCTACACTATTATGTATATGCATACAAAAAACTTTCAGGGAATATTTTATATGGAAGCTAATGGTCAGTTATGAACCGATACTCCTAAAATCTGGCACCATGCTCTACGTATACATAAAGAAACTATATATGATTTATGTAATTTAAAGTGCTTTTAGGAAAAGGGCTTTTTATGGGAGCAATTATCAATGCTGGACTGATCTTCGTAAAATTTGGAATATCAATCTGATTGAAGCTTGTATCAATCTTATTTGAAATATACACATAATTGAGGCAATTATAAGTCTTAAAATCCTATTCTGGGGGGACATTTGTACGGTGGCTATGTGAAATAATTGACCGACCATAAATAATTTCAGTAGAATTCGTCGTTATGCTAAAATAGTTATATGTGTCAAATTTCATAATATTATCTTTAAAATTGCGATTAGTACTTTGTTCACAAGGTTTACAAGCACAGTCACATAGAAAAATAAAATAAAATTTCTCATTTGAATATTTTAAAATGTTCATAAAAATTTAATAGATTTTTCTAAGTAAAGAAATGAAAAGAGTATTCAGATTTAGTAGATATTCAAACAATATTTATTGTTGAATCAATAAAATTTTTAATAAAAATTTTTATTTTTTTAAATATTGCATATTTTATAATTAAACTGCGAAAAAAGACAATCCGCAGAAAATTTCAAACATTTTTTTACAAATTTAAAATACAAATGAAAATTTAAAAAATTTTTTCGGTCTTCTTGAGTTTTATTTCATTTAAAAAAAAATGTAAAAAAAAGTTTTAATTCTTAAGAAATTATGCTTAAATATTATGAAATAAAATCAATGAAAGCAAATTTTTATCTTTATGTAGAAACTTTTTTCTGTGTAGCAACTTTATAAAAAAAATTTAAATTAGAAAAAAAAATGAATTTATAAAAAACTAAATATATATATGTATATATATATGTATATATATATATATATATATATATACATATTTCAAATTTTTCGTCCCAAAGACTAGAGTTTTCGTACTACTGAAAATACTAGTGACTTGTTATGATCGAAGTGCTAGTTTCTTACGAACAGTGCAATGTGCAGCATGATATATGATATATTTAGCTTCACAGTACCTTCCAAACTACCAGTGAATAGTAATATAGGGTTACCAATTGGTTACCTCCAATGACATCTCCATGTTAAGTTCACCAGTCAAGAACATTGCCAATAGGTTGAAGAATAACTAGTGATAGTTCTTACTGGCTAATGAATTATACATTACGGAACTAGTTCGGCGAACCGCTGGGTAGCACTTATAAACTTGTGGTATTGGTAAGTTCTCTTCTTCTTTATGTTTATGGCATGAGTTCACAAGTGGCACCTTTTCATAACAAATCATAACAAACTCACTCTTACTTCATAAGTAATGCTTTTTAAAAAGAATACAAAAATGGCAAAGTTTTTTGCATAAATATATATTATTTAAAGTATGTAGGTTATTTTTCTAATATTTTTTCTTTCATTTTGTTTTCTACTTTTAATAAATATTTGTTTATATAGTGTTGTTACATAAATATTAAATTTATAAAAAGGCTGTTAATAAATATATATATTGATTTTTTTTTTCATGTTAAATAAATTTATTAGTGTTATTATATTTAGATACTCCACCATTGTTTTTTAAAAGTATGGAGTATACGTAATGTATAATTACTTAAGTAAAAATCACGTGACTCTTTGAAGTTTGATTTTAATTAGACTACTTACTAAGGGCAACAGAGGTCGACGGCTTTAACGTTTCTACCAGAGAATAATGACTAGAATGGAAATTTTCCGCAAAAAAATCTTAATCTTTATCCTAAGAATGTTTGTTTATAATAAACAGCACAACATCCAGCACAAAATCCTATAAAATGTAGTAAAATTTAAACTTCTGACCTCAGCAGTTTCAATTTAGAATTGGCAGTTGCTTCTTTCAAGAGCCGTTCCCGATATTTACTACCTTTTTTCAAATAGGACTGCGCACGAAAAATTTAGTGCTTATAATTTAGCCTATAAAAATAAAACTAATGTAAATCTCTTTTAAATTTAGATTTTGTTAAAGACTGTGCTATTCAAGTTTTTAATTTAAAAGAAAATTTATATCGGACACTTTTTTTATTGGAATCGATCCACAATTTCTTAAACTGTTTTATTTTTTAGTTAACTTTAGGAATTCTTTAAATAGTTTCTGAGCATGACCCAATACATTTCAAATGGATAGAGTTCTGAACAGTTTAGTCGACTGGCCTTCTATGGTACATAGCAGCACCATTTGTTTGATAGCACTCAGTTACTTTTTTGAGGTAATACTGAGAAAAGAGATCATGCCAGCCAAATTAGAATTTGCTATGTTTTCTAATGATAGGAGGGAATATTTTAAGGCGACTCCCATTTGGGTACGTTTCTCTACTAAAATTGTCATTTGTTATGAAAGAATTGTTTTTTTCCCACATATAAAGTTTATTTAACAATTTCGATTTTTTTTACAAGATATTTATCCAACACATTTCTCATAACATCTGTGAGATAGAATTTATGAACAGAATGTTGTAAAAAGTTTGCCAGCACATACTTTTTATCGCCCTTTAGGCAGTATTAATAATTTTGAAAAACTTTTTACTTCGTGGTCTACAGGACAGCTTTTTTTAACTTTTCTCATAAAATATACAAAGCAATTTTAAGAACACGTCATATTCCTTACAGAGATGTAGAGATTTTCTTTTAAAATTCGTATTATTTTGTCTGCAGTTCTACAGTCTGTAGAACAATTTTATCTGCGGTTGTTAGGATTATTTTCGGTGTTCGTGAACTCTTTATATTTCTTGCGACTCAAGAAACTGTATTTGTCGACTCACCTGCGTTTCTAGCAATTGTCTTATAGGTTCGGCTTTTAACTCGTTTATATTAGTTGTTATTCTTAGTACCTATGCTCTAAATTTAGTTGTAATTATTAAAATTCAAATTAAACAAAATTCCTTTAAATACATAATTCAAATTTACAATCCAAACACATTATAAATTTGAATTATGTATTTAAATGAATTTTGTATAATTTGAATTTTAAGAATTACAACTCAATTTAGAGCTTAGTTACTAAGAATAACAACAAATATAAACGAGTTAAAGGCACTATTTATTTCGCATATAGTAAAACTTGTAAGCTTTTAAGTGTGCATGGTTTTTTTCGTGCGCAGTCCTTAAGTCTACAGTAGAAAATATTTACTTTCAGTACTCTAATATTTTCACAATATTTATTTCCCTTACCACTTAAATTCGATAAAGAAAACAAAAAACAAACGTTACAATTAATTTCATTTTTTTCAAAAACTCAATAATAATATTTTATGTCAAATTATATTGATTATATTATTATACAAGTTGTTTGCATTACCCTAGTGTTTTAATCTATAGATGTAAATCATTAATTAAATTTAGTTCACATACATAACTCCACACAAATATTGTGTAATTTATTTATATATATTGTTATATATGTACTTTCAATATTTATAATATTTATTATTATAATATTAATGTGCTTATTATTAAAAAAGCAATAGCAAAATCAGTGATATAAGTAACCTATAAAATAAAATTACATTTTAATTTCTCTCCTAGGATACTAAAAAAAGCCTAACGAATATATATTTGTTTGTGGTATATGTAATGTATTATATTCAAATTATATTTATAAATTATTTATTATATTCAACGTATGCTAAATAAAATTGTAATGAAACGTTAGGCGCTGGTTTAATACATCGTACTTGTGATATAGTTTTTTGTTATCAATTTTTCTGAAATCTAATTTGATTTTAATTTCTTAATAATAGTATGTTTATGATTGAGATATTTTAACACTCATTTTGAATGCCCACATGTTTTCCCATTATAATGTGCATATAGATATGAAAATCAGAGTTGTATTTTTTTCAAAATATAAACGAAAAAAGAACTACATTGAACAAAACATTTGTAATTTTGCATATTTATATTTACGTAAACTAAATAATGATTTATTTTTAAATTAAAAACTTATTTATCATCAAAAACATACTAGAATATCAAAAATAATAATGGAATAAAACAGTTGACAAGTAATTTATTCTGGGAACACCGAAAATATAAGTGAGAGAGAAACTGAGAAGGGTTGCTTACATAAACAAAAAACAGTTTATTAGTTAATGTATACAGTAAACAGTTTTTTGAATACGATTTTTTTAATAAAGACTTTAAGGGATAAATTGTGTATTAATTAGTTTGTGTTTTATATATAAATTAAAATATTTTCTGAATACTACTGTTATATTTTAACTCAGAAGGCAATTAGGGCAAAAGATATTTATTTTTTCGGAATACATAAATCCATTGATAGGAAAAGTACAAAAATAATGGCCAAAATTTTTTCCAAGGAAAAATTTTTATGGATCAAATTAAATTTGTAACGAATATATTAAACTGTGTAACGCAGAGATAATGGATTTCATTAAAATATATATCGAGGTATATTATCTAATAATAATATATCTACTAAACTACTTTAATATCCGGATATAATGAAAGCATGATTTTGTGGGGTTGGAAAAAATCTCTAAATTAAATCAAAGTGCAGAAAATCTTCAAATAATTTAAAATTTAAATTGATTAATAAGTATCAGATCATATTAGACAGGCGAGAGTATATACAATTCTTTTGATAAAATTGCAAGGTAATCTAAGATACAATAACCGAATAACAGGTTTGGAAATTTCCAACATCGAATTTTTAAACTCATTATAAAAAACTGCACAAATGGGTTTTAAATATTGAACATATCAAAATAACATAATAAGCTATCTTTTGAAAAAAAAAAATAATAATAATATAAGATTTATGTTAATTTTTGGTGAAATATTATCATTTTAAATTTTGTTGCAATATTATTCCGCATACGTTATTCAATAGCACTTTTATATTTAATCCTATTTTATATAAATTATAACTAAAGCTATTTTCACATGTATCTAAAAAAAATTAAACAAACTGTAATGCAAGATTTTTGAAGAATGTTTGTATTGTAACTAAAAAATAATTTTAGTACTCTATAAATTTCAAATTTTAGAAGTTCACCAAATCTATAATTTTTATCACATCAATTACATGTAGTAGAAATTTTAATTAAATAATTATGTTTTTGTTCATTTACTTATTAAATAAAAATTTTTAACGGTATTTATTACACTATATTTACAATAGCAGCTGAATGTATAGAAAATATTAAAAGCAGAGTTTAAAAAACTATAACTGCTACCAGGTTTTTGGGTTAGGTTAAACTGCTCCTACTAAAAATTGTCAGTAGCGATAGCAAAAACATTTTTCATATTTTGTGGTCTTACATTTTTAATAACTAAATACTGCTACTCGTAAAATAAAAAAAAACGCCAAATGAAGCAGAAGCAATAAAAAAGGTAGTAAAAATGGAGCAGTAGTTTTAAAAATAAAATTATTAGCTACTACACCTTTTATAATTTGAGTTTTATAACTACGCTTCGAAAAATTGGTAGCAATTCAGCAATAATACCGGTCCTTAAGTACCAGTTGAGTAATAATTGACACCTAACCGCTCACCAAATTTCCAGTTAAGAACCAGTTGCCACAACTACGCTCACTAAGTATCATACGTAATAATAACAATAAGTTAAATGCACGTGGATTTTATTCGGGATGCCACCATAATGATTTAAGTAAAAATATATACAAAAAAATTTCAGGGAATTCTACTTTTAAATAATAAATGAAATTTGCGAAAATTCTTGTAATCGGTCCAATAGTACCTAAACGGCGTTAATTAATCACCTCCAATGGCAAACCCATGTAAAAGTGACAGGTTCCTTTCATATAAAGTTCCGTAACTAGAGTTCCGTAACTAGAGTTCCGTAACTAATGCCAGTCAGAAATCTGAAGAACCTATCACGTGACTAGCTTTTGACCGGTTCTCGTTCTTCTGGGATAATACGCCACTTAGGGTGTTTATTTTTATTTTTACTATTACCTTTACTGTTCAGTAGTAATAAACTAGCAGAAGAGGTAGTAGCAGAGTAGTAGAAAATGTAGCAGTATAGGTAGTCGTTTAGGAACAGTACACAGTGGGGTTTAATCAAAATTTTTTGGAAATAAATCTGTAAATAAAGAAAATATGAAGTCGATATCTTAACCGAGTGAAAAAATAAATGATTTTGAAATTGAGAATTGCAAAAATTAAGATTTTTTTGGCCGAAAAAGTGCGTAGACTCTTTTTCCTCTAAAATGTAAATTTCTTTTAAAATATATTATAATTTTATACTTTTCTGAAAGCTATCTTCACAAGGATGGTTCAGAAATAGAAAACAATTATAATAGCCCAAGCGGTCTAAGTACACACGCTCCCAAATTTTATATGAAAGTATTGATTTTAGTCTATATTTTCTAAAATGCCTAAACATAAATATGCAAACAGAATGCAATTTCGGCATGTATGATGTATTTTTAAGAGTTTGCAATTGCTATCTCAGGGACATCGGCAAAATGTGGACTTTATGGACGAAAAAGTGAGAAATCCCACTCAAAAGAAATTTACGTTTTTTACGCTTTATCATTTTAAACGGTAAAGTCAAAAATCACCGAAAATTTCGTCGTGACATCTTAACTAATAAAGATTTTATTACGGATTAAATATTTATACGTTTCTCCTAAAACCAATTTTTTACAAAAATCTTAATTTAGTTCCAAAAATCCTAAATAGTATGAACTTGATTTTTTTTCAAATACACTAAGGCCCCAGTAATTAACGGGGACCGGAGAATTGCAATTCAAACTGAAACGACGCAAATCATGTTACTATTTTCTATATACTAACACTGTTTTTTAATAATTGGTTCTGGAACCAATATTTGAAACATTTGAATGGAAAAGAAGTTAATTTTTAATACAAGAGGAATAATTTTTGTAAAAAGAAGTGAAATAAAAATACTTATATAAATTCCATTTCGATTTTCTAACAACAGAAAATTTAATCCATTTTTTGCCATTAAAAAATCCTTTACACCTGGTGTTAAGAATTAAATTCTTTATATGCCGACGCAAAAAGAATCGTAACGACTCAAGTCGAAATCATAAATGCAAATCGAAATATTGAAATTTCAAACAGAGACGAAAAGCAAAACAACTCATATCGAAGCCTGAATTATGGTGTGCATCTCACATAATTCTTAATTATATACAAAGAGAGATATCTTTTACAGAGCTGAAATTACGTTACTTTAAAATGTAACATAGGTCTTATTAAGGGCTTTTAAAAGATTTAAAATCGAATAAGAAAAAATGGCAATCTTTTAAAAATTTTCTATATCAGAGGTAACTACTTTGACTCCCCATAGCTCCGCTCCTGATGGATAATTTTATACACTCCTCTGCTACGCCTATGTGAAATTTTCGATTCTGCTCCACTATGCAGTACAGGTAGCAGTTAACTCTACGCCTATACATTTTTATTTCCTAACATAAGAAACAACGTTGGCAGAATACCGGTAACAAATTTTAATTTCCAACTTTATGTCAACGGGTGGAGAACACATACATGAGAAAATAAAATTATAAAATTTTACCCTTTTTCATTTTTATTTTTTATTTATCTTTTTAAAACAATATTTATTAACTTTTCACTTTTTTTTGTAAAAAGAGCAAAATATTAAAAAATAACAATAATAATAAATTCAAGCAATAATGTTTAACATAAGCTGTCAATTATGTTAAACATTATTGCTTGAATTTATTTGCGAAAAATTTTGCGTAATAGATGTCTTATTGGTCCGCACGTAACATTTTAAAGAGAGAGATAGAATATGACAATTGCCAACATAAAAATGTCTTATCAGATCAAGAGTTTATTCGACAATTTAGATTTTTTTTATACGGTATTTATCTGATACTTTTTTCGTAATATCTGTGACATGGAACTAATGATCAGGATGTTATTAAACTTAGCTAGTACCTAATTTTTATCACCTTTTTGGCAGCATTCATATTTTTGAAAAAATTTGTCTAAGTAATTTTCGTCCTCCCTTTTGCCTTCACATTTTTTTTTTAGTGCTCCTATTAGGAACTTTTTTTAGTTCGCAGGACTTCAGGTCAGCTTTTTTAAACTTTTCTGACAAAAGATACAGAGCAATTAAAAGAATGAGTCACATTCCATCCAGAGATGTAGAGATTTTTTTTTATTCGTATTATTTTATCTGCCATCCGACAGTCTGTAAATCAACTTTTTCTTCGGTTATCAGGATTCCTTTCGGTGATCCTGAACTCTTTGTATTTTTTATATCTCAAAAAACTGAACTTTCCAACTCACCTACACTGCTAGCAATTGTTTTATATGGTCGACATGTGTTTTGATTCGTATATTAAAAAACCTGACATTTCAGTAAACCCGCTATTCGTATTGTCCGAAAAATATCCTTTCAAAAACCGGTTTCAAGAACTTTTTTACTTAAAAAAAACCCTATTTTTTAAATATAAATATTTTTAAAATATTTATTATTTTTACTAAAGAAAGTGCACTTATAATAAATGTCATTTGCAATAACAAGAAATATAAAAAAGTCATATCGTTCTTCTGGATATGACTTTTTATTTCTATTTATTTAACTATTTGCAGAAATTATACTTATTTTGTTTGTCACAATGTCAAAACTAAAATAGTCTTTTTACACAGAGTTTGTTAATAAAAGTTCGTCTAAATAAATTAACCATAAATTATAAATTTTTAAAAGCTTAAAACTTTATGATCATAATGTAAATGAGAAATACTTTCAAGTAATGAAGGGCATGATTCGTTACAGCAAGCGAATTGTTTAAAAATAAAATTTGTGTGAAAACTACACAAAACACACTTCAGTTTTTATACAAATATTATTTTTAAACAATTTGATTGTTGTAATGAATGGAAAGCTAAAAGAGATTCCCTGAGCAAATAATAAAAATCTGAAATATGGATTGGTTTAATTAGAAAATAAAAGAAAGAACGTTTCATAAAAAACTAAAATGAAAATTATATGAAACGATTTTTAAAAAGCAAAAACCGGTTAACCGGTTTTCGGCTTTTAAATACAATGTTTTGAATATAAATTTGAATTTTTATTTTAAGAAAAATTAATTATGCTATTACTACAAAATTTAACACATAGTTTCTAATAATAATAGCAAATGTACTAATTTCTTTTATTCACATATAATAAAAGTTTTAAACCTCAAAGTTGCACAGATTTCTTCGTACGCAGTCCTTAAATGAGCAATTTATTGAAAAATTTGGAAAATTTTGAATAACTTCTCGATTTCAAAGAGAGTTAAGTCGTCCCATTCTAAATAAAATCAAATTTAAAACTTTACGGAAAAAATATATCCACACAGTAAAAATTAAACTCCATTACAGAAATCATACAAGTAAGAAAGATATGGACTGTCAAGCCCGACCTGATATACCACACCATTGTGTATGTCCATCAAAATTCATGGAGGGGTCTTATATTATACATGTGGACAATTATGGATCGATACTTTTAATAAGTGTAAAATAAAATATACGAATACAGAATATTACATTAATACTAACATGTATATGAATTTATGCACTTTAGAGTGACTCCCGAAAATGGGCTTATATGGGAGCTATGGTAAATTATGGAGCGATCCTCATAAAGAGATTTCTATTTATATAAAACTTATTTGTGTGTTTTTGAGTTATCTTCAAGATTGCGACCTGTACTTTATGCACAATATTTACATGAACAGCTAGCCAACCGTCCAGTCAGCCAGACGGACGGACATCGTTAGATCGGCCCAAAAAGTGATTCTGAGTCGATTGGTATATTTTAAGGTGTATGTTAGATGCTTTTTCTGTGCGTTACAAATATCAGCACAAAAGCGTAATTCCCCAACCCCATACGGTGCTGTGGGATTAAAAACCAATTATATTTTTTACTGAAATCGGTTCTACCACTGAATTAGTAAAACCAATTATTCAAATTCGTTATTATTTTATTGAAAAAATTATTTTTTTTTTATAAAAATATTTTTACTATATATAAATTTGTAATTGTTTGTTAAAACATATAAAAATATCATTTAACTTTTGATAGATTTTTAAGTAATTTTTATTTTTGTTTTAACAAAATTTTTAATATAAACTAACATTTTTATAATGTAATAAATTCAAATTTGATGTTAATGTTATATTTTAAAATGGAAGTGTATGTGTTGTTGAAATGTTTATCTATATTACATAAGAACTATTTACTTAAAAGTCTCACAATTTTGAGAAAATAACTTTCTTATCATACTATAAAATTGAGAAAATGTAAAGGAAATGACCAGGGCGAATAGTATCCCCATACAAAGATGACTTAAATACTATTCCAGCAAAAGTTATAAAATTTTTCTAAAATACCTTTCTCGTCAACCTCCATAATTAAAATGCGACGTATTGGATCAAGGGAAACAATGCTCCCAATTAAACGAAAATATCGTATATTTTAGGAACTTTTACAGCAAAGCCTTTAGATTTTAGCTCCATAATTTAATATGGAAATGAACGGGTAGGACCAGAGAAAATGGTCATACAAAGCAAATATTCGTTATAGGATATCTAAAGAGCTATTACTGTTAAAGCAATCAAACTTTGTAGGAACTACTTACTATCTTATCATATTATATAAAACAAAAGTAGGATGGATAAGTCCAGGGCTAAAAGTAGTCCCCATACAAGGGAAATATATATTTTCGCATATCTTAAAAATTTTTAGAAATAATTTTCATATCGAATTTTGAATAGCATGGATAGGTCCAGGGGAATCAGTGGCTCCAATTTAAAGTAAATATTAGTTATCGCATCAAAAAGGGTAGTGGATCGTACCAGAAAAAGCTAGTATTATACAATGTTAACTAATTAATGAAACTTTATTGAATCGAAATGTAGTGCTTACACAGAACAAATTATGAATAAAATTGTTTCCAACGCCCATGGCACGGGTTGGTTGTAATTCTAGCCTAGTCCGCGCACGCCGTCACTGCGCGAGATGGTCCTTTTCCTTTACTGGCATACTCGTGGGACAAAATAGAAAATTCAAATATTCTTAAAAATCGGACACAAGATGACGGACAGTCGCAGGGCGACAGAACTGAAATGGACGTGAGTACGGACGACGATAATGAGATGATAGGGGTCCAACGTGACATTCTTCTTCAGGAAAGTCAACTGTTGGGCCAGCTATCAGAGACGGATGAGATTCTGGGTATCTCGAGGGATTCCTTCACTGGGACCAGCGCCACTGAGAAACTTGAGAATCTTACTCTCGGCTCTGAAGATGAACATGAGATCACTGTAATCTCAGTTCGCGCTCAGAGTCTGGAGAAGAACTCGAGTGTTGAGGCGGGGTCTGAGCGGGGGGATGGCTCGACGAACTCAGAGGGTCATTCGTCTGGCAGTGGTTTAGTTCGGCAAGACGCGGTAATGCTTGATGCGACAACCGGCGATATAAACCGAACTAAAGAGGAGCATGCTCGTAGTGGCGCAAGAGCCTCTCTTGGTTATCTGCACAAGATAGCCAAGAGAGGCCCTTTGCCACTTACAGGTAAGGATAAGTACCTTATCAGGAAGCACAGGAGGAACGTCAAAAGATTCGAACGAATCTACGGCCCTGTCTGTGTCTCTTTGGGAATGTCTTATCCTGAAGGATTGTATGTGGATGCTGGCAACACTCCAGAAGTGTCTCGTGAGAGCACAGGAGAAAAGCCAACCTCTTCATTAATCCCTACCGGAGTGAACTATTCTGGTAGTGGCAACCCGGGCAAACCTGCAGTCCTAGTGAAACAGCAGGCAACGTCTGGTAAGCCAACAACTACCATTGAAATGGTTGGTCATACACCATCCAGCAAACCTGGCAACCAACAAAAAGTTGTCAGAGATGCTAGGCCTGGAGATGATCAGCCATCAACTAGTAAGAGGACTTTACTTTCGAAGCCTGCCAGCTCCAGTAGTGGGGCTGTACGAGCTTCGATTGGGAAGCCCTCTACATCGAAGAACGCTGGTCAAAACCCATCCGGCTCTCTTAAAGGCCCTCATAGGGGGGTTGTTAAGAGGGCCAGGTCTGGGGATGACCAGCAACCTTCGATGGCCAAGAAGGTTGTTCACACGCCAAACAGCTCTAGTAAGGGCCTCCATAAGGAGGTTATTAAGAGAGCTGTATCAGGAAGTGAACAACCCTCAACATCGAAAAGAGCGAAGGAATCAGTGTTGCAGAATTGTATTCAAGCTGCTGTCATTGACAGGGTTGATCCAGATGGGAGGATCAGCGTTGAGCAATGGCGACAAATTGAACACAAGCTCATTGAGGAAATCGCTCTTGTTAAAGGAAGGCCGGATGAGGTATCCTTCAAAGGCGCAGACTGGATGAAGGGTGTCAAGACTATTAACTGCGGGAACGAGAAATCATTTGAGTTTCTCAGGAACGCAGTTGCTAGGTGCGACACTCTCTATCCAGGAGCGAAGCTTGAGGTGATACTCGCATCTGAGCTGCCCCTGCGTCCAATAGTGACAGCATGGTTCCCTCCACCCATTTTAGAGGTTGGAACCATTCTGACAGTATTGGAAAATCAGAATAAGGGTCTTCTTACAGGTCAATGGAAGTTGGTTAACACCATGACTTGTAAGGAGAACCAAGGCAGAGACTTCAGATTCGCAGTGGATCAGAAGTCTCTGAAGAAGCTGGAGTCACTGGGGGGAGTTGTCAATTTCGGATTTGGGGTGATCAGGTTTAGGTTCAACAAATCTGATAAACCCAAAGAGGCTGTCAGTGGTGCAAATTAACTTGCATCACTGTGAGGCAGCCTCAACCGAACTGACAAGACTCCTCATTGACTCCAACGTGGACGTGGCCCTCATACAGGAACCCTGGATTAAGAACACCAGGGTATGTGGTCTGAGGGTCACGGGGTACAACCTGTTCATACCATCCACAACAGAAAAGGTACGGACATGTATAATGGCTAGGAATAATCTAAATATTAATTTTCTTCATTCCTTTAGCAGTGGGGACCTTACAGTCGTCCAACAGGAAGCCGCAGGATGCAGCGGGCTTATAATGGCGGCTGTGTACATGCCGTATGAGGCAGCCGATCCACCAGGTATCGCTCTGCAGCAGTTGGCGGAGCACGCTAGGAGGAAAGGCGCGTACATGGTCTTGGGATGTGATGCGAATGCTCACCACTATCAATGGGGAAGCAGGGACATCAACAAAAGAGGTGAGTTGGTATACGATTTTATAACTTGTTATGATCTGCATATCTGTAATAGGGGTACTACTCCTACGTTCAGAGCGAAAGATAGGGAAACAGTTATAGATGTAACGCTGGCTAACCGTGGGGGAAATTATGTTAGGGATTGGAGAGTAGTTTTGGATTACTCTTTTTCTGACCATAGCATGATATCTTTTGGTCTCGACTTTGAGAAGGCGAGGGAGCAGCCCTATAGGAACTCGAGAAGGACAAATTGGAAGTCCTTCAGGAGGTCAGTTTGTAGGGACCTTAGGGATACTGAGGACTGGAGAGATTCAGTTGAGGGTATCGAGTTGGCGGTGAATAATTTCACGAATGTTATTAGGAATAGTTTTGCGCTCAATTGTCCAGTGATTTATCCTGGGAAAAGGAAACAGCCGAAATGGTGGACTAGGGAACTTAGGGACCAGCGGTCTACAGTTAGGAAGCTGTTTAATAGAGCCAAACTAACGAGGAGTGATGAGGATTGGAATAGCTATAGGGATAGTTTCTCTAAGTATAAGAAGGACATTAGACGAGCGAAACGGACTTCATGGGTAAATTTCTGTGAATCGGTGGACTCTGTTAACGAGTTGTCTAGGTTTAGGCGAGTATTATCCAAGGACCCAGTGGCACCTGGATACATACAACGTGAGGATAACTCGTGAACAGAGTCTAGCTCAGAGTCCCTCAGTTTACTTATGGAGACTCATTTTTCAGGCTGTAGGGATATAGAATCTGTTGGAGGGACAGGTAGCGTCAGTGATAACCTACAACCCGAATCAGATGCTGGGGATACCGATGTGATAAGGGAGGTGATCACTAGAGACAAAGTATTATGGGCGGTAAATTCATTCGAGCCATACAAATCTCCTGGCCCGGATGGAATATTTCCGGCCATGCTACAGAATGTCGATGAAAGAGCCATCTCTCTATTGACGGAGGTTTTTAGGGAATGTCTTAGAATGAAGTACATTCCCAGGGGGTGGAGAGAGGTAAGGGTCATTTTCATACCCAAAGCGGGTAAGACGACTCACTCGAAGCCCAGGGATTACAGACCGATCAGCCTATCGTCTTTTCTATTGAAGACAATAGAAAGACTGATCGATCTTTACCTTAGGACTAGTATAGGAACTCAGGTCATTAGCGAGTCTCAACATGCTTATCTCAAGGGTAAGTCCGTTGAGAGTGCTCTGCATGACGTTGTGAGTTACATTGAGCGAGGTTTGCTGCAGAGGGCTTTTCTCGATATAGAGGGGGCCTTTAATAATATCACGATAGAGGCTATCGAGGAATCACTTGTTTCGCTGAATATAAGTAAGCTCCTTGTTGAGTGGATAATTCTGATGCTTAGCAGCAGAGTTATCAACTCAAACATGGGAGGCACTTATATGAGGAAACTCGTGACTAGGGGCACACCGCAAGGGGGAGTCCTTGCTCCATTACTGTGGCTCTTGGCCGTGAACGTCATTTTAAGACAGTTTGATGCTAAGGGACGGAAGATTGTGGCCTACGCCGATGACGTTGTTTTACTGGTCTCTGGTAAGTTTTTATCTACGATCAGTGAGGTCATGCAGACAGTTTTACGTGATCTGTCCCTTTGGGAAAACAGTAAGGGATTAGGGGTAAACCCCGGGAAAACGGAGCCAGTTTTGTTTACTAGGAAATACAAAGTTGAGCATTTTAGCTTGCCAGTATTGAACGGGATTGAGCTTGTATTGTCAAGTGAGGCCAAATACCTGGGTGTGTACTTGGACAGTAAATTGTCTTGGAGGAGAAACACTCAGGAGAGGGTCAAGAGGGGATTCAATGCCTATTACACCTGCAGGAACTCTATAGGCAAGAATTGGGGTCTTAAGCCGCAAGTTGTATACTGGATTTACACTTCGGTTGTTAGACCTATTCTTACTTATGGCTGTACAGTCTGGTGGAAGGTATTGAGTAGGGAAACGTACAGGAAACTTCTCTCTAAAGTTCAGAGGTGTGCTTCAATTGGCATCTCAGGTGTCAGGAGAAGTACACCTCAGGCGGCGCTGGACATAATCCTCCACCTTCTTCCAATTGAGGAATTCGTGAGGGGTATGGCTGTCAGTGGCCTATTTAGATTGAAGGAACTGGGTTTATTAGGTTCCTCTAGAGCGGGGCATGTCGGCATACTAGATGAAGTCAAATTCAACGGTCGGACACTATCCTTGGCTGAGCCTACGGATTATGTCGGGACCACGATTAACTTCGGGGCTACTCCCGCTTTGATGTTACCTAGCAGGGATCTTTGGGATGGAGTAGAAAAGCTCTATGAAGGGTGCGCGGTCTTCACGGACGGTTCGAAAATGGAAGTTGGCACTGGTGCAGGTGTATACTTTATGGGAACTGATATCAGACGATCCTACAAATTGTCTGACAGTTGTAGTGTCTTTCAAGCAGAGATTCTTGGCATTTATAAGGCTCTCGGCTTGATTGAAGGGAATGTTGAACGAGGGTCTGAGATTACTATCTATGTTGATAGTCAGGCGGCGATATTGGCTCTGACTAGTCATTTTGTTAGGTCCAGATTGGTACTTGAGTGCAGAAGGGAATTGAGAAGGTTAATGGATTCCTATATGATGAGACTCTGTTGGGTTCCTGGTCATTGTGACATTTTTGGCAACGAAATAGCCGATGAGCTAGCTCGCAGTGGCTCGGAGCTGGATAGGTCTTTCATAGAGTCATCTGTTAAGATTCCAATTGGGTCCTTCTTTAGGGCCATAGGGGAGTGGACTCTGGACAACACGAATCGAGCCTGGAATGACAGATCGGACTGCAGAGTTTCTAGGGCATTATGGCCTAGCTTAAAACTGGCAGATTCCAAGCATCTTCTAGGTATGAGTCGTGGTAGTCTTAGAGTCATAGTAGGTATGGTTACGGGTCATTTCTCAATAGGGAATATGATGAGTAAGTGGGACATTGGCACATCGAACTTCTGTAGAACGTGCGATGATGTTGAGGAGCTAGAGACAGTGGAGCACATACTCTATCACTGCGTAGGGCTTCAGCGTAATAGGTTGAAGTGGTTTGGAAGCCATACACTACGTGAACTAGGTGAGGTTAATGGCAAAGGACTTGTCAACCTCATAGGGTTTGTTATGGGGATAAAATGGCTTAGGAACAATCATAACTGATTGATTGGGTATAGGTTCCACTTTTCTCTTTTTCTTTTTCTTCTTTTCATAAAGGGATCACAATGGGCCGTTTGGCCTCTGGGTGTAGGCGTGAATGCGCCGCCCTTTCCAACCTAACCTAACCAATGTTTCAAATAAATAATATTTTGGTTTTAAGTTCATTTTTAATTGCAAGAATTTATTTGATTTTTATATTTTGTTTTATTGGTTCATAAAAATATTTTCTTATTCTGACATTTACATTAAAAAGAAATTATTTATTTATTTATTTATTTATTTTTTTTTTTTTTTTCTTAATAAAATCCATCAAAATACAAATGCCGATATTCGCATAATTTAGAAAAACCCGGAGGAAAGTTATTAGGAATTACGTAATAAAGCATTTGCCAGTGATTGTTTTTCTTTTTCCAGAAAAGTTCGTTATACAATCCCATGGGGTGAGATGTTCAGTTGCAATGAATACAAAATCCCAGGTTTACTTCGAAAAATTGCAAAATTTCAATAGCTAAGTAATAAGCAATTCTAATAATCTTAATGTTATGATTGAAATGTAGGCATTTATTTTTGCTATTTTCACGTATTAAAGAAATTGAAAAACATGATTCCGTAGTAACGTCTAACAAATATTCGTTTAATTCGTCTAGATTCAAAGTACTTTAATATCAACCTCTTCGAAGTGTTACAAATTAATCATGAAGCCTAGGTTGAGAAAATCTAGACGCATTACCGTCAATTGTCCATCTTAATGCTTCCCGATAAAAACCAATATGATAAGGAGCGCGTTCAAAAAGCATTCGATATTATAAGTGAAATGTTTGGACTTTTATGAAGAAGCTAAAAAGAATACAGATCATATGGTAGGAGGATTTAAGACCCAAAATCAACATAACATTTTACTTTGAATTTTTATTTTCCAATGTTTGTGTTTTATGATCCAATCAAATACAACATTACATTTTTACAAAGGTACGGTATGACACACTGACACCAAGATTTAGATCAACGCGACCAAGAGTAACACAAACGTAAAAGAGATGCTGAAATCTAATAGAAGTAAAAAATGTAAAGCCGACAAAGAATGGCAGAAGAATTTTGAAAAATATCACCAAAGATAGCAGTTGGCACGACTTACATTCAAACAGAAGCCAGAAAAATTTGTGAAACATTATATTAAATGTTAAAAAATTAAGAAAAATAAGTAAGAAGTCATTACAATATGCAAAAAATATAATAAATAAATTATAATGATATTAAAAACTATTTTTAATTATTATTTTTATTGATTCAATAAAAAATATTGTTTGAATATCAGTTCAAAACCAAACAACAATTTAATAGCTTTAGTAAGAATATTATATTTTTTTTACAATTTTAGTATAATATATTATAAATAGTATAATAATTTAATAATAAAAGAATTGTGTTATTTTCAATAAAAATTTTTCGAATTTGAATCTTTGATTTTACTAATTCCGTGATAGGTCCGATTTCAATAAGAAAAATATTTAAGTTTAGATAAGATACAATTGTGGCGGTGAAAAATAATGATGGAATAACTAAATATATAAAATATATATGAATAACAAGTAAGAATGTTATATTCGGCTTGGTCGAATCTATATTCCTACCACCTATAACTTTTTAAATTTTCACCTTATATGGGAAGTGGACGGTAAAGTGGGCCCATTTTTTATTTTTTATTTCGAGTTTTCATTGGGCCTTGAACTATTTATACAAAATTTCGTTGATGATTTACATTATATGGGAGGTAGGCGGTAAAGTGGGCGGAGCATGCAAATCTTTTCCCAGTTTACATTTGTATTTGATGTACATGATTTTTTTTTTCTTTTTGTAAAAGATATCGGCCGAAAAGTATAAACTGGAGTTATGATGAACACCTTGTTTTTCTAGTTTTTGGTCAACAACTATTTTGTTTATGAACCGATTTTGCTCAAATTGCGTCCTCCTAGAGACGAAATGAACGGACATCTTTCTATCATCTTAGATTTTTGCTAGGATCCAGAATATATATACTTGATATATACCTTAACGTGTATGTAAAATGGTTTGAAAAATGTAAATACATACAATTGTCTTCCAGAAGCCAAAATACTTCTGCATAATTATATAACGGGAGGGAGCTATCTGTTCAGTATCCGTACCTATTTAATCTACTTATATAACAATATATAATAGATCCTTACATATTTCATATTATATTGCTACATACATACACAAACTTGCATTTACGTTCACACACAAAATTTTTATTCAGCAACTCTTGCTTTGATAGCCTTTATTAGTTTTTGTTTTGAAGTACGAAAATGAAAATCGAAACGAATTTCGAAGTACGGGAAAGTTTGTTCCTTTTCTTATTCCCTCCCGCCCTCTATCACGCGAAATAAGAATTTCAGCAAGAAAAATTGCCTTGTGTGAACTCAAACTTTAGAGATAATTTAAAAACAATGAAATAATTAATATATTATAATCAAACAATCTTTTTATAAGAATTTATTTAAAGTCAAATAATGATTTATTAAAAAAAATTCTAGTCATAATTTCGAAATTTTATAAAGAATTTTATAAATAAATTTATAAATTTTATAAATAAATTTTGTAAATAATTTTATAAATTTTATAAATAAATTTTATAAATAATTTTATAAATTTTATAAATAAATTTATAAATATCGAAATTTTATAAATAATTTAAAATCTCAAGAAAAAATGTATTATTTCTACAACAACTTGCAGAAAGCATGAAAATAGCCTGTTCTACTCATTTTAATTTGGCCTTACGACCAAAGATTTTTGTTCGAAATTGTCACCTCCAAAAGTATTTTTGCAGAATTGTTACCTAGCCATCCAGCAAAAACTTAACTTCCAATTTTAAAAGCAACAGTTTTTTGTATGCATTACATTGTTGCATTGAACGCCACTTCCAGTAATGCCTATTACTTAAATAAGTCGTTTTAGTATATATGGAAGGAATTTATTTTTTACGTAGCTGAATTTTCTAGAGCGCCTAATAAAAAAAAAAAAAAATTAAGGAGGATTCAACTTTCAACTGAGGCAAATATATATATAGATATATATATATGTATATATATATATATATATATATATATATATATATATATATATATATATGTATATATATATATAGATATATATTATAAATAATATTTATTTATATCCCTACGCCCAGAAAATATCGACCACATACGTATTGATAACGATACCATTCAGTGTCCCCCATATGTCTTCAAATTAAACACTACGTGTTCAAATCACTAACGAAAATTGATACCAAGAGACATAAAGTTGACACCACTTCAGTATCGAATTATTATATTACATTATGTTTTCTAATTTGTGTATTTAAAATCTGTCAATGAACGGTATCAAAAAGCCAATACCGTAAATTGTCAATGTGACCACAACTGTGATGGATTTTGAATCCATTTTTTTTTCCTTAGTGTATATGAAAACCACTTTTTAACGCATAAACATACAAGTCAATTGTGGTGTACTGCCCAACAAAAACTTACAAAAGAGCGTATATTGTAAGCAGAAACAATATGAAAAAACAAAGTTCAACTTTTTTAATCAGTGGAGGGAAATTGAACATTAATTTGTATTTATTTATTGGACATACTTGTCATTTTATGTCTCTGTAAGTTTTAGGTATAAATTTTAATTATGTCTTCTTTGGACTTTCCAAAGTTTGTAACTAAATATTGTTTAAAATGTCTTGCATGTAAATACTGTTTGAATATTATTGCTTTACTGAAAACTCAAGCGAAAGAACCTCAAAATTATACAATAAGTGAGTGCATTTTGTAAGTCTGTTTGATTGTGTTTGTGTGTACTTTTTAACATAGGATGTGGGCACTCATATGAGCCAGAAAACGTTTCATTTAAATTATGGAATATTTGGTCTTATATTATTATGCAAGGCAAATTCCAATATAAACATAGAAAAGCAGATGAGAGAAAAATTTTAATATTATATTTATGGATCTCAGAAAATCATATAAAATCATGAATTGTATCAAATAATTAAGCTAGTACCTTCAACATAAGAGTTTATGAACAAATCTTATGAAATTGATGTGTTGAAATTTATTATGGAAAATATATTTTTTGATATATTTAATAAAGATACTATTTATGTTATCCCAGGGTACATTTATATTGTATAACCATGAACCTATATTATCTAATTTAAATAAGGAATTGTCTTTGAGCGGAGAAAATAGTGTATGCCAAACAAGCAACTAGTCTATTTGGATTTAATTTTCTGAAAACGTATTCAAAAAATCTCTTATATTTATTAAAAGTTAAAATGTTGTTTCTAAAGAGTTTGGTATAAACTCTATCAAAATTGTTTGGACTCTCAAACAAATTAAACAAATCAAATATTGTAATAAGTATTGACATGTGTACTTACATACAAGTATTTGCTCATTTATAAATTTATCTACGTATATAAATAAAAGTATAATTTATGCATGTAGTTCCTTCTATTCTTCAACTCAATGAACAAAAGTGGATATACATATATGTGTGGTTAGTTTGTATGTCTGTTTGTGTGATTGCTTTTCTAATTATGTGGGTATGTGTTGTATAAGTTGCAGATTTTAAATTATAAAATCTAATACTTAACTTCTTAAGCAAATGACAATAT
Organism: Protocalliphora azurea; assembly: GCA_932274085.1. Lineage (NCBI taxonomy): Eukaryota > Metazoa > Arthropoda > Insecta > Diptera > Calliphoridae > Protocalliphora > Protocalliphora azurea. The sequence goes on along the minus strand of OW026523.1, from coordinate 67,701,297 downwards.
TGTATAATCAATCTATATTCATTATGCTAAAATCACAAATCGTCTGGTTTTCAGATTTTCTTTGTAAATAATCAAGGAATAAGCATGAAGACTCAAATGTAAATGCATATTGAAGAAGAAGAGAAAGACATAAACATAAAGCCTTGTGGGATGCACAGTGGAAAATATTAAAATGATATTTGCAAACTTCTGATTTCTTATTTTATACCTTAATAATATGTACATTTTTTTACATAAGCTTACAAAAAGTACCCTAAAATAATGTTTGAATTTCTGTATTTTGGATAACAAAATTTTAAAGTTTTTACTTGTTTGTATTAAAATAAAAATGACTTCTTTTCATTTTATTTCATATTAGTTTTATACTATTTCTGAAAGTGACATTACAAATTAATTATTTAGAATATCTAAATTATTAATATCTGGAAAGCTGCGACTTTTTGCTATCATAGCCACAGAATTCAAAAAAAGTTAAATAACTTCAAAAAATATTTTTGAATTAAAATTCGGCTTACTTAAAAAACTATTCGTCTCACAAATCCTAAGGGAGCCAGATTTTAAAATTTTTATTAGAAAGCGATGATACGCAGATTTATATTATTTATTTTTTTATGTAATATTTGGTTTTAAGAAGTTTAAATTTGCTGTTGTATTTCGATCACGGAACATTTACGACGATAATTATTTATTTATTTTTTTATTTTATTTAATTTTTTTTTTTTTATTATTATTATTATCTCATCAAATTTTAATGGCTTCAATTCCTTTAACTTCGATCAATGTGAGGAAAATTCATAGCCAAAGCATTCAAAAAAGCTGAATAACCTCAAAAGATATTTTTCAATCCATGTAATTTCCTAATCATGTTTTTTCTTTCCAAAATTTTCTAAAGATACCAGATGACGTAGAAAATTAAAATTCGACTTACTTATAAAACTATTCGGCCCACAAGTCCTAACGGAGCCAGAATTTAAAATTTTTATCAGGGCGCGGAGAGACGTGTATTTTTTTCTTTTTTGGTTTTAAGAAGTTTAAATTTGCTGTATTCATTGTTTGCTCTTGTTTGCTCTCCAAATCCTATCGAAACTGATTTTGTATTTTGATCATTGACGCCGATCATTTTTACTTTTTTTTTTTTTTTGCGGAGGTTCTTGCCATTACTGAGAACCAAAAACCAAACCAAAAAATTCCTTAACTTATAACTCTCCAAGTTTCTTTTCCAAATCAAAGTCACAAGAAATACGGGTTGCAAAACCGGGTTTTTAATATATATGCTATATTGGAACCGGTTTTTTTCCAATTTTCAATAGAAAAATCAACAACATCTATGTATATATATATATATATATATATATATATATATATATATATATATATATATATATATATATATATATATATATATTTCCCTATTTCTCACCATAAATAAGTGAATATATACGAAGTCATTAGGGTTTAAAGCTTTTTTACAAATTTCATCTAAAATCGAGTTTTGGTCAAAAATAATAGTAATTACAAACAAAGGCCCATTCCTCATGTAAACGCATATTTGTAGAGTTATCAGGGGGTAAGTTTGTTTTACAAAAGAAAAAATTGATGTTTAGTCAAAAATACTAGTGATCAAAAATTAAGGCCCTTTTCATATAAAAATCGATTTTTATTCAAAAATAATTAATCGTTACAAATAAAAGATCTTTACTCATTTAAACACATATTTTCGAAGTTATGAGGCTTTAAAGATTTATTACAAAATTCATGTAAAAAAAATCGATTTTTGGTCAAAAATGTTAGTGACCACAAATAAAGACTATTTTCTCATTTAATTGTATATTTACGATGCATAAGTGTTTCAAGACTTTTTACAAATTTTATACAAAAAATGGATCTTTGTTCAAAAATATTAGTGATCACAAATAAAGGCCCTTTTCTCATTTAAACATGTGTTTACGAAGTTATGACGGTTTAATGATTTTTTACAAATTTCATATAAAAAATCGATTTTTGTCCAAAAATATTTGTGATCACAAAAGAACCCCTTTTCTCATGTATACATATGAAGTTATGAGTGTTTAAAGATTTTTTACAAATTTCATTAAAAAAAAAAAAAATGATTTTGTCAAAAGTATTAGTGATCACAAATGAAGGCCCTTTTCACAATTAAATACATACTTACAAAGTTGCGGGGTTTAAACTTTTTCTACAAGTTTCTTTAAAAAAAAATTGATATTTGGTATAAAATATTATTGAGCAGAAATAAAGGCTAGTTTCTCATTTAAACGCATAATTACGAAGTTATAAGGATTTCAAGATTTTTTTACAAATTTCATACAAAAAAATGGATTTTTGTTCAAAAATATTTGTGATCATATATGAAGGCCTTTTCTTATGTAAATGAATACATACGAAGTTATGAGGGTTTAAAGATTTTTTAAAAAGTTCATATAAAAAAATTGATTTTTTGTCAAAAATATTGCGAGATTAACCCCCGTAAAGTTTTATTACAAATTAAAAAAATCGATATCTGGTCAAAAATATTAGGGATCACAAATAAACGCCCATTTCTTATTTAACTCACGTTTGCCAAGTTTTGAAGGTTTAAACATTTTTTTACAAATTTCATCAAAAAAATCCATTTATGGTCAAAAATAACAGTGCTCACAAATAAAGTCCCTTTCCTCATATAAACACATATTTACAGAGTTATGACGGTCTAAAAATTTTGTACAAATTTTCATATAAAACATTGATTTTTGGTAAAAAATATTAGTGATCATAATTAAAAGTCCTTTTTATATTTATATATATATATATATATATATATATAAATATATATATATATATATATATATATTATATATATATATATATATATATATAAATATATATATATATATATATATATATATATATATATATTTACGAAGTTATGAAGGTTTAAAGCTTTTTTACTAATTTCATGTAAAAATGATTTTTTACAAACTTCATATGAAAATCGATTTTAGTCAAAAATATTAGTGCACACAAAAAATGGACCATTTCTCATTTAAATGCATATTTACGAAGTAACGAGTTTTTAAGGAGTTTTTACAAACTTCTTATAAAAATCTATTTTTGGTAAAAATTTTAATGATCATAAATAAAGGCTCTTTATTCATTTAAATATACATTCTATATATATTTATGTTATTATTAATTCAAAATAAGGTTAATGGCCATTTTTTACCCGTAAAATACTATCGAAAAGTATTTTTTATTCGAAGAATCCTGTTATAAAAAAATTGTCTAAACTAAAAAGTTTTAATTATTTTATTTATCAAATAATTTTTGTTCAAATAAAAGCTTTAAGGGAGCAAAAGAATTTTTCTTTTATTTATACACCCAGGCTAATACACCTCCTTCGAAAGTCAGCTTAAACCATATTAATCTCATGGAGATATTATTGCGTCCAAAAAATAGTTGGTAGCAATATTATTCATATAAACGTAAATCGTAATTGTTGGTATCGATATTCACAAATCAAAAGTCAATCAAATTAGTAAATAATTCATTCAATTATAAACTTTTTTGAATTTGCACCGCTCACCAAAATGATTATATTAATTACTAAAAACTGTAAAAAAATGAAAAGTTTTTTAAATTAAAAAATGTATCATTTTAATCAAGTAGATGATTGAATGAATTAAAACTTAAGTGAGAAATAAAATTTTACCTAAATTTTATTTTTATTTTATATTAAAAATAACTCAAATAAATAAAATAAACTTAAAAAACTGCAATAATTGAAAAATATACGATAATAATTTTTTTTGTAGTGAACATAAAATATTATAATCAAATATATCCTCTTCAAAACATTTCAAGTCTTAAAGATAATAACACAACCTTATTTTAAATTCACTACAAAACCACATCACATTAAATATTGATTTAGACTAACTATTAAAGTATTATTATATTTGTTAAGTTTATTCAACAATTTATCAGATGTATGTGAGTTTATGTAGACGACCTTGAAGATGAGGAAAACTAAAACATGTCAAAAAGAAAAAATAGCAGTTCTTATAAAAGAAAAGCTTTATAATAAAAACCTTTATCATAATATTTTCATACTCAAAGATACAATAGTTTTACAAAAACACATGCATACATTTGAATACTAGTACAAATAATTTCTCTTTAAAATGTTAAAGTTCAAAGAATGTTTGAAAAATATTTTACTATTATATATGACGATGAATGCGTACGTTTATATCTATTTATTCAAAGAAACATATACATGTGTTTACAGAGATCTACTTATTTACACATATTACACATATTACATATATATATATATATATATATATATATATATATATATATATATATATATGGGGATTTCTCCAAATTTTTTCACTTTTGGGGTTCAAAGAATTTCACATTTTTGAATGACACATCAACTCTATTTTGATCCTACAATAACTGGATTTAATGAAACACTGTTCTGTTCGCATGAATGACTTTTCACAAACGTCGTCAGTGTTATGAAGATTTAAAGCAAAAAGTTAAAAAAAAATTCCCAAAATTCTATTTCTAATGATATATAAAAAATTGCCACATGAATATTACCTACATAAAAGTGTCTAAAATATAAATTAAAAGTGATACAATATGATTGATGTAAACGAAAATAATAGCGATCATAGTGATTTTTTAACATATCATTAAAAATTTTTAATCAACAAAGTATCCATAGATTTTTTCGTTTTTTATTTTTATAAAATTTTTTGATATTTTTATTATCTGACAACCAAAAATTTGTCTACAATGATATTAATGGACAAGAAATGTCCGTTTGTATTATGATAGTTAAAAATTAAAGATTTTTAAAGATTGTAAAAATTCCATTTTAAGTTCGATATCAAAAATAAATGCATATACATATTTGTATGTAATCTATACAAAGATATACAAAATACACCAAAATTCTGATTGAATCTACCTTTAGAGTATCAAGTGAAAAGCAAAGTGTACATAGATTTTTCATACTTTTTTAATTGTATTTAAACACATATATTTAAATTTTGCTAATAATTAAAAAGTTGCATATATTAATTATATAACTATAAAATAAAATTTTCAATGACCAAAATACACAAACACGTAATTGTTTTTGAGTTCCACTTTGAGTTCTGTAATAACAGCTATAGATTATTATGTGTTTTCACCGATTTCAATTAGCGCCTTGGGTGTGTTTCGGCGATTTATGAAATATGAAAGATACCGAGATCTCAGTTCTTGGATATATTTTATTCAATTCTTTTGTCGCAACATCCATTCTTTATTTTTCAATACTCGAAACGGCGCAAATGTTCTACCCGAAAAACTAAAAAATTTAAAATTTTTAAAATTTTAGTTTCACTACTTATCCATAACACTGGTCAACGACAGACTGATTGAACACAAGTTGGCCCATTTTTACAAGTATTTGTAGTTTACATTAGAGAAATTGGACATATATGCTAAAATCCACGATTACAACAATCAAAACGAGTCATTTTCAAACATATTTTTTGGATTTGTATGCTGGCCGGTACAACATGGAACCATTTTAGATCTAGAATTTTTGCTGTTTTACTCCACCAAGTATTGTTAACATAATTGTATCAAATGTTATTTAAAAAAATTAGAATTTAAAAAAATATTTGAGATTTAATATCGGTTTCATAAAGGTGAACTTAAAAAGAGGAGTCCCCATATGTGAATTGTGTAAATGAAGGAATTGTAGTAGATTCTTTTTATTATTATTTGTTGGAGTTTAACATTCGGGTCATATGCCAATTTATCATTGATGTTTTTACTAAAATGTTATGTTTACATAGAACTTGTAGGAGGGTTAATTTATCAGAAATTAAAAATTATAAAATTAAATTAAATTGTCAAGCATACTATAACATGAAAATATCAAGAAAATATTACGCAAGGTAATTTCTATAAAATATAGGGATGGCGTATGATCAATATTCACATTATTCTTATATACATATGCATTACGTACACGTCTCAGAGTATCTAATCATATAGACAAAAATCTTCAAAACAATGCTGCTCATTTATTTTAAAGAGCTTATTTTTATTTCATTTACCTACAACTTCTTTTATAGCACCAGTTAATTTTAAAATTTACATAACTTTTTGTCAATATATCGTTTTTTTTTTTTTTTCAATAAAAAGTAACTTTTGTTTGGAAAGAAACAAAAATAAAACGGAAAAACAAATAACAACTTTTAACGGAAACTTTTTGATCGAAATTTGACACATACAAAAAAAATGTTTTTTAACTTGGCCATAAAGAAAAAAATCACAATAAAAAGTGCCTAAAAATGTAAATAATATTGATTTATAAATTTTTCATAAATTAATTAGCTTCAATTTACCTTATTTTTATTTACATATTGAATCCTTCCGAAAAGTTAAGGTTTACTAAATTTGTAATAAAAAATATGTTTCTGATAAATAAGGGACAAAAAAAAACAAAACTTGTCTGTTGTTTTCCTTGAATTTTCAGTTATCTTTATTCTATAGAATTTTCTAGTTAATATACATGTTTTTTTGATTAAAGACATTAAAACTTTAAAGTACTGCAGCTAAAAGATTGATAGCCATATTCGTTTATTAGCTGGAGAAGCAGAGGAGCTTCCAGAACAAGGGTTCTCACAAGCATAAGCTTCTTTTGCGTAATAAATATAAACGTCAATTATTTGAAAAACGGTTATAATGTTTGATATCATATACATATGTACGTTTTGAAAATAATATCAATTGAGGACCCGCAGAGCAAAACGTACCTTTTTGTTCATTTAAAATTGTTAAGAAATGGTATTGTTAAGAGATTGGATTTTTAATTGTAAAAAAGTACGTTTTGTTGAAAAGATGAATAGAAAGAACGTTTTGTTAAAAATATATTGAAAAAGCTTTTGCGTGTGTATTTTTTAAACGTTAGTATTTCCGCAGAATATTTTAAATTGCCTAGAAATACTCTAAATTTCCCAGAATAAAATTATACAAAAAGGTGTAGTGCAAGATTTACTAGCTAATGCTACGAAAATATATTTTTTAGAAATTATTATTTTCTATACTATAAAGTCATAGATTTCTTTTACTATTTATTTTTTTATTATAATTTTTTAAGTTGTGATGTACTAAATTTATTATTATTTTCTTAAATCAAACATTAAAACATTCATTAATTTGTTTAAGTATTTATAAAGCCAATTCATGTACTGTTTCTTTTAAATACAAACGTTGTTGATTTGTTGATGATTTTGTTATATTTCCAAAAGAATTTTGATATGAATATTAATCGTTGCTGTGAAAAATTTTATTATTTTTTTTTTTTTTTTTTTTTTTGGTAAAAGAAAATGAAATATTTTAGCGATTTTTACATTATTTATTGTAACACTAAAATAAAGAGGTAAAATCTGCTGTGTTTAACTGCTTCTGCTTGTAAGTTAATAATGCCATTTTAAGCCGTAGTTAACGCATATAAACACTTGGTAACGCATATGAGATGACACGAATTTTCGTTAAATAACCGAGTGTTGCATTAGGAAAATATTTTTCATCGAAGGTTTTCTAGCGCAAAGCTCACAAATCGTTAACTCTCCATCTGACATCCAACTGAATCTCATTAAAATTCTCTAAGTCCCAAATATATTTTAATAGTTAAAGTGAAGTATATAAATTGAATTGAAAGTATTTCATTAAAACAAAATACTATCTAACAGGTAATAACTAACTTAAACATATTCGTATCATTCGCATTCTAAAGTAAATTATTTAATTCTCTATTAGATTTCATTTTGTTTTAATTGTGTGTGCAATTGCTTAAAAATCTCAGCTCCGAAAGCTAAAATTTTCTAAATTGTTTTCTATTCTTTTGAGAAAGAAAATTAAGAATTTTATATTTTAACTAAAATCTCAATTTTATAAGGAATTCTAAAAGAAATTGGAGAATAAATCGTATATAAAATTGAAGTGGACTGTTATACTTCCCACCACTGTAATTGAAACATTAGTTATTAATTCATTGAGAACAAATATAATGCCAGAAACAAAATAATACATGAAGTAGAAATTCCGTTAACTAAAAAACATCTGAGAAGCAGAACAGAAGGAGGAATAAAGTCAGCAGCGAGCTAACAACATTTCTATCCTATATTTCTATCAATTTGGTTTTAACTTATTTTTTTTCTATTATTAAGGTTTTTTAAGAATTTTCTATGATTTTCTTTACTTCGCATTATGTTAAATTTATATTATTTAACCAGTTGAGAATAAATAGTGTTGTGAATTAAAATGGAAAGCTAAATCTTCAAAGTTTTCTTACTGATGTGAAAGAAATGAGATAGTTTTAATGTGGGATTTTTCAGTTTTTTTTTTTTGTGGTTGACATTGTTTTTTTTTTGGTTTTTTTTTTTTGGTGATCATAAATGGGGTTATTTTACAGTAATTTTTAAAATAGATCAACATCCGGTCCACATATTATAGTTTTGAGGGAGTCTGTAATAATATTTATGTAATAAAATGGTTCCTATTTGGTAAGGGAGATGGAAAGGAACAAGAATCCCAACTGACGGCTAGCATTTTTAATGGCTCCTGTTTGTTCTCCTTTCTCCACTAGAGCACAAACGCCAATAGCAGGTGAACACATTTTGAAGTTGTTTTGTTCATTACAAAGAATGAAGGGTAATTGTATATTAAAGCGGACAGAAGTTAGGTTTCAAATTTTCGATTTCAATTAAATTCAGTACAAATATTACCTAATGGAAATGTTTTTCAAATCACAAACTTTTTGACTCAGAACCCTTTTAGATCCAAAAACAAAGTATATCTGGCAGGAGTACTTAACTCTGAGAATGTGTTAATGAAAAAGTACCTGACTCTAAGTATATGTTAGTAACAAAAATTGTGTTGGTAATTCTCTATTTTCCCCATTCACACATAATTCTATAATTTTTTTTTTAAAATTCAATTTGTTTGAATTTTCAACACTAAAAATTGGAACTCTGTTGTACATTTCAATTTCTGAAATAAATTTTGCTAATTGGACCCATCGTCAAAATAAAAGTGGACTAATGGTGTTCCAAAAAATTATAAAATAGTGTGTGATTGTGTAAAAATTCCTTAATAATTCAAACATTTGTAGGTAAAATTGTTTTTTTTTTTTTTTTTTTTTTTTTTGTATTATTGTATTATTTGTTTGTATTTTGTCTTACAATTCACACGACTCCCGCATATGAGATAGAGAAATATTACCAAAATAGAGTCGCTTTAAAAATTAGAAAAAATTTTAATTTTCACACAAGCTTATATGTTTAATTGCACATAACTGAATTATAAATGATAAAATTATAACAGTACATTAATTATTTGCTTTTTTAATGATATGTATAAAGATATCTTATTTTGAAAGCTCAAAGATGGGGATATAAAATAATATATCTCAAAAAAATTAAATTTCAAGTTGAAAAATCATTGAAGTTAGGAGTATGAAACAAATTATGGTCTAAAACACAGATTATTTACATAGATATTAAGCATAAAATAACTTAATTGCAAAAATTACTCAAAAAAGTACACGTACAATAATTGTTTTTGTTTTCAATGAAAGTTTTTACTAACACATTCATAGGCATAGGTTTTTTGGACATGCGACTTAGGTTTTTGACAACGGAGCTTCATATCTATGGCAATCTATAGTCTAAAAATTAACTAGCATAATCGCAAACCAATTCTAAATTTAAAATACATTTTAGAGATAAAATTTGTATGAAAAATTTAATTTAAAAGGCATTTTAAATTTAAAAGTTGTTTGTGTGAATACGGAGGTAATAATTTAAATTTAATTTTATTTTTGTATATAATAGTTTAGAAAAAAATACAACTTGGATTCAATATCCGTTCATATATCCGTTCATATATCCTAAACTAAAAGATTGTCAATCTTGAAATTCTGTTCATTTATATAAAAGAACCTTTTTATAAATATATTTTGTTGGAGATTTTGAAGGTTTTGAAATACAAGGCTTTAAACTATAAATTTTATTCATTCCCAAATATATTAAGTAATAATTACTGTGAAAAAATAGGTTAGGTTAGATGAGCAGTTGTATATGTAAAATAGTCAACTTACTTTGGTGCTATTAGTCCCGTTGTATTACCCCGATGGATCATGTGTTTTCACATATCCAAGAACAGGTTCGAATCGAACTAACCTGACTAACCTGACAAATAAAAGATCTGAACTATCTGACATCAATTGCAGATCAGATAATCCATGCATATATGTACTCCCAAATCCAGCAGTCCTTATATTCGCAAGAGAAGGACAGTGACAAAGAAAATTGTATACTGTTTCATTCTCCTCCTCGTTAAAGCAACTTCTACAATAGTCGTTAAAAGGGAGTTGGTCCGTTTCTTCACTTTGAAGAAGGGAACCACTTCTGGCTAATTCATCCGCAATAATATTGCCCGGGATATTTGAGTGACCACTTACCCAGATCAACTCTAGGTTTGAACGTCTCGTCATCTCATTTAAAGATGCCCAGCATACATGTACCAGATTGGATGTCGAATAGACACGCGAAAGAGACTTAGTAGCGGGTTGACTATCGGTGCAAATTCTAATATCCAGTCCGAATATCCTATAATACATTAGCTAATTTATCGCTTTCCTAATGGCTGAGATCTCCTCTTGAAGAGCAGTGCAGTGGAACAGCAATTTAAAAGAGATATTCCTGCTATATGCGGGACAGTATAAATCTCAGGCGATCCGGCTTTTATAGTGGGATCGGCTGATATTGAAACCGAGAAGCCTCTCAAAAAAGAATTTGGGAATACAATAATCAATATTGTCAGGGATTGTCAAAATTCCCAAAATGGTTGCATGGCCATAGCTCCTACCTATCCATGCACCCATAGTCGCCGACATGATGGTGATTTGTTTGGCCATTAGTTCCACTGGCACCCACTTCATCAGAACGAGTAATGCTGATGATGTTGTACATAGCGCACCTGTAATTAATAGCGCTGAGCTACGCAGAAACTTTTCGAAGATTCCGGAAAAGGTGGATTTTTTCATCGCTTTCCACCATACGGTCGTTCCATATATAAATATAGGCTTGATCACCATGTCGAAGAATCATTTTGTATTCTTAGGATATAATCCACTTATTCCCACTCATATAAAGAGCAATGTTTGCCTTTGACGCTATAGCTTGTGTTTTCTGGAGCCAGGACAGTTTATAGTCCAGTATTATACCCAATTACTTCCCTAGCGCATTTTGGAAATAAAATAAAAAGGAACGTTTTGTTATTTTAGTACATTTTCTTGTGGAAAAAAGGAGACATTATCCCAACAAGACTTTTTTCTATTAGATTTCAACCTAAATAATACAAAAATAACAAGAAAGCCATTTCTCAAAAAATGCAATAAAGTACGTTTTGTTCTGCGGCTCCTCAATTCTTATGCTTAAATCATTCTGAAATCGAAAAATAAATGCATACATTTTTATACAAAAGAAACACTTCCAAAATAAAAATGAGAAAAATTAATTTTACATGACTCTGTATCCTTCTCTACGCATGCACCAAATTTTATCTAAATCGGTAACCAAGAGATAAAATTTTTTATATTTAAAATGGAATTACTCTATAGTTAACAAGCTTCGCCCTTCTGCATACAAAATCAATTTAACAGTCTTAAATTGACTTAAAAATTATGAAGCTGCGAGATTTACAGTGCAGCAACTATCCTCAAAACGGTTTTTTTTCGCAAATCTTGAAGCTTAGGGTGTGTTTAGAAGTTTTTTAAAATTGTTTTCTAATTTCTTCAAGATGTCTGATATCTACGACCAAAATTAGATCGCTTTCCGAGTGAAAATAAAAAGTGGCATTTTGTAACAGCGTGTAATTGCTCAAAACTACATAATATAAGTCTTGTTCTATTATTAATCAGATTTACTTTGTTAGTCAGAAAGTGTTTTGAGTTTTCTGACAAACTCCGACTAATATATAGTTAGAGCCACATTAGGAATATATTTAAGAATTAGGTTTGAAATAAATTATTAGTCAGATATACTTTTACGGTAAGAATGGTTGTGATTTTTCTGACTAATTTTGACTTAAATCTTTAAATCTGACTAATACTATATATATTAGCTGTAAATCTATATTTTTAATTTTAAGATGCCCATTGGAAATATAAGTTCTCCTGCTTTACAAGATCTACTCAGAAATTGTAAAAAAACAATTAAATATAAAAAAATTCTGAGTACAGAAACACTTTACTGTAAATTCTGTCTAAAACCTGTAAATGTAATTGGTATTAGAACAGAGCTATATTAAAGAATTTGGTTTGAAACGATTTTAATAATGAATAAACTTCACTTCACTCAATTTGAAGTCTAGCTATTGCATTAAAAAAAAGTACAAAAGTTGTGATTAAAGCATTATCAGTTTGGGAGCCCTGCTTTAAAATTTATGTATAAGTAAATGGTCTTCGCGACCACCCTATCATATTTATACAAACCCCGATTTGAGAACCGTTGTTCTAGAAAAACTTGCTTTCTATTATAAAAAAAATCTTAAAGTAAAATCGAGTAAGTTTATATAAAAAATTATAAATGAAATCACCCCTTAGCCCATAATTACCAAGTGGGCAATGTAGTTATGAATTTATTAAACTAGAGTACCGGAACATCGATAGATGAGGAATAAGGCTTCCAGAATATTGTTTATAGGATTTTGTACCTGAAATTTTTCCACCTCTAGTGTGAAAAATACATCATTTTGATTTATATATGTCTATGAAAGTGCCTCGATTTGTATTAGGAGGAAAGATGTTGCTAAAAGTGTTTTTAAAATTAAATATTGATATGTAATAAACTAATCCCCAAAATATTTCGATTCATTTTTAAAATACCTCAAAAAATTACAATATATAATACACATATCGACTAATATATAAAACTCTTTTAAAATAATTTTCATTTTCGTGAAATAAAGATTTTAGTAAAATTTTCTATGAATTTTTTAAATACTAGTTTATTAAAGTTTGAATATTTCGGACATTTTTCATTATTATTTAGATTTTAGGGCATCACTGGAAAAGTCTTATTCAACCACACAAATATTTGGAAGATATTTTCCTAGAAAAAATTTATGCAATATCTGCTTTTTATTATTTGGATGAAAATCATCAAAGCAATATTTTTCTAATATTGTATTTTTATCATTTTAAACAAAAAATGCAATAAAGAAGAAAAAATATATATAATAAAAATTTTTTATTATTTTTATCCTCAAAATATCGCTCTATATTTGATTACACCCTCGCAATAAATTAATGATATCCTATTGAGATCATCTGGAAGAAATTAATACAATACCTTTACTTTTCAGTTACAATTTTTCCAGTTGTCGAAAAATTTTACAAAAATGAAAAAATATTGAAGAAATTTGTTTTTCTTTTAGCAAAATAAGAGATATTTTATGTTTTAATTTAATTTTCGTGATGTTAAGATTTATGTGCATGCATGCTTTACAAGATGTAAAAGTTTTCTTTATTATATTATTTCAAGATTTATTTAGTGATAATTTTTCTATATTCTTTTTACATCCACCAGAAGATTATCTGGCGGTATCTGCTTTTTCACCTAGATGTTTATCTAGCGATATTGCCTATTTTTCTTCCAGGCGTATTGATTTCTTATTGTTTATAGGGGAAACTTCCGCAATACGAAAATGATTATAACGGAAATAATTTTTTTCTTCTAACCAATACGAATTCGAATCACTTACGTATAATTTTGCTTGTAGGGAACACTATTGATATGTATTCATTTAACCCTTTAGTAACAAATGTAATCACCGCTTTGTAATAGGATAAGTTAATTTTTTATGGTAAATGAATTGTTATTTAATAAAATAAATGTCATCAGAAGCATAAATGTACCAAAGAAAAAACATATATTCACATAAAATAGCGACCAAATTTTAAATACTCTTTTTAATTCTTTTTAATACTACTGCGGTTTTAAAAGAATTTATTGTATTTTTCATAAATTAATCGATATTTAAGTATAGTAAATTCTGCCATACAACTTATTTTAAAAATTTATTATTTAAACTTTGGGAACCAAATGTATAAAACTGACCCTTTTTCTATTAAATGTTTTATTACCTGTAATTCTTCAACAGTAACAGAATAGACCTCTCCAAGGCTACCTACCTTAAAAGACATATGTTGAAAAATTTTCTAATAAAGAAAATATAATAAAAAAATTTAATCAAGTCTTCATATTCCGCGAATGAAAAAAGTTGTAACAATTATTTTAATGGATATTCCAAGTGTTAGCATATCTCTATTATATTTTGAAGTTAATGAAAATTGTAATAATGCTATTGAAAGAAATCCATATTTTTAGCGGTGTCTTAAAAATGATCAATGAATGAAAACATTCAGATGAAATATTTTGGGAATCATATCGCTCATTTGCTGCAATAACATCATAACTCAAAAAATCTATTTTTTTATGAGAAGCATTTTTAGTTTTTAAATAAATATAAACTTTTTAAAATTTTTTTATGAAAATAATATTATGGTAAAATTGTATCACTTCCCTAGATAACTTTACGATGTTGACTACAATATAGCGGACGCGCAAATAAAATAACATATTTTTATAAGTAATACTTTTTTCGCGATCCCGCGTGAAATATATAAGACTCGTACGCAAGACCTTACAGTTAATAAAAGACATTATTTACTATTCACTAGTGATCTTATCTAAATCCAAATTTTATTTTGAGATTTTTAACACTGTGGGATGTAACGGAAATGTATAACGCCCTATGGCAGTGACAGAAAAAAACATTAAAAAGTGACAGGGCATACTGGGCCACGATCTCTGAATTTTTTCCGTAAATAAAATACTTGGTTTATGTAAAAAATAAATATTACTTGTATGGTTTTTGGAGACGCTGATTATGATTCTATAATAAACATTCAAAATGGCGGATCCAATATAGCGCCCAAAAAAAAATTTTTATTATTTGATGAAATTTTAAATAATCACAATTGATAATTTTGTCCTTAAATACGAATATGGATTTTGATTTTATGAATTCGGAAAGTTGGGAGCTATATGGCGGAGCAAAATCGACCACGATCTTTGAGTTTTGGCTACAGTTAAAATACTTGCTGGACGTAAAAAATATATATCCTATACAGGGTTCTTAGGGATGCTGATTACTGATCTGTAATAAAAAATTATAAATTAAAAATGACGGATCCAATATGGCAGCCCAAAATTCTATTTTATTATCTGACGAAATTTTAAATAACTTGTGGTCCCTGAAGACGAATTTATTTTTTAATTTTCCAAATTTCAAAATACGGAAATAATATGCCAAACCAAAGTGGTCCACGATTCCTCAAATTTGTTCGTTTTTAAAATACTGGCTGTACATAAAAAATATATATCAAATGTAGGGTTTTAGGGAGCACTGATCATAATTCTGCAATAAAAAAATAAGCAATTCAAAATGGTGGCTCCAATATGGCTGTAAAACTTTATTTTATAACATGGCAAAATTTTAAGTAATCGCGAATTTGTTTTTTGATTTTCCGTATTCGGAAAGACGGAAGCGACGCAAAAAGTCACTAAAGGGCAATTTTTCGCCCTATAAGACAATATAGCATTTAAATGCCAAAAATAAATTTATAAATGATTTATTCATTTATGAAGTTGTTAATAAAGAATATAAGATAAATTTAAAAAAATCAGAATGGCGGATTGGATGTGGCGGCCAATAAGTGCAATTTATAAAATGTTGCTGTTAAGATTTTTTTTAATGTTTTCAAATTCGAACGTATAAATAGTTTTATATAATTTAAAGATGTTTTTATCTTAATAAAAAACATTTTCAGATTAAAGCCATATTGGATCCGTCATTTTTTATTTTTAACATTTTATGTAAACGATAGAAATTGACATTTTAAAAATAAATTATTATACATTAATATAGAAATATAAAAAATTATTGTCGCCATTTTGGATTCACCAGTTTGTCTTGTCCTTTTTTTATTCCAAATCATCAAAAACTAGCATAGCAACCACTTACACATTTTTCTCAATTTTTACCAAAACAAATTTTTGCGCAATGTTTTACTTTTTTTAGTTAAATTGCTATAGCTTTCGAATTTATGAATGGTCGCAAAAACTTACATAGAAACCAACATAGTATTTTATAATCGCAAATATTTCTTGTAAATGTTTGCACCTAGGTTTTTAAAATTCTATTTGGAGAAAAATCATATTCTTGGCAAATAAGACCACTATTTCATATGAAATTTTTGTATTTAAGTATTTATTTTAACCTTTTTTACCTGAGACTATTTCCGGGCATCTTTTTGAATAATTGTGAATTATACGCACTATTTATAACAAATAAAAAATTTCAGCAAAAATATGATATTTTGACTTTAACCTCTTAATATTATTTAACGGTATCCCGTAATAGCAAAAAAAAACAAAGTCCCTAGATTGCACATCTGTATGAATTTTTTCCTTCTACCTGAATTGAACTTTTTGCCAAAAATTCTAGCTTGTTGTTGACTGAAGGATCTAATAATAAATAATATTAATTATTTATTATTTTTGGATTTATTTGTTACCAGAAGAGCCTTTTTAGTACTCTAATATAATAAAATAAGTTTCCAGCCATAATGGTTTGAAGTAACAAATAATAAGGAAATCAGTTAATAAATCACGTCAATTTTATATTTACATCTCTTTCAGAACCTTAACAATACACCCACTGGAGTTAGTAAAATTTACAATTACATGAACAATGTATTTAGGTTAGGGTAAAACTCGAAAGAATCAAGTAAAACTAGATGTAGAGTATTAGTAGTATGTAAAATTCTTCAAGCATAACAATAAAGACTTGTCTGGCTTAACAAAATTTATTAGGCCATTTATATAAAATTGGCAACACAATGAACAAATGTATAGATGTTTGTGATTATTATTATTATTTTTTTTTTCATTTAAATCCGTAAATCTGTCTGTCCATTGGTATTTGAAAACAAAAACAATATCATAAAGAACATTTAAAACTTAACTTAAGGTATGACAGAAACTATATTATTAAAAACAAACACAAACACATGTACCTATATGCGTAAATATACCTACTAAGAGTAAAATCTTGACATATATTCTAGATTAAGCATGAGAGCATACAAATATGTATGAAAAAAATAATAATAATAATAATTGAAGAGATTCCTATTAGTGAAGGCATTAAAATAAATTTCGAAATTAAAAACAAGGGTTTTATTCACTGTTGACAAAACAAACTATTTACGAGTATAACAAAATTATGAAAGTTACAAACAAAAACAACAAGTTTTAAAACAATTGTGTTCAGATATATTTTAGATGTCATTTTCAATACACTGGTTGACAGAAAAATACTTCCGTAAACAAGATTAAGTTAAATAAATGGAATTGGATACGCTAAACAAGAATCTGCTTTTATATTTTTCTATCTCGTATTGATTTTTTTATGGGCATGTCTAATATGACCCCCTTAATTAACTCCTGTAGATGCCGATAAAAATAATCTTCAAGCTATCTTAACATTATCCGCTCAATATTTTCGGAGTTATTCGAAAATTAGTGGCGAAAAAACTTAACTCCGAAAACAATGAGCGCCCAGCTATATGGATTATATATACATATATGGAATTCCATATACGTTTTGATCCGAAAACTAGAAGTATATGGCCATAATATACATATATACATATATATATTTCAGTAACACTGTTGTAAATTATAATTATTTTTTTTATTTTATTTTTTTTTTAATTATTATTTTTTATTAATTTTATTTAAATTTCAATATACACGCATTTGTCACATTAAATATACACACAATATATATATATATATATATATATATATATATATATATATATATATATATATATATATATATATATATGCACATATATATATATTTATATTAATTAAAAACTGCCTACGTTAATGCGAAATTTTTTAGGGGCAATCAAAAAGACATCCCAACCGATTATGTGGTTTCCTTCAAGACCTATCTGAAGTGTACTTTCGTCCCTTAAATTATTAAGTAAAAATGTTCATACCTATGTAGGGAAGAAGTCTTCTTCAACAGAACATCAGACAAAAGACATTGTTTGTCTTTAGAATCTTTAACAGCTGAAGTTTATTGGATTGATTTAAATTCGAATGAAAAGTGAGATGATATTAATCCATGATATTAACTCGCTTACCTTCTTTCGAAGCAGATTGATGACAAACGAAAATATTAATTATCAAGAATTGTTTCTTGTATTAAATTTCTTAAATTTAAACATTCTGTTTAACTTTTTTAATATATATTTTTTTAATTTATTTTACAATGTCAACAAATGAACATTCATGTTCATGTATAAAAGTTCTGAACATGATTTTTATTTCATTTTCAGACAAGTAAAACTGAAAAATGACAAATCATCGAAAGTTGATGGATTACAATGAAACCTGGAATACAGTTTTACTTAATCTCCTATATATGCTGTTAGAGGTCGCCAAAAATCACATTTTTAGCTACGTGAGATATTCGCGATCAAGAGTCACAAAAAAACATTTTTTTTTTTTTTGCATTTTTATTATTGTTATTCATTATAAGCCTTTTAATGTTATTACAATATTTATAGATAGTAAAATTTCCTAAAATTTTTCTGAAGTGTATTTTTATGTACCTTTATCGGTTTTAGAGTTATGGTGCGTTTTATGTTTGATTTAATTTTTCATACCCTGTAGGAAATGTCACTTGTGAATAGTGACTTATTATTTAACACGTGTCATCGGAAATCTACTACTGACACTGGTACTATTGAGTAGATGGTTCTTTTGGAACCATATGTTGACATTGTCACTAGTGCATTTTATTAATTCTAGTCTACACTTTTGGTACTTTTATGGTGTAAATAACAGTAGTGAATCTGTGCTGACCCACTGTTGACACTGTTGGGACCATATGTAGACATTGTCTATATATTATTTTAGATTTGCTTCGACCCATTTGCTTAAAATACTTTGAGAACTAAAATATGAAACTTTTTACCCATTAAAGCTTTAAAAATGTTGGCGAAATTGCTGCCGCCGAACTCGTCAGCTCTTAATTTTTAATAAAGAAAAGAAATAAAAAATATAAAAAATTGGATTTTGTATGTACTTTTTAAATTTATGATTAATTTATAATTAAATAATTATTATAGCACAATTGAAAAAATATTAGATTAGTAAAAACAATTATGCCCCCGACAAATAATAGTAGCGTTTTGGTGCCGAATTAGAACTCTTATTTGTTGTGTATACATTTTTTTTTTTTCATCAAATCAAATAAAAAATGTAGACACTATGTTGACAATATCGCCAAAAAATCACCAAAATAATTGGCAAAACTGGTGACTTGGAGACACTTGCCCCAGGTTTCCATCAGGGTATTAAGTTTCATATACGAATATTTATTTTATATATGTATGACAAAAATTCTTCATATATATTTATTTCCATATTTGACTAAATTTTTAGAATAAATATTTTACCATATATCTAAATAAAAATGGAACTATTTGATTTTAGTAAGCAAAAGATTCCATTTTTAACGTACAGGAAAATCCATTATGTGACTTTCCGAATCTGCCTTAACTCAGACTCAAGTATCTTTGCGAGCTTTCTTTTTCGAACGTAGATCTTAAAATGTATAATTCATACTACTGTTCGTTCATTTTAATAAAGAACTTTTTCTTTTTTTTTTACTTTTATCTTAATCTTAAAAAAAAAATGTAGAAAGCTCTTGAGCAGGGTGCTGTCAAAAGAATTCTAGTCAAATGTTACGTGTTGAGGAGTTGAAGATAAGAAAAATATTAAAAAAATGCTGACAAATTCGTATGTCGTTCTTTTCTATTTTTTTCAAGGAGTCAGCAGATTACATTCATATTTGGTGAACATATAATATATATATTTATATATATTTCGAACGATTCCATATATGATTACATACTCTTTCACATATAATCCCATATATAACAATATATTGCCATACATGAGTCATAGATAAAAATATATGATAATTTTTAGCTGGGCGAATAAAAAATTAATGATAAAATAACTTGAGAATAATTTTAATCGGCAACTATACAAGTTTTATTTATCTAAATTTGATAAAACATTCTCTATTTATACTAGTGTGATGCCCCAATAAGGTGTCATAGTAACCGCGCCCATAAAAAAATAATAATACGAAATAGAAAAAAGTAGATTCTTGTTTACAACTTCAAACTCCATTTTCTCCAACTGTTCTTGTTTGTAGAAGAAAAAGCACCTTTTTTGCCGACAAGTGTGTCTCCAATTATAGTCTGTTTCTGTATATCGAAAGAAAGCAGGTCGAAGGAATTCGAATCATTTTGGGTTTTTTATTTCATTAACTTTCGTTTGTATGGACTTATGACTTTTCACATTTTTTTTTTTTTTTTTTTTTTATTTTATTATAAGGGTAATGCCAAATGCTTTTTTATAAAATTTATTTCTATAAATACTACTAAATTGTTTGAACATAAATACAACTGTGGTGAAATGCAAATTAAATTATCAAAATAAAAAGTTAGCAAAAACCAAAATTTTATTGTGTATTTCAATTTATACATTTGAAATATACAAGAAAATTATGATTTTACGATATCATAACATTAATATCGAAACATTCATGAGGAACATTTGCAATGCCTTGGTAAGTAAATTTTATTATTTTTCATTAAAAATGCAATCAGTCGAAAGCTAAATAGCAAGTGACTGATTTTGATATATATCCTTGTGTTCGCTTAGAAAGAGAAAGTAAACTTTCGTTCGATATAGAGAAACAGGATATTAATTGTAGGTATACATGGATATTTTCACTTAATTGTGATTCAAATCAAGATTTGTGCATCAATTTTGAAGATATATGGCTTATTTTGTTCATATTATTACCAGCTTTATGATAAAGTCTTAAAAACTGAACAAACATTTTCATTCCTTAAAATAAGGAATAAATCTTCAATTTTGCATAAAAAATTGTTTTTCTTTTCCGACACTTATTTCTGAATAACTCCGAAACTATTGGGCAAATAAAAAAATAGCATTAAAATGACTTTTTGTGGTGTTCCATTTATCTAAATCATACCAATGGTTCAAAGGTAAAATATACTCATGTAATTGCCTTATTAATAGGGAAATATTAGGCATACCCACGCAAAAAGTCAAGACCTGAAAACAAATTTAAAGGAGGACAAAAATATTATTTTCGCCGACCAGTGTAATATTCAAATGGGTGATTATATATATAAAAATAAAAAACATGCTATTAAGTGATGTTAACTTATCAAATTTTTATCCAGACTTAAAGCCTAACCATAGACAAAATAACATTGTTTTCATACAAAATAATCAATTTGAGCTTTAACTTTAGATACAAATTTTATAAGTTAATAGCCTTGAGTGTATATAATAAATAAGTCTTTATCCAACACTAGTTTTATTGAAGTATATAATTTGAAATTCTTTACACACATCGACTCAGAATTGTTTTCGAAATCAAAAGGTAAATAAATCGAAAATAAAAAGGTTCCCACTGATATAACTTATGACCAGAGTAACCGAAAGTGTTTTATACGCACAAAAAATTCTCTTAAAAACGGAAAATAAGCTTTTAAAATTAAAAATATAATCCTAAAATATAATTTTTTTGTGGATAAACTTTAAATTGTCTACTACTCATTACTTGATTTTCATTAGCAATTGCTAAAAAAATATTTCCTTTTTGCACTTCAAAACATTCAAAGCTAATACATTTTATGAGGTAATTACAAAATTTATATCGATTTATAAGATAAAAATTATTTGGAAATCGAAATTGAAAAACGTATGCCATAATAGAGAAACATATGCGACAACAAAAAGAAAGTTTTACTAGTGGCAAAATATGCTAAAAATTCTATTGTGTGCAAAATATGCAAATTTTTTCTCTTAAATTTAAAATATATAAAAATTTCCCATTGAAATTGCTAATATATTCTTCAAATTAAGAATTTTCTACGAAAATATGACAAAATATGCTGCTAAGCCTAAAATATGCAAAATATGCTCTTACGACCAAAATATGCAAAAATATGCTGTAACAAATCGATGCCAAAATTCTTAAAATTGCATGAAAGGAATAAATAACTAACAGTTTGATTCATTTGAAGCCCAGAAAAAATGTGATTTTGCATATTTTGGCTGCCATGCTTATAACCTAATTACTAATCTACCAATTTTTTTCGTGATACAAAATTTTGGCGTTTAATAAGACAAATGAGAATGTCAATAAACTTGTTTTCTTCTTAATATAGGGATAAAAGACCCTTGAATGCTTGTTTTTTTATTATTTATTACAGATGTCTACTATTTGCTTTTTTTTTAAATTACACATCCCTTTTGTCATTTGTTGTTAATATTTATTATTATTCTCTTTTTTTAATTTCTGAAAAAAATGTTCTTTTGTCTTGTTAAAAAATAACATTCGGGAAAAAAGAATTACAATATCGCCTCTGAAAAGTTAATTTGTCTTACAACAAATGTTGCACTTTTTTGTTAATATTACGAGTATTGTTTTGTGCTGACGCATTTAAGTAATAATTTACTTTATTTTACTTTCTTTTTGCTCTTATATCTTTTATTGCTTCGCTGTTAATTTTCTTTTTTCTGTGTTTTGGATGCTTTTGGAAAATTCACAAAATTTCCCTTTCAGCTTAAAGTATGGGTTCGTATGCATGTATTATTATGACTCCTTTTTATTTTTGCTTTAGTTCCAGCCGCCTTTCTTATGTTGCTGCTGCCGTAGCCTTTTATTTTTGCATAATTTATGGCGCGTATTATATCAAAGCGCGCAAAAGAAAATTTTGTAGAATAATCTTTACTTTTTATGGTGTACAGTGGGTATAAGATTTTCAAATTTCCTGAATGGTGGAACATTTTTGTTATAGAGGCTAATTCTAAAAAGTGGATCACTTTCATTTAATAAACTATATTGTACGACCAATTTGTGACAACACTCTGATAATAGTTAAAAACTAGGTCACGAATGAGTTCAGTATGCGCTGCAAAAATTCTGGTTTATATTTTGTCACTTTTGCATAATTAAAAAAAAAAACCTCATATAAAATGTATTAGTTATTTAATTGCTGGAATTTATAATTACTTTTATAAACAAAGAAACGAAAATTCTGTAAATAATTGAAATAATTATTTATTTACAGGATCGCATAGGCCATAAATATTCTACGAACCTCTACAGTGGAACATCTTCAGCCTTTTTGTCAAAAGTGAGCAAAATTTAAGCTTATGTAACCTTTATGTGCATTATCAGATTTCAACAAATTTGGTATCATTGGAAATGACGGAGATTCTTTATCATAAAATCATAACACATACACATCTAACTGGCGAAAGAATCTCTAAAATGAAAAAAATAACCTTTATCCTTAGATATCCTGAAAAAGGGTCTTTTGTTTTTCATTATTATTACTATAGTGCTAAAAATTTCAAAATGGGATCTCAATAAGTTTTTAGGCATTTTGATATACTTATTCAAATTTTAAAATAAGAGATCTTTATTTATTGAAATAAGTCGCATATGTAGCATATGACTGATTGCGAAAAAACTAATTTAGTATTATCTCTTTCATTTAATATACTTCAGGAACACATTAGCAGCCTTTTAACCCTCTGTAACCCACTTTACAGAATCCGCCAAATTTTTTTTAATGATTATAAAGATTATTTACACAAATTTGATACGTGTCATTGCAAAAGCAATATCTACTGATATTGATCATGATCGGTCCTTTATTTCACCTATACGTCATACAACTGCTTTCTTCAGAATAGTGTTTAACGCATATGAATATTTAAAATATGTAGTATTTATGTAATTTCAGCACACATAAGTTTTGTACAAGTATAGATCGTTATACCAAATGTTATAATGATCGATCAATAATTGATAATATATTTCATGTAGGTTCCGCTGCCTAAAAACCACTTAAAACAGCACAAATTCCATATTACTATTAACATCAAAATTTTATATACTTTAGTTGTATATAAGTAAAAATCATCATACATTATTTCACAATAATAAGTTCTTAATTGAACATTGTTCCCGAAAATCAATTCAACTTTCATAAATCTCACATAAACAATTAAATTTTGTACATGCATAGATTGTCCCCCAAATTTCATAATGATCGGTCCATAATTAACCATGGCTTCCATATATTCACTTTCCCAAAGATACTTAAACGTAGAAAACCTCACACAAAAGCCAGTATTGAAATAAAACTTTAGATAAATAATTTTGATATACGCATCAATTATTGTGATACATTTCATAATGATCGTTCCACAATTTACCATAGGTTCCATATAACGTCCTATTTTTCAATCATGTTAGTGCCTATACACAATCATGTTGTATATTATATGATCGATATCTTCATTTTGATACTAAATTTTAAACATAGCTGTTGGTTGTGTATATTTCAGTTCAAAATATTTGTTAAAAATAAATTATTTTTATATTCAATTTATAGTTTTAGAAATAAAATGGTATCAAATCATTTTGTACTCTTTATAATACAATTTGAAGTTACTTGAAATTATTTTGCAATAAAATTATTTAAATATTATTCCATTTGTTAACAACCCAGATGAGGAAAAATTTCAACAGAAGTATTCGAAAATGGGTATATTTATAAAATTTAAATCAAATTCCAGTCTTCAACTAAAGCTGTGTTTTGTTGTCAACGTTCATAGGTAATTTCATACAAAAATTAAACTTATATACGTTAAGAGTAGTGTTGCCAGATTAGCTTTTTTAAGGCTAAATCTAGTCCCTTTGTTTTGCTTTTAGCCTCAAAATTTTCGTTCTAGCTTCTAGCCTTTTTTGATTTTTTAAAATTACTCTAAGAAGACTAAACTTTTAGTATAGAAAAAGTACCACAGAAATACATGTCTTTAAATAAATGCATAATTTTAGTATAACAAAATATGTATATTTTTTTTCTTCAGAAAACTAAAGCCAATACTTTGAAATTTGGTTGAGCAAAAAAATATTTTTTTCTGAACTTTAGTTTAGGAGATATACTTAATTAAAGTTAAAAAAATGCGATTCCTTATCCAAGTGGCAGGCAGTGTATATAAAAAAACTAGAAAGAAAATATAAAAAAACTAGAAAGAAGAATATAGTCGGTCAAGTCCGTTTGTATGATACTCTACACCATTGTGTACGAGCATATAAATTCCGAAAGGGGACTTATATTACATCTGTGGTCAATTTTACTAACTGTAAAATAAAATACACAAATAAAAACTAATGCGTTGGTACTAACATCTAGATAATTTTATGTAATGTAATGAAACGACTCATGTTTCTAATTTAAGTAAAAAAAAAAATTATTATTTATTAAATCTTAAATCTCATTATGTAATCCAGTGACTTGATGTGAAAACGTTACCTGATATATTTAAAAGTGCTCTTAAAACTACTATAGACGTAGTAAACTAGTGACTTAAGAAATGTAATTCTTAAGGCCCTATGTATCGATTTAAATGCAGAACATTCAAAATGACTACTTTGTACCAATGTCCGTTGGATTCCGAAGAGAAGAATAGATTATACAAAAAATAATTTCTTTATAAAAAGTTTACAGGAAACTATTTTTATACATTCCTTTTCCTATATTTAAAAATTTTACGAGGCATTAAACGATCCTAACACTAAACTACAAAATAGATAGGTAAATATAGTAACTGATTTTGATTCAATAAGTGTTTTTATGTGCAAAATTTAGTTATGTCTTCAATCCCCTCTACCAAAATATTCATCGTTTCCACTGAAGAATGATATCTGATGTTCAAAAAAAATCATACATATCAAAATTATAACAATACATTTGGATTCACTGCACGGTGAATTTACCCGATATTATCCGAAGCTTAAAACCAATTCCTGTCAAACTAGTTTACTTCGTAATCAATTCAATATTGCTATTGATGACAAGAATAAACAATAGAACGTGTGCCAAAGCTGACTTTGAATCCATGTTGGTTAAACATTGTTGGTTAAAATATAAACAGTTTACACAATGGTTGGGAGTGTAGCGTTAAAACTTTTACTAAATTTGGTACCTACACTAATTTTTCTGCCCCACCAGCTCATAAAATTGAAATTTACATCATTTTTGGATGGTGAAAATGATGTAAGAAATTGCTTTCACAAATTTCTCCCAATGTTAAAAATTCGTAAAAACAAAGATATTTTATTACATTTACAGCCTTAATCATAATAAAAATTTTTAATTTATCAAAGCTTAATAGAAAAAAAATCCAAAAATTTTATTGTTAAAAAGTTCATAAATTTAAAATCTTTATTATGAATAAGGTCTTTAATATTTTCATTGTTTTTATATTTAATAAATAAAGAAATTTTGGTAACGCAATTTCATTTAAAATAAATACCTTTTGAGTTTTTATTATTTTCATTTCTATTATACTAAAATCCAAAATGTGCTGAGGGGTATGCGAAAAAACAAAAATTTCTGAAAGAGGGAATACCTGCCCTACACCATTATGCATGTACATCAAAGTTCGGGGAGGGATCTTATATGGGATCTGTGGCCAATTGTTGACCGATTTTAGTATTGAGAATATTGTATATTTCTATGAATTAGGGTGACTACCGAAAGTGGGACATGTGATTAATTACGAGCCCATTATGATAAAATTTGGCACTGTGATTTCTACTTATTGAAAATTTATTTGTGTGAAATATTGACTTAATACAAACATTTGTATGACGCTCGTTAAAGTGATTTTCGGAAGAAGGGTTTATATGGTAGCTATGGTCAATTAAAGACCGATTTTCATTGAATTTAGCATGCGGATTTTTACTTATAAAAAATTCATATACGCTAAATTCCAGTTAAATATTTATATATTAAAGGCATTTATAATCGTCAAACCTCTATTCAGGTCCTATATTTATATGAGGGCTATGTGAAATAATGGATCGATCATATTCAATTTCAATAGGCTTCGTCATTGGATTATAAAAGACATGTGTGCCAAATTTTATTCAATTAGTTCTTAAAATTTCGACCTGTAATTTTATTACAAAGTTTACATGGACGGACGAACATCGTTAAATCGTCTCAGAATATGATTCTTAGCTGGTTGATATACACTAAGGTGGGTCTTAGACCAATATTTTTGGGTGTTGCAAACATCAGCACAAACGCTTAGTATAATCCCCACCTATGGTGGTGTAGGGTATGAAAAATCCACGTATATCGTGTAGAACTTAAAAACGATGCTAAACGTTCATCAAAAAGCATTCCTAAAATTTCATAGAGAAAAAGTTCAAACAGAATGTTTTTGGTTGGCTCTCTAAATAAAATTTTGAATATCAAAATACCACAACCAAATGCCAGGAGAGATGAAAAACCTGTCATAACCAAGTAAAAAAAAATAATTGAATTTAAATTATTAAAAAATATTTGAGAAAATGTTCATGAACTCCTGTAGCTCTTAAATCATTACTGATATTAAGTTAGTTTTTTCGATATTAAATAAAGAATCTTGAAATTAACAAAATATATTATTTTTGTAGATTTTTACCTGATATCCTCTTAATTATTAAAAAAAAATTGTGCAAAAACTATTTTTTCTATGTAACTCAGCCAGTAATGATAACATTCTAAAATATTTTTCTTGTGGTGATAGTTTTTTAAAAAAAAATTGTGCAACTACAATGTAAATAAGGGATATTTGAAATTCTGAGGATTTTTTCTTTTTAATTTTTAACTTTATACCGCGATAAATTTTAGTCACATTCACAAAATCGGTTCACACTAGCAGATCTTAAATGCTGAAATATTCAAAGCGCTGTCAACGAGTAGAATTTTAAAAGTTTTGTGTTTACCCATAGCCATTTTATCCTAATATATTTTTAACAAAATACCCCAAATCCATAATTTTTACGTTAAGTAGAGATTTGAAACAGCATTATGTTTTTGAAGCAGTTTTGTATTCACCGATTTAAAAATATGTACTATTGATTTGGACCCCTTCATTCAGAAACATTAGAACTTAAAAAAACTTCATAAAATAAACGAAATTTAATCTAAAAATGTAATGCAGTCTGCGTTTGAAAAATTTTAAAAAGTATATAAAAAGAGTATTTCAAAAAAAAAAAAAAGAAATAATAATAATAATAATAAATAATAAATAAATAATAATTGCAAAAAAGGGTATTTTTTGAAAAAAGGGGCTTCACTACCAAAAAACCCCTCAAAATTTGTTATTTGATAAAACCAAAAAGAAAAAATTTTATATTTTAAGAAAAACTACTTAATTCAATTCTATTAGTAGCGAAATAATTTATTTATAAAAATTTTTATTATTGCATAAATAAAGGTTCATAAAAAATTATAAATTATATAAAATTCTGATTTTATTAATTGAAATTCAGTTTTGTACTAGGTCTTCACTCGGATTCAAAAGTGTTAACCTTATATCTGTTGGACAATTTATATTTCATTAGTGATAATTTGGAAAAAAGACGGTTCGCCAAGTATGAGTATAATATAAGTATTTATAAAATATATATATACATTAGTTATATCATATATATAAAATATATATACGATATAAGTATTCATAAAATCTACTTTTTAACTTTTCCAATCCGATCCAAAAAGCTTTGGCATTTGATCATTTAAATACTTGTTCATAAACTTTATCATTAGCTTTAGTTTTTAACACTTCAGTTCATTTACAAATTCTTCGGAACCTTTTTTTACATCAGTATATTGCACAGTGGGGGAGAATCAAAACTTTTTGGAAATAAATCTGTAAGTACTATTATGCTAGTTGGGTTTACATAAAATTTCGTTTAGAAATAGCAAGGGAGTGTGCAATTTAAATTTGGGAATGGGAGCTATATAGACCTCTAAGGAACGGGTTATTGGCACCCAAAATAGGGTACCTCCGAGACAGAAAATTTTTAATCTCTTGCCAAATTTTTGTTTCTTATTCGATTTCAAATATTTTTATATCTTCCTAAAGCTCTCTCAATTTTACCAAATCTTGATCCAGTTTTTTTTTTTCTAGTATATAGCCCAATATTTTTATCTGATTTTGTAAAATTTTTATTCAATTAGCTAAAGAACAAAATTATCTATCGAATAAAAAAAAAAGTAAATTAAACATCGATATCTCTTACGAGTTGTAAAAAGGTGTTTACGCTCTCTTTTCTCTAAAATAAAATTTTCTTTAAGAACGTATAATAATTTTATACTTTTCTGGAAGATATCTTTATAGAGACGATTTTAGAATTAAAAACAAACCAAAGCATCCAACATTACTATGTATAGACTATAATGAAATTGACCTTTTTTAAATAATAATAATTAAAAATTTTGATTTTAGCCTAAATTTTCTAAAATCTTAACGAATAGTTCTGCAAACCGAATACAGTTTCGAAGATTCAAATGTGTTCCAAAGAGTTTGCCCATGGGTTTTTCCAAACCTACAATAAATGTGGACTTTATGGGCAAAATTAAACAAAATTCCATTTTTGCGATTTTCGTCGGTTTTTTTGGGAATTATGGGATTCGCGACATATTAAACCTTAAAATAACGTAGTTTTGGTCCAATAAAAGATATTGACTTCAATTTTGTATGGAATTAGGAATTATCTCAACTAGACAGTTTAGTTTATTTAAAAAAGTAAAATATATAGTTTTTTTCTAATTTTTGGAATAAAAGCAACATTTTTGCAAAAAAATTGGTTTTTAGAAAAATTACAAATATTTCATCTCTAATAGAAGCTTGGTATGTTAAGATATTTTAACGAAATTTTCAACGATTGTTAAATTTATCATTTAAAGTGATGAAACATAGAAAAATTTAAGATCTTTGTAAAACGAATCACACAATTTCCAAAAAACTGACGAAAATACCAAAAATTTTGCCCACAAAGTCTGTATTTCTTACAGGTTTAGGAAAAGCTATTGGCTCTTTGGAACACATTGGAGTTTCCGAAACTATATTCGGTTTGCAGAACTAGTCTCTGGGATTTTATAACATTTGGGCCAAAGTCAAAATTCTGATTTAAAATAGTTTATTTCGGGATGGTCTGTACATAGTAATATTGGGTGCTTGGGCTTGTTTTTAATTCGTCTCTATAAAAATTCAATTCTGAAATTTATAGAATGTATTATATTTTTTTATTTTATTTATTTATTTAATAGCCAATGAAATTACAATTTCTTCTTAAAGCTATTAACAATAAAATATTTTCATAATCATTCAATAACAAAAACTTATTATTTAACTAAGTTAAAAATACTCCTCTTAATGCGGATTGGATTTAATGAGAAATCAATATATGGATATAAACTGTTGAATTGATTGTATATACGTCTCATGGGATCGAAGTTGGCATAATTGGTTCGAAAATATTTTATTTTTAAAGGAGTATAATTTCTAGTTGGACGATTTGGGATTACGAATTGGATCTTACAAAGCAGGAACTCAGAATTAATTGAACCGTTTACTAAATTAATTACAAATGAAATATTCATATATTTTCTCCTAATTTCAAGAGTAGGGAGATCAATAAACTGTAATCGACTTTCATATGATGGTAAATTAATATTAGGATTCCATGGAAGATTAAGAAGACAAAATAAGAGAAATTGTTTCTGGACCGATTCAATTTTCTTTATATGAACTTCGTATTGAGGATCCCAGATCACGGAAGCATATTCCAGGACTGTTCTTAAATAAAATTTTATTTTAAAAATACAAAAAGTCATCTTATTTTAGATTTTCGAATTCAAAATCGGTTATTTTTGAACTCATAGGAGATATCGGCTTCTAGTTTTTTTATTCGAGAGATAATTTTATTCTTTAACTAACTAGATATAATTTTTATGAAATCGATTAAAAATATTGGGCTACATATTAAAAAACCGGTTTGGAAAAATTGTGATAGTTGAAAGGTCTCAACGAGTGCTTTAAGGTGATGTAGAAATATTTGAGGGGTAGGGATCGCCTTTCAAACTTAAAACTGTATGCTCCTCTTCGCCTATATGAAATTTTATGTAAATCCAATCAGCAGCTTGGAAGTTACAGATTTATTTCAAAAAAAGTTTTAAAAAGTCCATTAAAAAAATGGGCCAAAAAAGTCAAAAGTTTATTTAAAAGGGTCAACTGGCGAAAAAAGTCGCCAAATGGCCAAATACTAAGCGCAGTATTATTAAACCTTTACCGGTAGCCTTTTTTTCAAACAAGAAAATAAAAATGCGCGAAAAAATTAAAATTTGCTTCATTATTTCATATGCCACAATAGCCCACTCTCCCCTGCGTATGTTTTATGATAATCCAAATCACACTAATTACAACAATCGATTGACAATTAGCCACAGTTCCCATATATGACGTTCTCCAGAAATCTATTTGACACACATGAGCAATGATTTAGACTATCATATGTTCGGCTTCGACCAATTAAAACTTTCTTACTATTTTTTTTTTTATACAAAAATTGCATTTATTTTATGTGTTAAGAAGATATCACAAAATCAATGTAAATATAGAATAATTCAACAAAATTTATGTGCCTTTCACCCTAGAAAATTATAAAGAAAAATATTTAACCAAAAATATATTCATTAATACTTATTCGACTTTTTTACAAACTTTATTGCTATGCTACCATTTAACCACTGTAACATTATTACACATTGAGTTCGGGGGAGAAAAAGGGATTAACTGTTACGGATTTAATGGTGCGATGCGTCGTGTTTTGACTATTTAGTATAAATTTTTATACAATTCAAGGAAAAAAGAGAATAAAAACAGAATGACAAATCCTTTGTAAAATTGAAAATCTACGAAAGGTTTGCTTAAAATTCACACATGTCTTTATAAAAACTTTATACAAGTTTGTATGTGTCTGCTTACATATGTATGTATTTAATTTTTTTTTAGTGTGCTAGATTTTTTTAAATAAAATATGATTATTGCTAAAATCATGCTTTTTTCTATCATGCTTTGTAAAATTTTTTATGGTTATAATTTCTATTTTTATGGTTGATTAAATTTTTGATTTATTATGCATAGAAAGTTAAAATGAAAATGAAATTTGTGAAAAGATCAAAATAAAAAACTTATATGAAAACATGGCTTAACAATTGTTAAAAATATTAGTTATGCAAATTGTTTGAAAATAAAATTTTATTACTTTTATGGGATTTTATTGTTTATTGAAAAATTATTTGGTAGTGAAGGTGAGTTTAATTAAAAACTAATAAGAATTTCTAGGATAAATATCATTAAGATGTTTTTTTTTTAATAAAAATACTTTTCTTTTACTGAAATGATAACGCAAAAAATATGAAGCTTTAATAGTAATGCTGTAAAATATAAAAATGCGAATAAAATAGGGAATATATCGTGAAATTTATGGGAAAATTTTGATTTTACTCACAATTAAATTAAGAAATCAGATATACTGTTCTTGAGTTATACTATTGTGACCGCCTAATTAAAGAGGTCATATTAGCCCATAAAAAATATCTGTATGTTATAGGAAAAAAACTGGAAATGGATTTTGTTGATTTGATATTTTTATAAATTATACTTCTATATACATATTTATTTTATTAGATTTAAATTTTTAATCTGTTAAATTATATAAAATCGTTTAAATTTATTTATTTATTTTTTATTTATTTATTTTTATTTATTTCCTTTACACTTCTGTCAAATAAGCAATATTTTTTTAATTAAAAACCATCATATCAGAGTGTCACATTTATTTAAATGCATTTTTAATTGAATTCTTTTTAAGGCAAAAAATAAAATGCGTCTATTTAAATGAAAACTAAAAATATAAATCTAAAATAGTTTTGAGTGGCAAACTAACACTTAAAATTGGATCATAACAATCAAGATAAGCAAAATGCTGCATATACTAACAACTACTAGAAATCATAATGATTATAATGACTATTATGCAAGAGATAATGATGATGTAGAAATACCATTTGAATGAAAATCTCTAATTAAATTTTAATTACAGCAAATATGTCTGTCTGTTTTGTATGTCTACGTTTAACGCTCGAACAACTACAAATATAACCCAAGAGTAAATTCAAAAATTTTCATGTAAATTTGCCACTTTGACAGACATAAATCACTACTTAAATTATAAAAAAAAAAAATATGAAAAAAGCAAACACTCAAATGAAAGTGTATTGCTACAGAAAAAAATTAGAAAAAGAACTGAAGAAAAAAAATTATTCAGTTTTTTTATACTTGGGGTTTAAAAGGCAAGAGTTCTTCCCACTTTTTCTTATACTCACAGAAGCAAAATTAAGGTCACAATATTAACTTGAAAAATGTGTCTCTCATACATTAATTTCATTTAATTCAGCTGCCAACAAGGAGTAGCTGCAGCTCGTTTTTGTTCAACATGTTCATAATGGTTTTCCCTTTTTTTAGGTACTTGCTAGTATTATTAGTTGTATAGTAAAATGAAAATCTTAAGAACGAAAAAAAACGAAATTAAGAAGTACTTAATTCATAAAATTCTTTCAGGGTTTTCTCTTTCCAACTTTTTTTAGATTATACAAATTTTCTTAAAGTTAATGTTATTTAATAAAATATACTTGTTTATTATATACATAAATATGCTACCATGAGATTACCTCACTATTACGTTAGAGTACATTTAGATAGACAGAGAATTTTTACGAGTTTTCAGAAATGAAAACTCATATGAAAACAAATAAATTCAGACTTGCCTTCAGGCATTTAAGAAGTTTTCAAAAATTAAAAAATAAATAAATAAATAACATAAAACATTATAAAGATTCCTCACAATTTATAAAAAAGTTAAGCCAAATACGGATTAGTAACATAAGAAATTTTTATTTAGGTCTACTACTAACTTATATGAAAGATTTTTATATGTATGAATATTAATAGAGGAAATGTGTCTTATCGTGTAGAGACCATCCAGAAGAATGGTCAATGATTTGAAGGAATAGTCATTAATTGCAAAGCTCTACGGAAGAAGTACCAATTTTTCTTCGTTTTATTTAGATATTTCTCATTGTTTAATTACATATACAGAGAAAATAGATTCGTTGTGACTATCAAATTTTTCGCCAATTGAATTTTGTAGGTTGCACGTACTATCTCATAATTCGATTGGGATTCGTTTACGATAAGGGCAATATTCTACAAATTATTAATATTAATAATACTAGGGTGGCTTAGTAATTTTTTTTTTTTTTGCAAATATTAAACATTTATTTTGTTAATTAAAAATAGTACATGTTTTTATGTTTTGAAATAGAAAATAAGGCAAATTGAAAAACATAGTGTTTCCCAGAATAACTGATACGAATTTCTATAAATATGCGACCAATAAATAATGCAACGAATATAAGGGATGTTTGATAATTTTGCAGTGATATTGGTTGACATTGTGGAGAGATAGTTCATTGATATCATTAATTTTTCAACAGCTTGACTGGCGAAAGCTACACAAACACACAACACATTTATAAAGGATATCAAAATATTGTTAACAATAAGTTTAATGGCAGTTTCCTTACCCTTGTTTACAAGCCCTTTTACAATAAGGACCATCGCACAGTGACTCAGAATCGTTTTTTCATCGGCCAAAACTCTGTAACATTTGAATCGATAGAGATATTTTAGATTTTTTTTTTTTTTTTTTTTTTTTGAGGTAATTACTTGAATTTTTCTCCAGTTTTAATTTCTTTAAAATCGTTTCAGCACTTGTTGAGAAATTTAAGAATTTTTTATTTTTTATAGCATTTAGTATGATTTATTTTTATTCTTTGAATCAGCTTTACTTATAAAAAATTTATAAGCAAAATTTATATATATATAAATTATTTCTAGTGAATGTTTTTGTTTTTAATTAAGAAATAACGAATGTATGATAAGTGTATGGGGATGGAATCTATATCAAAAAGGGGAATAAAGCGATTTATACCATGATTGGCGATAAAAAAAGAATAGCCATTTATTTCTTTATTTCTGTTCATTGCATATTCAAAAGTTAAACATGAAATAAAGTTATGTATTTTTTTTTTTTTTTTTTTTTTGAAAGAGTGTCTGCATGCCAAATTTTAAGAAACCAGTTGATTAGTTAAGAAGATATATTTCACGCCCTAAATTATAAAAATTATAGGCTACAGTTCCTTTCAGATGTTACACTATTTGCCCGCCAAACTTCAAAAAAATCGATTGATTAATTAAGAAGAAGAAGGAGGAGGAGGTTTTACCCTATTTTACGCTCTAAACAATAAAAATTATAGACTATGGTTCCTTTCAGATGCCAAATTTTAAGAAAATCGGTTTATTAGTTGAGAAGAGCTCTTACCCCTTTTTGCCAATTTTACGTCCTCTAGCGATATGAAATATTCTTTACGACCTACTCTCATACCTAACAAATATACAGACAAAATTTTATAAGAATCGGTCAAGCTGTTTCGGAGGAGTTCAATTACAAACACCATGACACGAGAATTTTATATATATATAGAAGAAAAAAAAACAACAAAAAATTAATAATACCCAGGATAACACTGTGAACAGATTCGCAGTTTATCAATTTTAAAACAGGTTCCACTAGAATCGGCTTTCATTGAAAAAAAAAATGCTATTTTTTAATGCTTATTTTATTTTTTTATTTATATAATATTAAGGACAGTTTTTTCTATTTTTATAACTAAAAGTTTTATTTTATTTTTTACTTAAATAGCAATAAAAGAAACAGTTATCGAGTGATTTTTGTGGTCTCCCAAGATTGTTTTGCTTTGTACTTTCTAAAGATAGCAGAACAGTAAGTTCGCCCTTTAAGCAGTTGTCAAATCTTTTTTTTTTTTTTGTTTGTAGCGCTTTGTTAAGTTTTTGACGAAATCAGATATTTTAATTTTCAAACCCAATTGTACTTCGGTGATGCATGAATATAAGTTTACGTTTTTTTGAACATTATTTAGAACAACTTCCCGCTTTTTTTAAATACTTTAAAAGCCTTTAAAATTTTATTATTATTGCTTACATATATACATATAGCAGTATATTAACTGAGTTTATATTCGAATACCACTGGCTTTTATCCTTTTCTTAGCATAAATAAGTACAATAAAAAATTGCTAAAAAAAAAACTACAAAGGGCTAAAAAAAATAATAAAAAAATAATTATACTACTTAAGATACCTATTATAACTTATAGGGTTTGATGTATTTATATTTTGCATATGAACCGGTAAAATAAAAATAAAAAAATTTTTGGGATACTTTCGTTTTTATTCTGGTAGTAAAATTTGTTTAACCCCTTTAGGCCCTTCAAATTTCTATTCCATTTAAATTCAAATTTGACTAAAATTTAGTACCTGAGAAAACATTTAATAACACAGCTGATATAAATGGTACAGTGACACATCATACAATTTCTTAAAAACTATTATCCCATCAACATAACAATATAATGGTAATTTACTTCTGATCAAATTTACAAAAATCTATTTTTTTTTTTTTTATAAAGTAACATAAAATATTTGTCTTTAACAGTATGCCACGCCAACAATTACCAATATTTTGATCTAATTCTTTTGGCCACCTAAGTTTCAACGTGTTTACTATTGAATGGCATAAAAATTTTGGAAATTGGTCTTAACAAAAATATGTACTTTTGGTCAATGAAATTAATTTCTGAGCCACCGTACATTTTAGCAGGATAAATTGAACATTTCTCGAAAATGGAGACAAATCTTGATAAAAGGTTTCCACAAAATTCGATATAAATTATGTTGTAATTATTTCTTGCTAAATAACTGGTTTAATTGAAGGATCATGGTAGAAGTTTTAAAGGGAAAACCAAGTAAATGAATATTATTAGTTCTTTACCTTTATCCTCTTTTTGATCATGCTTTGATTAAGTGCATTTTGCTGATTGTGATACGTCACTCTATTGCAATAGACAGATTTGCTTTTTAGCTTTTGGTAACATACCCTTGCAATCAAATCTATACGAAGTAACTAATTAAATAGCACGTGTATATAGTTTAAAGATTTTTTACAAAAAAGTAAGGAAAACTTAAAAATATTTTCTAAAAAATTTTTAAGAAATAATTTATTTTTAAAATGTCAACAAAATATAAAAAAAATTCAATTTAGCCATTTATCTTCTTTAACCGCAACCAAATGGTTGTAGTTACCAATTCTTACTAATAAAATTGAGTTGCTTTAATCAATTTATTTAAAAAGGCTCATATAGGCTTCACTAATTAAATTTACTTTTGAAATAACCTCAAATCTGTCACAATAACCGTTAAATTGTTTTAAAAATATAATTGTAATTATAATATAATTGTAATTAAATATTGACTACATTTATGAAATATTTGTCGTTGTAACAGTTTTCCAATAGATTTTTTTTTTTTTGCTATCTGTACATACATACAGAAAAATGATTAGTTGGAAAACGATTCTAATAATAAAATTTCAATTAGAATACCTTATATTGCATTGGATACATAAAACTTTTGATGCATATATAATTATTTTATAGTTGTAATATTTAAATTGTTATTATAATTGAATTGATACTTATACAATTATAAATTTAGTTCAATATACCAATTTGTATAATTATTTATTTTTAAAAACTTAAAACAACAACTGAATTTAAATTAGAAATTAAATGTTAATAGTTCTTTTATAAATTTGTTAATATTTTAAAACTAATTATTCTTAATGAAATTCTATAGAATTATAAATTATATTTTTTTTTTTCGTTTATAAACAAAAAAATATTTATAATTTATAATTTTGTTTATAAAAACTTCCGCTTGAAACACTCAAATATCACTTATTATATAAGGATGGATGCTAATAATTTCCATGAAGGAAGTGTCTCCAAGTCACCAGTTTTGTCGACTATTTTGGTGACTTCTTGGCGACATTGTAAACAAAGTGCCTACATTTTTTTATTTGCTTTGATGAGAAAAAATTGTATACACAATAAATAAGAGTTCTAATTTGCCGCCAAAGCGCTACTTGTCTCCTGCATAATTGTTTTTATTAATCTAGTATTTTTTCAATTATGCTACAATAATAATTATTTAATTATAAATTTAAAAAGTACATACAAAATCCATTTTTCTTTTTTTTATTTCTTTTGTTTATTAAAAATTAAGAGCTGACGAGTTCGGTGGCAGCAATTTCGCCAACGTTTTTAAAATTTTAATAGGTAAAAGCCTTTATATTTGAGTTCTCAAAATTTTTAATATTTTTGTAAATTGTTTTCATATGCATACGCTATATCAAGTTTTAGTGAAGTAGCCGATAAAAAGCTAGGAGGAGCAGCGCCAAAAAAAATTAACCAAAGCAAATCTAAAATAAGTGAAAACATTGAATTTGAAGGCGACTCATAGAGCAAAGAAAATTAATATTTTTTTAAAATACGAAT
This sequence comes from Protocalliphora azurea, assembly GCA_932274085.1. Lineage (NCBI taxonomy): Eukaryota > Metazoa > Arthropoda > Insecta > Diptera > Calliphoridae > Protocalliphora > Protocalliphora azurea. Next base: position 67,662,558 of record OW026523.1, on the reverse strand, counting down.
CTCCAATGAAATTTAATTTTTTTTAATACTATTTAAAAGGATGAAATGTGCCTTATTTACTTTTAATATTTAAAACGGCTGTTATGAATTCTTTAATTTATTTTAATAAAACATTAAATGTTAACAAAAGTTTTATTAACAACGTCTATTTCAGAAAAGTATCAAAAGTGTAGACTAGAATTACTAAAATGCATATGTAGATTATGTCTATATATGGTCCCAAAAGAACTACCTACTTAATAGTACCAGTGTCATTAGTAGATTTCCAATGACAAGCATATTTAAAAGTCTATAGTAAAAAAGCATTATCGGGGGTATAATAAGTCACAAGTACTATTGACTGTGTCAATAGTGCGTCAGTACTGATTCACTAGTAACATTTCCTACAGGGTTTATTTAAATCTGTGAATTTGTATATATGTATGTATGTATGTATGTATGTATGTATGTATAAATATATGTATTTAGATAAAACAACTTTTGTGATGATGGAACCATGGTAATTCTTCTCCTAAGTATTTATCTATTAATCTCTATATTTCTTCTGCAACGACTGCAGTTCGTTATCACATGGTTATTGGTCATACGGTAAGAAACACCGTTAAATGATTTTTAAACAGTTATTTGAAATCATTATTAATTTTTAATTATTTATAGATAATCTTCATTACTATATAATGTTTAGCTTTATAAATTCATCACTACTGAATATCGTCAAGCTATGGTCATAAGTTTACCAGTGTCCATTTAGTTCAATGATAGAAGAATAATGTAATGGAACTAATTGTTAAGTCAAACTGTTTTTTACTTGCGTATATAAAAGTTAGTTGTATTTTGTCATAAAATGTTTATGTACTCAATGTGTTGTTTTTCCAAATAAAAATTAAAATGAAATATATATTATTCCAGTTCACAATAGAGTGACAGATATTTTCAATCCTTTCCATGGTATTATTGCAATTGAATTATGGCTAGTACGCAGAACGGACAAAATTCCGTTAGCAAAAAATTCGGTTGCACAGCAAATCTGTTGTTTTCTGTTTAATATCATTTTTTTCTTGTTTTATTACAAACTTGTTTTCTATTACTCATTTTTGACATTATTTATTTATATTTTTCCAATTCCTATTCCTACCAGCTGTAGTAATATGTAAAACATCGTAGCAAACTTTGTTATCCTGCTAAGCTAGCAGGTATAATTGGCAACAAAAAAACTACTTATTTTTTGCCTAATAACTAGATATTTTTGTTCGAGTTGTTCACAAATTCATTTACTTATTTTTAGACTCTATGGGTACTAAAAATATGTACCTAAACATAAATAAAAAAATAATATCGGCGAGATTTGAACATGAGCACAAATTTACCATTAGTTTTAATAACTAACGTCTTACTCAGTACACCATCTTGCACTTAATTTTCTAAGTGACAAAAAAGTTTTAGTATAAAATATCTTTTTAGACATTTTGTTAAAAAAAAAGAAAACTAACAGCATCAGAATGGGGTTGAACCAACAACCTTCTGGTTGTTAATCCAGCGTTGTAGCCAACTGATCAATGTGATTGCATTATTACTGTGCTACTATACTTATAGATAATGTAATATATAGTGCACAAATATTAATGACGTCTCATTACCAAGAAAATACTTTAATAAGTAGTTGCCATTACCGAGAGTCAAAAAGTTTTTGCTAAGACAGTGTTTTAACTTTTTGAACTTTGTTTTCGTTGAAAACTTATTGTTTAGTAGTTTTCGTTTTTTATGAAAAAACTTGAGTTCTCGAGTGAAAACTCTTTTAACGAGTTTTCATTCTTAGTCTGAATGTACTATAAGGGAGAATAAAAAATAAATTTATAAATTTCAAGGTTTAAGAAAACGAACTAAATTGAAGAAAATAAAAGTAAACTAGGTACTACAATGAAATTTTGTGTGTGTGTGTAGACATTGGTCGTCTATTTATAAAAGGTTTTTCAGATTTAAAAAATTCTTAATAATTTACCTGTATTGGATTAATACATTACTCAAAATATCCTCATTTATATATTACGATTTGTAAGAGTACATATATCTATTGCAACATACAATTAAATATTTATTATGATATTTTTTTATAAATTATTTACTTGTTTGTTAATCAGTGTTGCCATAGTTTTTAATATACATTTTTTTACATTTATGCCTTATAATGATATTTGTATACAATTTATATTTACATTATTCATTTCTGTAAAAATCAGCGTAGATATTTGTTAAAAAAAATTACGACTGTTTTAGTTTTCTGAATGATTAAGTCATTAGAAAACAATATTCCCAATTATCTTTTAATACCAAATTACTGGCTTTGTTATAGTTTTTAATATCGTTGTTTTGAGTTATTGTGTTTCGATGAACTGTTACTGCAGGATTGGTCGAAATTAAAAGTTTTATAATTTGATATGTATAATACAATATTTATATTACAATAAAATCACGATTGTTCTTGATTTTTTTTGCAAAAATAAACTAAAGTATCTTAGGAATGCTTTCCTTACAATTATGTATCTGTAGTACACTGTAACTTTGATATTATCAAGAGACAAATCTAAAAACTTAAAATACTTAATACAAAATCCGTAATATGGAAAATTTTTTAAATTAGTCTAGTTCAAAAGTTGGCATATGTGCTTTCTATGGACAGAAAACATTTCAAAATATTGAACTAGGTTGGTTTTCTTCTGTGATTTTGTTGTTTTTTTTTTTTTTTTTTTTTTTTTTGCTGGTCTATTAAAGCTGACAATATTTTATATAAGTTTTGATATTTTATTCAAAGTCAGATTTTTTTTCAAAGTGTAGAAGTCCACATTTCATACTTTTACATGTAATATTGCTCCCTGTGGGATATTTAATACATCTCTTTAATAAAAACAGCTAAATATCCAACTGGCTTGGAATTTTTTTTTTTTTTTTTCAAACAAGTTTTTTGTTACCTAAAATTATAAAAATGCTTATTTTATGCGAGACTAATTGCAAAACAAAAAACGAGACATATTTTGAATGCTGATAGTCTTAGCTATCATTTGATCTGAATCTTGTTTTTAAATTCTAAAAAATTTTTTGGACCTTTTTCCACTAGGCAGTTCATTGTATGTCAAGTTAATTAAAGGAAAAAAAAACAAAAAACGGCTTTACACTTTTATTAAAAAAAAATACCATTGGTACCTTTTTCTAAAACCTAACTAATACCGAAACGTATGAATATTACAGACCACTGCAGGTCTCAATGGTCCAAAATAAAATTAATGTTTTATTGATTATAAGATTGTAGTGGCTGGCTGCGATAGTCTTCCGTAATAATAAATAAAAAATAAAAAGAAACAATTTTCTTAATGAATGGCCCGGAACAGTATTTAAGATACATATAAATTAATAAATATAAAAATAATTATAATCACACTACTTACCGTATTGCTTTTCAATTACGAACTGATTTAACCAACATAATTATTTTCTTGTGGACCACTAAAATTGTTAGTTGTATATTACATTTCAAATAATCGTACCAACTTAACGAAAGAAAACACTGCAGTAAGATCAATATAAAAAGCAACAACAACATCACATAAGAATCATAAATAAACAAGTACATAAGACAACTTAAGTAAACATTAAGGTAGCTTACAAAACAAAATAAATTAAAATAATTAATGTAAATAAAATTAGCCAAATCAGTTCGTGTTTGTCGTCTCGTAGAACAACACATAATACTAGTTTCTCCGTGTGAAAGTGTTTAAATCAACTTCCAAAATATTAAAGTTTGTTTATCTAAGTTGGATTTTTCCTTTAAGTAAAATTTAAACGCTATCCGAATAATGAAAGACCCACCTGATGTGGGACCTGATTCCCCCATAGTCTACGATAAATCCAAAAAACTTACAATTTTGTCTACAGGCCCAAAATATTTAATTATTAAACGCATTATAGATGAAAAAGCAGAAGACAAAAATGTAAACAAAATATATAACTCACTTGCTAACATATCACCTTTTTTAATAAAGAAGGTCATCGATAGCACATGTGGTGGAGAGGTGGAGATGTGTAAAAAACTAAGAAACGGCACTTTATTAGTAAAAACGAAAAATTTTATTCAAGCAAATAAATTAATCCAACTGTGCTCTCTTAACCACAACATCAAAGTTGAAGTATCGGAACACAATTCTCTTAATTTCGTTCGTGGTGTAATATACTCTAACGATCTCCGTGAGATCCCAGAAGAAGAAATACTCTCCGAACTAAAGCAACAAAATGTTTACAAAGTGAACAAAATATATAAAAAAACTGATAACAATTTAAGAGAAACAGGCTTAATAATTGTAACATTTATATCAACAAACTTACCATCTGAGATGTTAGTGGGTTATGAGAGAGTAAGAGTGCGACCTTACATTCCACTTCCCTTAAAATGCAAATACTGCTTGCGCTTTGGTCATCACTTCATCAGCTGTGACAACAACAAACTCTGCACGGTATGTTCTAAAGAAATACACGTAGATTTAGAAAACAACGAAATCTGTACCCAACCAGCTTCATGTATTAACTGTATTGAAAATAAAAAAGATAGTACGAACCACTCTCCCAACAACAAAACATGCCCAATCTTTTTAAAAGAGAAAGAAATACAGGCTATAATGACAATCGAAAAAGTAAATAAAAGAACAGCTGTAAGAAAGTACAGTGAAAGAAATCCATCAACCTTAACAAATTATGCCACAATAACAAAAAACCCAACCGAAGTAAAAATACAACAAACAACAGCAACTATGACTCCAGAAACAGCAAATAAACAACAGAGTAATATTAGTAAATCACCTATGACGCCGCCAACATCTTCATCATCAACCAGAAATATAAAAGACTATAAAGACATAATAAATTTGGAAGATAAGTCCGACGAAGAAACAGCAAGCAGCTCTTCAGTACTCAGCGATGTCCCAAGCCAGCCCAATGGGAAAGTAAACGTTTTACCCCGGAACACATCAAAGAGACAAAGAAACATAATCAAAAAACAACACGAAGCTGGTAATGCAAACAAACGAACCAAAATAATTAATAAAAACTAATAACTACACATTGATGGAACGGTTCGGCTTCTTAGTTGGGATTGTTCGGTGGTTTTCATTCTGCAACTTATTGCTGAAGTATTCAACCGTACGGTTCCCATTAACTGTGAAGCCGAACCTTTTCACCAATGTATATTCTTATTTAAAATTACTAAAATTTTACTACATTAGCTATAATCAGTTCATTTATTTATCATACATTTAAGCTAATCAAGTTAATTTATACATAGAAATAGTTCAATAATGACCTTAAATATAATCCAATGGAATATTAATGGATATACTAATAATTATAATGACCTGATTATCTTAATTAAACAGTACAACCCAAAAATTATTTCACTACAAGAAACCCATTTACACACTAACACCGGTATTCCCATTCCAATTAACTATTCCTTATTTTCCACCAACTCATCAATAACCCGATACGGAGGCGTGTCACTTTTAATACACAATTCCTTGCAACATATCCCTTTACACTTAGCAAACGACTTTGACGCAATTGGTGTACAAATAAAATCAAAAATAAAATTTACAATAATATCGGCATATATACGACCTGATTCAAACTTTTCTGAAAGTAATCTGGAAAATGTCTTAACTTATCTAAATTCTCCTACACTTATAACCGGAGACTTTAATAGTTGGCACAATATGTGGGGCTCACCTAATAACAATAAAAGGGGAAAAATTCTTGCTTCTTTTATAAATAAAGCAAATTACGTTATGCTTAATAAGAGCTCGCCTACCCACTTTAACACTCATTCTACTTTTTCCAATGTTGATCTAACATTCTGCTCCCCTTCGTTAGTTCCACATACAGAATGGAATATTGAAACTTCCCTACACGGGAGTGATCACTTCCCAATTATTTTATCTCTCTTCGACCAAGAAGAGAATGTTGTTTTTACTCCTAAATTTAAAATTCAAAATGCGAACTGGGAATCATACAAGACTTATTGTTCAAAATTTGAAACTGAAACACAAAATCATCACATATTGAAAATAGTTTTAGCATGCTTGAACTAAAAAAGGCAAAACACCTGGTAGGGATCGAATCTCATACCCTATGTTGAAAGAATTACCACCTACTATGAAACAACGATTATTAAGACTCTATAATAATATTTTTGTTAACTATATACCTCAACAGTTCAAAATAAGTATAGTAGTATCCGTACATAAAACTGGTAAAAATAAAACCTCCTTTAAACTCATGTATAGCGAAAACATTAGACAAAATCATCGCAAATAGACTTTGGTGGTTCATATCTACATATAAACTATTAAACAGTCGACAATTCGGATTTATACGCGGTAGATCGACAATAGGTAGTCTACTGTATTTAGACTACCATATTGCAAATAGTCTAACAAAAAGAAAACACACAACTATAGTATCACTAGACTTTGAAAAAGCCTTCGATAAAATTGGTCTACATACCATTGTAGATCAATTAAGGGTATGGAAAGTTGGTCCACGTGTTATAAACTATATAATTAACTTTATGACAAACCGCAAAATATCAGTCAGAATTCAAAACAATTTATCCCCAGTCTATCCCATGGAAAATGGCATACCTCAGGGTTCCCCATTATCGGTCATTCTATTTCTGATAGCTTTCAACAAACTTTGCTCCATTATAGAACTTAATAAAGAAATCGATTTTACGGCATATGCCGATGATTTCAATTTGATTATCAAATCTAATAAGGAGAAAAATCCCACTATTAACTTAAACAATTTATTCAACAACATAAATCAATGGTGTCGCTCTTCTGGAGCAGTACTCTCTACCTCGAAATGTAAATAAATACACATATGTCGGAAAAAATAGTGTAATTGCTCTGTAACTACCGGGAATTCCCGTCTTATAGAAGTGGACACTCTAAAAATACTTGGTCTGTACATAAACAAAAGGTATACATGGGATACTCATATAGAACAGTTAGTTAAGTCTCTTAATAAGTCCTTAAACGTGATAAAATGTTTATCTAATAACAAATATAATTGTAGTCCTCTAACTTTAATAACAGTTATTAACTCTTTAATAATTTCTAAAATTAGATATTCTTTGCCCTTTTACGGATTCTCTCCTAAATCAAAAATTAGAAAAATTACCTCATTATTAAATTTGGCAGTTAGATGTGCCCTTGGAACATTTCGTATGACTCCATGCAAAAACATGATGAGTGAGGCAAACATACCATCTCTCGAAACTCAACTTAATATAGCTCTTACTAATATGATAGGTATCTTCCGGGTTAACCCCAACATGTTACTACACTCTATCATGTCGAAAATAATAAAATCAAGGAAGACTCCTAGAATACTTTCAGTTATTGGTAGAATAAAAGGAAAATGTGACAGTTTACAACTTGATTTAAAGCCTTTCAAATTTAAATGTAAAGATTTCCCACCTTGGTTACTAAGTGCTAATAACATTAATATCAGTCTTCATAAATTCAATAAGAATCAACACAACCCTGTACAATTTCGATCTTTGTTCCAAAACCTTCAACAAAATATGGCCCAACACCGATTTATATTTACGGACGGATCAAAGAAAGACAATTTAGTAAGCTTCGGCATAACAACTGAACGTGAAGTAATAAAATCTACAATCTTACCCCCATACAGCTCTATACTTTCAGCGGAATTAAGTGGTATCTATGAGGCAATTAAACACGTTAGCTACAAACGAGAGAAATATGCTATATGTTCGGACTCTTTGTCGGCGCTAAAAATGATTAAGAACATAAGTAACTCTAACCCATATATATCACACATAAGAAATATCCTAATTCGAGAATGGGATCGTGTAGTACTAATATGGTCTCCTGGACATTGTAATATTAAAGGGAATGAATACGCTGACAAAATTGCCAAAGATGCACTCATGGCACCCCTTATAACAACAGAAAACTATAACCAGCGAGACATTTCAACATATATAAAAAAAAATATTTCATTGAACAAGACGACACATACTTAAAGACATCAAACTGGTACAAGACTATTAACGAGAAACAAACAAATTTATCTATATATATTAATAAAAATGGGAGCAAATTAAACCGAACCGAAATAGTAAAATTTGTAAGACTTAGGCTCGGACACACCAGATTGACTCATGGCTCTTTACTAAATTTACCAAATATTCCTACCTGCAGGTGTAATATTTCCCAACCAGCCTCTCCAGCCCACCTCTTATCCTACTGTCCAGAATACCACAATACTAGACTAAAAATATTTAAAAACACCAACCCATTAGATCTTATCTCAAATCCAACGATAGACAACATAAAAACTTTACTTACATTTCCGAAAAATTGTAATCTTTATAAATTCATTTAATTTTAATCATAGTTGAGCTGAAAGCCTTAGCAGCTATGGCTCTCACCCTAATATTAGCTTATAATTTTAATTTAAGTTAATACTGTAAATAAAAAAAAAATAAAAAATTAGCCAAATAAATAAATCAAATAAATAAAGTATATAACTATACAAAATCGTTGCTCAATAAGAGCCATTAGGCGACATCCCCACCTCCGTGGATCGGAAAGGATTCGCTACTCTAAATCCTAGACGGCAAGTTAGGATACGGGATGTTTTAATACTCCAGAACTAGTTCGTACATCAGCTCTATATTTGAACACTTCTTCCACACAGCCTCATCTCAATTCCTTCGGGACACTGCTGGATCACAAATAAGAACCAAATCACCAAATCATCACCATTTGTAACGTCTGACCAATGTGGGCAAATACTCTTTAATCCAGCGATTCCGAAAATGATCACGTAACTGACGGGAAATGCGCCACTGCTTCTTTATTGCAATTGGACGATTTGCTATTTCTCCGGCAGGAGTCTGTGTGGTATTAGGGCAACATAGCATTAAATGACTGGGTGTTAGTGGTTCCTCTTCCTCATGGCTTTCCAGCAAGTGGATTCTTGGACGAGCATTCACAATATATTCTGCTTCAAAAACTTTGCAAGGTGTGTTCTCGAGAGTAAGTTTCTTTCAATGTTGACTGTAGGACTTTCTGCAAGATTATATAGACAATTAAACTGCCAATCTATACCTTTCGATGAAATCTCTCAATGTATTTTGGCAACTTAATCAGCATCAACAAAATGCGTGTCATTGTTGCTCCTAATCCTTGTAGGAAGGCTGATTTATAAAATCGCAAATGGCAAGAATCCAAATGTATGACTCTTATGGTGAAGGAAGTAAATAGAGCTACCCAGTATTTTTCATGATGACGACCAATAGTAGTTCTAATTATTCCAAAATAATCCACACCAGGGTAGAAAATGGACCGACTATAAGGCGTCAATCTCTATTTTGGCAAAAAACACATAAGGGGTGGCAATGATAATAAATTAACTACATCTACACAACCATAAACTCGAAATAATGAATTTTCATCCATATAAGGAGATAGGCATACAATTCACTACTTTTTAGCATACAAACTTCATTTTTAATTACTTCCATTTCAGCACCAAAATTGTCAAGCTAGACCTAGGAGCAACTCAGTAGATTTTAATTGGGCAGCAGTTAAACCATTTTCTTCTTCTGGACTAGATTTATTTTGACATCGTTTAATAAAATATAGTATCCAAGTACATTTTGATTTTAAATATGGCGGAAATTTATTAAATTCAATAACACTAGAGGTGATTACCAAAAATGCAAATTTATAACCTCAATTTTTTAACTTGATTCCAACGATTAGTTACACTTAATGTACCAAATTTTCTGCACCTAAATAATTTATGATTTACCTGTTACATAGAGTAAATTTGTGCATTTTAACAGCAAAGGGCACAAGTTTATCAACGGAATTGTCACGATGGCCTTGATCTCTTTCACTTTTTATAGCTAGCAACGAATAAGCATTTCTGGGTGACCATATTAGAAACGCAATTGTTCTAAAACTATAGTTACATTATCTGAATTGATCAACAATGATTTCACATATTCCCGTGACTCATCCTTCAAAGCCTTTTGGAGCCTCAAACAATTTTAAAAATTATTGTAATTGTAAATAGCAGTTGATTGTTCAAAGGCTATTGAAAACATGGTCAAATCTTCAGGGGCGCCATTAAATTCTAGTAAATCATAAATTTTTCTAGGATATTGAACCACCATTTTGAGACAAATGAAAATTAGTCGGCAACGTATTTATCAAAGGCGGTTTATTTGCGCCAAAATACAAAAAAAATATAATTGGCGCTGTAACTAACGCTTGTCACTGGTCGCCATTACTGATGGCGCCATATTGAATGGCTCTGTGACTGAAGAGCTCGGCGTCGAATTATTTAGAGCAATGTACAAAGCTCACTGGACATTCATCAATTGGGCTTGAAGCACGTTAATTTGGCTTTGAAAGACTTCCAAATTAATTCGATTGGGACAAGGACGGCAGTGCAGCAGAGCTTCTATTATTCTCTTTCAAAATTTCTATGTCAGATTGCTTACTTACGATAGAAGCAGAATTTGTAGCTACACAGGTTGTTCAGGCAGCTGTGGAACTGGGTGACACTCTGGCAACAGAAGGAGCTATTTGAGTCGATTGTGTTGAATAAGTGAGAGTACTTACGTTTTTTGTGGCAGAGGGAGTAACTGATCTCTGCAAAATTCTTCCGGCAGCAGAGGAACTGGCGGGCAATAAAGAAACTCCAGCGGGCAGAGGGATTCCTTTGTTGAGATGCAATCTTTGTTTCGGTAGATGTGGAACGATTAGCATTTTGGGCCATTGTTGTATGCAAATGAGTGCTTTTCGGTACCAGCGATCGTTGCATTATGAACCACAAAAAAATAATATGTTTCCCACAGAATACACAAATTTTTACAAAAGCATCCACTTAATTATTTATTGTTCCGGCAGGCAAGGAACGGCATTAAAATTTGCAAAAAAAAATTGAAAAAATATTTTCAAGCGGACAATGAATTGCAAAAGTGTATAAAAAATATTTATTTTTTCCGGCAGGCAAGAAACGGAATTAAATTTGCACAAAAAATTTAAAAAATATTTTTCCGACGGGCAAGGAATCACGAAAAATTTTCATAAAAAAAAATTATTTATTCTGGCAGACAAGCAGCCACAAATAATTTACATAAAATATTTAATTTATCCCGGCACGCAAGGAACCTTATAAAAAAGTTAAAATTGAAGAATTGCACAAAATCTTGATTCAATATTTTTTCGTTATCTGTCTATAAAAAATTTTTTATTATAAAAATGTATATATATCGACAACAAAATGGGTGTGAATTTCTTCAAATGAAATAATGAATAATTTTATGTTTCAAAATTTCTTCAAATACATAAGTATGTTCTATTTATTAAATACAACTATCTAATGAATAAAAGAATACTTTCGGAACCCACTTGCACTAAGGTCTGTAGATCGGAAGAGGTTTTTATAAAGAAATATCATATCCCTCTGTGGACAACAAAATATGTGTGTTACCAAAAATTTTAAAATTATAAAATTATTTTCCATTTTTGAAACCAAATATCACTAAATGAGAAAGCATAGTTCCTATGTTATTGATTTAGATCTATTTAAGGATTCTAGATTTAATTTATATTATAGGGTGTACTTGATTATTTTAAAACTTCCCATTAGACTTGATGAACCACTCAAGTCGTTATCTCTCCAAACTCTCTATAAGAATGGAATATTTTACTCAGATTAGGGTTCCACGATTATTTCTAATAAATCCTAGTACAAAAAATATTTCAGACATAACCATACCACCAAAATCACTCACATATTTCTTCTTATTACCATAACGCCTTTTGTTCATATAACATGAGAATTTCTTCCTTTCAATCACAGACAAATTCTTGTTTTTACAACAAAATTACATTTTTATAGTTTTTATATATTATATTGTACGTATCATAATTTATGGGTCCGAATAAGCAAGGAACCATATTAAACAAGTAAACTGGCACAATATTTTTCAAATCACTTATTCGGCAGATAATGAGCAACAAATTAACTTAGCGAAAAAAAGATTTATGGTAAAATCGAAGAACAACACCATCACATAAGTATCATAAATAAATAAGAACATAAGACCGTTTAAGTAAACATTAAGGTAGCTCAGAAACCAAAATAAATTCTAAATAATATAAATAAATTAGGCAAATAAATAAAATGTATAAATAATCAAAATCATTGCTCAATATAAGTCATTAGACGACAAGGATAATGTGATCCAATTCCTTGTTCTGACATTTTTAGATTTTTGTTAATATTTCTTCCATAGGTACAATACAAAATTTCAGTATCAAATGGAAGTCTTTGAGAGGCACACTGAATAGCCTGACAGAACTTACTGACCAGGAAAGATAACAAATTGTATACTTTTTCACAAAAACTTCACAATTTAGAATTCAGTGCATAAAAATACCTAATTTAAGTAATTAGCTTATATTATTACATTATTTATTATCCTTAAAAAATTTTAGCAGTGTTTTTTTTTTTGCGAAAAATATTCAACTGTTCACTTACCCCTTCCATGTTTTCAAAATTTAAATAAAATAATCGATAATTTTAATAAACTTAAGATAAAATTTCTTAACGTTGTTCAACCTTCCACTAAGTGATTATGATTACATGCATACATGCATACATACATACATACATACATATATACATACATACTATGTATATATACATAAATACATATAGCTTTTTAAAATTGTTAACCAATATTTGTGCATGCAAAACCTATTCGCGTTAAATTCTTTTTTCTCTAAAACACAGTTTTCTATACGTACATACAAAAATTGTATACTTTTCCGAAAGGTATCTTCAGGGAGATGATTTTAAAATTGAAAACGACCCCTATCACCCAATAGCGCTTAGTGCAGCCCCTTGCGAATTTTACCAATGAAAGTTACACATTCTGCTCCACTGCGTGTTGATAATGTACTACAAAAAACTGGACTTAAGAGAACTAAAAATAATACTTTTTCTAATATTAATAAATATATCGTATTATCTTAAAAAAAATAATTGGAAAAACCTTTACTGTAATAGCTGAAAATACCATTAGAATCAATGCTTTTATTACACAGTTTAAGAAAAAAGTAATTATTTTGAATAAAATTAAATTGAAACTTAAAGCTAAAATACCGTTACCGAAATAACTGTAAATACCGTTACCTCTAAAATATCCTTACTGAAATAATCCAAACTACCATTACCGTTACCTTTTTACCTTTCCGAATCAATTACCAAACTCGATAAATATCCATTTTTCACCAAACGCATTTTAACAAATATAAAATGATTAGCGCCTTCTTGTAGTCTTCATAACGATTTTTTTTTTTCTTTTTTTGGTGAGGAATAACAAAACAATATTTTCGACGTGACAAATATTTTGAAAAATTAACTTAAAATAAATAAATTTTCTCGATAACATTTATACCTAATTTCAAGTTCTAGGTTCTAGAATGCACAGAGAGAAATTGTTTATATACACATCTATATCCTTTTTTATATGTCCGATTTTCCATCAGAATTTTAAGGGTCACCTTTAAACGGTATTCATTATACTCTCGTCAAATATGGCAAAGCCGTTAACAATATCCAAATCAACTTTCAGACTTTATGTTATGCGGTTTCATCAGAAAGCTGAATTTTCACTAAGTAAAGGTACAAACGAATTCAGCGGATTCATCTGTTTTGATTTGCAAGTGTTTTAATTTAAAAAATTTCCTTGTGAAGTTTTCGTAAAGTATCATGAGATTTAATAAATTCAAAAAGTTAAAAAAAAGAAAATTATTATTAATGTATCTTTAATAATTTATTCCGAAAGAAATATTAAAAAAATACCAAATATTTTATCCAAATTCTTTCCCTCCTTATCCATCATGCTAACGCAACGGGACCAATAGGATGTCCGTCTGTCTATCTCTTCAAAGTAGGATAGTTTGTTTGATGTAGAAAATGACCAAAATCTAGAAAAAAAAGGTGTCCATTGTAACTAAAATGTATACTTTTCGGTCGATATCTTTTACAAAAACCTAAATCAAAAATGGTCGTGTTCCAAAAATGAGCATGATCTAATCACTTTACCGCTCACCTCCCATATAATGTGAAACATCAACGTTATTTTGTACAAATAGTCTAAGGACCATTGTAAACTCCGAAACAAAAAATAGGCGTGGTCCGCCCACTTTCCATATAGAATGTATATAGATTCGGCCAAGTCGAATATAACATTCTCACTTGTTTAAGTATACAATGACAATAATTTCCTGCCTTAATTTTTAAAACCAAATCAAAACACAAAACAAACAAAAGCCAAAAGAAAATCTTGAATGTACCAGGTGTAAAATCTTTTCATCTTTAATTTAATAAATTTTTCAGAGAAAACTCAAACCATTTTCCCCTCATCATATAAAAGATAAATTTCTTCTGACTTGCAAAAGACTTTATCTTATACACACAAATCTGTCTATTTTAGTTTATTTAAAGTTTCAACAATAACCATGGCTTGCTAATTAGCAATTATGTTAATTTCTGTTTATAATTATTCTCTGTATTCTTTAGTGCAAATTTTATAGACGTAGCATTAAAAGCACACTTTTAATAAAAATACAAAACTCAAATAAATAGATACAAGAAGAGATTCAGTTCAAAGGGAACATTAGTTACAACAGGATACAAAAAGCAAGTTCATGGAATTTACATATAGTCAAAAAAGAGTACATAAATAATTGCAAATATTAAGAAATAAGTACGAACACACTTTAATTTTAAAACTAAGTACTCGTATTTAACAAAGAACATTTTAATCTAATCTTTTCATATATTTTATGCTTAATTGGCATTTGTAATTAGTTGCTACATATGCAATACAGATAATACTGGTGCAAAGGAAACAATAATAGCAACAATTATGACAGCAGTGAACACTTATATAATTTAAATAAACTAAAATATTCAAAGGAAAATTAATGTTAGCGTAAAGGTATATAATGAGAATTTTTAAAGAAAAATTCAAATACACAGAAAAAAAATTCATATATTTGTAAATTTTGTTCATAAATATTATGTATTGAACATGACCTTTTCCAAATTTTGTTCATAAAAAATAAAATTTTGTTCATAGATATTATTAAATTGTTTATATTGAAAATTTTAGGAAATCTTACTAAATCTTTATTTACTTTTATTATATTTGATAGCAAATGGTAATTCAAAATAGTTATACATGAAAATAATAGCAACAAACGCCTGAAAATGGTAAAATTCCAAAGAAAATCTGTAAAAAAATAATGTTCAGAAATTTGCATAATTTCCCTCGCATTCTGCAGTACATCATTTTGATAAAAAGTGCTTCTCTTCTCTTCCTATAATTTAGCTAAAAATCATGAAATACCTAAAATTTTCCAAGGAAAGTTTCAAAAATTTTTTTACAAATTGAAAATATAAATGAAAATTTAAACAATTTATTTTAAGTCTTTTGATTCATTTAAGACTTTTGATTTATTTTAAAAAATGTAAAAAAATATTAATATTTAAGATATTATTCTTAAAAATTATGAACTAAAATCAATGAAAGTAAATTCTTATATATATATATATGCACAAACTTTTTTCTGTGTATATGATTTTTTTTTTTTTTTTTTTTTTTTTTGATTGTTGATAGAACTGAATTGTTCAATTGAATATGTTCGTTCATTAACAGCCCGACTCTACTGTTCACCTAAAATAATATTACACGAAAATGGAAGAGGTTTACTGTCAGTAATAGAAGAATTAAAAAATATATGATAATGTCACATAAGTATAACTGGATATTTTGAAATTAATAGAATATCATAAAGCTAACAGTTTTACTATATTGATATAATACTTAAATTATACATATTAAAACTTCTAATATATTTACATAAAATCAAAACTAAATATTCTACTTTAGTTTAATTAGAGCTTCTTATTGTAAAATTACATATTTTCATACATTTAGAATAAAATAAATACAAAATATCAAATTTCTAAATAACTCAACGTTACATATATAAAATTCTAAATATGGTATTAAATAAATATTGCTATTTGTAGCTTCAAATAAAATTTCTTAATAAATAATAATATATAAGATAAATTATATACATTAAGCATCAAAATATAAGCTTATCTTTTAAATTATATTAACCTTACTTATTACACAAATTTCTGAAATCTTTATCGGCATATTGTAAGTATAAATAATTGCTAATTAATTAATTATTAATTGGAATAATTAAAAATACCACAAGTGATTAGATGAACTATTTTTCGCTTCAACACAGTTGTAATGGGTATAAATAAGTTTGTCATTCCGTTTGCAATTTCTACAATTTTCATCGGAGAGCAAAAAAGTTTATATTTTCTGGATCCTTGTAAGAAACGACGTTAATGGGATGACGTCCGTCCGTCCTTTTGTTAGTTGAAGCCCACCAATATCTGCCATATGTAATATATATATATATCAAACGATCGTGAAATCCTTTCTAGAATTTTGCTATTGAAATTCAGCTAGATCGGTACATAAATGGCGGAGATATGTCAGAAAACTAGTTCTTTAAACCGGTTGCCGATTTTCTGATTCCTCTTTATAAGCTAGATACTTTAGTTTTGCAAACAAGATTTGGAAATTTTTTCTTTATTTGTATGCTAAAGAAATAAACTAAATAGGTCAAATAGGTCAAAAGATATTGGGCAAAATCCATTTCTAACTTTTTGCGGCTCTTGTTTAAGCTACGGATTTCGTTTTTAGATAGATCGATCATAAATATTTTTATAAAATTTCAGCTTTTTGAATTAACCATATCGGTCCATAAACAACCGAGTTATAGGCAAAAATTATTAAAAATATACACACACAGAAACATGTATGGAAAGCATTGCAATGACTCAGTGTTGTTGTTTTTTGTATAAGCAAGCAGAAGTTTTATTCTAAATATGGTTTGATTGTATGTAAATACAAACATTAATTTTATGTTTTTTAGTTGAAATAGAAACATTGCAAAGACTTAGTGTTGTTGATTTTTGTGTAGATACACGAACATATTTATACAAATTTAGTAGTAATTTTTTGTATAATCAAGCAGTGGTTGTCGCACTACAAGGACTATTAGTTATGTTGGTTTTGTATAAGCAAGCAGTTTAATTAAAACAGCAGTATTGTAATGATTATTGGTATTATTGTTTTTTGTATATGCAGTCAGTTTGTTTGTACATACTAAAGAATACAAAGAATGGAAGGCGTGTCGAAAAACCTAACTCTGTTGTCAAAAAAAAATCTGAATTTAAGATTGTATCAGTAAAATTTTACTTATATGTATTAATGCTGAAACCACTTTCACCATACGTCATAAGTATACAAGTTGCTGAAGAAAGTATTCAAAAATTATTAAACATAATTCATCTCAATTATATTTACAGATTCTTAAAAATGTTCATCTTTTATTGCGGATTATATCCACAAATATAAAAATAATTACATTTCTTAGCTCTTTTTTTTTTTTGATGAATATGAAAACAATTTAAAATTATTTTAAATTTATTTTTATTTATTTATTTATTTTTTTTTTTTTTTATTTTTAATAGCAAAAGTATCAACTTTGTTCATTCAGCTTAAATTTCAACATAGAAAAAAGGAACTTAAAAATTAAAAGAAAAAGTATTTTTTGTTGCGGGAGTTAAAATGCAATAAACGTGCGTGAAAAAATAATAAAAATATTGTGTGCTGGTGAAAAAATGTGTCGGGAGTGTAATTTTTCTTAAATTTTAAAGGAAAGTTTTGTTGCTTTTCTCTGTCACAAGTATATTGATTTCACACAGAACTTGTATTTGAGGAGAGAGAAATGTTGTTATAGGAATTTGAGCCAGTTTCTTTTCTTTGTATTCTTTGGTATATACATACAAAAATATATAAATATATGTATGCTTATACCCTGACCATAGATCCGCTTATATGATTTTGACTAAATTTTTAGAAATTTACTTGTAGGTCCATAGAAGTTATCTACAGTAAAAAATAAATTTTACATCTTCACACACCTGAGATATGAGATGAGTATTTAAATGTCCAATAGGCTTTGGTGTTATATATTTTCTTTAATGTTTTTATTTTTATTTTGCTTTTTTCTTTCTATTTGACTACAAATAATAAAATTATATATTTTATACTATTTAAATTACATTGATTAGATTTACGCTGCTGAGAGATCGCTTTGCAGTTTGATAATAAAAAAAACGGATTCACATTGTTTCTTTTAAATGCTTTTTTAATTCTTTGTCTTGGTAAAGCGTTCAGGGAAAAAAGTCGTATTGTCCATTAATAACAAACGCTTTCGACGCGGCTATGGTAAATACGTGGAAGCTGTATTGTTTTTGTCGAAAATATGAAAAAAAGCTTCATATCTCGCAGTTTGATTTCCGAGTAGAAGTATGTAAATCATTAAGATGAAGTCAAATCACCAAAATCCCGGTAAAACGCTTAGTTCCGAGGCACAAATGGGACTTAGATACAACCGTATCGACCACTTAATAGGAAAACTACCCACATGCCATCGTTGTTCACATTGCGGTGGCAAAACCGAATACGAATGTTTGAAGTGCAAGGTGAATTTGCACCCAGTTCCATGCTTCCAGGACTACCGCAATGATGCTGTCCCATTTAAATCTAAAATTACAAAGGCAAAATAATATGTAATTTTCCTTAAATTTTAAAATATAACTTCGCTTTTTATTTCCGCCAAAGTAAATTTTTTCTATATAAAAAAATAAATGTATCTACATTTGGAACTTGTAATGGACTGTTGGGTATTTAAATATCCATTTCCATTATTCAATGTGTGTCGGCCAGATATGTTGACCAACCGTTTTTAGTTTTTTTATTGCTGAGCGAGCACATAAAGCTATCTAGAATGAGCATATTTTTCCTTTTTTTATATTTTACATTTTCCTTTATTTGATAACACTTTTTCTTATCATCTTCCGAAATATAAAAAATTCTCCATTTTACCTATAGGGAAACTAAACTCAAGCAGCAAAATATTTTATTGTTTTAATTTTGTCCATGCTATTTAATTTCCACTTTTAAATAAAAATGTAAGTTGTATTAATTATCTCTCATTTGGTGAGCGCTAGAATTTTTTTTAAGTTTCCACTTTCATGGGTATTTAAATACCCGCTAGGCTTTAGCGTCGCTTGTGGAACAAATGTATGTATTATTTTTCCTAAGTATAAATATAAAAATTTTAAGGCATGATATTTCTTTTTATTTTTTGGTAAAGTAGTGAAGGTTATAAAAGATTCGGCACAGCCGAATATAGAAATAAACTCATCAAAAATTTTTTCGAAACTTTACTTTTTTCAAAAAAGTATAAGGACGTTTACTTTCGAGAACTATCCATATCAAAAATGATCTATAGATTTTAATGCTTTAAAAATATGAGCAAAATCGAAGTCCATACAAATACTAAGAATAGAAATTGATCGATATAGTTAGATAATTTTATTTTCAATTAATAGGCACTCGAAAGCAATTTGAAAAGGTTCAGGGTGAAAAGTACTTCGGGCGAAAAAAATCCCCTAAAAATTTTATCATCCCGAGGACCTTTAATGCCATTAAGTCGATTCAAATTTCGGTAAAAACATAAATTTCTTCTGAGAATGTAAGAAGACAATTTGTGTAAACATAATTTATTCAAAATACCATCCCGGGAAACCCTGGTCTAATAATACAGAAGAGCTAAATTTTATTGTAATATATCCAAGTATTCGGAACATTTTATATACCATAATAAATTGTCAGGTCGATATCTCAGCATCAGGGAACTCTAGAATGATCTTTCAAAGAAGCTGTGTTTTCTCCGATGGTCTTCTTATATTCCCAGAAGAAATGTATGTTCCTAGTAGATTTTGTACCGACTCAATGGAATTAAAAATTCCCGACTTGACAATTATTTTTTTTTTCATATTTTTAAAGCAATTAATCTATAGATCATTATTTGAATCGTTCTCGGAATTAAAAATCGAAAAAATTTTAAAAATTTAACAAAATATTGAGGAATCTGCTTCTGACTCTATTTTTTTGTCCGCACCGAAAAAGGACTATTTATACTTGAGACGATGTACCGTTATTGGGGAAGGATATTATTTTTGAATAGTTTTATAAATCTATGTATTCACAATAATTTGGAATAAAAAAATTTATTGTTTTGCATAAAGTTTGTCGAAAACTCAAAAAATTTAAAGTAAATATACTTGACCCTATTTCTTTGTCCGTAACTGTATTCACTAATATAGTGAAATCGGATAACGTTAACACGTGACGCGCCGAAAATTTGAAGGATGGTAGGATGATATGAGAAAAATATGGCCTTTTTAGAGTTTTTAGAAAATTTTAGCTATCAAATACTTTGCTTTGTAGCTAAATGTTAAAGAATCCTAATCAACACATAATTATCTATCAATCTAGATATAAAAAGAAAACATTGGTAAAAAAATGTTAACAATATTACGAATTTCCGGATCATTAATGTGTTTTAGTTTATTTGTGTAAGGATTGTACAAACTAATTTTTAATTTTTTGAGAAATGTTAAAAAAATTTTACGTTTAATCAAATTTGAGTAATATTTACTGAAAAATAGGTTTTTGTTTCAGCAGAATAATTCAAACCCCCTTCCATCTTTAGTTAAAAAATGTTGATTTTTCTTAAGGCTGTTTCAAAATTCCAATTTCAAACTTTTAAAAATTTTATTAAAGATATTTAAAAAAGTTCTAATCTAATAAACTACGCAGGCTTATAGTCAACACCACAGAAAATAAATTTAAAAAATAATTATATCAATAACTTGTACGACCAAGTCGTACCTCCGATTTGGATTTTCCGGATTTCATTTTTTGCAGTTTTTAGTTATAAAGTATTTTTTTTTTTTTTAACTGATATTCAGATAAATCAAAATTATTACATAACTAGATAAACCATATGTTAATTAAATTTATCAACTAGATTTAACTGAGCAAAAGATTAGTTGAAAAAAATATATTTTCATTATATCATTTATTTTTCGTGTCTTTATTAAAAATAATTTTGATTTATTGTTTTTTTATTTCTTTCGTATATAGAGAAAATTCCTTGAAACTATTTTTTAATAAATTTGTTAATTCGATTTTTAACACAACTTAATAAAATGAATGATTAGTACAATTATTTTATACTATATCCATATAAACCCTAAAAACTTTACATAATTTGCATTTTCATATAAAGTTGAAATAGAATCAAGATTTTATAAATCCTTATATCCTTATATATATTATAATAAAAATGAGGTGTAAGTTTGTTTTTTTTTTTTACTTGTTTGTTTGTCACGTCGAAAAGGCTGAACCGATTTTCAAGAAATTTGATGCAAAGATAGTACCAGTGCCAGAGGTGGTTATAGGCTTTGTTAGATCCCGATTGGACATTACACCCACATTTTACGTCTATCTATGAAAAAAAATATTTTTTTTCAATTTTACACGTTATTTACAAGAAGCATGACGCACAGATAATGCTTGCACTATAAAATGCCCATATTTAACTCCCAATTTTTAAATCTCTCAAAAGAATGAACCGATTAGCTTAAAATCGTAGCAGGGGGTTTAGTACGCCCCATATAAAGCAATTATTCAATATGACATATCTAAGGAACTATTAAAGTGAGAGCTCTCAAGTTTCGTGGAAACTTTTATTATCTCACATTGCATTGATGAAATGAATATGGGATGAATAAGTCTCATCTAAAGTACTATTACAATGAAAGTCTTAAAAAAATTAAAATTAATTATCATATCAAATTTAGAATAGGGAGAATAAATCCAGGGGAATAGTAGCATCCATATAAAGTAAATATTTGTGAATACAGCGCATTTATAATACATGATTTTTATTGGAAATGAGCCGCCCAGAAGCGATAGAAATGGACTTTAGTGCTTCTGTGGTAAGGAAGAGTGTCTTTCACATTCAGCCAATAACCTACGCTATTGCATTCTTGGGAGCTATATG
This sequence comes from Protocalliphora azurea, assembly GCA_932274085.1. NCBI lineage: Eukaryota > Metazoa > Arthropoda > Insecta > Diptera > Calliphoridae > Protocalliphora > Protocalliphora azurea. The sequence goes on along the minus strand of OW026523.1, from coordinate 67,640,374 downwards.
AAATAAAATAAGCAATCTATTGCTTCCACCAGTTGTTATTTCATCCAAGTAAGCAACTTTTTATCTGGGCCATAGAAGCTTCAAAAAATCTAATAACGCATTTTGGCCTATAACTCGGTTAATACTGGATCATTTTCCGATTTTTCTGTAAAAGAACGAAGTTTCTACCTTATATAGGTGCTAAAAAAAGTTGAAAAAACCAAACAAGCCTTAGTTTATTGTTGTTTTTGTTTTTCAGTACCCATGAAAACAACAACTGGAAGGGAAATAGACATTAAATTAATAAAAAAAAAAAACGGTTGTTTATGAACCGATTTGGTTGATTAAAAAAACCGAATTTTATGCGGAAATGGAAAATCGAAAACCGGTTTGAACACCAGTTTTTTCAAATATCTTCGCTATTATTGAACTGGTTTTTTTGAGTTCCAATAGACAAATTGTGAAAAAAAAATTCTGATCTTTTGATACATATAGTTTAATTCATAACCCTATACTTTGAGAGAATCTTAATTGTTTGTTTAAATTGAACAAATAAATCCATTAATTTCATTTAATTAATATTGCACTATTTTGATGATTGGAGCAAAATCAATTATAATTTTAATTGATTTAACAATTTCTTTTTTTTTTTTTCTTTTTTTCATCTTTTAGTTTCTTGAGTTTTGTCTTGTCCTTCATCGGCAGTCACTCTATGTTGTTGTTTGTATCCGGATTCTAAATCGATCAAATTTCTTTTATCTTCTATCTGTACCATTCATACATATCCATCAATGAAGTAACGCAAAAATTTGTTCTGGGAAATATAACCTTGAGTTTTTCGCAGATATATAGAATTACGAATGATGAGGGCGGACAAACGGATAGATGAACGGACATAGCTAGTTCGACTCACAATTTTATCAGAACTCAGAATATATATACTTTATGGGGTTTTAAACGATTTTTTTCTTTTCGAATGTTATTATAGAAACTGCGGATAAAGGTAGGAAAAATATTAAAACCCAACAAGAACCGGATAACACAGCGCTTTAAAATGACAAATTGCATCCATTAACGACTAGAACACTGAAAAATTAAGCATTTAACAATAAATGTGATTTAAAACAATACATTTTTATATAAACTGTACTTTAGTCTCTTTATGCCCATGGAAGGGATCATCTACTAGAACAAATTTTTAAAAATATAAAAATTTTTTTCTAATGTAAAAAAGGAAATATATTTTTCAATGTTCTTTGAATTTTCATTTGAAATTATTTTTGTTTTTTTTTAACTTTTATAAACCATAAACAATCATAAACAATCAATTAATTATTTTATTAAATATGAATGTAAATTCATTTTTATTTGGTTAAACATTTTAGACCAACAAATTTCACATCAGAAATTATTTGAAAATAAATTATTTATCATTAGGAATAATGTTATGACTTTAGGAAATATAAATAAATAACAAAATGAAAATAACTTTTCTTAAGTTTTGATGAAGAATTTAAATAAGGAAAAGCTTTGTTGGATACATAAGAGCAAATTAAATTTTTATAATTTCCAATTGTTATTTAAAAATTTATCTATTTTTATTCATAACACCTTGCGGCAGCATTTTTTGAACTTGAATATACATATAAAACTCTGGGCCTTTTTAAAGGACTTCAAAGTTTTAAGAATATACATATTACAAAAAAAAATTATTTTATTATTTCTACACCATATTATTTAGCAATACGGATATCAAATTAAAGAGAACAATCTGTAGAACTTAAAGAAATTTTATGTTTTCATTCGTCAAGACAAAAAAAAATTAAAAATACTTTTTATAATTTTTGTATTTCGGCTTAAAGTTCATTGAATAATTGTAGAAGAATACAGTGTAAAAGTTTTAATGGACACTCGGCAGAACGGAATGCATTTTCTGGTCCGCCATGACCGTCATCAGCACTTTTCAGCGTCCCACCTTGGTATTCTCTGTAAACATCATCTATTTAACTTTCAACTTTTGGGAAATGGAAACCGTAACTTATTTCCCTATATGTTATTAACTTTACATCATTTTTTTTTTTTTTTTCATAGTAAGACGAATGGTTTACGATAAAACTTTTTTTACAATTATTTTGTATTCTCCTTTATAAACTAATTAATTAAAAAAATGCCTTTGAAAATTTCGTCCTTTCACATCCTTTTAAAAACTTAGTATATATTTGTGAAAAAATATATGTATGTCAAATAATGAAATGATCTCTATAACGTGCTTAAATTTAGTCAAAAAATTTTACCATAAATAAATTGCCTAAATAAATTTTTAGTATTTGTATAATAAGTCAAATATATGGTTAAATTTTGTTTTTGCACTTAAAAAGTTTCGGATATATAAGAATCTAAATTTGCTATGTAATAAATAAATGTACTGAGCTTTCCATTTTCTGATCTTATTACGATTTAAAAGGAAGTAAACATTTCATAAATTATTATATAAAACTGCTCTAAAATATTAAGTAATTAGTTAGAGTTATGCCCTACATCAGAGTATAATTAACTAATAAAGAAAAAAGCTTTCTTTTTTACAACTACAACAAGCCCACACTCTTCACATACATGTGCGGTGTGCATTCAACATACTTTAAATTACCAAAATTATACTTTCAAATAACATTCGTAGCACGTTTTTTACACACATGTGATAATTAACTATACAAACCAATAAAAATTATTGTTTTTAACAATTTTGTCATTTAATTTTTGGTTCTTGAATTTTAAACTAAACGAAAACAGTTACAAATTTTGGCATTCAAAACATAACATATATTAAAATGATTTACATTTTTGTTGATATTTAGTAACAGAATTATAATAATTAAATCATTATAAATACAAAACACATTAAAATGTTTAATATTTGTTAAAAAATGCAAATAGAAATGTAAACGAAATATTTAATAATTTTTAAATACAATTTTTTGCAACTATGTGTGTATATGAAGTATGATGAACAGTGTTACCGTTTGGGAGCCTTTTTCACTTTTTCAACCACCTGGCTACTTTTTGGCCCCTTTTTTAAAGTGGAACTAAATGGTGACTTTTTAAGACTATATCCCAATCTCGACCCAATATATATTAATCGAGATTGTTTCAAAATATAGTGATGTTAAAAAGTCCCCGGGGAATTTATAAACGAAGTGAAACTAAAAAAACTAAATGAAGAAAAACTAATTCTAATGATAATGATAAATTATTAACAACTATTTAATACATCAAATGCCGAATAATTTTGGACTGGATTGTGAAAATTAAAAACTAGATTTTATAAATGCTTTTATCCTTATTTATACTTTTAATTTGGCTTATAGCAGTGCCTTGGCGTAGCGTCTTTTTTATAAATTAGCACTAATAAAAAACAAATTTTTTAACAGACTTAAGGTCAACACTTGTGAATCCATACTTTCAGTCCTAAATTTGTTAGAGGGGGAACTGTAAGACTAGAGCCCGAGTGAAAACCTCGTACAAAAGTTGAATTTATAAACAGAGAATTTTATGTTAACTATTTTTATGAATATATCTTTTTTTTTTTTGCAATAATAAAAATTATTATCAATTAATTATTTTGTTATTAATAAAATCTAATTTATTAGTTGTTCTAACATACAATATTTTTTGTTTTTATCAAAAAAATTTTGAGGATTTTTTTTGGCAACTTTTTTTCAAAAAAAAATCTCTTTTCTAGTGACTTTATTTTTTGAAATCTCCTTTTTTTAACGCTTCTTAAAAATTTTTAAATAAATTTTTACTTACACATTGTTGGCGTTACGCACTTTTTATAGCTTTGTTAAGTACCAAATAAGAGATTTTCTTTACTAGTTCCTACGTACAAATATTTTATAAATGTTTGTAACGTACTTAGTCCATTTAAAGATCGATCGGCTGGTCGGCTGGCTATTTTTCAGTCCATGTAAACTTTGTGGGCAAACTATAGGTCGCTAAAATTAAGATAATAAAATGGGATTAGGCATATGATTATTTTGATACATGGATTAAGACTATTGAATAGTCAGTTCATTAATTCTACTAAAGAAATTTAAAAATGTTTTTTAATAACTTTTATTTTATTAAAATTTTACATATCGAGAGGTCATATTCCAAAAGTTAATTCTAACATTAAGGGTCCTCATGAAAACATGCAAAACCCTCGCAAACAAATTAACTATCGAAAAATGTATGGAAAATCACTTGCATAACAATTATAAGTTTATGCGACTATTTAGGCTCGCAAACTTGCGTCGTTTAATTTTACATTTAGAAATCAGCTGTCTTTTGTTTATATTTAAAAATTAATTAGAATGTAATTATTATGTATATCTTTGATTTAAATAAAATTTTATTCAATTGTTTACAATGATTTATTACTTTCTTATACTTAATATTACACATTCATGAAACACGGAGCATAAATCTGCACAAATGAGATAATTAGTTACTTTAATTAGCATCTTTATTATGTTTTTAACTTTTTGTTTTTGGGCTATCTACAAACAATATATGCTTTTTAAGGCAAAATGGGCTATCTACAATTTTTTGTTTGATTTTCAAAGTAGCTGAAATTAAAGATCGGTAAATAATGTGAACTTTCCTTGAGTTTTAATATTTTTTACACATTTCGAATTGAAATCTTAAAATTTCCTATCAAAATTGTGTTATCTCAATACAGTCTGAAGAAAAAAGCCCTTTGAGTTAGATTTTTAACTTTTTTTGGAAATCTGTAGACCACACATATACCCATAAACGTTTTATCAAGCCCAATGACAGCATTATACCCTAAATTTAAAGATAAGAATAAAATAATTAAAATAAAATTCGTGATTATAAGCAAAATATCTCAAATACCAAAGGCACTTTCTTATAAAAGTTAAATTTAAGTAAAAAGTGCTGTAAACTTCAAAAACGGTTCATTTTTTTAGAAATATGAAACGTGCAAAGATAATTCAAAATATAAATTTATTAGCACTTCCCATAGACCCACAAATTTCGGTAATGATGTCCTGTTCGAACATTTCGCCAACATTTCTCTGACAAAGCATTCGAGAACGAGTATCATTGGCGATTCGTATATGAGCTCCTTGAGCTCACTTTGTGGCAGGAAATCTTTCGATATCGAATGTTACTCTATTGTATTAATAGTAAACCTTTAGCGATATCAATAGTGAAACATAAAAATATTCGTTAGTAATTCGTTTATGATATCAAAAAAATTATGAAAATTATACGATATTGATATTATTTGTGTTTATTATCAATTTCAATTAGGATTCCCAGGAAATTTCCAATTTTTCATTTCCCACAAAATTCCCGGGAATTTTAAAAGTAGTTTAGTGGTCAAAAACGTATATATTTTAGTAATTTTTAAATAAAAATTAAGCTAAAAATTCAGTTGTAAACTATATTTTAAAGAGAAATTCATCAGCAAGTTTTTATTTACAATTTATTAGCTTTCTTTGTGGGATATCACGAATTCAATTAAATACCTTAATAAAATGTCAGCACTAACTGATTGAAATAATCTTATAGACATTTTAAATATATGTTATAAATTTGCGGAATTTATATCATATAAAGTTGACAAAACATTAAGAAAATTAAGAGAAACAGTAAGGAGCGAGTCCCACAAATCGTTAATTATTCATATAATTTTAAACTGGAAAGTTACAAAAAATATTATCTGATCATAGATCTGATCATTTGATCGGATCTATAACATGAAAGCGTGTGTTTTATGTGGGGAATTTTATAGATAATAGACTGAAGCTTAGGGTGGTGAAAAATTCTTTTTCGTAAGCTACGTTTAAACGTATTATGAACTTGGATATCTTGGTCGAATTTCAACTTCCTGCGACAATTGGAACAGGATGCTACACGGCCGTTTATGTGGATAATCCCAAAATAAATCTTAACTTTTCCCACCATATACAGTGGCGAGCAGAAGTGAGTGAATTTTCACGAAACTGACTTTTGTCATCAATAAAAACAAAACCATACAAGCAAATCAAAAAAAAATTTGAATTTTATTTTTATTATTTTATTCGTAACAAATAGGAGTAAAGCAACAATAATAAATGAGATCAATTCAAAGAGTTTGAAAGAAAAAACGAAAATAACTCGCATAAACTCAATTTTGCACGTTTTATGAATTGCACCTATTTTCGTTCTCCAACTTCTCTTATTAGCAGAAATCATGCAGATTTACCGTTATGTTTGTTCTTATCTTATTCTTCTCGTTCGTGGAGCAGTTTAAAACGTGTTTCTTGTGAATTAAAGCAGATTTTGTCAATTACTATCATATTTAAAATAAATTGTTGATTTTTTGCATAAAAATGAGAAAAATATCTGCAGAAATTTAAAATAGTGTTGTTTTCCTAACTGAGAAGGGCTGTTCTTCACGTACCATTTCCGAGAGGCTTGGTATTAGTCAATCGGCGGTGATCGCAGCTCAAAAGAGACGAAATGTGACTCCCAAATCGCAAGTCAAAGGTCGCAAAAAATTATTAACGGACTCAGATGCTCGACTAAAAAAAAACAAGCTGCTAACACCAAAGGATGCTTCTCTGGCAGTTAACAAAAATGTTAGCGAATGGACTGCTAGAAGAGCGCTCCATGACATCGGATATGTTTCAAGTGTTAAAAAGCAAACCTGCATTGTCCGATAAGAATGTCAAAGCGCGCTTGAAATTTGCAAAGGAGCACAGAAATTGGACCATTGATGATTGGAAACTTGTTATCTGGTCTGATGAGTCCAAATTTAACCGTTTTCAGTCAGATGGAAAGCAATACTGCTGGCATAGACCCGGAGGAACGTGTTCAAAGACACCATGTGAAGCAAACTGTTAAACATGGCGGCGGAAACATAATGGTTTGGGGATCCTTTACATAGTGGCATGTTTGCCCTCTGCATTTAGTAGATGGTATCATGCAAAAAGAGGACTATCTACAGATTCTGCAAACCCATCTTCCCAATTTTATGGACAAATGCGCTTATCCCGAAAACGAAATTGTTTTTCAACAAGATGGTGATCCGAAGCACACAGCAAAAATTGTAAAGGAATGGATTGGGAAACAAAATTTTCAATTGATGAAATGGCCAGCACAAAGTCCCGACATCAATCAGATTGAAAATCTTTGGTCAATCATGAAAAGACGGCTCGGGCAGTACGAAGCAGCCCCAACAAACATGGCAACCTTTGGGATCGTGTAAATGCGGAATGGAATCCAATTCCAAAAGATGTTATCGAAAATTTGGTAGAAAGCATGCCAAACCATGAAAATAAGGGTGTATGGACCAAATATTGAAATTGGGTTAGTTATAAATTTTCTTGAAACGTGCAAAATTGAGTTTATGCGGGTTATTTACGTTATCTCTTTCAAACACTTTGAATTCATCTAATTTATTATTGTTTCTTTACTCCTATTTGTTACGAATAAAACAATAAAAATAAATTTTAAAAAATTTTTTCATTTGCTTGTATGGTTTTGTTTTTATGGATGACGAAAGTCAGTGTCGTGAACATTCAGTCACTTCTGCTCGCCACTGTATATATAAATATATATATGTCAAAAAATAGCTAAATTAATATACACATATTTTTAAAAATTAGTTAGTATAAAAATGTAATTTTAATAAGAAAAACTCATGTACAAAATTATGTTGAAATAAAAACCACAAGCTTTTTGGAAAATTTAATTTTGTATATGTATATAATTAATATAATTATATGTATATAATTAATCTTGAAGATAACAAATTTCATAAAAATATCAACAATATAATTGTGTAAATGACTGTGTAACATTCTGTTCTAATTATGGTAGGAAATTGCAATTTATAAACATATGATGCCCCTTTCATAATTTTAGGCACGTTTAATTGTGCAATACCTTTTGGATATTTTCGTACAATGAAGCTACGAACAATTTAATAACAACCCCGAAGTATATTGGAAATAGTGCTCATAATAATATTGCTTAATATTGTATCAATATCGACAAAACAATAGGACCATATCCTTTTTGGGTCTCAGTTGTTCAACTAATGAATGCAGTGATAATACAATCCGGAATCCCGGGAATCATGGGAAGTCAAAAAATTTTTCGAGTTGTTCCGGAAAATTAAAAGATCAGGAAAATTGCGGTTCCCTATGGCAATAGTTCTAAAACGATATTTTTCTATTTTGTTTCATTTGAATTTTGCTGCCAATCAAAAATTAATAGATTATTTAATTTTTAAAATTATGTTTTATTTCGAAAAATACAATAGTATATCAAAGATACATAAATACACAATATATTACATTTCAAAAATAATAACTCATATAATAAATAATAAAATTAATAAAATCATTTTATGTAAATCATTTTATGTAAAGTGGTAATATTTTAAGCATATTGCCAAAATTTCAAGTTCGCCCAGAGGAGTCATTAATGTTTTTTCTCTCAGTATTATTAATTTTTCTGTTGCTCAAATCCACATTTTTTAGGGAAAATTTTTCTGAATTAATTTGCAAAAAATATACTAGTTATTAAGATAAATATACTCTTTTACAAAATTTTTTTAGACAAGTAGCGACAATACTTACCATTTTTTCTAAAATTTTATTATATTATTTTTTTTTATTAAAAATTACTGAAAATTTAACTAACATCATAAATTTTATAGTGCAATAATTTACAACCCGATGGCTATGAATTATGACTCAATAACGATACTACATTTAGTCTTTTGCATGCACAAACAAGAAAATACGTTGCTTTTTTATGTGCATAAAAAAATCCCCGAGATATAAAATAGTTTAGATATTTAGTTTCGATATTTTATTTAGAAAAGTTTGATATTGCGATATCGATATTTTTGAAATTCTCTAAAATTACGCGAATATTTAATATCGAAAAATTATCGATAAATATTCGTTGCTACGAACATTCGTAATTAATATAATTCTTGATATTTTCTCTAACATATTTATTTCGAAAATTCTTCGTTTTTAGTGAATATTCGCTAATATCAAAACTCAGGTCAGTCGGGTTTCTAGATCACTTTATGTTTATTCCATAAACAGCACAGAATGGAACAAAATAATGTAATATAAAAATTTATAACAAATTGTTTAATATCCACCTTTAAGTGTACCGTTCGATCCAGAATCAATTTCTAAGTCGGTTTAACGTCATTCTATAACGATTCTTCTAATTTTTATTCCCATAAAAAATTGATATCTAGATTTATTTTTTTAAAAATCCTCAAATATAGTCCAAAATGTAAAATCATTAAATAATTTGCGAACTGCGTCTTTTAATTTTTTAATCACAATTGATTTTGAATAATATTAAACCTATATATTCTTGGACTTAGGTGGGAATTGAATGTAGTGGACTATAATTATTTTGCTAGTTGAGTCGGTTCAATTTTATAATTTTTCATATGGCGGGAAAGTATAAATTAATTAAAATTTATGGTGTTGGGAAAAAGATAGCACAGATTGAGAATAAATTTAGAGGTAAAAAAGTATTTAAGTTTATTGATGCTTACCATTGGCTAGTTCAAAAGCAAGTGACTTTATTTTAACTTTACAAAATATATTTTACTTAAAAATTATAGCAAACTTTCGATTTTTAAGCGTAATAATTCATAATAACTTATCCGATACTTATAATTAAATAAGTTTCAAGTTTACAAATACCGTAAAAATTCATATTTCAGTTAGGGAATAATGATTTGTTTAAAATAAATGGATTTTAAACAGAGTTATTCATGTGAAATTGAATTGTTAATCAGTTTAAAATTTAAAAAAAAAAAAAATATTTTGCATGCAATTTTTTTCAAATATTAATGTATAATTTAAACGTCAACACATTTCCGTTTTTTTTTTTTTTTTTTTTTTTTTTTGAGTTTCCTCACTTGTTATCTTGCAACTCTAAGGTTTAGAGATGAATGCAAAAACCTAATTAAGCTTCTACGGATTGATCCCTTATATTTGATATCTAAACATTAACTAAATTAACTAAATTAAATTTAAAAAAATTTTACATCCTTAAAAGTTTTAAGTACTTTAAAAACGAGAGAAGATCAGAAAATGAAAAACTGCGTACACAGTATTACTATATTTGAGCCATAGAATTAGATGTATATGGTTTCGTTTAAGTGCAAGAGAATAATTCCAAATTTGTAACACGATGTAATATTAGTGGTTTTGTCTGCTATTACTCTTTTGTATTGGCTTTTAAATTACACTCTGCTACAAAATTACAATCTTTATTTTTACTCGAAAAACGATCTAATATGAGCTGTAGACCACATTAATTCACATAAAAATTTTCAAAAATTTGGAAACATCTTTCATTTTGAGCGTAGTTTCTGCATTAAGGATTCTGTAACTCCTTAAATTTAAGTAAATTTTAGTTCTTCAAATTGATTTAGAAATCAAAAGAATGAGGAATTTTAAATATATTGATATCATTTATACATTCCAAACAAATAACCAACAAGGCAAGCAAAACATGCTCTAAAAAAAGTATTTTATGAGCATTAAAAACGCTCTCAAAATTGAAAAATATATCTTCAAAATATAAAAATATATTTTTAAATTTAGCTTTAGAAATATATATTTTCTAGAGCTTACAAATATTTATTGTGATAGAGGATTACAAAATGTCTATCATTTATAAAATGAAAATATCTGGAGAATGGATTTTAAAAACGTTTTTGACAGTGAAAAGAAAAATGAATATGAGCTCAAAAGTTTAAAAATTTTACTCCTAAATGCAGAACATGCAAAATTATGTTTTTTAGTGTAATATATATATAATTATGCTCCGAAATAAAAAAAAACAAAAATATTTTATTTAAATTGCTAAAATATGTTACAAAATAAGAAATTTCAATGAAACTATAAAATATGCTGCAAAGTGTGGCCAAACGCAAAATTTTTGGTAGTAAATCCATGTCTCCTAAACTAGATGTGTGAAAGAGTCGTAGAGGAGGGCTTAAGCTTTGAGAAAAATAAATCATCTTGTAGTTACCCCGTGATAACACGAGATAATTTTCCGGGTGTTAGATTGACTGCTTCGACTATGTAAAAGTTTAAAAAAATCGTAACTTCTACAAATTAAGTCCGCTTTCAAAGATCACTTAAGTAATCTCTTATAGTCAAAAAGATATTTTCACTTGAATTTTGAATTTTTGATTTTTTTTTCCTCTAATTTATACCGAATAAGTTCTGAGGTATATGAGGGAAAATTTTTTTGAATATTCTGTAATTTGTAATATTTTCCGAAATAATATGCTAAACAAATTTTTTGAATATTGCAATAGTACATTTCTTTCACTTTTTTATCAAAGTTTTTTTTAATATATTTTCTTTCTTTGCATATTTCAAGAGACAAGGCTTCACAAATGGTTAATAAAGAAATTTTAAATTGGTTTAGGTTTGCACTCTACATTAAACATAGGTCGAAATTTGTGAATTTTACAAAAAGTTTCGTTAAAAAATAAAAAAATGTTACGTTAGTTGTTTCTACATTTTTTTTTTTTTACGACATTTAATCGTAGAATAGATTCAGATCAATTTGGCACTAAATTGCTTCTCGCTAGGCCAAAAACGAATGCAGGAACGCAGATTTTATGAAAAAACTGAAGTTTCTAAACAACTTTTTCAATTGCATAAAAAGGCATATTAGCATAATATTTTCTTATGTATCAATCTTTGATACTCATTTAAAACACCTTACGAACCAATTTTTGGCAATTTTTCAAAAATAAACAATATAATTAGAAATAAAAACCCAAAAAAAAAAATATATATATATATATATATATATATATATTAATAATAATAATATTTATTTTGTATTTTGAGCAACTCCATTCAACCCTCACAAAATTTTATAATATTTTATTTTGCATTATTTCCACATGTGCGTATACGTGACACACAATTTACTGGCGTGTTGTTTGTGTTACGAGATAATAATGGTAATAATCGATTAAATTTATTAAATATTGTTTATTTTTTGAAAAATTGCCAAAAATTTATTTGTAAATTGTTTTAAATGATTTTTGTAGGAATGAAAGATTGATATTTATTTTAAACATTACATAAGAAATAATAATGAAAGTATTATGCTAATATACTTTATTTGTGCAATTTAAAAAGTCGTTTAAAAAATATACTTTTTCATAAATTCTTTATTCCTACATTCTTTTTTGGCCGGGCGGGAAGCAATTTAGTGTCAAATCAATCTGAATCTATTTACGATTAAATATCGTCAATAAATTTAAAAAAAACTAGCGTGACGTTTTTTTTATTAATCGACAAAAATGAAGCTTTTTTTAAATTTCACCATTTTCGACCAATGCTGGATGTAGGGGGCAAACCTAAATCAATTTAAAATTTCTTTATTAACCATATTTGAATTCTTGTGTTTTGAAATATGCAAAGAAAAAAATTAGTAAAAAAAACTTTGAGAAAAAAGTGAAACAATACTATAATAATTTGTAAAAAATAGCCAATTTTCATACTAATTTTAGAGTGATGACTTTGAACATTTTTCACGTCTAGATGAATTGAGGTAATCTATTTTTTTTATTTATTTAACAGCCAATAAAATTACAGTTTCTTACAGGCTAGCGTATATAATAACAAAGTCTTATTATTTAACTAAGTTAAAAATACTCCCTTTAATGCGGATTGGATTTACTGAGAAATAAATACAGAAGCTATGAGCTCAAGTGCCCGGTGAGTTATCCGGGCAGAAGGAAACAGCCAGTCTGGTGTTCAGAGGAATTGAGAGTTCCACAGTTGGTAGCTGGTACAGAGCCCATAGAACTGGTAAGGACGAAGGTTGGAGCACCTATACAGTGTGTTTTAATAAGTACAAAAAGGACATTAGAAGAGCTAAAAGAGCCTCGTGGATTAAGTACAGCAAGGCCATTGACTCTGTCAATGAACTATCCAGATTCAGGATGATACTATCAAAGGACCCCAGCGTTCCTGGGAGTATCCAGAGATCAGATGGTTCATGGACGGAGTCTAGGTCTGAGTCACTTAATGTACTTTTGAAACCCATTTTCCAGGTTGTAGGGATCCATAGATGGAGCGATCATAAGTCACCTGGCCCGGATGGTATTCTTCCGGCCATGTTGCAGAATGCACCGTTGGTGGTTCGTCTACTACTGGTTGAGATTTTTAAAAGATGTCTGGTACATAGACACATACCGAGGGGGTGGAGAGAGGTAAAGGTCATATTCATACCTAAAGGTGGTAGGACTTGTCACTCAAAACCCAAGGATTATAGACCTATTAGCCTATCGTCTTTCCTTTTGAAGACATTAGAGAGACTGATAGACCTATATTTAAGATCTTCTATTGGCACCAACATCATGAGTAGTGCTCAGCATGCTTATCTGAAGGGTAAATCTGTTGGGAGTGCGCTGAATGATGTGGTGGGATATGTAGAACAAGGACTTCGGTACAGGGAATTTACCATGGCCGCGTTCTTGAATATTGAGGGAGCATTCAACAATATCAAGATTGACGCTATCAAGCAGGCGCTGGTGGATCTTGATCGAGTGGATAATTCTCATGCTAAGCAACAGGATTGTCAATTCGAGCTTGGGTGGAGGGGGAGTACTCTCACCGCTGCTGTGACTAGTGGCTGTCGACGTGATTTTGCGTCAATTTGACAGCAGGGGACGGAAGATCGTGGCATATGCTGATGATGTGATCATACTGGTAAAGGGAAAATTTTTTCCACAATCAGTGAGATCATGCAGTCCGCGCTGGGTGAGCTGTCCTCTTGGGCCGCTGATAGGGGGCTGGGAGTAGAGAATTTCAGATTACCGGTACTGTGTGGAACTGAACTGAGGCTTTCCAACTCAGCGAAATATCTGGGAGTATTCCTCGATAGTAAGCTGACCTGGAAGAGGAATGTTCAGGAGAGACTCAAACGTGGCCTCAATGCCTACTACACCTGCGGAAACTCCATAGGTATGAATTGGGGGCTCAAACCAAAAGTTATAAATTGGATTTACACCTCGGTGGTGAGACCAATTCTTACTTATGGTTGTTCTGTCTGGTGGCAGGCACTGGAACGTAAGAGCATTAGAAACCTTTTGTCGAAGACACAGAGGTGTGCTTCAATTGGCATTACAGGTGCAATGAGAAGCTCATCACAAGCGGCTCTGGATGTCATACTTCATCTCTTACCCATTGAAGAGTTTGTGAAAGGTATGGCAGAAAGGAGTCTGCTGAGACTTAAGAAATTAGGACTTTTAGGTTCAACAAGAGCAGATCACTCCAGGGTCATATACGAGATCAGTTACGGTGAGGTTAATCTGAACTCCATGGGGGCATCAGATTACATGGCCGCTGAATCGGACTTTGGGGTAAATCCTGTCGTGGTGATACCTGATAGGTAGATCTGGTCTGGTACTGAGAGACTATATGAAGGTTGTGCAGTGTTCACGGACAGATCGAAGATGAACATAGGTACTGCTGCGGGAGTCTATATTATGGGCACGGATCTGAAAGGCTCTTTTAGACTCCCTGATGGGTGCAGCGTTTTTCAGGCTGAGATTCTCGGCATCCTGAAAGCCGTAGAAATAATCAGGCGGAACGTTGCGAGGGGTACTGAAGTTACTCTCTATGTGGACAGCCAGGCGGCTCTGAGGGCCCTGGGGACACATTTGGTGAAATCCAGATTAGTTGCTGCCTGTAAGAAGTCACTGAGAGAGCTGATGATGGACTACATGGTGAGACTCTGCTGGGTGCCTGGCCACTGCAATATATCAGGCAATGAACTGGCAAGGCAAGGCACAGCAAATGATATCTCGGAGAGGGAAACCTATGTGAAACCACCACTGGGTTTCTTCTATGGGAAGATCAATGATTGGATCTTGGGAGAGTAGAGAGGACTGTAAGGTGTCGAGGGCGATATGGCCAGCACTTGACAAGGCAGGCATTAGCACTCTTCTGGGCTTGAATAGGAGAAGCTTAAGAATCATGATAGGGGCCATAACGGGTCACTGTTTGATAGGGAAGATGAGGTCTAGATGGGGCGCTGGCAATTCCGATTTTTGTAGAATGTGTGGAGACGTCGACGAGACCGAGTCTATTGAGCACATTATATGCCATTGTCCACGATTGCAGCATCGTAGGATGAAGTGGCTGGGCGGTCAGTTCCTCGGCGGGCTAAGTAACGTTCGGGACGTAGAACTTGTAGACGTCATAGGCTTCGTCATGGTAATCGACTGTTTAAGGGAGAATCAGGGGTACAACCCTAGGGGGATTGGTAACATTGCTAATCCTCCTACATGATTCGTTTTCATTCCTATTATTTTCTTTTCTATTCCTATTCTCCTATTTTCTGCTTTTTGTATTCTTTATTTCACAGCTTTACAATGAAGGGACTCACAATGGACCGAGATCGGTCTCTGGGTGGAGATGTGGTACTTTTTGGTATCACGTCAACCTTCTCTATCTATCTATCTAAATACATGGATAAAATATTTTTAATTGATTGCATATACGTCTCATGTTACCAAAGTTGGCATAATTGGTTCGAAAATATCTGGTTTTTAAGACAAAATAAGAGAAATTGTTTCTGGACCGATTCGATTTTCTTTATATTCGTATATTCAAGGATTGGCCTCACGACGGATGTGAATAATTGCTTGGAAATATAAGGATCATTAAACTCTCTTCCCTAGCGTTTGAGGAAACCTAGAATTATATCAAGCAACACTCCAAGATCAAGAAATTCTTCGACTAGATCAAGTTGATATTCATTTATTGTGTATCTACACAGTACTGGACTTTCTCTGTAGAACATTGTGTGTTTATACTTTTTTAAATTCAGATCCATTAGATTCATCATACAACAATCATAAAGATTGTCAAGATCTGATTGGAGTAAGGAAAATTGATAGAGATAGTTAAAGCTATGGAACAGCTTTACATCATCAGCATACGTTAATATTCTAGAATCCTATATATACGATGGTAAATCATTTACAAATATTTACATTTACAAACAGGAATGGTATCTATTTTTAAGATATGTAGAAATCCATTTGAGGAAAACAAGAGAAAATCCGAGTTTATCCAATTTAAACAATAGGAGATCGTGATTTACTTTATCGAAAGCTTTTCTGTAATCTGTGTATATTGTGTCTGTCTGCAAACCGGAATCAAATGCAGTTATAACTGAAGTTGTAAACTGCAAAAGGTTAGTAGTAATGGAACATCCTTTTTTAAATCCATGCTGAAATGACGAAAGATAACAAACAATTTTATGCGGATTTCAGTAACTATCTTTTCGAAAAGTTTTGAAATAACACTTAATTTAGCAACGCCTCTATAATTGAAAATGTTGGATCTGCTTGCGGATTTAAACAAAGGTATAATATAAAATTTCCTCCAAACTTCAGGAAAATAACCACTAAATATTGGTATGTTGAATAAGTAGGTTATTGGAGGGATAAGAGAATGTAAGCATTTTATAAGAATACAGCTTGGAAAACCATCAGGTCCACATTTATCGGAATATTTTAGATTATGTACAGCTCTCAGTACCATCGATTTATCTAATATTGGAAAATTTATTAAGGTTGCAGCAGGAATTGGATTAGGATAATTGGATAGTTGATGTAATTCGTTATTAGAATAGGCGGATGAGAAGAAAGCAGAAAACATATCGCAAATATCTGCATCGTGTGAGGATTCTTAATCTCCAAATTCCAGCATGGACAGATATCCAGAAACTCGACGCTTAGAATTTACGAACTGGTAAAAATATTTTGTATTATTTTTAAAGTTTCCCCACCCGGATAACAATCTTGACGCGATGTGGCGGCTTAAATGTAGGCTGTGGTCTCTTTCTTGAAGTCTCAGTTGTCCTCTTGGAGGATACTGAGAAATCAAGGAATAGACTCTAAAGGCCTTCATGACCAAAGGTTATCCATCCCCTATCCCCTTCCCCAACTACCCTCTTTTCTCCCCTCTTATTCCATTTCCTCTTTCCCCCACTTGTAAGGTTAAGGTGGTTGGTAGCAGTGCCGAGAACCTAGATGGCTAGTCAGTGGTTAAAGAAGACTAGTCGCTAACAGCTCCCCTCTGGCGCCAGGACACGGGCCAGTTGTAAATTTTTCTTTGTCTAGTCCATGTACGCCGTCCCTGCATGGATGGTCCATCCCCTTACGTGCCTACTCGTGGGAATCAAATGAATAATAATAAGATGAAAAGCAAAAACAACAACAACAAAAACGTGGAGATGGGTATCTCCTCGGAAGACGACCTTTTGGCCTCTAGTCAAGAGACCTTGGTCGAACAACGTGGCAGCAGGGCAGAAAGTCATAGCACCCCGCTGTCACAAAACACAATGGCTCCTCGACAGGATGTCAAGTCTGACGACCAGTCGAAGGAGAAACGGAAGAAAAAGAAGAGCCAGAAAGAGATTCTGAGACAACGATATGTCAAAGCTCTCTTTATACTGGAGAAAATTGCCAAGAATAAGGCAAATGGCACTCCTCATGAGCGCGATAAGGAAGATCGTGTCAGATACCAATCGGTGGTTGACGAGTATCTTAAGTTTAAGGACTCTCAACCATCCACATCCCAAGCAGCGCAGGAAAGAGCGAAGCGAAACCGCTCCCAAGCTGAGGGTAGCAATTCGCCGAAGAGGAGAAAGGTCCAAAGTAAATCGACCGCTCCGGCTCCTTCCACAATAACGTCAACAAGAAGGCCGTTTAACGAGGTGGTTAAAGATCACTTGCTGATGGCGCTAGCCAACGAAAAAGGCGGCAACTTAACTCCTGTGGTAGCAGAATGGGGTGCTATAGAGTCTAAATTGGCTGAACTCGTGATGGAACACGTACTCACCAACAAAGACTCTACAGTTCCTCGTTTTGACTCTGGTGAGATACATCGGGGCTACAGGATAATCAAATGCTTGGACGTGTTCTCTAAAGAATTCCTCAGCAAATGTATCGCAAAGATTAGCGATGCATGGGAAGGCTTAAGCCTTAAGCTTATCCCAGCGGGGGAAATCCCTATGAGACCACGGTCAAAGGTTTGGTTACCGAAGATGAGCTGCGATAACCAGAAAATACTGGAGTGTCTGAAGCTGCAGAACCCCAGTATCCCCATGAGTGACTGGACAGTCATCCGTTCAGAAGATCATGGGGACAATAACAAGTGCATTATCTTCGCCATCTCAGAGGATAGGGCAATTGAGCTAGAGAAGGCGGGGCTAAAATTGTACTTTGGGGTTAGGGACGCCAAGGTTAAGGTGTTCCGTCCCACAGGTCCAGTTGCCGGCGAAGCAGATGAGTTGGAAGTAGCCAACAATCTGCTGACAGGCATGCAGCTAAGTGAACCTGCAAAAAACCCTACAACCGACGATGAAAATCGTGCAAATTAATCTGCAGCACTCAAAATGTGCTACAGACAATCTGAGGCTTCTTTTAGCGGAAAAGGACCTCGACATCGCTATAGTCCAGGAACCCTGGGTTTCCAACTCCCAAGTCAAAGGGTTCCCGACTACGACATATAAGATACTATACGTAAAAGATAAAGGTAAGCCAAGATCTTGTCTTATTGCTAGAAAACACATAAATATATTTCTTTGCCAACAGTATAGCTCAGCAGACCTGACAGTCGCAAGGGTCGAGTTAATGCGAAACAGAAGTTTCCTGATCGCCTCCAGCTATATGGCGCACGACAAGCCAGCCCCGCCAGACGAAGTGAGGGCGTTTCTGGCCTCTATAAAGGCTCAAGAGGACATTATCCTTGGCTGTGATGCTAACTCAAGGCATACAATATGGGGCAGCACGGAAATCAACGACAGAGGTGAGTGTCTATTTGATTTCATTAATACGAACCACTTGACCATATGCAACTCTGGCAACGACCCCACATTCGTTTTTCCGAGCTCGGTGAACTATAATGGATGGGAAGAGGTGCTAGACATTACACTCATGAAGGACAGATCCAATTTATCAGTTGATAGGTGGAGAGTATCCAAAGAGAAATCCTTTTCGGATCATTGCTGGATACTTTTCGACATTGGGCTCGTCTGCAAAGAAACAGCGTCAACTTTCAGAAACCCAAGACGAACGAACTGGACTAAGTTCAATGGGATTCTCATGCACAAACTGAGAAAAATACCTCCAGTCGAAGCAACGACTGAGGGTCTTGATCAAATTGAGAATACATTAGGCAGGGAAATTGTTAAGGCTTTTAATATATCATGTCCAATGACGAAGGCTAGAAAGAGCTTCCCTCCCTGGTGGAATAGGGAACTCTCGAAGCTACGCAAGGAGGCACGCAATGCTTTCAATATTGGCTACAGGACAAAATCGTGGCAGTTATACCACGATAAGCGTAGGGAATATAAGAAGGCAATAAAGATCGCAAAAAGAAACTCATGGAAAGGCTTCTGCGAATCTATTGACAATACCAAGGAATCTGCTAGACTCAGTAGGGTTTTGGCAAATGGTCATAATAATCCATCCTATATTAAAAGGATGGATGGATCATGGTCAGAATCGTCGGCGGAATCTTTGGACATTTTACTTAGTACTCATTTTCCTGGCTGCACTGATATTACAGACCAGGAGATGGGGCATACTAGATCCTCGCAAGAAATCGAGGTTGACATAATATCCGTTGAGAAAATTTCATGGGCGATTGATAGCTTCTCTCCGTACAAATCTGCAGGGCCTGATGGAATTATACCAAAGATGCTGCAAAGTGCAAAGGTATACATCATACCCTGGCTACATAGGATCTTTAAACTCTGCCTAACCCTCAACTATGTTCCCAGGAACTGGAGGAGAGTAAAGGTAGTGTTCATTCCAAAAATCGGAAAAAGAAGTCATGAAAATGCAAAGGACTTCCGTCCCATTAGTCTCTCATCTTTTCAGCTGAAAACTCTGGAGAGACTCATTGATTTACATATAAGGCAGCGTCTAGAGGGTACAACTCGACTCTCAAGAGGTCAACATGCCTACATTAAGGGTCGCTCCACGGAGACGGCTCTTCATGAGGTCGTAGGGGTCATTGAGCGATCCATTGAATTCAAACAATACGCTATGGCTACCTTTCTGGATATAGAAGGCGCCTTTAACAATGTCACGACTTTGGCGATACAGAGAGCTCTGTACGAACTAGGAGTTGATGATTATATCACCAACTGGCTGGTGTCAATGCTAGAGACAAGAATCGTCATTGCGAATTTAGGCAACAGTGTTAAGACCAAACAAGTTATGCGTGGAACTCCACAAGGGGGTGTGATTTCTCCGCTGTTGTGGCTTATTGTCATTAATACCATCCTGTGTAAATTGGAAGACAAGGGAGTGAAAGTCGTGGCTTACGCGGACGATGTGGTGATACTAGTATCAGGACTGTTTCCGAACGTGATAAGTGATATCATGTCAACTGCTCTGGCTACACTCAGTGACTGGGCCAAAGAATGTGGACTAGGAGTGAATCCGGGCAAAACAGAGCTGGTACTTTTCACCACAAAGACCAAGATTCCGAGCTTCAGACTACCACGGTTAGAAAACTGTGAACTCACCTTGTCGGACAATGCGAAATACTTGGGCATTATGATTATATCACCAACTGGCTGGTGTCAATGCTAGAGACAAGAATCGTCATTGCGAATTTAGGCAACAGTGTTAAGACCAAACAAGTTATGCGTGGAACTCCACAAGGGGGTGTGATTTCTCCGCTGTTGTGGCTTATTGTCATTAATACCATCCTGTGTAAATTGGAAGACAAGGGAGTGAAAGTCGTGGCTTACGCGGACGATGTGGTGATACTAGTATCAGGACTGTTTCCGAACGTGATAAGTGATATCATGTCAACTGCTCTGGCTACACTCAGTGACTGGGCCAAAGAATGTGGACTAGGAGTGAATCCGGGCAAAACAGAGCTGGTACTTTTCACCACAAAGACCAAGATTCCGAGCTTCAGACTACCACGGTTAGAAAACTGTGAACTCACCTTGTCGGACAATGCGAAATACTTGGGCATTATTTTGGACTCTAAGCTTTCATGGAAACTGAACATTCGACATAGGGTTAGTAAGGCTACGGTAGCATACTACACCTGTAGAAAGATGTTCAGTGTAAAATGGGGTCTGAGTCCAAAATGTCAACTGCTCTGGCTACACTCAGTGACTGGGCCAAAGAATGTGGACTAGGAGTGAATCCGGGCAAAACAGAGCTGGTACTTTTCACCACAAAGACCAAGATTCCGAGCTTCAGACTACCACGGTTAGAAAACTGTGAACTCACCTTGTCGGACAATGCGAAATACTTGGGCATTATTTTGGACTCTAAGCTTTCATGGAAACTGAACATTCGACATAGGGTTAGTAAGGCTACGGTAGCATACTATACCTGTAGAAAGATGTTCAGTGTAAAATGGGGTCTGAGTCCAAAATTGACAAAATGGCTATACACTGCAATAGTACGGCCCATTCTTGTATACGGATCTCTTGTGTGGTGGACCGCTACTAGTAAGAGGTATGTGGTGGATCAGCTTTATAGGATACAAAGATCCGCTTCCATTGGCATTGCAGGTGCATTACGTACTAGTCCATCAGAAGCTCTGAACACTATATTGCACCTAACACCTATAGACCTATACATAATTGAATCATCAGTTAATAGTGCGATAAGATTATCTGCGACGAATAGCTGGAGATCAAGAACGTATGGGCACGCGAGGATATTAAATTTAATACCCCCGCAATTCAATAAATTTACCGACTATATGATTCCCCAAATGGACTTCGGGAATACTATTAAAGTCCTATTCCCCACCAGGAGTGAATGGAGAAGGGGCAATCTTCTTGGACAATTTAGAACTAGGATATACACTGACGGCTCAAAGATGAACTGCGGTGTAGGCTCTGGTGTCTTCTCTGATGATCTTGGAATTAGACACTCATGTAGACTCCCTGACGAGGCAAGCGTATTCCAAGCGGAAATATTAGCGGTCAGGGAAGCGTGTAAACTAATTCGCGATAGAAATATTCAAGGGAATATTGGTTTATTTGTCGACAGTCAAGCGGCAATACTATCGCTCAAATCACCGAAAACTACCTCTATTCTAGTCAACCAGTGTAAAGAGGAACTGCTTGGACTAAGTCGACTGTATGACATTACTATAATCTGGGTTCCTGCGCATAGGGACTACTATGGTAATGAACAGGCAGACGAATTAGCCCGGGCAGGCTCTGCTATGAATGCCTCCTTAGCGGTTTCAGTCGCAATCCCGTTGGGAACAGTCAAAAGCAGAATCCAAAAACACTTTCTAGAAAAGGCGAAAAATAGATGGCGAAATCTGGACAAATGTAGAGTCGCGAAAGAAACGTGGCCTACTTACAACGAGAAACGCTCAATGCGACTCATTGGCTACAAACGCAAGGACATCTCGAGACTAATAGCACTGTTTACAGGTCACTGGACGATCGGTAAACATGCAAGTAGACTTGGTCTCCCTTACAATGAATATTGTCGTAGTTGTGGCAATCGCGAGAAGGAGGAAACAGTTTTTCATCTTCTATGTGAATGCCCAGCCTTGAACGCAAGCAGACATAAATTTCTGGGAAGGCACCAATTAGGCAACCTCTCTGAGATATATGACACTAGACCCAGTGACATCATTAAATATCTCAATGCTACAGGCTGGGTCTAATTAATTTATGTTCTCATTGTTTCTTCCCTACATTTCTATCTCATTACAGACTCGACACAACTAGTTCACCTGGCGAGTAGTGTGGTTCCATCAAAACGGACTCTAACGAGTCTATTTGATTGCCCGTAAGATTACGGGCTACCACGTTAACCAACCAACCAAAGTTTCTTTTTACGTTAAAAAGATAATTATTGTAACATTGGATATTTTCTGAATTGTAAACTGATCTTGATATGGAGTATCTATCTCATGCAATCAATGGATAAACCGGACCTTTTTATAGTGTTTGTTTTTCAAATTTTTCAAGTCATTGAGCTGCTTTGTATTCCAAGGCGGTTAATCTGCAATTTATTTTCCAGTCATTGGTATTGATTTCTTAAAACATTTAAATAAGCCATTATATAATTTATTCAAAATGATGTCAATATTACGAGGCCATACTTTATTAAAAGGAATATATTCAAACCAATTTTCGGAACAAATTAGGTGATTTAATTTGGAATAATCAGCTTTGCTAAAATCAAAAACCATCTCATCATTTACATTGGATTGTAATGATAATTTTGTTTCCACGTATAAGCTTAAGCATCCTCAAGTGTTAATAATGGATTAATGCGAAGAACATTAAATTCTTCAGGTTGATCAACAAATACAAGATCAAGTAATTTGTGAAGCTTGTTTACTATGTTGTTTATTTGGAATAGTCCTAAATCAGCAATAGCATCCAGTAATTCAATAGATGTTTCCGATCTTATTGATGGGCTTAAAAAGCATGAATCAGGAGTTTCACACCATTTAATGTTTGGAATATTAAAGTCATCAAGAACAATTATGGAGTCACCAGGTTTGGAAGATTATAGCATTTGCATGTTGTTCATAAATTTGAATGTTTGACGCAGGAGGAATTTAAGAGCAAGTTATAAAAAATGTTCTAAAATTGGCTTTAACACGTACGGCGATGAATTCAATATTTTGATCATTGCTAAAAATTATTTCTTCCGAAAGAAAAAGAGTTGAGACAGAAATCAATACTCCTTCACATTTTTTACCCATGCTGCTATCACGTCTATAAATTTTAAATATACTGCACATTATTTCAGAATTATGAATTTCTTTATCAGATTTATTTCGGAGCCACATTTCAGTGATAAAGGGATTTTAACTTTGTGTTCATACCTCTAACATTCTGGTACACGATGGAAATAGCTAAGGAGTTGTAGTCATTTTTTGGACAAATATTAATATACAATGAATTATTTATTTCAATTAGTTTTTTGGATTTAGATCAAAAGCTCTTGGAGGAATTACGTTATTATCATCACGATAAATAAATTTTCAAACAATTGTAATTTTGGCCAAAATTGTGGATTAACAAGACGATTAAAATTACTTTCTGGGACAATTATTTTAAATGAAGCTTTATTGCGCTCATTAAGCTTGTAAATTTGGAATTACAGAATATTTAAAAAAAATCTCTAATACACCTCAGAATTTATTCCCGAAAAATTATATAAATTCAAAACAAAGAATCAAGAATTCAAAATTCAAGCGAAAATATTTTTTATCTGTAATAGATAACTTAGGTGAGTAATCTTATTAATTTTGATCATTTTTCACTTCTAGACGAATTGAGATAATTGAAAAACTTTTTCAAAATATTATTTCGAAAAATATTGCAAATTACAGAATATTTAAAAAAATCCCTTACATATCACAGGACTTATTCCCGAAAAACGACATAAAGTCCAAGAAAAAATAAAAATTAAAAATTCAAGTGTAAATATATTTTTAACTGTAAGAGATAGCTTAAGTGAATAAGCCTACTTTTTCTCTATCTTGCAAAGCACATATTACAGAAATATAATCTCTTGAAATTCGACTTAATTTGTAGAAGTTTAGATTTTTACAACATTTTACATACTCGAGGTAATCAACTTTGACACCCTGTAGATTATCTCGTGTTATAACAAGGTGAGTACTAGATTATTTTTCTAAAAGCTTATGTCCTCCTCTGTAACTCTTCCATACATGGAATTTGATCCGACTAGTAGTTTAGGAGATACAGATTAATTACCAAAAATTTTGCTTTTGGCTACACGGTGTGCTGTTACAACCAAAATACGCAAAAACATATTTCATATTTTTGGTTGCCCCGGGTAATGACTTTTAAATTTATTTTAATTTTCATTCTAAATTTGTTTATCAGTTACTTTATTTATTAAATATTGACAAAATTAAATCGAACTAACGATAAGTAATCAAATCTTAAATCTGAATGTTATTTAGTCCAACCGCTGCCGAACAAAAAACTATTTTAATTTATATGGTTTATCTTCGGCTCAGGTTTATTTTTTTAATATTTGATGCTGAGGCCGTATACCACAACTGGATCCCATAACTCCATATTAGTTTTAAAGTTGAGTCATAAAGGCGTAATTTACAATCTATACTTAGCACAGAGTTTCCATCAACAAGCTAATTTATTTTTAATGCTTTCAAGTTCATTTGGGTCAAATTTGCATGTATATGTATTTTGTAGGTAAAGCGTTGCACAGCGCACAGTGGGACAGAATCGAAAATTTTTGAAAATGAAAATGTAACTTACAATACGCTAATTTGTAAATCCAATTACAAATTAGAATTTCACATAGGCGTGGCATAAGAGTGTACAATTTTAGGTTTGGAAGGCGGGCCCACATATTCCTCAGAAGCGGAACTATGGGGCTCAAAGATGGCTCTGATATAGAAAACTTCTAAACTTTTTTTTTCTTATTCGATTTCAAATATTTTAAAATCTTCTTAAAGCCCTGAATAAGATTCTCGAGTTATACAACTGTGAACTCTGAATAAGGAGAAAACGAGAAAGAAAGATATAGTCGGTCAAGGCCGCCTATATGATTACCCTACACCATTTTGTACGAGCATAAAAATTCCGAAAGAGGACTTATATTACACCTGTGGCCAATTTTATTAAATGTAAAATAAAATATACAAATACAGAATAATCCGTTGATACTAACATGTAGATGATTTTATGCACTTTAGGGCGACTCCTAGAAGTTGGTTAATATGGGAGCTATGGTAAATTATGAACCGATTCTCATAAAATTTTACAATATTATTTCTACTTACAAAAACCTTATTGGTGTCGAATATTAACTTGATACTAACATTCGTGTGGGATTTATGTAAGTTAAAGTGATTTTCCGAAGAGAGGCTTATATGGGAGCTATGGTCAATTATAGACCGATCTTCATGAAATTTGGCACAAAGATTGATACTTATATATTAAAATGTTGCTATAATAAACATAAAAATTAATTTCTTTAGTATTAAAATCAGGTCTCTACTTTTAATATTTAACCAAAACATACATATATAAATGAAAGTTGTTTGAAAATACTGATTCTTCTAGTTTTCCAAAAAGTTTAAAAAAATAACAAAGAATAACAGAATTGAAAATACTTTTATGGAAGAACCTACTCAAAACTGATTTATGATGTCCTCAAGAACGTACGTTATGTCATTCATTTTTCGAATGATTTTACACTATAGCAAAGTGTTATTATTCTCTTAATCTTATTTCAAGTATTACAACAGCTTCTATTTATCTTTTGTGTGCTTAAAGAAGAATAACAAAGATTTTTTATATATAAATCCTATTGTATTCATTATTTCAATTCATTTGTTTGATTAGATGTGGGCTAGAGAAATTGTAATCACCAGCAGCTATGGTAAGAGGCAAAGCGGTTATATAAACAATTTTGACTTAAGCTGTCGTATATGAAACATTAAATCATAAATAGAGGGCGGATTTTCATGCATTTACTTTTGGCATGAAACACGCACTTGTTTTTTTTAATTAAACAAGAACCAGTCCATGATTCGAAATTTTTTTGGAAATAAATCTATAACTTCTCATCTGCTGGTTGGATTTACATAAAATTTCACGTAGGAGTACCAGAGGAGTATATAATTTTATGTTTAAAGCTATTGGGTTCAAATTAACCTCTGACATATAAAATTTTTAACCGACTGTCAAACGTTTGTTTCTTATCCTATTTTAAATATTTATACATCTTCTAAAATCTCTCCACAAGGCCTATGAATAATATGCTTGCATGTGCTATTTATCTCTTATAGTTTTCAAGTTATTTGCATTTGAAATTTCAACTATTTCAATTTTACCAAATCTAGGTGCAGTTTTTTTCAATTTACAGTCCAATATTTTTATCGGATTTTCTAAAATTTGTATCTGTTTAGTTAAAGAACAAAATTATCTCTCAAACAAATAAAAATTCTAAGTCGATATCTCTTATTAGTCCAAAAATAGTCGATTTTTAAAATGAAAATTTAAAGATATTTTCACAGAGATGATTCCAAAGTTAAGAACAAACTTAAACACCTAATAGGATTAAGTATAGACCCTCCGAAATTTGATCTATTTTATATCAAAATTTTTAATTTTGCCTATACGTTCTAAAAAGGCTATTTCTGCAAACCGAATGAAGTTTCAAAAACTCTCATATATTCCAAAGAGTTTGGAATTACTATACTTTAAAGTTTAATATGTCTACGAAAATTTTCACTTTATGCGTATTTTAATACACCTTCGAACATTGCACAGTGTGCGATCCAAAAAATGAAATGGAAATAATTATACAGTTTCGAAGCAGCTAGTCCAAGTGATATGAAATTTCACATAGTAAAGGTGTAGACAAGTTTAAGTTTTGAGCTTGGACTATATAGACCTACCGAGGGAGGGTCCACAGAGTCCCAAACTTGGACTCCTCGGCTATGAATATTTCTTAATACGATCCTTATTCGTTATATGTGAACCGATTTTAAAGTTTTTTATATAAAGAGATTCTGCTGGACTATATCTGTAGAAAACTTCTTTTTATAATTTACAAACTTTTTGCAAATATTTACTTAAAGCGTAAGATTTTGGTACTCTTCCTATCTTCCAAAAACTCGCCAAAATGGGGATTAAAAAAAAGAGTCAACTGCTTTAATACCTAAAAAAAAACTCCTTCAAATTGATTTATTTGATAAAAACAAAAGAAAAAATGTTGTATTGTTGGTAGTTCTAAATAATTTTTCATAGTTTTTAGTTTAGTTTAGTTCATTTAAAATTCTCCGAAGTTTTTCTTTCTTTTAGTTTACGAAATAATGGGCTTCAAAAATTAAAATTTGTATTCTTTAACGTACCTTGGTGAAGTTTTTCATCCAAATTTTACTCTCTTTTTTGAAATATTTTTTATTTTATTAATAAAAAAAATCAAAATAAAAAAGTTTGGTTAGGACTTTTGGAGAGTCCTTTACCCCAAGCTTATCTGGATTTACTTTATATGCACTTGCGTTAAGATTTCTTTTGAAAACATTAAAAAAATGTTATAGCCCAGAAAAAAATAAATTTTATAAGTGAATAAATATTACAACATCTTCGGAAAGACAAAACCCAAAACATGAGGTTCTTTTAAATTTCCAAATTCAGATTAATATAAATTTTTTTCATCTACTTATGTGATTCTTGTAGCTATATTATTTAAAATTTTGTAAGAAATCTGGTGAATATTTTTTAAAAAATTTTAGAGTCAATATAATGCTCCCCAAGTAAAAAAAAAATAACTAAAAAACTAGGCTAAAAATGAAATAAACATTTATTTTGAACTGAATATCTCTTACCCTAAAAGAAAGAACCTACGTGTACGTGTATGTTTTGTAGATATTTACAATATTTACAAGTAAATTCTTTTATCTGTCAAATTATAAATAGATTTTTTGGGATTTTTCTCAAATTGCCTACCCGAGATGACCAACTTTGGAGGTTTACCCACTTACGCCACACGGCGTTGAAATTTTATAGAGATATTTCCAACGGTTCACAAATTACATAATTATTAAAAAAAGCGTTTTGGAACCACTAAGTAGACTTAATATCTCTATAATTGTTGAGCGCATTGAAAAATAAAGTAAATATAATTTGAAGGTACTTTTAATTTGAATTTTTTAAATTTTCATGAACCAAATCGTTTTTGAGATATGCTTCAATATAGGGTGCAAACTAGTTAATTTTAGAAATAGCGATTTATGGTGAAAATCAAAGTCAGTAAAAAAAGTGATTTATAGTCTTAGTACTTCATAATAACATGTAACCGAAATGATTGAGAAATCCCGGCCCGCAGAATCAATGTTGTACTGTGTTATTTATTATACGGGCAACTGTTTCGACATTTACACTTTAAAGTTGTACAATAGTAATCAAAAACATTCCTTTACTCTCATTAACGTTGTAGGCCAAAACTCCAACAATCACATTAACAATTCATCGGCCGATAATGTCTATGGTCCTTCTTTATACATATAAATTTGATTTTTTTTTACTATTTTATTTCTTCAAGTTTAATATAGAACACTTTTTCCACATAATCGTTTCTAAGCGCAGATTCAGAAGTAATGCTTTCCTTAGTGTAGATCTTTAGAAAATTCAATAAAATTAGGTTCAGAAAAAAAATCCGCCAAAATGGGTATTTAAAAAAAGGAGCCAACTGCTTTAATACCTAAAAAAACTACTTCAAATTGATTTATTTGATAAAAACAAAAGCAAAAAATGTTGTATTGTTGGGTCTTCTAAATAGTTTTTCATAGTTTTTAGTTTAGTTTTCTTTTAACATTTTTAGTTCATTTAAAATTCCCCGAGGTTTTTTTATAGCATCACTATATTTTAAAACGATCTCAAAATAATTTATTTATTGAATATATAATGGGTCAAAATATTTCAAATAACTTTACTTTTTTCCATTTATTATATAATCATAAAACGTCGCCATTTAGTTACATTTAAAAGAAAAAGTGACCAAAAAAGCAGCTAGCTGGCTAAAAGAGGGGAAACTGGTGACTAAAATCGACAAATGGTAATACTCCTTTATCTAAGTAAATATTTCAACATAAGACTAGCACAAATTACTCGAAAATGAGGCTTACTTTTGTTAATAAGCTGGACATCCATTCGAGAGAACTAAGTCGACGACGCTGAATTTAATGTTTTCGTCTTTGAGATATTTCATTTAGAAGGGCTAAAAGAGGAGTTAGGAAAATTAAGTTTTTTGCATAAATTTAATAATTTAGTTGTTAAATTTCAACACAATCAATTATTTAGACTCTTTTGAAGTGTATAATCATGAATTCTTATTATCAAATATATTTTAAACGATAAATTATAAAATTTTAAATAAACAAAAAATATTACTACAACTGCGTAAGTAAGCTAACTGGTGCTACCAATGAGCAACTTTTCAATCAGAAATATAAATGTATTAAAAATCTGGCATATTTAATTAACTTATTGTTTAATTTGTATAAATAATATTCCATTTATTTCTAATTTTATTTTTAATACTTCCGTAATAAGGTTTAAACTGAAATATCGCGAATAGGAGCGTTAACTTCGAAAAACAGCTGCCACCATTGAATTCAGCATACCTAAATTAGTTTTACTAGTGGGGTGACCAGCTTGTTAAAATTTGTAACTAGCATAGTGTTATTATCAGTTTAGGGAACTTAATGAATAAAATAGCTTTTTATTACAATTTCTGGTTGTAAAGTAAATATTTACCTTTCAAAATCTCGTTTGATTAGCTGATATAAAGACCAAAGCTGATATAATACTTTTTTTAGCAGAAAAAATAATAATAATAAAATAAACATTTTAAAAACATATAAATTAATTTCAATCCCAGCAAAAATAAATAGAAGTAATTTTTAAAGAAGTACTTTTTTATTACTTCCAAAATTTCAATAAGTGTACGGTTTCTTGTGCTTAAGAAATTATATAAACAACATCCAAAGATATTTTTAAAAAGCGATTCAGATAAATTTTTCTGATTTAAAACGTTGAGAATTTACAAATACTTTTTACTTAATAATTTAATCAAATAAAAAATATTGTTATGCATATTTTTTTAATAAAAATATTTGGTTTATATAAAAATTAAAAGTAATTTTCCTGAATTGATAAAAAGGAATATAAAAATCAATTTTTCATATTATCGTGAACATGACTTCTTATTCAGTGAATAGGTATGAAAAAAAAAAGAACATCTTCCAAATACAATTCTATGCTAAATTCGTTGGAAATGATGCGAATTTCCATTAATTCTAGATCACAGAATATTTAAATGTTATTTGTTACATATTTATTTGTACCATGCAAATTATGTTATTTTAACTGAACCCTTTAATAGTAGTTAATCAATATCTTATATTTCTTGAATCTTATTGACTTCTTTTGATGTTCTTTTTTTTCCTTTGCTATAATATTTTGAAAATGTTACAAAATATGTATTATCCATTAAATATGCAAAAATCTGCAACAAAAAATCAATGCCATATTTTATTAAATTTATAATTCGGATAGATAACAACATAAGATATTTTTTAAATGTTTCGAAAAAATCATGCGTTTGCATGAAAATCCGCCCCCTAATCATAAACATATATTCACGTTTTATTGCAGTGGTAGTAAATCCTGTATAAATGAATGCAGTGCCTTCAAATAGTTAATTGCTTTAATGAAATTTTTTGTTATAAAATAATTCTTTAAAACATAAGAATATTGAAATGAATATTTAGTTTTAAATTATAAACAAAATTTTTATAATATAATCACTTTATAACAGTTTGCGTAAAAAAATTTAGGTAATAATTTTGATTATTATCTAAATTTTTCTCATGTCCAGGAAAAAAAAAGTTTAAATTTAAAATTGTTTTAATATATTTATATTAGAAAATGTTTGAATTCTTGATTTTTTGTTATTATTTTAATAAAAGTAGTCCCAGACTTTTGCAAAAGATTACGTATTTCAAATATCCTGCTTGTTATATGTGCTTTTATTGTTGTTATCTTTTGCTCTTATAGAGTGAGTCGCATAGAAACATCTATCATAAAAAAATAAATAAATGTTTTTCTTTTTCTTCTTAATTTTCCAAGTGTGAAGATTTGCGGTGGAATTAATATATTTATTATCATAAAATTGTTGTTTGTGGTTTGTATAATCATTTATTTTTTATTTATTTTGTTTGTTTTTGTTTTATTTTGTTTTCTTTATTTTTCAAAATTATTTAACATTGTATCTCTTTTATTTAATTTATGAGTTTCAATATTCGAATTATTATTGGAAACATTTACTCAAAAAAAAATTACTATATATATATATATATACGACATATACTACATAAGTAAATAATTGCTTATATAAAGAGAATTAGGTTTATAGAAAAATAAACTATATTTTAAATGATTTGAAGTAACAAAACATAGGAAAATATTTATTGATATGTATATGTATAATCGTATAAACTCAGAAAAAATTATTGCCCAGGAAAAAATGTATTAGTTCTGCAACTAGTTCCAGTACTCGTTCTACTTTAGCGTTACGACCAATATTTTTTTGTGTGAAATTGTCACCTCCAGATTTAGTTTGTGAGGGCTAAAGGAATATAAAAATATTTCGTAGGTTTAAAAATACTTTAATGTATTTATTTATTTATTTTTTAATGTATATTCATTAACAATTTTGTATGATGAAAAATTTTCATTTCAAATATTTTTTCATTCATAATACCGCCCGGATATAAAATATGCAAGAAATAAATAAATAAATGAAGGATAAAATTTTTGTGCTTAATTTGAAAAATAAATAAATAAAGGACACAAGAAATAAAAAAAGGATAAATAGGTAAGATTAGAATTAGCATTATTTTATAGAGAAATTAAGAACAATTTTTTTCCAATTAATAGAAATCCTGCAACAATCTATTGCAAAAAAATGGCAATAAGAAATATTTCATCTTCATGAATAAGAAAAAAAAGCAAATTTATAAAAAAGAACGTTACAATAGTCAATATAACTAAAAATTTAACTTAAATTTGGGTAGATTGGACAGTGTTTCAATCACATAAACGAAATTTACTTAAGTGCAAACTACTAATACACCAATCAGACTAATTTTCTAGATATTTATCAGAAACATATCTACGCTAATCATAAAATATAAATTAATCAATCATCATAATAATCAAATCTTACTTTTCTATATTTTACTTTTCTATCTTTCTTAAATCTTATATAATCCTAACTTAAAATATTTTAAAACTTAACTTAACTTAAATTTGATTTAAATTCTAAATTAATTTTAACTTATTTTTTTCTAACTTAATTTAACTTTCATCTTACCTATTTTTTTTTTTTTTTTTTTTTTTTGTTTACTTTATTTTTAACCAAACTTAAATTTGTTTAATCTTAAATTTAAATTAATTTAACGTTATATTTATTTAAAATAATGTAAACATACATATAAACATGTACACTAAGTACACTTTAACACTTACATAATAATACTTTACAGTCACTACATCATTACACTTTACAAAATTTTGAATATTTAAAAATTAAAAAAAATTCAAATCTACGATTATAATTCAAGATTGCAACAGGCCTGCTGTCTGTTTAGTGAGTGGTATGATTAATTTATATTTTCTTCTTGAACAAAAAAAATCGAAATTTAATAAATCATTTAAATTTAAATTTGAATTGAAATGTTATTAACATACGAATGCTATGTTAACAACATCCTTTATACGCAACCCTAAATTTTTGCTTGTTTTTTTTCTGTTTTAATTTCAATTTAAAATATTAAAAAAATCTATAATAATACATTATATAACACAGATAATATACACTTTAGCAATAAAACACTGTTTAATTTTAAATTAATTAGATTAATTATGTTTATTTTAAATAAATATTATTTAGCTTGAACTCTATATAATAGCGAACTGAAATTAGTATACTTAAATTCTATGAAAGGCTAATCAACATATAGTTAGGATAGTTTATAAGGCTATCTAAAATTCATTAAGAATAGGATAGCATAGTTGGGAAGGGTTAAGAATCCAAAGGAAGTTCTAACATCCTCCTTGTTTGAAGTTTCAGGCCGAAATTAATTTCTTTAATTTATTTATTTTATTATTTTCTTAGTTATGTAGTTAACATTGGTTAGGTTATAGCTAAGCTTTTAAATTTTATTTTATCGGTTTTTTGCCATTTCCGAGGAAGACAAGAACAACACCCTGAGCACTGCCGGATTAATAGGTAGCAACTGTCTTCTAAGAGAAAGGGCCAAGAAAAGTTTTGACCGTTACAAGTTCGACAGTAGTGTTCCTAACCAGTACCCATTCTATAGAACGGTTTTAGAACTTGTTCTTTAATCAATGATTTTTGTTCGAAGTTGTCACATTCAGAATTAGTTCTATAGGAGCATTTGGGAAAAATTTAAAATCTGTTTTTGTTTTACTTTTTTTATTCTATTAGCAATTTGCTAAAGACCACTTTTTAAATCAATTTAATATTGTTAAACTTTTATGAATTTTTTAAAATTTTCGAATTTTTAAAATTTTTTATTCAAGTTTTTAAAAAAGTTCTAAGAAGGCATTTGGGAACCAGTAATTTATTCAGAGAAGTGATGCAGAATTCGTACATAATTATTCTTAAAACCAATTTAGAATCACAATAAGGTTCTACTCTATAAGTTCCAGGATTGTCCGCGACTAGACGTTCTAGGGATGTTATTAAAGAATCTAAAGTGCTTCCGATTACATTAGTTCTAGAGCTAATGCTTCTAAAAAATTATAAAATTGTTCGTAGGTAGATAACATTTTTTAATAAATTTGTTTTTTCATTTCACTTTGCATTTAACAAAATTATTAATTTATATAATTATTTTTTAAGAATTTATTTATTAAAAAGTGAATAATAAAAATTTTACAAGCCTTTGAGAAATTCAAATAGAATATAAAAGAATTTTAGAATGCAAATAAAAGAAAATTATATTTATACTATATATTAACCAAATCCATTTTTCTAGGACTATTACAAGATCTTTTAACCCAAAAGAATTTTTATAAATCAAAAAGCTTATCTTTATTGTATGGCAAGTACACAGAAAAAAAAATCGACTTTAATTACAAAATTGCTTAGATTAATTAAAAAATTGTTTGATTTCGCACCAATTAATTAAATAAAATAATTGATTGTTTGCATAAATATTGATTAATTGTTGTAAGTGATTCAAATTTTGTTAAAATTAATCAAGCTAATAATTGAGGTGATTTAAAAATTAACTGAACCTGTACGTTTGCAATATAAATAAAGTGCAATATAAATGTAAAGGTTTGATGTAAAATGTTTATTGCAAACTCATTTGAATTCATGAAATGTAAGTTGTATACTTATGTAAAATAGGAAAAATATTAAGTCTATGTAAACTGAATTGTATGTGATATAATCTCCTAAATCATGACAAAACACATTTTCAGGCAGAAGCAATTATCTTCTCGGAACAGTCCAACGAAGAGGAGTGTAACCTTTAGGATAGCGATAAGAAAAATAACCGAAGTCTTACATAATGTATTGTTAAGAATATCTTCAAATATAATCAAAACATAGTTTCTTTATTTTTAAGATTAGCCAGATCGTTATAGCTTTAAAGGTTTCATGTGCACAGTGAAGTGCAGATCTGTGATATATAAAAATTCTTAACTCACTAAACATTAAAAAATCAAATGAACTTACCAAACTGATTACAAAAAAAAAACATTTTGTGAATTTACCTATCTAGTTTGTGTTACATAAATAGGCTATGATTAAACAAAACGCAAAAGGGCCAAAAAAAACCGTCTATGTGTGGATATAAAAACGTATTTTAAATTTATTTATTGTTGTTGTGGAAACATTTTTATATATATATTTTTTTTAAAATATTTTTATTTTTACTTTGAATTCTTTGAAAGGTTGTCACTTTTTGTATAATTAAACGATTTTTTTAATAAATTATTAATATAATTAATATTTGAAATGAAATGAAAAAACAGATTAATTGAGAAATTTGTTCGAATATTTTTTTCTGTGTAGTAATTAGAATGTTTGTTAATATCTGTTGTTATTTGTTTCGGTATTTTTGTGGAAAAACATCTAGAAGATTTCGCCAGTTCGGTCCGGTTTTGTTTTTTATTTTTATTGGACAACTTCAGATGACCTACCTCTTCAGATTTTGAAGCAATAATTCCGTGTAAGTAAAAGTTGTTAGTGTTTTCATGACTTTCTAAAGCAATATTATCATTAAATATTCTTCATGTTATATCATCTAACAAGATGCAAAGGAATTTTGTAAAAATTCCCTTACAAAGAAAGAACGAACAAACTAAACAGAACTTTTTACAAATATCAGCACGAAAATACAGTCTTATATTAAATTTTAACGATTTTTTGTAGCATAAGATTGTTGACTTAAAATTGCCTTGTACTTGTTTATAATTTGGTAAGTATAAGTTTTCAGTTTTTGATGCAATCATTAAACATTAAAAAAACGCATTTTTAGATAAAATTACTTATTTTTTCTTTCAAAAACAAATATATATCTACAGATATATATATATATATATATATATATATATATATATATATATATATATATATATATATATACTGCCTGCCAGTTGAATAAGGAATCACATTTTTTAACTTTAATTAAGTATATCTCCTAAACTAAAGCTCAGAAAAAAATAATTTTTTTCGCAACCAAATTTCAAAGTGTTGGCTTTAGTTTTCTGAAGAAATAAAAAATATACATATTTTGTTATACTAAAATTATGCATTTATTTAAAAATATGTATTTCTGTGGTACTTTTTCGTGTGTCACTTGAATAAGGAATTCTTTAAATATTTAATAGTAGGCGAGGGTTGATCGCTCCTCGTAGATGTAGGTCGATTAACCTTTCCAGTGTCTTCAAGAGGAAGCACGACAGACTGATAGGTCTGAAGTTTTTCGGTCTTGTATGTGAGGTATTACCCCCTTATAAAGACCAATGCGTATCTAGTTCATGACTCAGGGATATAAACACATGACAAGCATTCTGAGTAAATCCGAGTAAGCCAGGGAACTACTAAATCCATATATTGTAGCAGGTCAGCAGGTATAATGCCATTGGGGCCAGGAGATTTAAATGCGGAAAAGCTCTTCAGAGCCCATCTCAGTTCACTATCCTTCATGGGAATGGGAACATAATTAATAGACGGCGACATTTTTTACGCGTCTCGCCTATCTCGGAATTCCACCAGTGTGGTTTATTCCTATCCAGCTAAATTGTGGGTCTGCATGCAACAGAAGTCACTGTATCAAATGCTCCCGTTAGCGTCTTGACACAAGACTCAATATTATCGCAACTATTGATGGTCGGGGGACATGGGAGAAGTTGGGACAGAAAATCATGTAGTACTGTCCAGTTACTCCTATTTTGAAAGGGTTTAACCCTGAGTACACAAACTTCTAAGTTGAAGTCAATGTACAAGTGATCAGAGAATGAGCAGTTATTTAAGACCCTCCAATCCCTAATCATATTAGAGTGCCTAGTACTAACTAGCGTAATATCAAGAACCTCCTTTCTATTAGTTAGCATAAAGGTTGGTTCCTTACCAATGTTCAGAATATCTAAACTACTACAAAGAATAAAATCATATAAAGACGCACCCCTTGTATTTATATCAGAGCTTCCCCAAATGGCATGATGGCCATTAGCGTCAGCTCCAATTATGAGCGGTATGTTATTTGCTCTATTATACTGCTATTATACAAGATCGTATTCTACGTGATCCCGCAGCATGTAGCAACTTAAAGTTTTCCGCACGTAGTTCGCAAACCTTATTGCCAACGATCCATGGTTCCTGGAGTAGTGCTAGCTCTTCTCCTCTTTCTACAATTCGTCGATCTGAGCCGGTCTGTCTCTGTCATCCCCTCGGTAGATCTGTGGGAGATCGACTAGAAACCATAGTAAATCTTCCCACTTTTCTCACGAAGGAACGGCAGTGACCCCTTGTTTACCACGATCACAATCTTCCTGCATACTCCGTCGGATTCGGAAACTTTGGTCACCATCCAGTTGTCTGTAGGTATCTCAGGGTTTCCGACTGGAATGAGTTCCACTATCTCCTCTAGGTAGATGGTACGTTCGGTACTCGAGTTATGGCCCAAGGCCGACGTGGGATCTCTTCAATGGAAACCACGTCCAGACTATCACCTTCCCATAGGTCATTCAAAAGAACTATCGCTTGCTTCTGGAGCAGTGCAGATCGCTCGTTTGAGCAGGCTATTAACTTGCCACTTTCCAGAAGACTCCCATCAGTTTCTTGCGCACTATATCCAAATAGCCTTTGGCAATTTCACTATACGACCTGTTCATCGGGTTGTAGGGCTTTGGACGCTTAGTCCCGGGCTGTTGGTTTTGCGGTTGAGCTTCCTCCTCTGAACGTTGCCTTTTAGGCCCGTCCTTCGACGTGGGGGGAGGGTTATGCTGTAATTCGGCCAAAAGTGATTTAGCCCAGTTGCCCAACCGATCCATAAATCGTTAGGCGGCGCGCCGTCTTAAAAATGAACTTCTGGCTGGAGCAATGTGCTCTTGGGACGAGTAATAGCCCTTTAGGACAGAATGCTCAATTACAGAAACCGAAAGCTGGCTCGCATTTCTTTCCCTGGCGGGGGGAGGTAACGCTTGATTATATTAGTTAAATTTTGATGTAAAATTAAATAATTGTGTTAATTAAAAAATGTACGGTTATAATTTTACCTGTGTGATTATAAACAAAAATTAATTAATAAATCAGCTTAACAGATTTAGCTAATGAAATAATTAGGCCAATAAGTATATTACTTGATTTAAAAAAATTCAGTCACTACAATATTTAATTTAGCAACAATATATAGAAAAAATCAATATAATCCCTTTAACGATGATAATGACAAATTCAATTAAAATTTTAATTAATGAAAGCAATTTTATTATTATTATTTATTTGTATGTTATTCTATATTTTTGGACACTACAGCGTATGAGTAATATTTATTCATTTAATATTATGTATACGTATATTTACCTTCAGTTTGGAAGGATCTTGTAAGCAGCGTTGCCATCTTAGCCTTTTTAAGACTAAGCCTTTTGATTTTGCTTTTAGCCTCAGTTTTAACCTCCAGATTTTTTCTAGCTTTATTGATTTTTAAAATTGCCTTAAATTCTTCTTATTTGCTATTACAAATTTTATTTCATAAAATAATCTATTTGTGTACAAAAAAAAATCGAAATTATATACACTTTTATGGACTTATTAAATAGATTATTATAATAATAATTATTATTAGTATATATATATTATATATATATATATATATATATATATATATATATATATATATATATATATATATATATAATATTTAATTCATTACCAATAGAATCTATTTATGAATATAAATTTGAAAATATTCTTATAAAAGTGAAAAACACCCAAACATTTTAAAATTCTTAAGGAATTATAACTCAAAGATTTCAAAAAATCACTTCAAATCATTTCTCATATGAAATATAACATAAAATTTAACCAACATTTTTGAGGGATTTTTTATTAGTTCATTTTTCTAACAACTGTGCTATTTTTTATCCACAAATTTATTAGAATATCCTTAAAATTTATAAAAAAAAAAAACTAACGAGAACGGGAAAAAATAAGTTTTTTAAATTAAAAACAAAATTTAACTTTTTTCTGGCCTTCTTTTTTCGATCATTTAACCTTTTTTGACCTTTTTTAAAGTTCTCTTTTTTTCTCACCACCTATAAACACTGCTCGTAAGCTACTAATTCCGATGTAAAAACCTCTAAATTGATATCTCCGAAAGAACGAGCTTTTTTGCGAGTTGTATATTTGACAGCTAATGGTTCTCAAATATGATCTGTCACTTTAGGAAGCCCCTTTAGCAGCAATTTATAATTTTTCACCTAATAAATTTTAAATTTTACCAAATTACAAAATTTTTCTCTAACTTAAAAAAATGAATTCATCCCAAAGTACAATAAATTTATACTTAATTACAATACATTATCAAAGTTTCCTTTCTATTCCAAAAAACTTTAACTCAATAAAATTGTATTCTAACTATTTTACATTTTATTGAATAATAAACTGAAAAAAAATAAATTTCACCAATTTGCACATTTTTGCTTACATTCTATTTGGCAGCAACGAAAAAATAGTAATTCGCAATTTGTTGGAAAAAAGTTTTTACCAGTTACTTTTTTTAAATAAAAAAAATATAAAACTTTTTTTCCATTTCAATGCCACATTACTATTGTTGCATGTAAATAAGTTGCACAATATTAGTTGTATTTAAAATGAAAAATATCCAGCTGAAGGAAATAACAACGCATTTATTTAATATATCTACTATATAAAACCAAATTCTAATACAAATGTATTGGAATTCTAGCAACAATACCAAGTTGCATGTTAAACTTAAATTAGCACATTTTTTTTTTCAAAATACATTAATAATAAAAGAACAAAAACCCAAAAATAATAAAAGCCAAACCGATAGCATAAACAAAAAAACTAAATATTCTAACAAAATAAACCACAAAAAAGAAAAATATATGTAATAAATTATTGCAAGAAACGCCATGAAAATAAATATTCTATGCCAAATAATAACAAAACAAATTAAATTGAGTAGAAAAAAATCATTTAAAATTAATTATTCTTTAACCGTTTTTACTATGAGTAAAAGAATAACGAATGAAATTTAAATTTATTGCAAATTTCTTTAAATTTTATGAAAGTTATAAAAATGCATATTTAAGAAGATTGTAAATTAAAGATTTTATTAAAAAAATATTTCTATGATAAATGAAAATAATTTTGTGTATAATGGTTCATATAATATAACATCTTAAAATTATTGCAAATGTATATCAGACTTTAATAATAGGTTTCTAGAATATAGATTAATTATATCTTACCTTAGTTCCCTCAAATATTTTCAAAATTGAATTAAAACATTTTCTTTCATTCACTTTTTTATTTTGTTTTTTAATCTTTTACAAAATTAATTAGGAAATATTTTCTAAAGTTAATTATAATAGATTTGAATTAAAGAAAATTCGAATGATTCAATATATTTTAAGATTCAATTGTTTAACTGATTGTAAATTCTTTAACGAAAATAAGTCTCCATAGTATTAATTAATTTATTAATTATTTAATGAGTGTGAAGTGCAAAGAATATAAATCTATGAATTAAATTATGTTTTTATGTTTTAAAGGAATGACTAAAATATTAAATTTAATTCGATTTAGAAAAGTTAATTAAAAAGTTAATCCTTTCGAACCTTTGCACTGATTAGTAAATAGTAAGTAGGATATAATGAAGACCATTCGACACCTACCATTGCCAATTATCTGGAAAACGAAGTAATAATTTGACATTTTCAATTTATATCGGCCATTATCAAAAATGTTTAACCTGACTGAAAGTGAAGAAAAATTTTTTATTTTATTTTTTTTAATTTTTTTGTTTTCCGAGCCAGATCTGTGCGCCCCACAATGGAATACAAATTTTGAAACAGAGATTTATACTTGTTGTAATTGTACCTCATTGATATGTCCGAAATATTCAACGCAGTATATAGTCTCAATGTTTGGAAAACAAGAGGGAAAATTAAAAAAATCAGTTTTTCACAAGGCACATTTACAGTTTTAAATGGAGTGGCACGAATTACTGCGCGGACTTAATTTTTTATAATTTTTCACAATCAAATCGAAGGAGCATTAAAGATAATAATAAAAAAAAAATTAATAAAAAAAAGTTTTATAGACTTTTTTGTTTTTGTATTTTTATATGGCAAATTGCAATATGTACAAATCTTGGATATGCAGAGATAAGAACGGCGAGAAATGTAATTGATCGGTACCAGAAATATGTATCAAATATAGTTGATAATTGAAAATGGGACACTTTTGTCAAAACACATTTTGCTCAGGCACATCGCATGGAAAGCATGAAATTGATACTAATTGGCATAATTATGTGGTGTTTTTAACGCTTCGTAAGATAAAATTAAAGATAAAAAACAAAAGTGAATTTTCTAAATTTACTTGGGTTAAAAAAGGATCTAATAAAATGTATTTTCGTATAATATACGGAGAAATAACTTAGATTCGATCCCCATTTTTCACTAAATTTTTAAAAATCGAGTTTTTTATTATAAAGAAATTTTTTTTTAAATTTTACTAGGAAACCCGAAAATATGCCGCACCAATATCAAAAATTGAAAATATCATAATGTTATCAAATTTATTTGAATAATTCAGTAGGTGCTGATACTGCGTGACATGTTTAACGGAATTGTGAATAAACTTTCAGTTTGTAAAAGTTTTTATATGTTCAAATTAAAATCACTATAACTTTCTCGCCCCTTTCAAATGAATTCCAGCCACTTTATATTTATACAAATTGATTTTAATGTGCCATCAAAAAAAATAATTATTTTAAGGTCTAAATTAAAATTTTTGATAATGACCCATATATGATCGAAGGCAATCGCGATAATTTTTTTTTTTCTTTCGAATACCGGGAAAATATTTTACATAAAGTGATAACTTTCTCAGTTTTGGAATTAAAAAAGATAACGCTCAGTTATAAACTTGATAGAAATTGACAACAGCTGTTTTAATAAATTCTTTTGAAGTGTAAAAAAAAGTATCATTGATGTATAAGACTACCCATAGAAATCATTCGACAGAACCAATTTATCCTCCAGGAATATAGTTTTAGTTCCCTACTATTTATTACAAATCACGGTACAAATCACGGTGATTACAAATCACAGTACACTTCGCAAAAAAATAATAATAATAATAATAAATAAAAAGAAATCGAGTTTTATCTCCAAATGTATTTTAGTACATAATGGAAACAAAACTGGATAGATATTTTTGGAAAATGGATACACATTTTATACTTTTATTCCTTTTATAAATGAAATATTTAAAAAGTTGCCCTGTAGTAGTTATGGTCCATGACAAAGTAATTTCAAAAAATTCTTCACCAGAATGCACTAAAAAGTCCTCTCGAAAAAAAATCCCATGGAGAAAAATTTAAAAGAGAAATGTCTATTACCAGCTCAAAAAAATACTCGAAACTTTTTTTCGGCAAAACAAACTAGTTCCGTGATTTTCAATCGCTGGTGGTTAACTGAATATCAATTTAATTTTTTGTTTTTTCAGCTCTACATCAGAATCACAAAGAGCAGTTTCTCTGGAGACTCTATTGTGCTTATGTCATTATTGATCATTTCAGCAATTCGTAAAAAAAATTAACTTTTCTATAGAAAAGTAAAGTTTTCGATAACTTTTCTATAAAAAGGTAAAGTTTAAACTTTTCTATAGAAGAGTAACGTTTTCGTTATCTTTACTTTTTAGTTTTATTTTTAAAATTATTATTAAAAATTTCCCCATAAAAAAATACATCTTACTTTCCTTACTTTAAATTTTCTACAGAATAGTAAAGTTATCGATAACTTTTCTACAGAATAGTAAAGTTATCGATAACTTTTCTACAGAATAGTAAAGTTATCGATAACTTTTCTATAGAATAGTAAAGTTATCGATAACTTTTCTATAGAATAGTAAAGTTATCGATAACTTTTCTATAGAATAGTAAAGTTATCGATAACTTTTCTATAGAATAGTAAAGTTATCTATAACTTTTCTATAGAATAGTAAAGTTATCTATAACTATTCTATAGAATACTAAAGTTATCGTTAACTTTTCTATAGAATACTAAAGTTATCGGTAACTTTTCTATAGAATACTAAAGTTATCGTTAACTTTTCTATAGAATAGTAAAGTTATCGTTAACTTTTGTATAGAATAGTAAAGTTATCGATAACTTTTCTATAAAATACTAAAGTTATCGATAACTTTTCTATAGAATAGTAAAGTTATCGAAAACTTTCCTATAGAATAATAAATTTATCGATAACTTTTCTATAGAATAGTAAAGTAATCGATAACTTTTGTATATAATAGTAAATTTATCGATAACCTTCATATAGAATAGTAAATTTATCGATAACTTTCATATAGAATAGTAAATTTTCGAAAACTTTTCTATAAAAGAGTAAAGTTATCGATATCTTTTCTATAGAATAGTAAAGTTATCGATAACTTTTCTATAGAATAATAATAGAATAGTAGTTATCGATAACTTTACTATTCTATTATTATTCTAACTTTTCTATAGAGTAGCAAAGTTATCGATAACTTTTCTATAGAGTAGCAAAGTTAACGATAACTTTTCTATAGAGTAGCAAAGTTAACGATAACTTTTCTATGGAATAGTAAAGTTATCGATAACTTTCCTATAGAATAGTTAAGTCATCGATAACTTCTTTATAGAATAGTAAAGTCATCGATAACATTTTTTATAGAATAGTAAAGTCATCGACTTTTCTATAGAATGGTAAAGTTATCGATAAGTTTTCTATAGAATAGTAAAGTTATTGATAACTTTTCTATAGAATAGTAAAGTTATTGATAACTTTTCTATAGAATAGTAAAGTTATTGATAACTTTTCTATAGAATAGTAAAGTTATCGATAACTTTTCTATAGAATAGTAAAGTTATCGATAACTTTTCTATAGAATAGTAAAGTTATCGATAACTTTTCTATAGAATAGTAAAGTTATCGATAACTTTTCTATAGAATAGTAAAGTTATCGATAACTTTTCTATAGAATAGTAAAGTTATCGATAACTTTTCTATAGAATAGTAAAGTTATCG
This sequence comes from Protocalliphora azurea, assembly GCA_932274085.1. Lineage (NCBI taxonomy): Eukaryota > Metazoa > Arthropoda > Insecta > Diptera > Calliphoridae > Protocalliphora > Protocalliphora azurea. The sequence goes on along the minus strand of OW026523.1, from coordinate 67,595,904 downwards.
ATAACTTTTCTATAGAATAGTAAAGTTATCGATAACTTTTCTATAGAATAGTAAAGTTATCGATAACTTTTCTATAGAATAGTAAAGTTATTGATAACTTTTCCATAGAATAGTAAAGTTATTGATAATTTTTCTATAGAAAAGTAAAGTTATTGATAACTTTTCTATAGAAAAGTAAAGTTATTGATAACTTTTCTATAAAATACTAAAGTTGTCGATAACTTTTCTATAGAATAGTAAAGTTATCGAAAACTTTCCTATAGAATAATAAATTTATCGATAACTTTTCTATAAAATAGTAAAGTTATCGATAACTTTTCTATAGTATAGTACAGTTATCGAGGACAAATGTCCTCTCGGAGTAGCAGTTCGATACTTTAGATCTCATAAATAAATATGAAAATATTTCTATGGAATTCTGCAAAAATTGTTCTTTTTTTTAGCCCTAATTTTAATAGGATCGATCCATAATTATCCATAGCTCCTATATAATGTCCTCTCCTAAAGATTACTTATACGTGCATAAATTCCGCTCAGACGTTAGAATGAAGATAAAATTTAGCATAAATATTTTTTTTTTTCATATAAATCAATATACCAAATTTTGAAAGGCGTAAGGTATCATATGGTAGTGTTTGAACGACTATAACTTTTAACTATGCTTTCTTTTTTTCCAAAAAAAAGCCTAATCAATCTATTAGTTCAATTTCAGTTTCTATTTCTACTTTTTTGTATATTTTGTAACAATTTATTGATAAAAATATTGATTAATTAAATAGCATTCAAAATTCAAAATTTAGTATATTTATGTAACAGCCATTTATTGTAAAATATCTATAATATTTTAATTATAGGTATTAAAACGTTGATAAACGTGCAATATCCATAGACAAAACATTTTTATATGTTTTGGATACCAACATAATAGACATTAACAAAATCTTAGGTAATAGTATATTTATTTTATTTAAATTGTAATTAGTATAAATATGCATAACAAACTCAGCGATATAATTATGATAACAATGCAGTTTCCTGTCAAAACACATAACAACAAAAACAATTTATTTGTAAATATTTATAATAAAAATAATTTATAAGTTTATGTGAAATAAATTTTTAAAGATTGTTGAACCGAAATCTTTATTTTATTTCAAATCAATGTATATGCACAAAAATTTTACAAACAAATCAATTATTTAATTCAAAACATTAAATTGGTAAAATATCATTCTTAATGCAAACATTTCTTAAAATTGAAGTGCTAAAAACAGATATTTGCTTTTACATTTCTTAATTAAATTTTATAAGAAATTTAAAAAGATAAATAAATATTTTCCTAATACTTATTGCAGTTAAATAAAATTGAATGTAATACAAAAGCAAATAAAAATATTTATTATTATTATGTTTTCTTTTACTACCTTTAAGGAAAACAAAAAAATTGTTTTTTATATCAAATCACAACCTTTTTTAAATTTTTGTTTTTTGTATTTTTTCGTTAGGATTTTTATTAACTTTTGTTATGAAAAAACTTTGATATTTTTTGGAATCCGCTAATACAAAAAGAAATTTAAAAAATTCTACACAGGATTTTTTGTATAAAAAACTTTTCATTATTTTTAAAATATTTTTGTTCCATGTTCTTTGAAAAAAGTTCTATGTTTAGTAGAAAATAACAAATATTTTTTTCTCTCAAGGAAATCTACACTAGGACTTTTTGTAACTTCGACACCCTTTGAGATAATGGAAAACGCTTTGATGGCTAATAACTAGGGTAACTAATAATAAGCTCCATACGCAGAAAAATACTCTTAAATGCCCTTAAAATTTTAAAATATACTCTTATTTTTTCCATTATTATTATTTTTTCCACCAAAATTTTAAATTATCTACTATTCATGCTGAAAATAAATTAATTTTTATTAGCAATGGTTAACAAATATTTTCTTTTTCACTTAAAAATATTCAAAGCTAATACACGGCATCAGGAAATTATAAAATGTCTGTCCATTTTTAAGATGAAAATTATTGGAGAATCTGACATGAAAAACGCATGTGACAGTAAAATAAAATTTACTAAAAATAAATTATTAATTAAAAATAAATATGCAAAATTTTTCTATTAAATTAAAATATGCAAGATTATGCTCTTAAGTATAAAATATACAAAAATATGCTATGGAATAAGAATTTTCTATAAAACTATGACAAAATATGTTGCGAAGTCCAAAATATACTAAAGATATGCAGTAATGACTAAAATATGCAAATATATTTTGAAGCAAATCGATTCTAAAATTCTAAAAATTGTCTGAAACGGATAAATAACTAACAATTGAGTTTATTTAAAATCCAAGAGACAATACGATTTTGTACATTTTTGGTTACCCTGCTAATAACGATCCAAGATGCGATATTAAAAAAAAAATCAAAAAATTACACATAGGATGTACCGACCGTAAAAAATTTGTGTTCACTTTAAATTAAAAATATATATATTTATTTTAGTATACTTTAACTTATTTTATTTTGAATTTTAAAATTTACATTTTAAATCAGAAATTCAAATTCATATAATAAAAGTAATTTTATTTAAAGTCAATAAACTCCTAAAATATTAAAAATAAAAAAATTTTTTACTCATTTGAATAAAAAACTATGTAAAGCATGAACTATTAAGCATCCAAAACCATCTGATAAAAAATTTACATAGCAAAGCTAAATTGTTGAAGAAAAAATATGAAAAACTAAAATCGATAGAAAATATTTATGTACATTAAAGTGTGTTATGAAAAAAAGCTGCAAATGTCTAGGAATGAGGATTGCTATGTTCTTGTATAATTCTCAAAATCTTACGTCTGAATGTTTTCATTTACGTGAGCTGGACCTTTCTGTAAAAAACCTCTAAAAATACGGAATTCTCATCATTTGTTTAAAATTTTTGTCACATTTTCATTATATAAACATGTAGTTGTATATATTTCGGCCATTTTTCTTATATAAATTAAAATTTTAATTGATTTTGCTCCAACCATTGAAATGGTAATATTAATCAAATGAAAATAATAAATTTTCTAAATAATTTGGAATAAAGTTTTAATAATATTAATTATTTTTATGATTGCAATTATGATTAAAATCAATTCAAATATGAACTAACACAATTCGGATATTAATTGCATCTGTACTATTGAAAATATTGCACTTAGGTTAGGTTAGATGGGCAGCTGTAAATGTATTTGTCTCGTTGTGTTAGCCTGATGGATCATGTGAATCTGTTTTTTCACACGTCTGAGAATAGGTTCGAATCAAATCAATGTAGTGACAATCATGGTAGTGACAAAGAAAATGTTCCACTGTTTCTTCCTCCTCCTCATTAAAGCAACTTCTACAATAATAGTTAAAAAGGAGTCCTAGTCTCCTAGCGTGTGCATCAGCAATCCAATGCCCGGTAGTAATGGCTACAAGTGTTCATAGCTGACGCCTTGGTAATCTCATAATGAAAATCGACCGTTTTTGATCGTTTTGGGGACATATCTGTTTGGAGATAGAACATGCGGACTCGCTTGTCCATCTTTGACTTTGGAGAAGGGAACCAGTTCTGGCTATTTCATCCGCAGTATTTCTCGGGGTACTTGCGTGACCCCTTGTCCAGATTAAGTCTAGGTTTGAATGTCTCGCCATTTCATTTAAAGATGTCCGGCATTCATGTACCAGCTTGGATGTCGAATAGACACACGAAAGAGACTTAATCGCGGATTGACTATCGGTACAAATTTGAATATCCATTCCGAATACCCTATAGTATTTAGCCAATTTACTGCTCTCCTAATGGCTGAGACCTTCGCTTGAAAAGCAGTACAGCGATCCAGCAATTTAAAATAACCTAAAGAAGATTTAGATTCATCAGTATATACCTCAATCGATCCATCTCTTATAGTGGGATCGGCCGAGATTAAAACTGAGAAGCCTCTGTTCAGAAAGGGTTTGGGAATACAATAATCAATATTGTCAGGGATGTCATCCAAAATTCCCAAAATGGTCGCATTGCCAGACATGATGGCGATTTGTTTGGCCATTAGATCCACTAGCATCCAGTTCATTAGAAAAGGTGGATTTTTCCATCATACTATCGCTCCATATATAAGTATAGGCTTGATAAAATATTTCACTTAATATATAAAATAGCAATATTTATTAAAATATAAAAGCTTAGTTTTTAATAATACATACATATGTAAATCCTTATTTATCTTTACAAAATATTTAAAATGAAAAAAAATTAAACAAAAAGTGATAAACTTTTTGGAAAATCGTAAAAGTATTCGTACTTCATTTTCTAAAGAACACCCAAATAAGAAACCACTAGAGGAAACAGGAAATAAAACTCAACCCCAAACTTCTTTTTGAACACAACTGAATAACGAAAACATATATAACCTTACGAAACAATTAATACTTATTTACACAGATTCAAATCATCTTTTTTGTGGAAAACTCCACAATCTGCCTTACGTCTTATTGGTTCGCTACTGCGGTAGCGAACTTGCGAAACTCCTACATAAACCAGATATAAACTTGGTAACTTTTTTATTTAGAAAAAAAACATAATGTAATATCAAAAGTGAAAAAATCCCGAAAAATTAAACTATGAATTCTAACTCCCATAGGAACAGTTGCAATATTGGTGTCTTCAATTTCTTTAGGGCATTGTGTCGCCGCTAACAACAACGAACTTTTTAAAAACTTATTTTTATTAAAAAAGTACCAAAAATCTAAATAAATAATAGGATTTTCAAAAAGTACCAAAGACAAAGCTAATATATTTGTGATAAATAAAGAATAAAATTTAAAATTTGTTTTTATAACTTTTGGTTCAGAAGATTCGTAGGGTACCAATAAGGTATCAGTTTCTTACATCCTAAACGTTCCAAGATTCAAATACTACCAAATTATTTCTATCATTTTTTTTAGTAGAGAAAAATGTGACTTTAGGGCTTGTGCATTCTCACCCAGATATATTTTTATTTCATATTCCTAGGTTAATTATTACAAAAAATTCAAAAAGTAATATTAGAAGAGCAAAAAAGTACTACAAAATCTCCTCTTAAGGATTTTCATTCACTTAAGACCATATACCTTCAATTTTATGTTTCTATACTCAATATTATAGAAAATTCAAAAAGTACTATTTGAAAAAGAAAAAAGAAATCTTACCCATATGGGATCAATATTATAGAAAATTCAAAAAATAAAGTCGCCTCTTATGTATTCTCATTCACTTAAGGCCATGCATCTTTAATTTCATATATTTAGGTTCAATATTATAAAAAATGAAAAAAGCGATATTATAAAATGGAAAAGTACCACTAAACACCCCCCCCGTTCCCTCCCTTTTAAATTCCTACCCGCCATGTGTCTTCAGTTTATTGTTTCTTCGTTCAATATTATAGAAAATTCAAAAAGTGCTATTAGAAGCACGATTTTTTTTCTTATGAATTTTTACATAAATAGGACCATGTATGTTATCTTTCATGTTCTCTCGTTCAATATTGCAAAAGATTCGAAAAGTACCATTAGAAGAACAAAAAGTACCACAGACCATATGTCTTTAATATGTTTTCTTGTGACGTTTTCTTTCTTAACTAACCATTTATATGCTATAAGTATAACCAACTATGGATCGGTGATCTTAAAATATTAATCTGGTTACTAAATGGTTAAATAAATATGAATATCAATAGTATAGAATAAGACCATTCCAGTGATGCTATAAAATCTAAATTATGATGGAAAATTTCCGAAATATTCAAAACTTTGATGAAATAGTATTTAAAAAAATGCATAGAAAATTTTACTAAAATCTTCATTGAACGAGAACAAAAACTAACTAAAAAAATTGCTGATTAGGTATTAGTCGTGTATATATCACATATTGTAATATTTTTGGCAATAACTTAAAAATTGTGTACTCTGTTTATCAAAAACAGCATTTTTGGAGGTATTTTTAAAATGGTCCAGCTTACGAGAATGAAATAATTGAACCGAAATACTTTGGGGATTAGTTTATATAACACAAATAATTAGTTTTATGGGGGTATATTAGCAACAGTTTTTGTCCTCATACAAACCGATGCACTCTAATGTACATGCAATAAATAATTCCAATGAACTTCAATTTAGCTAACAATAGAAATGTTATATTAAATAGTACAACAGCAACAGTATGAGTAGTTTTGTAGAAGATTTAATAGCAGTTAAACTATGAAATATATTAAAATATAAAAAAGCTACAAAAAATCGAAAAAATATATAATAAATAAACAAAGTAGTAAAAGCAAACATTCCACTAAACAATAAACCAAGTATAAACCATTCTTCCAATTTCAACATTTCTAATGAAGCTAACGAATTATTTGTACTTTAGTAGCAAGTATTAGAGAGCTAGTCTTAAAAGTAAAATTTATAATAAAGGGTGTTTTGTAAGGATATATACTAAATAACGATATTGGTGTACATATTTAATGAGTTACAAGTAAATAGAACTGCTTGTAGTTTACTCTTCAATATTTGAAGAAAAACCTGTAACATAAACACTAAATAAAATTATATTAATTTGAAGAACATTTTCTACTTATTATAAATTACAGTTGATATTTCATTTGATGATATTATTTCTTACAATAACACCTGTAAGATCAAACAACGACAAAAAAAATGTTTTTGTAAAACAAGTGATCACGCAATTTTTGCAAGTGTTACCATAGCTTTAGAATGTTACGTAAGCATCTGTTTGTAAATGTTTGCATTTTACGTTCAGTTTATTATTAACAAGCCATGATTTACATTCATAGGTATTCGTATTGATTTGACGCAGGCATTGCACAATGGTTCCAAAACGATTTTTTCAAAATAATTTTACATGTTTTGAAACTCTGGATATATTCGCAGGTTCGTAGTAAAGGTTCACCTCATATATCAAATTTTTTTTAAAGATCGCTAAAATTAGATAGAATTAGATAGATTAGATAATCCTTGCAAATATCTACATATATGGCATATCTCTTTTAGTTAAGAGATATTTATTCCGAATCCAAATTTTTAAAAATACTTGGCGGGCTCAATTTGAGTTCTAAAATTTGCAAAATATTCCCTGGATTTTGTACAAAAGTACAAATAATATATATATATATAGTTCCGCTAAAAAGATAAATTATTTTGAAATTTTAACTTTAACTTTTTGCTGAAAACCACTGGAAAAACCAAAAATTTTATTGTGTCTGATAGAGGATTTATCACATAATAAGAATCTAAAAAAAATCGAATCGATGAAATATTGTTGCTGCCACAGCCACTCAAAGTTGCCGTTCTTTTAACCTGCAAAAAGACAAACATTTTGAGAAATTTATAGTTTTTAGATACGGATTGTGTACATTATTGATACCATTTAAATATCAGGTCCATTTTAAATAAACTCAGATAGGCCTTTTACTCATTTGGCCTTATTTCTGTAAAATTTTAAATCGAGTCACAATTTTCTATATATTTGTACTGTTTATATTTGTTTTTTTTTTCAAAAGAGGTGAAATTAAAATAATTATATAAATTCTCTTTTCATTTTCTAACTTAGCACAGAGAACTTTATCGATTTTTTCAATAAAATTTTCTTCAATACCTTTATACCTATTTTTAGCAATTATGAAACTCCTTAAATAGCGACGCAGCTCGAATTCATAGCGATGCAAATCGAAATATTGAATTTCCAAACAGCAACGCAAAGCGAAACTACACAAATCGCAACTACTCAAATCGAGGCCTGAATCTATAACTAAGCCGTACCTACGATTTGAATTTTGCAGATTTCGGCAAAAGGGCATATTTATACGTGCTATCTGGCCATTCTTCACATGATTGTGAATTATGATACTTCAATATTTCCTGGCAATATTCCCTCCATCTATTTAAGTGATTTTCCGTTGAGTTTAGTATATTTTCGAGTTTTAATCACCTGAATATAACCAAACCTAGTCTTCTTATATTTATTTATATATAAACTAAATGTAAATTACAATGAAGTTGAAAAATAAAAATTAAAAACAAAATATATTCAAAAACAAACAAATTATTAATTTTTCAGTCATACGTGTATAGTCAACCATATCAAAATTGTAGATTAAATTATAAAACTTTGTTTTTGTTTAAGTTTTATAATTTTATATGCAATTGTAATATGGTTATGGTTGTTACCATATTTTAATAATAATGTTTGTATTATTAAAATGAATGAAAAATAAAAATAATATTGTTGTTGTGATCATGAAGTAACCATGCTTTTTCTTCGCGTGTGCCATCATCTTTGGAAGCCACCGCTAGAAGCTTCAAGTTAAGAGGCTATTGGGTCACCCCAAATTATTTAAAGAAAATTAAAAACTGCGTTGAAGGGTATAAAGCAGATATTATAGCTATAAAAAAACATTAAATAAAAGTACCTTTCTTGCTACCTTTTCAGAAAATAAGCATAACCGTGATGATCGGTTCAGATATAATGAATTATGATCATTTAAAAAATTTCATAGCCGAGGTGTCCAACTTTATGACCCTGCAAACACGTTCCCGGTAGGTCTACACCTATTTATCTACTATCACTGTGTGAAATTTTATTAAAATCGGACTAGTCGTTCCGAGACTGCATAGTTAGACAGATAGATAGATAAATAGAGAAGGTGGACGTGTTACATTCGTTGTATCACATCTCCACTCAGAGACCAATATCAGTCCATTGTGAGTCCCTTCATTTACACATGATAGAATTGGTGAAAACTGCATAGTTAATTCTATTTAACTTTTTTGATCACAAACTCTGCGTAGTAATATTTTAGGGGATCTAAATTAATACTTTTGTTATAATTGGATAATGAAAAAATCTTACTCAAATAATAATAATTTCTAAGAATAACTTCAATGGTGCTATTAATGAGCAAGAAACCAACAACTGATCTTTATTCCTGTAAGATCATTCATAAATGAGTATTAAAAGATCATTCGATTCGTACACATGAGGTTATCATTAGGTTTTTTTTTTTTTTTTTTTGATCTGAAACAACTTCTCAGACCGTATATATCGCTTGGCAACAATAACTTATTCAAGCATTGAGGGCTTTTCTTTATTTCATAAAAAATTGAAATCATATTAGCTTTACATTTCTATTGAAATACCCTGTCTATTAAATACAAAACATTTTACAATTACAATGTTCTTAAATACAATAAGGGTCCTCATAAAAACGCTAAGAACCTTTGCAAACTGTGCAGGTTCTTTGCACACTCACAAATAAACTATCAAAAATTGTATGGAAAATAATTTGCACAACAATTACAAGTTTGCGCGACTATTTAGTCTTGCAAACTTGCGCCATTTAATTGTGCATTTACAAGTCAGCTGTTTTTTGTTTATATTTAAAATTATTAACAACTGAGATGTAAAAAATTATAGCTACGTTAATTATAATAAAATCATTGCATCATTATTATAGAATGATTTCTTATTTTCTTATCCTTAATATTGCACAACATTCGAAAATGGGGTTCATAAAACATGTCGCACAAATATGCACAATTGCACAAATGGAAAACTTAAGCGTTTAAATGAGTACCCTTAACATTAAATTTAATATTTCATCTATGAATAATTTCCATATCAATACCAATACGAATAACATTTATTGCATATCAAGTCGAACATATTCAAAATAAGACTTCTTATACAGATGCTTGCATTCCTTTTTGTAATATTTTATCAATGGGTGAATAAATGAACACATTTTAAGACAGATGAATGAATGGATGGATGGATTACTAGTTGAATGACTCAATGTCTTAAGTCTTTGCTTCGATATAGTATAAAGGGATACAAATACAAATTGCCAAAAGTGGCAGTCATTCATTTATTCATTCAGCAAGTGTCTGTATTTCACTTAGTATCAAATAGTTTACTTTCTGTAAACCCCAAAAATAATAAACAAATAATACAAAATAACAAAGAAAATCCTCTTAAAAATATATCACATAAATAAATGGTATTTTATTATTGAAATAAGACTATAATATTCTTACACTTATATTTTATACATTTAAATTGAGTTTAAAATATATTTTACGATTTTTTTATCAAACATTGTATGGAAATACTTAAATGGGGTCAGTTTTTATAGGTATCTTTGAACCAAGTAAATATGGCTGCCACATTGCGATATGTAAATTATTTCTGTCTGGCATATTACAAAAATATAAAAATTCAATTTTCTTTAACACACGTTTAATAAATAAACTTTCATATTTTTATCAAAGTATTACATGTTGAAATCAATTATTTACTTGTTTTGTTTTTGTATTTTATGCTAGGAACATAATTGCGTTGTATGAATGTAGAAGCGTGCTACGTGGTTACGTTGTCAAATTAGAACTTAAACCATAGAATACAACTAGAAGAGTATAAGAGTATGAGACGCATTTCAAACTAAATTTTCCAAAAAAATACTCCTTTTTTTCCTTTTTTATAAATACAAAAACATAATATATGTTACTACATGTATTTTATTGTTACATGAATTAGATTTTTGACAATTGAATTAGTGACAATTGAACTATCTACTTATTCATATATTACTTAAATATTTTTATTGAAAAGCACACAACAGCAGGCTCACTGTGGCTCGGAAATAAAATTCATTGGCCAAAAATCCAATTTTTTGTTAACACCGATTTCAAAAATTTTAATGCAATTCAATAGTAAACGTATTAAAACTAAGGTCAAAACATTGGTAATTGTGGGTGTGGCATGCTGTTAAACAAAAGTACTTTATTTTATTTTATAAAAAAAAATATTATTTTTTGCAAATTTGATCCAAATTAAATTATCATTGCTCGCAAACTATTGACTCCATTTTTTGTTATATTGGCAGAATAATCTTTAAGAAATGGTATGATGTATCACTGTACCGTTTATACCTGCTGTGTTATTAAATGTTCTCTCAGATACTATATTACAATCAAATTTTAATTTTAGTAGAATAGAACTTTTGAGGGTCAAAAGGGGTTTACTACCAGAAGAAAGACGAAAGTGTCCTCTATAACCCCATATATACTTTTGTACCTGTATGGACCCGTCTGTAGAACACACATTTACATTTGAATGAAAATACTCCCAAAATTTTTTCATGGAACACATATTAAAAATCAGTTATGATTTGGATTTTAACCCATCTATAAAAAAAAACAACGACACCAATAAGGAGTTAAGAAGTTTAAATAAGAAACATGTTCAGGACGAATTTCTCAAATATGGACTGATTATAGATCAACCAAAACAAAATCGGACAATACGATTAGATGCCGCAAGAGCATCTGAAATAACAGGTGTTGATATAAATCTTATTTCAAGATTTAAAACAATTATCGATGTACTTGATTGCAATAAATAAATTGATGCTAGAAAATTTGGTGATTATGCAAAGAAAACCGCACGATAATATACAACCAAATATCCAAGGAGAAGTATGTCTGCAATAGTTCACAAAATCCCTTGTATAGAGTATATGTCATTAAGCATCACTTAGTACCACTTAGAAAAGTCTAAGAAAAAAGGGAATAAAGATCACAGATTTTATAGAGAGCACAATACAAGAAAAATATCACGAAATTCTACAAATGAAGATCTATTTAATATATTAATGGCAACGTCAGATGCTCTCATCTCTAGCATTCGAAGTAACTGGAAAGAAGAACATTGGGACTTAGAAGAAAAAGCAAAAGGGCTGCTAGAGGACAAAAATAAGATAGAACTAAATATGAAAATTTTTCAGACTATTTTCCGACTGAATGAATTATTATTAATTTGATATTTTCTGGACAATTTGCACTCATTTCGGTTTTATACTTTTATTACTTTTTCGTCACTTTAAAAAAAAAACGTACTTCACGCATTCGGAGACACTTGTTGAATGACAAAAATCGATCAGTGAACACCTATAAATACTAAGTAAGTTTCAATATTTTACTGAGAGGTACTTATGAATTCGCGCATCTTTTAAGGGTGGCTATAAACCTGATTCGTGTGCGTTTTAAATTTTTCGAAACGTTCTAAAACATGACCACTCATAAATGTGGGTGCAATTTGTGTAAAAAAATGATGCACGTAGCCAACGGAAAAACCCAAATAATTAAAAAAGTGCATTTTCCTTTTTTCCTTTTAATTGTCCACGCACATTTATGACCGTTTTTTAGTTTGTTACCGCTACCATAAAAATCAAATAACCTTTTGTTTATTACTTTTTTTTTTTAATTCTGACAATCATAAAAAAAGTCATCAATGTTTTTCCAAGGAATTTTGAGCATATCTCGAGCAAATTTTTGAAATTCATACCTTCACTTAATTGTGAATAAAAGCGAAACGCTTTTCATGATCGATTTTCATGATCTATGTCTCATTTTGTTTAAAGGTTATGTGACTTTACGTGAAAGTAATAGGACTTGAGACTTTTTTCACCGTTTTGAATTTTTTATGAATTAAAAATAAAAGAATTCAATTTTTTAGGCAAAAAATAGTTTTTTTTTCTTCATACATTTATTTATAACTGCGAAACTGTTACTTATGTAGCGAAACGTTGCATGAACAGATTAAAGGAATTGTAATTCCTAATTTTTTTAAATTTATTTCAGCAAAATCGGACTGGTGGTTCTCGAGGTATGTCAAAAAAAAAGACCACCAAAGGTCACAATTTCCCCTATATGATAGTTACTAACTTCAAATCGATATATCTCGATTCCTAGACGTGACCCAGCGAAACGCCGGGACACGTATAACTTCTTTTTTACCGATATAACTTTCCCCGGTAGTTTGAACCCTTCCCGATCACTGACCCCTACCATTTGTCGCACAGTATAATTAGTGCTCTGATTTACATGCATTTATATGTAAAAATAAGTCCCTAAAATATGTTCTTAGAAATTTAAGTGTAGAAATAAGTGTAAATAAATAAAAATAAGTGTAAATTAATAAAAATTCGATTACATGTTATAACATATTTTAGGGTCTCATTTTAAAAACTTAAATGGAAGAAAATTCAGGCTCTAATTACTTTTTTCCCCTATTGCACATTAAAAAAAAACATATAAATACTTTTTTTCAAACAGAAAAAAAACAAAATATTTATGTGTGAAGAGTGGATTTAATAGATTTGTTTGTTTAAAATAAACACCTAAAATATGTTTTTAAAAATTTTTAATATGTGCTAAATGTTTTTATAATTTACACTTATGTAAATGTAAATTACTAAAATCATATTTTAGGGACTTATTTTTTTCATATAAATGCATGTAAATTCGCGCCCTATTCATAACTAAAATTATTACTTAAAAATCAACTGATTTTATTACTTGCACTTGTTCTATTTCATTTTACGAGCAATAACTAAATGCAGCAGTAATTTCACTAAAAAGCACGTTGCACACTTCAATCGTGCTAATGTTTAACAAATACTTATAAAAATGTCTTCTTCACACACTTTTACAAATATCGACAGAATATTTATTTTAAAGTGTTACGGATGGCACGTTTTATTGCTATACGCTGTACAAAAAAAGTTGTAGCCAAGTTGAAGTAATGCAAATATTTATTAATAATTTTACTACTTTCTTACTTATTTTTATATATCTATTTTTTATATCCATCATACAAAAAGATGGCGATATATTGAGATTGCCATTCCGTTTGTAACATTTCGAAATGTTCTGGGTTCTCGTAAAATTCTAAGATGAATAACCTGTGTCCGTCCGTCTGTCTACCTGTTGAAAGTATGTTAGGGATCGGAGCGTACAATGTTTGTGAATGAAATTTAGCTCAAATATTTATTTGATAAGACTTGGTTGGTATTAAAAATATACAAAATTGATTCATATGCAAAAATGTTATGGGGAAAAAGCAGAATGGTGATAGAATAAGCATAAGTGGCAAAGCGAGCTAGTAAAAGGGACAGAAGTATAGATATTTTAAGAAAAGATTTTTAACGAAGGTAGCTAGAAGAAGAAGTAGCAAAAGTAAACAAACAAATTTCTGAAAAGTTTAGGCAGAAAAATGGCCCAGGCAGACATATTTTCTGAAAAAGAGGTTTTATGTGATAAAATTTGCGAAAAGTCTTTCCTTTTTCCTTTGACTCCCGATGAAGGTGAAACCTTACTTATTGAAAGCTACAAGTTTAAATTTGCATTTTTTTTTATTTTTTTTATAAAATAAAAGAAGAAAACTACATTAAATCAAAGTTAAATTAAAAAAAAAATACATAAAGCTAAAACATAAAACACCAACCACAAAGATCTCCGCCAGTCCTGCTGCCATCTTTATCAGCCACTCGCCACAGACATCTCACCCAATTAATTTTTTTATTTTTTTTTTTTTCAAATTTGGTTGTTATACGATTTTATACAAGACAATTACATTTTTTATTACACATTTTTCTATTCAAATAAAAATTGATTTAGTTCTATAGTTTAAATGTCTTTTAATTTTATTAATTTGATAATGACAAAACTTTAATTTAAATTGCCAAAATAAATTATATTCATACAATATGTGCCATTGAATAATTTTCTTTTATTCCACGTAACGTAGGAATTAGATATTAGGGCTATCAGAGATTCTAGGTTTAATGATAGCAAACCTATAAATTTATTAATTTCATTTATATTAGTTTGGTTTATTTTAAGGTTCGACATTATTTAATAGATACCTATATTTTTAAAATGTATGTAGCAAACGGAGTCTAGCACTCTGAAAACAAGAACCACACCATTTTCCCTGAGCACGGCCGGAACATTAGGTAGCGTGGTTTTCAGGAGATTAGTACCCTAATAGTGTAGAAGTAATAGTGATACCCGTCGGGACCATCAATATTAAACTTTTTTTCATCGGAAAATACAACTTTAAACCATTTGTCGGTCCTAGTCATTGTATTTTTGACAAACTGTAGACGTTGTGATTTGCGTTTTTCATTAAGTGGTGGTTTTTTGTAGTTTTCGTCGGACTATGTATGGGCACGACTATAAAATACGGTGCACTGTTCTCAGACTGACACTGACTCCACTTTTTTACGTATTTTTGATACCGACATGGCAGAATTTGATGCAATTCTAAGAATTTTTCGTCTTTCTTTTTGAGTTGTTGCTATTTTCTTCCGCTCTTCCATGTTTTTTCCATATCTTTCCAGGTTATTAAAATAATTGTCTTTCCTCTATTAATGGTTTTGGCTATTTGGACCGGATTCTGACCCTGGTATTTCAAAATCAGAATTTTTTCTTTTTCAGAGTTATTAAGAGCCTTACCACGTCCCATTTTGAATAAAAACTATTTAAAAACTATCAAATTAAAAACTCTAGCCGTTTATATTGAAAGAAATTTAAATCATAGCCTTCCTGATTAATTAAAAGAATTCCTTATTCAAGTGGCACACGAAAAAGTACCACAGAAATACATATTTTTGAATAAATGCATAATTTTAGTATAACAAAATATGTATATTTTTTATTTCTTCAGAAAACTAAAGCCAACACTTTGAAATTTGGTTGCGCAAAAAATTATTTTTTTCTGAACTTTAGTTTAAGATATATACTTAATTAAATTTAAAGAAATATGATTCCTTATTCAAGTGGCAGTCAGTGTATCTAGGCAAAGTTTTTTTAATCAACTTCGACCATTACACGATTTCAGTGATATCTTGATAAGAATTGACAAGCAATGTATTCAAATAAATCTAATGAAAATTATAAAATACTTGTGCAAAGACGGCGTAAAAGTTAATTTGAACCAAAGGATTTAATTACAAGCTAAAAATTCTAGTTCTTGCAACTAGAAAATAAAATATAAAAAATATTTTTTTTTTATGTTCACTGCCTCTACTTAATATCTTTTCTTTTTAACTATCATTTTAGAGTCATTTTACCCAATTGCAATAAATATTCAGATATTCCTTGAAAATCTCTTTCTAACTGAAATTTTGCGAATTCTCTACTTAACACTTTCTATTACTATTAGCCGTAAATATATCAATACAATTTTCTATTAGAATATAGTCAAATGGATCATTTATGAGTTTCGTAATACAAATTTTATTCATCGCTAGCAAATAAGTGATCCACTCAGATTAATTAGCACATTAACATGATAAATAGCACATAAGTATTGTATAATTATTAGGGTGATCGATTATTTGACTTTTTTTAGAAACCGGTTATCGAATAGTACGAATAGTTGAAATTTTTAAAAACTGTTTGCTGTTTTTAAATTCCGAAAAACCGCCTAGCTGGGTTTTTTCAAAAGTAAATATTTCCATCAAAGTACTATGAGTAAATTGCTCTAAAATATCAACAAATGTTATAATAATGAGGCTAAAATTTATTATAATATATATAACTATTTTACGAAACAAATTTTAATTAAGGTAAAAAAATAATTATCCAAAATGAGATTAAGTTTTATATAATATGTACAGAGACTATGTACAGTATGAGATTTTGATGATTTAGCCGGCCAAAAGTTAATTTTTATAATTTTTGGAAGCAAATTTTTCAAAAATCTTTTTCTCTGACGAGACAATAATTTGTAAAATAGTTTTCTGATACCTAAAATTTATTTTCATTGAGTTTAATTTCTATCACAATAAATTCAAGAATTTATGAACTCTCAAATGATTCTGAGGGAAATGATTATTTATAAAGTCTAAAAGATGATGCTATTTTATTTCTATTCAATATACTGATTGCTATATGTATTAAATATATTTTAGACCAAATTCTAACTCAGTATTAGAATTAGAAATTTGGTCAGCTAATTTTACAAAATCTCACACTGTGCTTTGGCTTAATATGGAAAAATGGTATCACAATTTTTTGCGAAATCGATTTTGCAGGTAGACGACCTCTTTCAAATACTATTCCTTTAAAAAATGAAGTAATGTATTATTCCAAATATTTTGAATTAATACCATAAAATTTTTAAATTGCTTGTAAGAATGTTACAGTTGTTACAAAAAAAAATCAATTTATATGCGAATTTCATCCAATATTATTATTTCTTTAATAATTCTTTCAATTTAACCTTAAACTATATTAATAAAACATAACAAGAAATTAACTTTATGAATATTATTTCGTTAATAAAATATTTTTAAAACTTCCATTCATATATTAGAATTTATCATACATGTGATTTTCTAAATAAAATGTAATTTTTAAAACCCGTTTTTGTGTTTAAAAACCGGTTATTTGACATTCGAAAAATAAAAATTAAAAAAAACCCGTCAGTACATAAATAGATAAAAACAGTTTTAAAATTAATTGGAAAACCACGGCGATCACCCTTATATTTATCAATTGCAAATGTAGATAAACGCAAAATATTTTTATTTTACGCCAGAAAAAATTAAAAATCATTTTTGATTTTTATACCCTTTACCACATTTAAAATCGAAACCACACTGCCATATGAAATGCCTATGGCATCAACAATCTCACGCACTTTTACTCTTCTGTCGGCCAAGACCATATCGTGGATTTTTTCGACATTTTCGGGTGTATTGACCTCAATTGACCGTCCAGAACGTTCAGCGTCATTTGTACTTGTGCGACCATAATGAATGTCAGTAAACCACTTTTTTACCATTGAAATCGATGGTGCAGAGTCCCCATAGTATTTATCGAGCTTTTCCTTGGTTTGATTGACGGTTTTTTTTCGCAAAAAATAATGTTTAACGAGCACTCGAAATTCACTTTTTTCCATTTTTAGAAAAATACACGAGTTCATATGTTTTGAATAGCTGTTAAACGCAAAGCAAATGACGACACTTGCTCAAAATTTGACAGTAGTCTATTAACAGGTGGTACTTGATGGAAATAGTGTTGTATTTCATATAACTACGAGGGAAGTTCAAAAAGTCACTGACTTATTGATCCGCCCTCGTAATTTAACACAAACTTTTAGCGTTACTTCTATTCCGTGTTACCATAGCTAAAAAACTACAGTTTTAGAACAATTTATCTTAATAATAGTATCTATGTATAACAATAGCAGTTTGATATAACAACAATATAATACATTAAGTTATGTTTGATTTTCAGTATTACCATTGTTAGAAATTAAAATTTTAAAACGAACTAGGATATTGTTTAGTTTAGTGCTATAATAACTTCCTAAAATTTTATATTTATTATTGTAGAAATTTAGGTCTAACAATGCTAAAGTTTTTACGGTATTTATATGAATATTTTTATTCCCATTTGAACTTGCTACAAGTAAATGTTAATTTTTTTATTTCCAAAGCTAACTCTACTACCTCTTCAATTGTATAATTATCAACAAGATCTTCTACTTTTTTGTTTTATACCCTACACCACCATAGGTGGTTGGGGTATAAAGCACAGGTGCATAAAGGTGTGCATAAAGCACAGGTAGTAATTTTTAAGATAATTTGGCAGGTAGGACTTTGATGACACAAGGACGAAGCCTATTGAAATTGGATATGATTGGTCCATTATTTTACCTAGCCCCCATACAAATGTCCTCCCGGAATATGGTTTTATCAATCACAAATACCTTAAATATAGCAATATTTTAATGAGATTTGGTGTAAGGAAGTTTTATATAAGTATCAATCTTCATACCATGAAGATCCAAGAAGATAATTGACCATGTCTCCCATATAAGTCCCTCTTCCGAAAATTACTTTAACTTGCATAAATCCCATACGAATGTTAGTATGAAGTTAATGTTAAGTTGTCCATAATTTACCATAATTTAGCTAAACTAACTTCCAGGAATCATCTAAATGTTATTATCAATGCATTATTCTGTATTTGTATATTTTATTTTACATTTAGTAAAATTGGCCATAAGTGTAATCTATTTCCCTTTCTGCAATTTTTATGCATTATAATGGTGTAGGGTAATCATATATCGATCTTGACCTACTATATCTTTCATTCTCGTTTCTCTTGCAATACCTATAACATTCTTACAAACTATTTCAATATTTTAGGGTTTTGTTAATTAAATATTTATATACTAGTTTACTTCATTTTTCTAACTATTCGAACTATTCCAAATCCAGCTTTTCCAAAAAGTCGAATAATCTATTTCCCTATTAACTACAGCTGTAAAATTAGAATAGTTTTGAAACTGGCATTTATCCCTAAATAAGATTTATCAGTTATATTTTCCCGACAACAAACAAATTTTATGAAGTAAGTAGTGTTATTATATTAATTCATAACAACTATATAGTTTCTCATATATACTAATTATTTAAAGCGATTTTTTAAATGTAAAAGAGAAATTATAATATTTAATATAATTTCAAAACATTTAGATTTCTACATCGTTTTATGTTAGAATAATTAAAATGAAATTCGTTTATTTGCTTTTATTCTTTAAATGTAGCAAAAATCAACTATTAATTGGCATTATGATAGTTACTTTTAATTGCAAATAATTAAATGCTTTTCTTGGAAAATATTCAAACAAAACATTCTAACTAATGAAGCTTAATAGAGCTATGTATGTACCTACATTCACATGTAATATGAGCCGTTTATTTTGAAAGTGGTCTAAGTCCTTTCATCAAAAAAATCGATCTAGTCATAAAAATATTTAAATTTCTATATAATAGTTTTATCTCGAATCGAATTGTTTAATTATTTAACACACAAAAAATATTAAATTTCCATACAGGGAAGAAATCTTTAATATTTTTAGTACATAGAAATTTGTTGGAAAAACAATTTTTAAAAATTATTAAACAGTTTAAAAACAAAAAATTTAAAATTATGAATGAAATTTATATTTGTTCATAAATTTTATTCGTTTAAAAGTTTTGTTTTTTGAATAGTAAAGTGTTTGTGTGTAACATTTTTAATAAAATCAAAAATTTGTGAAAATATTTTGGCAAACGAAAAACAGGTCAAAAGGAAAAACACAATATAATGATATGTGAGCAGTGACGTTTACTATTATTGTGATTTTTTTAAAGAACAAGTAAAATACTAATGTGTGTGAAAATAATTAATATTCCTTAATCATCGAGAAATCTTACCAAGTTGAAATACAAAAGAAATAAATATTCAAAAAGAATCAAATTATTACTTAAAAGTTTAAAAATTTTCATACTTAACAATTTTTATGGATGGACTTAGACTACTTTCAAAATAAACGGCTCATATACATACAGAAAAGTAATCAGTTGGAAAATAGTTACAACTATAAAAATATAAGGCCTTAGTATGATATTTAATTAAAACTATTAAAATTTAATTTATTCGACTTAAGATTTGTATTTAAAACTGTAAAAAGGTATTATAATGCTTTTCTCTTTTTGTCATTAATACATTATTTCCTACAATCAATACATACGTATACTAAAATTAATTAATCAATACAAGCAAAATAAAATGGAAGTGATACGAATTCGTATTACTTAGAAGAAAATTTTTATAGCCGCAATAATCACATTCGTATTGCGGAAGTTTCCCCAGGCGATACAAAAAAATTCGCCTGGAGAAAAAAATAGCCAATATTGCTAAATAATCATCTAGGTGAAAAAAAGAAGATACCGCCAGATAATCTTCTAGCAGATGTAATAAATATATAAAAAAATTATCACTAAATAAATCTTGAAATAATATAATAAATAAAACTTTTACTTCTTGTAAAGCATGTAAAAACATAAATATTAACATCACAAAGCACGAAAACTAAAACGCTCACATAAAATATTCATTTCTTTTCTCAAGGACAAACCAATTTTCTCAATATTTTTCATTTTTGAATAATTTTTCGATAACCGAAAAAATTTTGTCTGAATAATAAAAGTATTGCATTAATTTCTTAAAGATTATCTCAATGTGATATCATCAATATATAGCGGAGGTTATAATCACTTTATTGAAAAAAAGGCAGTATTTTGAGGATAGAGATAATTAAAAGGAAAATAAAATTTTATATATTTTTTGTTGTTTAATGCCTAACTTTCTTTAAACTGATAAAAATACAATTTTAGAAAAATATTGCTTTGATGTGCATAAAATCCAAGATTTTATACAAACAATTATACATGTCTAATTGTTTTCTTTATTAAGTTTTCATTAATTTTTACTAATATTATTAGTTATGTACTTTATCCTTTTGAATTTTCACATTTGAATTTAAATTTTTAACTGAATTTCACCACTAGTGTAAAGTAGTTGTAACGAGTAGATTGAATTATTGTGAATTGTTATCTTGGAATTATTTTGGAAATTAAAAGCACTCAATGAAACTCAGAAAAAGAAACCAGGCTTACGTTTAAGCTGGGTTTTTCACTTAAAGTCACTTCTTATTCAACCATCGATCTTACAACATTCATTTATTTTAATTCTGAAATTAAAATCTTGTTCTTAATCTTAATTTAAATGTAATAATCATTAAGTTTTTTATTTCAATAAAATTGTATTTATTTTTTTTGAACCTGAAATTTATAATTCCTGTAACGCTGCACATTCATACGCACACAAACATAAAGGTGAGCTCACGCACGTATAATCACACACACATTCACACGTCTAACCTAATTTTCTCTAACCCTAACATCTAATCCCAAACATCTCTCAACCAACCCTCGTATACTTTCTTGGGTAACCAAGAAATTATACCATAGATGACTTTTGGTGCTAATTACTCCAAAAAATTACAGTCCACTAAGTCATCATCTACAAATTATTTAAACCCCCTAAAGCAGCAAAATTCTACAGATGATTTTCGTCCAAATAATAAAAAGAAGATATTATTGTATTCCTTTTAGGAAGAAATCTTCCAAATGTTTGTAGGGATGCGACTTAGTAGAAATAAAATAGTTTAATTTTGTAATATAAATTACAATACCATTGTTGATTATAGCAATCAAAAAATCATTTGTGTTGAACAAAACATTAAATTTATTATATATATATATATATATATATATATATATATTCTTCAATAATACTATAAAAGGCAATATACAATAAGTGGATTAAGGTATGTTTTATAAAGTTGATAGATGCTAGCTCTTCATTTTATATTTTAACTTATTTCAGATTTTTTTGTTTCAAGAAATAAAAACATCCGCAAAAAATTTCCGCGATTCTTGTTAACAATTATTATTTGCGGCACATAGATCTGTCGGGTACATATATAAATGAACTTTTTTCGGAGAAACAGTCCGCTAATAGTGTGATGAAAAAATACTCTTACGGTCTTTTATGAAGATCAAATTAACGTCGTACATAACAATAAAGTGGCATAAATCCGGCCGATGCAATTACATTTTTGTAGAAGTCCAGAGTGTTAAATCTTCAAGATAATAGTAAATAGTAATAGAAAATAGTAAAAAAAATGAAAAATGTTTTGAAATTAATTAACAATAATCATTTAACAATTTAGTACTGCATACCATATTCACTTGTTTATTCCAATCGAATTGTTAGATAGTCCTTAGATAGATAGAGAAGGTTGATATGATCCACTTATTGTAACACATCTTCACTCAGAGATCAATGTCCCATAACGAAGCCTATGATGTCTACAAGCTCCCTATTCCGAACGTCACATAGAGCGTCTAGAAACTGACTGCCTAACCATTTCATTCTACGATGCCGCAATCGTGGACAGTAACACACAATATGCTCAATAGTCTCGGTCTCATCAACGTCACATTCTACAAAAATCGGAATTACCAGCGTCCCATTTAGACCTCATCTTTCCTATCATACAGTATCCTGTTATTACCCCTATCTTGATCCTTAAGTTTTTCCTACTCAAACTCAGAAGAGTGCATGTCGAGCGCAGGCCATATCGCCCTCGATACCTTACAATCCACTATACTCTCCCAAGCCGAATTGTTCCTAGCCGTGATCCATTCATTGATCTTCCTAAAGAAGAAATCCAGCTGGAGTTTTACGTTGGTTTCACGAAACATCCTCCACTGCGATTTGCCTTGCCAATTCATCGGCTAATTCATTGCCAGAAATTGCAATGGCCTGGTACGCAGCAAAGTCTCACATAATATTCTAACAGCTCCCTCAATGACTTCTTGCAGGTGGCCACTGGATTTATCCAAGGTCTTCAGAGCCGCCTGACTGTCCACACAGAGAGTAACCTCAAAACCCCTCGAAACGTTCAGTTTGACCAATTCCGTGGCCTTTAAGATGCCGAGAATCTCAGTCTGAAAAACGAACCATTCACATCCGTGCCAATAATGTAGACTCCTGCACCAATGCCGATATCCATCTTTGAATCATCTGTAAATACTGCACAACCTTCATACAGCCCTTCAGTGTCGGACCATACCTCCCTATCAGGCATTACCACAATAGGATTTATACCAAAGTCCAATTTGGTGGCCATGTAATCTGATGACCCGGCGCAGCTTAGATTAACCTCACCATTACTGACACGACCCGGGAGCGATTTGTTCTTGATGAACCTAATAATCCCAATGCCTTGAGTCTCAGATCCAATTCACAGTCTTCAGTTTGAGACCCCAGTTCTTACCTATAGAGTTCCTACAGGTATAGTAGGCATTAAGGCTACGTTTGAGTCTCTCTTGAATATTCATTTTCCAAGTCAGCTTACTATCAAGAAATACTCCGTTTTTTTCCAATCAGTACCGGTAATCAAAAATTCTCAACCTTGAGCTTCCTAGTAAACAGAACGAGCTCCGTTCCGAATCAACGGAAATTTCCCCGTCACCACTATGACCACATCATCAGCATATGGCACGATCTTTCATCCCCTACTGACGCAGAATCACGCCAATAGCCACCGCAGGGTTGAGATCACTCCCAATTGTCACCAGTTTTCTTAAGCATACTCCTCTTAAGCTCGAGTTGATGATCCTACTGCTCAGCATAAGAACTAGAGATAGTCCTTAGAACTAGTCAAATTCGACTGCAAAAAAATATGTTGTGATGAGGAATCTGTTTTCTCTCTGTCTAGTAAAAATATCTAACTGGTTTTAATAACTTTAGGTAAAAGAAGTACGAAAAAATAATTACACCGTAAAAAAGTTATTTTTATATATAAAATATCGATATATGGACCATTATCAAAAATTTTTAATCTGGCTGAAACTTTCACTTTCAAACATAAAAAAATCGATATGGACATGAGACTAGAGGCCATACATAGTAAAACTGTCTATTCAGTTCCTAGTCAGATCGTTAAATTTCCTGTTAAAAAGACTTCAAAGTTTCTCAGAATACAAAACTTTTAAGAATATTAAAATATTTACTAATGTTATATCGATGCAATATGGAGGAATGATTTCAAAATTTTTACCTTTTAATATTTATTTTCAAAGGATATTTTCCTAGTATTTTCTACTGCAACATTTAAATAAAAAATTTTGTTATATATCAGAAATTTGTAGGTTTAATTTTATACCCATATTGGGTTGATGTAATCTTAGAAATTATTTTATAATTTTGTGTATTCTTTGACATTGTGAAATTTTGATGTTCTGGAGAAAAACTGAGAACGTATTTTTACTAGGAATGACCTATATTTTCATATGCATATATATATATATATATATATATATTTCGAAATACCTTTTGCTGGTAGATCTCTTTTAAATACAACTCCTTTAAAAAATAATGTGTTAGATATATGTATTCCATTCAACATAATTATTACTGATATGAATATTTGTTTAAAACTTTACCATTCATTTTACTTTAACCCTTAACTATATTTATATTTAAAACATAACAAGAAATTATAATTTATGAATATTAATCAGTTAACAATTTTTTCCTAAATTTCCATTCAAATATTAGTATTTAGTGCAGGTGTGGACCCATGTAAGAAAGAAAATTTACAACCCACCCCCCCCTTCCAAACTAGACTAGAAAAACTTAAACAAGAAGAAAAATTTAATAGAAACAGGAAAAATATAAAAATAATTTTGGAAAAAATTAAATCTTAAAAATCTTCAACGTTGTCTATCATTTGAACATTTTTAAGTAAATCAATAGGTTTTAAAAATTCGCACATGTTTAATAGAAAAAATTTAAAAAAAAGCTCATTTTTAAGTATTTTTATTTCACTTTTTTAAATAATTACTAAGATATTTATAAATTTTTGTAAAATTTTAAATTCTTGTAATAGTATATAATTTTGTTTCAATTTCTAAATTTTCAAATTTCGTAAAATTTAAGATTAAATTTTATGGACCATACGATTAAAATGCATCCTTCGGTTAAAAAAAAAATTGCGTATTTTGAGAAAAGTTTATTTTGGAAGCAAAATAAAGATATTCACACAAAAATTATTAACAATGAATGTCTAAAAATGGTAATTTTTCAAATAAAATCTTAAAATAATGTTAATTGAAAATATGCATAATTTTGTAACTAAAAATCATAAAAAATTTTTAATTATGCTCAAAAAACTGTTTTTTTTTTTTTTTTTTTTGGGTAAGCTCCTGGATAAATTCTGTTATTGTTTTGTTAATTTCTTCTTTTTAAGATTTTCTTTGAAAATAGAAAAATCAAGCTTGTTATCCATATATATTTGCATATGTTTTGTTCAAATATTGAAAGAAAAATTTTAAATAACATTTAAACAAATGAAATTTTTCAAGTTCTAGTGCAATTTATTATAAATTATTCTACAAAAGGCAATTGCAACGATATAAAATTTTAAAGACATTTTTTGTA
Organism: Protocalliphora azurea; assembly: GCA_932274085.1. Taxonomy (NCBI): domain Eukaryota; kingdom Metazoa; phylum Arthropoda; class Insecta; order Diptera; family Calliphoridae; genus Protocalliphora; species Protocalliphora azurea. The sequence continues at coordinate 67,570,125 of OW026523.1, read as the reverse complement.
AGCTTAACAAGATTTATTCTCTTTTTCTTTTGCAAAAAAATTTTAGAACTTATTCGATTTGATTTGCTTAAAAATATATTAAAAATAATTTGACAAAGTTTTGAAATTTTTAAATAATTTTTTGAGTACTTAAACGATTTAAAAGATTGACGTCCCATTTTATTGTAAATGAAATAGCATTAAAACTTATTATCTTTTGTGTTATTTTTAAATAGAAATGTAAATTTAATTGAAAGAAAATTTAATAAATTATTTCTTATTTATATGAAATATAAAAGATTTATATAAAGTTTAAAAGCTACGTTCTTTTGCAGTCTTCAATCAATTAAATTCAAAATTGAACTTTACTTGATATCCTAAGTATCAAAACATAAATAGCTCAATCTTTTGTGTTCTTCAGGTCAGCATATAAATTAATTTCATTGAAATGCATTTTTTTCTATGAACTACTTTAGAGGATAGCAATTAAATAAAAACACACCTTAAGTTATTAAAATCTATACAATATTCCCTAAAATTTACGATCCATAGATTCATAAAAATTTTTGTTTGTATCTTAAAACTAAATTATGAAGTAAAATCTCAAGTTTTTGGTGACACAAAAAATTTATAATTCAAAAGTTATTTATAAAAATAGTGTATTAAATGTGTGCGCCACTTATGAGCGTAGTATTTAGCCATTAAAATCTTGTACATAATTTCGATTTTTTCAAAACAAAAAAAAATTTGCCAATAAAATCAGAAAATAAATTATTTTAAGCCATTGGTTTTGTATGGTAGATATGGTCAATTAATGACCGATTCATCCCAAATTCAATAGCATTATTTATATTTAAATACAAAATAATAATGGCAAATTTTATTTCGATAATAACATTTTTATGGTATTTATACACGTTAAAGTATTTCTCGGGAGGAGGCCTCATATGGAAAATAAACGCATAGGAAAAATATGTTACATTATAAATATATTTTTTACAAATATGGTTGAAGAATTCATAACTTGTTTGTTTTTGAATATGTTTTGTTTTTAACGTTTGTTTTCCACCTTCATTATAATTCTCATTTGGTTTATACATAAATTGAAGCAGTGTTATATCTGGTGTGATTCAAGCAATATCAGATATTGACTAAGTACTATTGAAGGGTTTAGTTAATAAAAACCATCTTGTATCTTCCAGAAAAAATGATGGTATAAATAAATAAAATTAATTAATTGTCAAATATGTAAATCATTTTTTATAGTTAATAAATAAACAATTTATAAAAATAATAATTTTTAATTGATGTATTTTATTTTAATATATGATAAGATAAGAATAATAATATGATAAAATGGAAATATAATATGATAATATTGGATAATAATATGATACGATAGAATATCTATATAATAAAATGGAATCATAATACTATAGAAATGAATAATAATATGCTAAAATGGAGTAAAAATATGATAAAATGTAATCATAGTATGATAAGATGGGATAATAATGTAGTAAGATGATATAATAGTAAAAAAACTCAAACAATAACATGAAAAAATTAACCATAAATCTAACACAAATTATGAAATGGAATCATAATACGTTGCTCTTAGATTATAGTCACTATAATGATGCACCAAAATTCTTGAAATATTAATTTACGAATAATGCCGAAACAAAACATTATTTTCCGATTTTGGAAAAAATATGTGCATATTTAAGATAATTATGATCACTAAAAGAAAACATTTGTATTGAGTAAAGGTAAAAAATGTACCGATTTGAATCATTTTCTATAAGCTTCATCCTTATGTCTAAAAAAATGACTGCGCCAATTATTTTTAAATAACGTTTGACATTTTCTTATATATATATATATATATATATATATATATATATATATATATAAACATAAATTGTTTAAAATTTGAACTGTTGAAGCTAAAAGGACAAAATATGTAAGATTAAAAATATATTGTGATGTATTGAAAATTATTATAATTTCAGAATTGTTTGTTGGTAACTCCAGAATATTTAAGAATAAAATACTTGAAAGACATTTTTGATATCATAAGGTCCTGAAAAGTTTAAAGAAATAATTTTACTGGAATTTATAGTACTATTCTATCATTTGATGCCCATATCGGACCTACTGAGAAAGTTTTATATATATCTATATATATATATATATATTTTTAAATTTAAAAGTCCTTTTAAAAGGATCTTCGAACACAAAATTTTAAAATGTCTCTGCTTTCTTGTGTGTATGCTGTGGTGCGTTGTTATTAAACAAAATTCATTTCACTCATTAAAAGTATAACATTGGTCACGTCATAAGAAGTTAATTTTTCAACGCAGTATTTTAAATCAAAATTATTTTATAAATGGTTTACAAAAATATTTTTACTTTAGATTATTTTTGAGATTAAAATCACAAATAAGGTTTTATGTACCGATTTGAAAATGTTTGTTTTGACTCATTAAAATAGTAATAATAAAATCATTAAAATTTTAAAACATCAAAACAACTCATTGACAAAACAATATGAACAGGTAGTTCTTTTAATCAAAAAACATACCAAACATCCCTTTACATACAATAAGTAAACAAGACAGGTAGGTAGCTCAATGTCATCAGAAATGTAAATATTATTCAGCAGTTTAAAGGGGTTCACTAAACAAATGTTTTTATCAAAACCATTAAAACTATATGAAAAAAATAACAAATTATACACTAAACACTTATTGCTATAAAAATGCTTGCAGTTTTTCAAATGACATCATTCATTATTCATAAATCTAACAGTTAACTACTGCTTTCAACTTCAATAAAAATGGAACATTTTGATCTTTTACAATTGGTAGTCCTATTCATCGTTTACGAATTAGTTAAATATGCTTTTGGAAATAAGAACAATTTCATCAATAAGAAGAAAATCCTGCAATGTCTTACACCAACACATTATCTCACAAAGAGTTTAACTAAAACAAATATTGAAATAAGTGGTTTGAAATTATTGCCACAGGAAGAAGATGAGGTCGAAACTACGGAGTTCTTATATTATCAAGGAATACCTACTGGAAAACCAGGATCATCAGTGATGTTAGCAAATTGTAGAAGTCGTGTAAGAAATCATCAATTGCATTCTAAAGCCAAAAGGACTTTACAATTTTAAGAAATATACGTGAAAGAGTCTAATTTAAGATACATATGAAATTAATTCTAAGAATTTTTAATTAACTAACTAATTAATTAATTATTACATAATATAAATATTTAAAATAAATACCTATAAATTATATACGTAAAAGGTATTTTGTTTAAAGAAAAAAAGGTTTTTTTTCAATGTTTACTTCTTAAATATTTTTTCCATCGGCTTAAATTTCAGCTTCACCTAAAATTTTTTGTTGTCAGTAATATTCCTCGAAATATCTTACCTATTTAAAATCTTTTGACTTTATAATTTCTGTTTAAAATGCCATTTGTCAATAAACAAAACAATCAATAAACATATTAGCTAATAAAAATTTAAATTTTTATAACATTTTATAATATACTTCTATAGCACCGTGGATTTAATTACGAAGCTGCTTTCAGTTTTTTCTATCAGGTCCTGATTTCTGATGGGCATGTCTAATATTTTCCTTTTAATAAAACGATTAGATAGTTGAAACAGCAAGAGATGCCAACCAAAATTATCTGCAAGTCATCTCTACATTATTTTTTATCTTCTCAATAGTTTCGGTGTTATTCAGAAAGACAGCCCATTTACATTTGCACAAAATCTAAATGAGATTATAATAAAAATCTACTTAATTTTATTAGATTTTAATCCGATTTTCCATAGAAGTAAAAATATAGTTTGTAATGAGATTTTACCAACATACAATAAGCCATTTACGCTGAACAAAAACTAGTAGTTTTTGGCTTAATTTGGTTTTTGATAGATAATTTACTTAAGTTTTTCTATTCAAATCAAAAATCTTTTTCATGTAGTTTTTATTGAAAACCAAATAAAAACTACTAAAATAAAAAATAACTATTTACGCCTGTTCACAAGATTTCCGAGCAGTAAGCTTTTAAATGTAATCAGGAAAATAAAATTGTCAAATTTTGTTTGTCTAATATTATGTTCACACATATTGGTTTTTGACTCGTTTTTTGAAAAACACAATGTGTTTAAATATCACTGTTCACATATCATTTTATTGTGTTTTTTCTTTTGGCCTGTTTGATTCACACACACAAACACTTTTTAATTCAAAAAATACAATTTTTAAACATATAAAATTTATAAACAAATATAAACTTCATTCATAATTTTTAAACTTTTTGTTTTCAAATTCTTTGACAATTTTTACAAATTCTTTTTTCAATAAATTTCTATGGAAATTTAGTATGTTCTTTGTGAGTTAAATAATTAAACAACTCGAATCGATAAGTTTTTTAGCTTTAAAATATATGAATAAACAAATCAATTTGTTTGTGTTTTTTAAGAAAATGATCCTTTTTTTTCAAAAAAATTTATATGTAAACATAGCTTAATACAATTTGTGAATAAATTATTTTTAAAAGCTTGTAAAAAATGTTTTTACCTACAAAAATATTGCAAATTGAAAAACCATATATAAAAAAACGTATGTAAACAGTGTGGTTCTTGAAATTCGGTTTTCACAAAAACTAATTAGTATTTGTTTGGTGTAAATGAGATATAAATAATTTAAGTAGATTTTGAAAAGTATTGTTATCCAACACTGTTCTTCTTTCAGTGTTTAGTAAAATACAACTATGTTTCAAATAAAAATTACATTTAAATTTAAAGAAATATTATCAAAATTATAAAATAACAATGAAAACCTAAATTATATTTTCAAATAATAAACAAATAACATAATAAAAAATATATAATTAAATCTTTATTAAACGTGAAACACGCACAAAATTTGTTAGTGATCGTTTTGTTTTTCAAATTGTCAAGCAAAATCTACAGATATCAAAGGTGCGTATGTAAATGGTGTAGATCAAGGCGAATATAGAAGATGAATGCCATGTTCAAATGCAACAGATGGCAGCAGTTCTACAAAAAGAACAATACGGCGAATTCATTAATTTTATATATATATATATATATATATATATATATATATATATATATACATATGGAGTTTGACATTTCAACGGATAGGCAAAAATTGTGATTATGGAGTTATATAGAGTACTAAAAAATAATCAACTGATTAGGTGAGGTAACCTGTTTGAATTCGCCTTGGTGAAGGCATTAGAGCAACAAACACAGTTATTCTGGCTGTTAAGGAAAAATGTCATAAACAAAAGGAAAGTTATAAAGAAGGCGAATTGGTTAAAATAAAAAAATATAAAAAAAAATAAAATTGTGAGAATAATATCAAAATTAAAAACTGTGTTTACATAATTTTTTGTGTAATAAATATTTACGTTTTGCTTATTTTTGGGAATTGTTGCGAATTAAAAAGTAAATTTTTTTTAAATTCACAAAATTTTTAAAATGGTGTTTTTGAATATATGAGTTGTCTAGAAAGTAAATGCAACGAATATTATCTAGTTTCCAAAACTAAATAAAATAAGTTTTGTAACATTAAGGTTTAAACGGAAATAACTGAACATAATTTATTGCTGGAAAATTCTATTAGTGAAAGTACCATTGAGTTTAAGAACAACAACGAATTGGAATTTGCTTTACTTTTTTGGAGAATGATATTCTAAAGACTCATAGATTCGATTATTAAAAGCCGCAAAACATATGTGAAAGTCTTTAAAATAATTTGGAATTAAATTTACCTAGTGTGTAGTTGTATTCTATTAACCTTAGTATTAAAAGATGACATGTAAAGTATTTAAGTACAAATGCATTTATTGAATTAATAAAGAAGTATAACAAAATATTTGAATATATTAGAGTATTTTTATAAATTACAAAATAATGTTACATTCTTGCTTTTATATTACATGTTTGTAGATATAATCATCACAATAAAGGTTTATAAATAATTAAAGGCAGCAACCTGAGAACTGATAAAATGTGCTCATTAAGCTAGAATGAAAATTTTTATGACCATATTAAACACGATATAATTTTTCATATCCTTTCATTTTGCCACTTTCAATTTGCCTTTTCCATATCATGCTAATAAGATATTTTTTAATTGTCTTCAAATATTTTTTATTCAAATATTTTTTATTATTATTTATACAAATTTCTACAATATTTTTTTCATTTTTGAATAATTTGTCGACAACTGAAAAAACTGTGACTGAAAAATAAAAGTATTGCATTAATTTCTTGCAGATGAACTCAATGGTATATCATCTATTTATTTTATTTATACCTAATATAACCCAATTTTTCCAATTTACATAAATAAAACTTCAATATATGCCGAATAAAATCAAGTTATCTTAAAATTACCTTTTCTTATACGTTCAATAGTCTCAGAGTTATTCAGAAATTAGTGGCACAAATATCAAATTTTAATGCAAAATTGGAAAAATTATTAAAAAGTTAAAAATGACGGTTTTTATTCTTTTATCATAAAGCAAGATAATAAGACACTTTATTTATCTTCTATTAAGATTCCAAAATTCTACAGAATAAATAATTTCGTTTTTTATTATTTATTAACTCTTTTTGTATACATACATTTATTGCTAGCGTAGCGTACATAATTTGTCGTTATAAACATGTTATAAGTAAATGCTAAATGTATATATTTTTAATTAAAATGTGAAACCTTTTACCTTTTACAACATTTTTTTTAAATCCCACTTAGATAGCCTAAAACATAAATACAAATCAATCTCTCAGGATATAATTTAATTGTAGGCTAAACAAGTTCGTTTAATATCGAGTTATGTAGTATGAAACATTTTTTTCGGAGTTCATCCGTTTTTATAATACAACGAACAATTGATAAATATTTTTATAAAAAAGCTACAATGAAAATATTCCATCTGAGAGCACAAAACCTGTATAGAACTACCACCCATAATATAATTTTATAAAAATCAATCTATCATTCAGCCAATAGCCATCGCAAGAAATTTGTTAAAAATGCAATTGATACAATTTACATTCAAATGAAGAAATATTAAACGCTTTCCACAAATTCAATATCATTTATCATTTAAAAATACACCTAACGCGGTAATTTTCTATAGTATATAGAATAACTTTCTAAGGTCAAATAGATTAAATTCTAAATAATAGCAAACTCTGTTTATATATGTAAATAAAAATTTAAATTAATTTTTATATTTCTTTATTTTTGATTTAATATATAATACTGAATTTCAATTTTATGTTTGTCTTTTAACAAAATTAGGCGCCTAAAATTTTTAGTTCATTTTATGAGCGGCAAAAACACACTTTATAAACACATGAACTTCCTGTCCCTGGTAATAATTTATCGATAATATGTTAAAATTTGATTGACACAAAAAATTAAATAATTTCATTTAATTACAATTAATTTATTTTCAAAGGAAAACTACATTTTCATTTCAATTTACATCTAAATGGCTAACGAGACTTGGAACAATAATGCTGGCAAAACCAAAGATGCATACTTTAATGGTAAAAAAAATTAAATGTAAATTATTCAACTTCCTAATTATAAATTAATTTCTCATTCATACCATACATCTACCATAATTAGCCTCACATTTACCTGACATGGAAACTCAGTGCAAAAGTCTGCTTTTCGATGATCATAGCATTCGCAAGAATTTCATACGTAAAGTCTATTTAATTTTAATGGCTCAACTACTGATGACCTTTGCAATTATAGCAATTTTCTTGTTGAATGAATCACTAAAGGCAATTGTTGTAACAAATCCAGTCATATTTTGGCCAGCTTTTATTGTGCTACTGGTAACCATGTTAATTATGGCCTGCTGTGATGATGTACGTCGTGAAACACCTTTGAACTACATATTTTTGGCTATTTTTACTCTAGCTCAATCATTGCTGTTAGCCATTGTAACCTGTCAATATGAATCACTGGAAATACTCTTGGCTGTGGGCACAACGGCTGTCATATGTCTGGTTTTGAGTTTATATGCTATGCAAACAAAATATGACTTTACTATGATGGGCGGTATATTGTTAATGTCACTGGTGGTATTTTTAATTTTTAGTTTATTTACAATCTTCTTTCCGCTTCGTCCAATGTTATTGATACACAGTTCTTTGGGTACTGTACTCTTTAGCATTTATATGATTTATGATACCCAACTAATGATGGGTGGACAGCATAAGTATACATTAAATCCAGAGGAATATGTGTTTGCAGCATTAAACTTGTATTTGGATATTATTAATATATTTTTACATGTTTTGTCATTAATAATTTCCGGTAGATCTTAATTGATTTATTTACGTTTTTTATTTATATTTTGAAAAATAATAATTTTCTAAATAAATTTTTCAGTTGGTTTATGACAAGAGGTGGTAAATTTTACAAGGAAATTATTGTATAGATTTCAGAATAAATAAGCTCATAAAAATAGTATTTAGTGTTCATAAATTATTCTAACAAAAAAAATCGTCCACTGCCACACTGGTTAAAAATCCAATTTTTTTACCAAAAATTCCAAAATAATAATTTAAAAGATTGTAAAAAGTAAGTATATTTTACAAATTATAGTAGTATTCGGGAACATAATATGTTATAATATAATATATTATATTAAAAAATTTACAGTCTGACAAGGCATTAAACTTGGTAGTTTAATATTATTTTCAACATTTTTATTACAATGGAGCTGGTATTATAGAAGCTGTATCTAATTATAAGAAAAATATACAACAATGTTGTGTAATATAAATTGTAGCATAGGAGATTTATTTTAAGACCTTTATTATAATTTTAATAAGTCGTGTATTTGTCGTTATTTTTGAATTTTGTGGACGAAAAGTTATGTTTGGGCATGTCTATAATAAGAGCTCATTAATTTAACAAAATGGGTAAAAGCTTAGAATTAGAAATGAGAAAAATATGTTAACATACTCGTATTAACAGCTTGTTATTAGTAAAGAAATTTTGCTAGAATTATAAAAGAATGTTGTTTCTAAGACGGATATTTTTTATTTTTATTTTTAAACTTTGAGATAACATAAATAGTGTAAAAATTTCTTTGCTTTAAATTTTATTTTTTTTAATGGTCTATTAATTTATTATTAGAAAATAATGTTTTTATGTGTTTAATATTCAGTTTGGCGATGGTGCGTATAAGTAATATCAGTCAAGTATAGCAAGTATACGCCGCAATAACCAACTTTGCTGAAAAGTGTTCATATTTTTTTAATTTTTGGTTTACTTAACCAATTATAAATTATACAAAATTTTATATGGCAGGTACAAGTATCCTTGCTCCGATTCCAAAATGCTATAGAGGATACATACACATAGATATTAACCAAATTTCAGAATTGTTCGCCTAAATTTGTGAAAAATCTCACAATTCTTAATTTCAGAATAGAGAAAAAAAATATGGTTGTGGTGACCATAATCTAAGAGCTATATATTATGATTGGGATATATGAGTACAGCTAAAAATTATAATTATTTCAAGTAATAATGATTATGATTTTCTTAAATTATATTATATTTTCATTTTATGATATTATCTTATTTTTTCATATTACAATTTGATTGTGATACATTATAATCCCAATTTATTATAATATGACAAAAAATTATATATTTTGTGTACTAAATTTGTTAAAATGAAACACATTAATTCGAAATTATTATTTTTTATTGAAACTGTTACATATTTTACAGAATAATATGACAATTACACCAAACAAAAACTCTTAGTTTTTGGCTTTATTTGGTTTTTGAGTACAAAACTACGTAAATGTGTTTGGTTTTTCCTTATAAATCAAAAACTATTTTTAAACAAGTTTTTATTGAAAACCAAATAAGAATCACTAAAATAAGTATTTATGATACATCCCGTTTAACAAATTTTAGAACTGTAGCTTTTATATATAAAGAGAAAAATGAAATTTAAAATTTATAGAAATTATTTGTTTGGTTTACGAAATTATTAAAAATTGTTAAAATATGTTTTAACATGAAAACTATGTATTCTCTGGTCGAAGAAATAGCAAATAGAGCGGAAATAAAATATATCCAAGTAATATAAATGGCAACAACGTAGTTTTTGAGATTTTGTTTTTCAAAAACCAATTAGTTTTTATTTTGGTATAAACGACTTATAAAAAAAATTGCACATAAAAACACTTATTGAATCAAATTTATTTAATACCATTTCTGGCTCAATGGGTATGTAAACAAACAAAATTGCCGCATTTGGGACGAAAAGCAACCTGAAGAGATTCAAGAACTGCCGCTTCATCCAGAAAAAACAACGGTTTGGTGTGGTTTGTGGGCCGATGGAATCATCGGTCCATATTTCTTTAAAAATGATGCCGGTGCTAACGTAACCGTCAATGGCGACCGTTATCATGCCATGATAACCGACTATTTGATGCCTGAAATTGAAGCTCGTGATCTCGGCGACATTTGGTTTCAGCAAGAAGGCGCCACTTCCCACACATCGCAATAATCAATGGATTTATTGAGAGAGCACTTCGATGACCACATAAGTTTACGTTTTGGGCCGGTCGATTGGCACCCAAGATTGTGTGGTACCGTTAGACTTTTTCCTGTGGGGATATGTAAAGTCTGAAGTTTATACGGACAAACCCGCTTCGATTCAGGCCTTGGAGGAAAACATCACGCGTGTCATTCGCCAGTTACCAGTCGAAATGCTCGAACGAGTCATCGAAAATTGGACTCAACGGAGGGGCCATCTGTGACGTAGCAACGGCCAACATTTGACAGACATAATTTTCAAAAAATAAATGCCAAAGTATGTTCTTTCAAATGATAATAAACATTCCATATTAAATTTGAATTTTCTGTTTTTTTTTTTTTTTTTTTCTTTAAAAAGTAGGGAACCACGAAATGGATCACGCTTTATATAAAAATAATTTTCTGTAAATTTTTTATAAAGATCTTCATTTTTGTTTAAAAGGAAAATATTTACTTCTGTCTTTAATTGGTATAATCTCTTTAGCATATTTACCTTCGAAATCCAATAATGGACAATAATATAAAGTAGTAATTTCGTATATTCTGCATTTAGATCGACATGTAGGGCTTTCAGAATTCTATTTCTAGTGCCTACCATTTTAAAACTAGTGCCTTAGCTTTATAAAATTTAACACGTCTATAGTAGTTTGAAGGGCACTTTTAAATATATCAGGTAAGGTTTTCGCATCAAGTACTTGTCGGTGGATTACGCAGTGAGATTTCTTGCAATAAAATAAAAATTGGTTTAATTAAGAAACATCAGTCATTTCATTATACTGCAGGCCATAAATTATTATTTTTTTCCCCAGACTTATCTGACAAAAGGATCTCATGACTTTTTCTTATTTGGGCTTATCTAGCTAATAACGATGAAAAACCAAAGCTTTATCAAAAGTTCACCAATTGGATGTAGCTTCTTTGCTTTTGCAATTAGCATGTCCATCCAAATGACAGGCATCTGTAGAAACTAACTTTGGCATAATTATATATGGCAAAAAATAAAAATATATATTATATACAATAATTCCATTCACACTTTCGGTCTCCCTCACAAACCCCATGGAATGTTCCTACGGATCCCTATTTTGGAAACCTTGCCCTAAAGTATACCACATAACTGGTGGACTCAGAATCTCTTTAACTGGTCGAAATTGGTTCATTATTTCACCCAGTCCCCAAATAAATGTTCTCTTGGAGTAATGTTTTGAAGTTCGAAAAATTCCTACAAAATTCTGCACAAATAAAACATTTTTAGTACTGAAATATACTATAAAAAAATTTTTATGTACCTACATTAAATATGCCAGTCAGTTTCCAAAGGATCGCTTTAAAATTAATTGTATCTTCCATATAGAGTTCTCTTCTGAAAATCAGTTAAAAGTACTTAAATCCCACATATATGTTAGTATATTAATAAAATTTGGCTCAAATATGACTAATCATAGCTTTTTCTCAACTATGTATTACTTTCAGGCACATACACAATAGTGCACAGTGGTGCAGAATCGAAATTTTCTGGAAATAAATCTGTAACTTCTGATCGGCCGATTGGATTTTCATGAAATTCAGTATAGGCGTAGCACAGGAGTGTGCAATTTTGTGTTTGGAAGGGGGCACAACAATCTTCCCAGGGGCGGAGCTAAGGGGGCTCAAAGTTAGGTATCTCTGACATAAAAAATGTTTAATCGCTTGCAAAATTTTTGTTTCTCGTCCGATTTCAAATATTTTTATATATTGTTATAGGCCCTGATAATACCTATAAAACATGCTTACATGTCCTATTTATCTCTTATAGTTTTTTTATTTGAGTTTGAATTTTTAAGCACCATAATTTTGCATGTTCTTTGTCCAGTTTTCTTCATATATATCCTAGTATTTCCGTACGATTTTATTAGTTTTTTTCTTAACTAGTTAAAGAACAAAATTATCTATTGAATAAAAAAATTTTAAGTCGATATCTTTACCAAGTCCAAAAATAAACGATTTTGAATTTGAAAATTGCAAAACAGAAGAATTTTTTGTTTTTTTAGCCGAAAAAGTATCTACACTCTTTTTTATCTAAAATAAAATTTTCTTTAGCAACAAATAACAATTTTACACTTTTCTGAGAGGTCACTTTACAGAGATGACCTTAGGATAAAAAAGAAGCTCAATAACTTAATTGGTCATGGTACATACCCTCCCGAATTCAACCCATTTCATATGAAAATTTTAATTTTAGAACATATTTTCTCAAATTCCAAAGCACGAATCGACAAGCGGAATATATTTTAAGAATCTTCAATATGTTGTTAAAAGTTTTAAATCTAAATCTACGGGACTTCGGAAAAATGTGGATTCTATAGCCAAAAATTTAAAAAATCCCATTTTTGGGAATTTTGATTAGTATCTTTGGGAATTCAGGAAAACCCTACCCTTATTGAAATTTGGTTAACGTGCTTTTATTTATATTAATAGGATCCACATTTCCTGCAAATTTCATTACAAAAAAATATGTTATTACAATTAAAAAATTTGCATTTTCTCCAAAAACCCCAAATTGGGCCTTTTGTTTGGTATATTTCTAAATAGCGAAAGAAATTTTAAAAATATGTATTCCAAAATTAAGCTAAAGGATAACTTTAGCATATATAATTTCCGATCTTTTGCAAAAAGATTCAAGCCAATATCATGCCTCGTTTCAGAAATATGCGCCTTTAAACTTTTATATTTCCAATTTATTGTATATATGACTATATTTTTTTTTTTTATTTTTATTTTTTTATATTTTTATTTTTTTTTTTTTTTCGCAAAAAATAATATTTAATGAGCACTCGAAATTCACTTATTTCCATTTTTGGAAAAATACGCGAGCTTTTATGTTTTGAACAGCTGTTAAACGCAAAGTAAATACCGGCGCTTGCTCATAATTTGACGGTAGTCAGGTGGTACTTGATGGGAATAGTGTTGCATTTCATATAATTACGAGGGAAGTTCGAAAAGTCACGGACTTATTGATCCGCCCTCGTATATTTTAGAAATTTCTAATTACTCAGAAATTTATAATTTTGTCTCAAAAATGTCTAATTATTCAAAATTTTCTAATTATACCTCAGAAGTTTCAAATTATACATATTTCAGAAATTTCTATTTGTATATCAGAAGATTATATTTTTATTTAAGAAAATTCTATTTGTAGTTCAGAATGAGTCAAATTACATTAAAAAATTTAAATTTGCACTTCAGGATTTTCAAATTGTATCCAAATTTTCTTTTGCATTTCAGAAATTTCTGTTTCAATGAAGAATTTTGAAATAGAAAATATGTTTAATGTTCTGTTATTTAGAAATTTCTAAACTACAGATAAAAGTTTCTAAGTCTAGGTTCACACAAGGCAATGTCTCATGCGTTTTGTTTCTCATTTTCGTACTTCGAAACAAGAACAAATCAAAGCAATTAAAGCAAGAATTGCTGAAATAAAATTGTTGTGTGTGAAAGTAAAAGCAAGTTCAAAAGAGGGAAATAAAAATTTCGGCAAGAAAAATTGCTGTGTTTGAATCTAGATTAAAATTCATTCAAAAATTTCGAAAATATGTACAAACAGAAATTTCTGAAATATAATAGCTCACTTTCATGTATTTTTTTTTTTTTTTTTTTTTAGAAAATATGCGCCTATAAAATACCTACAAAATTGAAAAAATACCATAAAACTTGAAAAAAAAAAACAATAAAAAAGATATAATCGCTCATTCCCAACCAAATGATATCCTACAAAATTATGTATGTATGAGTAAAAGCAATTTGATGGTAGGTTCTGTGGTCGCATATTAAAACCGATTCTTGAGAAATTTGGGAATGTGACTTATATATATTTTAAAACTTGTTTGTATCAGAAATAAAAATAAAAATAGATTTCAATTACGAAATTGCTTACTTCAATTAAATGTTTAACTGATTTTGCTTCAAGCATTAAAATGATAATATTAATTAAATGAAAAATAATTTCAAACAAAATGTTAATTACAATAATTACTTTTATGATTAGAATTATGCTTAAAATCAATAAATATAGTAATTAACGCTATTAAAATACTAACTGGATCTCTAAAATAAAAAGTTGTATTCAATATTTTTTCTATGTAAAATTTTCAAGAGATTTATACACGTTAGAGTGATTTTCGGAAGAGGGGCTTATGTGGGAGATACAGTCAACTATGAACCTATCTTTATGAATTTTGTAATACAGACTTATATTTACACAAAACTTATTTGTGCCGACGTTAATAAATGCTTTAAAGCATTTATGAACGTTAAAATCATAATTCGAGGGGGGGGTGGTGTTATTTGTATGTGGACTAGGTGAAATAATGGGCCGATCATAACCAATATCAATAGGCATCGCCATTGTACCAAAATAATTATACTTTTGCCAAATTTCCCTACGGTATCTTCTACATTTCGAAATGTACTTTGCACACCAAAATAAAAAATCAAAATATTCCAATTAATATTTTACAGCTTCCAACTAAGTTCTACATCTCGTATTAAACGATTGTGGAGGAAGTGGTAAATAGGGAAAACTTTCATTAAACTTTACTACTAAAATTGTGTATAAAGACCCCTAAAACAATGCGTATACTAAAAAATAATCTAGACATTTTAGTAAGTTTCGAAATGAAAAAAAAATTAACCAGAATGCATCAAAAAATCTCACTCGAAAATTAAAAGACCACCTTCGCGAAAAGACTCGAAACTTTTTTTGGTTAAAATGTATTAGACTTGAGATTTTCAACTGCTGTTAAAGAACTGAAGATGAATTAAAATTTTGTTTATATATATTTTTTCGTATTCAGCATATGAGAGATGTTCCTGTATCAAAATTGTAAAAAAGCAATTTCGCGCTGCACTCTAATGTATATTTTTCTTACCGTTGATTCAGATGATCATTTGTGTAGATCTTAAAGAAATCCAGTAAAATCAGATTAGTAAATTGACCAGAGGAATGTCTGCTGATAACAAAAGTTCACATATATAATCCAAGTTAAAATGTTTTGCTTTTCAAAATGTTAAAATATGCAAATTAATATTCATTATTAAGAAAAATATAACAAAAATGACATTATCGGTCGAATATGCAAAAATTTGCTCCAACAAATGATTCTATTTTTCAAAAAAAAAATTTGTGAGATAATTTTTGAATGTTCGAGAACAAACAAGTATTTGCATGAGAATCCACTCTGTAATAACTTAAAATTGCTGAATATAATTAATAACTTCTGAAATATAATTGGAAATGATGTAGATAACGAAAGCCAAGTTAACGAATATATTCGGCCTTTTACACAAACATAACACGAACGTCAAGGAAACATTCAGCTTAACGTGCAAAATAAAGACAAAAAAATCATTTAGTAACATGTTCTCTTTTTTTACATATATACAATATGCATGTATGTGAAAATTTCTCATTTAAAGAGCACAAGGCACTAAAACATTGTTATTTAATCGTCTATCTTTTTGGTTATCGCTAGTCTAGATCATATGTAATTACTCTCTAAAATTTATAAATGCCCTATGTAATATACACTGCCTGCCACTTGAATAATTAAATTTAATTAAGTATATCTCCTAAATTAAAGTTCAGAAAAAAATAATTTTTTGCGCAACCAAATTTCAAAGTGTTGGCTTTAGTTTCCTAAAGAAAAAAAATATACATATTTTGTTATACTAAAATTATGCATTTATTTAAAGACATGTATTTCTGTGGTCCTTTTTCGTGTGTCACTTGAATAAGGAATATTTTAAAACTAAGCTAACTGTAATTTATTTTTAAATTTTAGGTTACAAAAATGAAAGTTATTATCTTCTAGCATTGAATTAGTAATGAGCACTGCCACCATTTTTACAAATAACCTCAAAAATGCGATTTGGCATCGACTTGTATAATGACTCTAACTCCATGCTTCCGTTATTGCATCCTTTAAGGATTCTATTGTCTCAAGTTGTTTTCCTCCTTCATAAACTTTTCTTGCAAGCCAACCCCAGACATTTTTTATTGGATTCAGGTCTGGTGAATATGGGGGCCAATCCAAAACACCTTGTTGATTAATCCATTGTTTTACTGCTCTGACGGTATGAATCGGGGGGTTGTCGTGTTGGTACGTCCAAGGTATGGGTCCAAAGTAATCATTCAATTTTCTAAATGCTTCCTCCGGAATACTTTTATAATATATTTTTATTGTAAATACTTAATAAAATATTCTCTTATAATTACAGTTTTTCGGTGGAATTTAAAATATTGTGAGCAGATAGAGTTATGGATCATTATGATCATAAAAAGAAAACAAATTGATGTTCAAAATATGTTTAAATAAATGCTCTAATTACAAACTATACAAAAATAATTTAAGTATAAAATATGCCAATAATATGCTTTAAAATAAGTATTTTACATAAATAGTTATATGACAAAGTATGTCCTTAAAAGAAAAATATGTTAAAATAAGCTATTATTCCAAAAATATAAAAAAATAAAATAAATTTTGTAGTCGATGTGTGCTTTAGACAAAGTCACATTGGGCATATATTTGAGAAATCAAATCAAAAATAATAGCTTTGTTTCACTCGTCAAAATAGTATATGTTTTTAATGGCTGGATCAAAATATATAATATTTTCAGTATTTCAAAACAAAAAAAAATCTGTGTATTTGGATTTTATTAAGGTTAGGTCGAAAAACACAAAAACGGATCTACCCAGAAAAAAATTTGTAAATTCTAATTTTTTTATATTAATAAAAACCCTTCTAAATATTTTATAGGCTTTTATGGAAAAAAATCTTACACTTTTATCGCATTTTTGACCAAAAAAAAATAGTTCATAGAGGCAATTTTTAAATGCAATATTTTTGTAATTGTATTTAAGGTAAATTTAAGTTATTAAAAAGGTTTGAAATAATAATAACTTGTAAAATTTGAGACAAATATCTGCTTATGTTTTTATAAATGAAGCATGGATGCATATAAAGTCGTATAAACCACAAAAAAAATTGTAGGAGACGATAGGAACTTCATAAAATAATCAAACTTAACCGTTTCTTACCTTTTTTCGATATTTGCTAAGATTTACTAAATATCTGTCTGTATGCAACGTATCGCTAAAAAAAATTCTGATCAGAACATGCAAAATTTGGCGGCTTAAAATTAATCACTTAAAATTAAAAAAGGGTCTATATCCATATATTTTAATAAAACAATAGTAGTAAAGGATGTTTATAAATGTTTTATATTAACCAAGATTTCATTAAAATTCGTACCAAGCTGTACATATGCGTAAATCATTGTGTGAAATTTCACGAACTTCAGTAGAAAGCTGATCATGTCTTCCATATAAGCCCATCTTCCGAAAATCACTTTAAAGTACAAAAGTTCCATGTAAGTGATAGCATAACAATAACTTTTGATGCGAATAAGTTTTGTATGGGTAGGAAACTTAATGCAAAGTTTTATTACAGTCGGCTTATAATTGACCATAGCTCCCATATAATATCTACTTTCGGAAATTAAGCGAATAACAAATGTCATATAAAAGGTAATATCACGATAATATTACATATTCAGAAATATAAACTACACAATCGAAACTTATAAGAACCGGTAGACAATTGACCATAGGTCCCATGAAAGACACCCTCAAAAGGTATTAAAATGCATGGCGTAAGATATAAAATGATCAGATTTGACCGACTGTAAAGTGTTTAATTGTTTTTTTTTTTAATAAATTTACTCAAATTATTAACAAATTTACATAAAAAATTATCTTATTATATTATTAAAATAAATGATGGATATTTGCCCTTTTACTTGTCCTTAGATTGATGCATTAAACTCAAAAGATAATAAATTCTTTTGCGATATGATCAAATATAACATAAATTTTAAATGTCTACTTCATATTTTGAAGTTTATGTGTCATTCTAATAATGAATTGTGCTCCATTTATTGAAAAACATCTAAACATCCAAGAAAAAATATTTGTGTCTTTAAAGTAATTTTTTATGTAAAATTGATGGATTTTTAAAATTATTTTTGTATAAGTAAAATATTAAATTGGTTACTAAAGCAATATTATATAAAAAACGCATTTTAAATACACCCTTATACTCATCCATTATCAAAAAATGTCATGATGTCATATGGCATTAAAGTACTGATAGAGTTTAATCTGGCAACAAATTTTTACTACCCTCTTTCTTGTAATCAGGGCAACCAAAAATATGCAAATTA